>OY978215.1:22362440-22962440 GCA_963854785.1 Vaccinium vitis-idaea
GGTTCGGTTCGGTTCAACAGCTTTGATTTTCACCCCTAGTGGCAGCAATCGCTTACCATATCATTTCACCAAATATGCCATCTCACGGAGCAATTTTTCAAGAGGGTACCACGTGGTATCCCTCGGCGTTCAATACACTTTTGGACGGTCCAAATGCAGCGTTTGAGCCAACGTGGTACCCGCAAAAATTTTCCCATCCCACAAGTCTGTTTTGTTTATGCCCAAAAGTATTTGTTTGTTCTTTTGGTCATTATTAAGTGGTTTTGACAACCCCCGCACCCACTTCACGCTCATGGGCCTGGCAAATACTTAATGAAACTCCCAGTATTAAGAGCATCTCTAGTGCACTGCCTAAAAAATGTTTGCTGAAGTGTACATCTAAGCACATGTGGGACCCTATTTTGTGTGCTAAGAATTTACTCGTTAGAAGAGAAATGCACTTTACGGGGGCTCCCTTAAAATGTTCATTAACTTTAAATCTTTCTTTTCTCTCTCCTATCTCTCTCCTTAATAGGGGTGGGCATGGGGAGGGTAGGGGGTGGATACCACTACCTCCATCCCCGATCTCCGAACCTATATCAATCCCGATCCCCTCCCCGATCCCCACCGGGGATTTTTTTTTAACCTCCATCCCCGCCCCAATGCGGGGAACGAGGATCCACATGGGGAATCGGGGATCCAAACCTTAACTACACTTTTCAAATTTTCCCTGTTGTAATTTTCAAGTAGCATACGACATCATCAAAAGCTGAAGCTTTCAAAAGGTAAACTCCAAATTCCAAATGCAACAAACCCAAATGCAATAAAAGCAATTCGAGTCACGTGCAATTCAAATTGGTTTAAATTACCTTTTAAAGTTTGAAGTGGTTTGAATGGCCTGTACAAATCAGTAGTAAGATTAAAGGTAAGTAAAGCAAACAAATTAATCTTTAAATTTACATCGATTCGTACAAAAAAAATTCGGGAGAAACTTACACTGACGATCGAAGCTCTATTATTCTCTATGGAGTATGGAGCTCTGTTCAGTTGAGAGAGAGAGATGGAAGAATAGTATTTCATGCGGGTGGAAGAATAATAAAAGTGAATACTAAAGTGGATGTTTTCAGACAGAAGGCAAATCCATGCCTTTTTATGTTCCCAAGCCGACAGTCCTTGGAGTTTTTTAATACGGGGTTTTATTATATTATATCTATATATATAGGAAGCCGATCTACTAAGGACTCCCTCAAACAAAAATTCCGTGTGGACCTCACCATTTTTCGACTTTCCGGATCAAATTTTGACGATCCGAACCGCTCAATGTTTTTAAAATGCATTTTCCAAGGTCCACGCGGAAAATCTTCAAAAAAAAATACCCGGAAGGGTTTGATCGGATCAGTTTTTGTTAAAAACGCTATATAGCAAAAACTGATCCGATCAAGCCCTTCCGGGTATTTTTTTTTGAAGATTTTTCGCGTGGACCCTTAAAAATGCATTTTAAAAACATTGAGCGGTTCAGATCGTCAAAATTTGATCCGGAATGGTGAGGTCCGCGCGGAATTATCCTAAGGGAGTCCTTAGTAGATCATTATCCTATATATATATATATGCGTGAATGGGGATGCGGGGAGTGGAGAGGGGAGGAGAACGGGGAGGGGCAGGGATCGGGTAGGAGACTGACAATACCATCCCCGACCCGATCCCTGAATTTTTTTTTAAAATAATCCTCATCCCCTACCCGATCCTCGAAAAAATCCCCGAATCCCCTACCCATTCGGGGAGGGGACGGGTTGGATCGGGGCGGGTCGGCCGAGATGGCCATCCCTACTCCTTAAAGTTATTCTCTCTCTCCTCTTTCTCTCTCCTCCTTCCCTTCTCTCTCTCTCTCTCTCTCTCTCCCCTAAAGTCTCTCCCCAAATTTAGATAGTCACTTAGGGCACTTTAGGTAGTGAGGGGTGAGTGAGTCAATTTTTGTGCACTAGAGACCATTTTTTGAGTTTTTCTTATCTAACTAGTTAAGACATTTTAGGGAACTCTTTTAGGTAGTGCACTAGAGATACCGTAAACAAAACAGACTATATTACTAGCACTCTTCTTCTTCCTCTTTCAAGTAGGGGTGTCCACGGATCGGATACGGATCCGATCCGATCCGCTCAGAGCGGATTATGGTTTTTAAGATCCGGAACCGAACCGAACATTCACGGATCGGATCGAGTCGGATCGGGTGGATTTGACAGATTAAAGGAGGATTATTGAGCGGATTGAGCGGATTAGATCCGATCCGGATCCGGAACCGTCAGATAAGAAATTCTCGATCCGGAACCGAACCGAACATTCACGGATGGATCAACGGATGGTTCGGATTGGTCGGATTGGCGGATCGGATGATCCGCTGAACAACCCTACTTTCAAGAGCTTTGAAGTCTGCATTGATTAATCGAGTTCATTATTGTCCAACACTCGACATGACCATCTCAACCGCGACCGAAGTCTCGGAACCCGAATGGTCTCCACTGTCACGGAATTCCGGCGGGGCCAGCGTGGACTACAAAGGCCGCCAGCGGAGCGATCCAATTCCGGTGGCTGGCGATCCGCTTTTTTCATCATAGGTAAAATTATACTCCCTCCTGTTTGATTGAGTCGTCCCAAGTGTGGTGTGAGATGTAGTGGATTATTTTCTTGGTTGCCTGCAACCAATTTGCACCCACCCTCATGCGTTTTCCTTTATGAGTGTTGATTTAGAAAGTTTATAAACTTGCTAAAATAGAATGTTGGACAAGTAACATGCATGGGACTGAGGCAGTAATGCAGATCCGATCCCCATATATCTTTAGGTGAATTGAAGCTTATCGGAGTAAAAAAAAAAGATTGAGATGTTGGAATTTTTGAGCAGGTATGGAATTCGCGGAGAGATTTGTGTATTTCGGGCTGAGTTCGAACCCCATCAGTTTCTTAACAGGGCTGCTGGGCGAGTCGAAGGCCACGGCGGCCGAGAACGTGAATACTTGGTATGGTGTGGCCTCGCTTTTGCCACTAGTAGGAGCATTTGTAGTCGACTCGTATCTAGGTCGTTATAGGACCATTGTCATTGCTCCCCTGCTCTACATCCTGGTTAGTTTACTCCTCCCCTTCTCACTTTAAAGGCCTGTCTGTTTAACCGAGTAAGTATTTTGTGTCAAGTTGATAAATATATTTACCACCTAGATTAAATTTTTCTTGAATATACATAAAATATATACAATACCATGTGGTTGGGATATCAATAGTCTAATAACTACTGAACTTGTGGGATGGTATATTCGGTGGAATTATATGGTAGAATGAATACACTAAGGTCCCATTTGTTTAATGGAAATAATAGTGAAGGGGTATGTTATGGATTATATGTTAAAGTATCCAACTTAAAATCAATTGACAATGAGTAGGGAGGTGGGGGATTTGACAATGAGTAGAGAGGCGGGAGGCCCCATGCTCGTATACTAGTTTTTGAATGTTATAACCAATGTTCTAAAAGTCGGCCTAGTCGGCGACTAGGTCGGGGTCGGGGCTTCTCCGAGTCGACTAGGGCCTAGTCGTTTTATTTAGTCGCCGACCGACTTAGTTGGGATCAAGTCGGCGACTAATCGGAAAAGTCGGCCAAGTCGGGCAAATCGCCAAGTCGGATTAAATCGATAAATCGAAAAAGTGGGGGCAAATCGGAATAAATTGCAAAAGTCTGGGTGAAAAAAAACAGAATTTGAAAAACTCTTGGGGCCGCAGTGTAATTTTAAACACCATTCTCTTCAAACACGATTGATGCCCTAAATCTATTCTTACCACTTCAAACACGATTGAAGCAGCATTCTTCTTCAGTTCTTCTCACCAACAGTCACTGCTGCTGCATCTCTTCTTCTCACCAACAGTCATGATCGACTATCTTCCTCCACGGATCGAATATCTCAGATTCTCAGGTAAGATCTCTTCTCTCTCGCTCTCGCTCTCTCTCTTCTCTTCTCTCTCGCTCTCTCTCTTCTCCTTTGTCGGTCTCTCTCGCGCTCTCTCTTCTCTTCTCTGTCGGTGCACAGCAGCACAGTGTCTCTCTCTCTCTGTGTTTATGTTTTAATTTTTATACCAATGTTATGTTTTAACGAAAAAAGTGGAAACCCACTGACCTAAATCGAAAAGAGTTGTTTGCCACTATGGATTAAAGTGGAAACTTATAAATTAAGTACTGGGTGGTGGTGTACACAGTACCAAAAGTGGTTTGCCACCATCGATTTTATTTTTTATTTTTTTAGTTTTGTAATTATATATTTTTGGTTTTAGTTGCCACTAAGGCATTAAACAAGTGAAAAACAGATTGAATTAATTATTCTTGTTGACTTCTTGTGGTTTGTCACTATAGATTAATTATTCTTGTTGTAGTTTTAGTTGCCACTTATTCTACTTACTCAAAACTTATGAAGGATGAAGAATAATATATATTAAAAAAAAATAAAAATCTAGCCGACTAGTCCCCTAGTCGCTAGTCGGCAGCTATCCGATCTGGGAGCGACTAGCGACTTTTAGAACACTGGTTATAACGAACAAAAGTATGACAAGCTAACACTAGAATGCACGTGCGACTTCGAACCTGCACGTGGGGAGGTAAACAGACGGATCCATAAGATAGGGAATTAGGGATCATAATTGTGGGATTCAACCCCATGTGTGAAAGCGACATTATGTGCAAAGGGGAAAAACATGGATATATCCCATAAGCTATTGTTGATTTTTGTTTCCCAATTGTGGATATGGGAGATATGGGAAGAATCAAGCCTGAAAAGAGCATTGAATGCTTTTAGTTGTTTTCTCCTTTGTATTGCTTATATATTTTGCATCCTTTTGGTTCAAGGACAGAGGAGAGTGAGACAGAGCATAGACAGAGTAGAGCAATGGGTGCTCCTCCTTTAGGCGGGGCCAAGCTCCTCCAGTGAGGCTCTGACAGGAGAGTGAGAGAGAGAGGTAGGGGTGAAACCGGTCCGGTTCGGAGGCGTTTTTTTAGTGAACCGAAGAAAACCGGTTCGGGACATGTACTGAACCGAGAACCGATTTCTAGGGTCGGTTCGGTTCCGGTTTCGGTTCGGCCGGTTCTGTTCGGTTCAGACTTCGGTTCGGTTCGTCGGAGAGAGGGAGACAGACAAAAATGTAGATCTACAAATTCACACACACAAACATATACATACGTATACACAATATATACAAACGTATATACACTCATATATAAACAAACGCAGAGACAAACCCAGATCTACAAACGTAGAGACAACATAGATCTAAAAACCAGTCAACACAAACATTCGTTTTCAAAGTAATAGATCTACAGAAATTGAAGAAGAAACAAACAAGAGAGAGAGAGAGAGGAGACAGAAACTTTACATAAAAAATACATATATATACGCATATATACACGTACAGAGAGAGAGATAAATGAACAGATCGGACGATTATGGACGGTGTCGATTGAACAGATCTCGGTGTCGCCTGGATTGCGTCGACTGGCGGCGTCGCCTGGATTGAGTCGATGGACGGCGTCGCCTGATGGATTGCGGTGGCATATATCGTCGCCTCTCTCTCTCTCTCTCTCTCTCTCTCTCTCTCTCCTCTCTCGAAAGTTTAGGTTGAAGTGGTGAAATGTTTGGAGAGAACAGGGTTAAGTGTATATATATCTAGTAGTAATAGCAGTTAAGTAATAAATATACTTTTTCCCCTATCTAGTGCAAGTTAGAGCCAGCACGGTTGGCAAGTGTTTCGTCCGCCTTGGAAGAGGTTGAGAGATCGATCCCTGCCCTTTCTTTTTTTCCAAGGCATAAGCACTATATATGTAATACCGGTTCGGTTCGGTTCGGTTCATCTAAAAAATCTTCCGAACCGGGAACCGAACCGGATTTCAAAATTTTAAATTATCATGAACTGGACCGAACCGATTAAATAAAAGAACCGAAAAAAATCACCGGTTCGGTCCGGTTCAGCGGTTCATCGGTTTATATTTTCACCCCTAGAGAGAGGTATACATTGAGAGGGTGAGTGATTGGTACTCCCATTTAATATCTTTGTCTTATATAGTGAAACACTACTCTTCTCCCGTGAATGTACCCGTTCTTTGGAGAACCACGTAAAATTCCTTGTGTAATGTGTGATTGGTGTGTTTGAGAGTTTTTGGGCATAGCTGGGGCGCAACAACAATGAACAATGAACAATAAAACAAGATGTGCTTAAAGCACAAACTACGGGGTAATCAATCTAGAGAGTTTTGTCTAAAATCCTCCAAAAGCCTAGCTTTGATACCATGTTAAAACATCTAACTCAA
Organism: Vaccinium vitis-idaea; assembly: GCA_963854785.1. NCBI lineage: Eukaryota > Viridiplantae > Streptophyta > Magnoliopsida > Ericales > Ericaceae > Vaccinium > Vaccinium vitis-idaea. Next base: position 22,368,748 of record OY978215.1, read on the forward strand.
AACAAATTTGGAATGAGTTGAGAGGCTCCTAGGCTCACAGTAGTTAAGAGAGGGGATAGGATAGCTTTGGGTAGCAACGCTCTAGGGAGGGGAAGACCCAAATTGACATTAAATGCAGTAGTGCACAAAGATTTGAGTCTACTAGGTCTAAGTGAACAAGCAGCACTTGATAGAGCTGAATGGAAAAAAAGTGTTCATGTAGCCGACCCCAATTGATTGGGACATAAGGCTCGGTTTGGTTTATATAATTAATCAAAGTAGGACAAGCTCTAACAATATTTAATACTGTGTAATTGTGTAGCAATGAGATTAATAATACTCCACCCATGGTACTTTATATCCCTTACTTTATGTGGGATTATACATACACCATAGTATTAATATATCTCAAATAATATTCGGTATGGAGGAGGAACTTACTAGTCATAATCTCAAAAACAAAATTCCGCAATCAAGTCCAATATTTTTCCGTCTTGTTTCATATGTTTGAAGATGATTTTTTATTCGAAATGAAAAATCTTCAATTTTGACCTGCAGTCTACTCATTTACTGTAAGCAACCTTTACGATTAATTTAGAAATCAAAAGCCATGATTCAATATGGAAATTGAGCAAACAAAATACCATTTAAACGAAAAATATCTAAATTCATTGGGGTCAAGAAGTTGTAGTCTAAAACCCAGGGCTCTTTGGACCTGCCACTGATATCGAACTTTCTGGGGGAATATATCTGATGCATGTTTAATTCAGCTCGTGTTGGATGAATGTTCCATGTTTAATTCAGCTCGTGTTGGATGAATGTTCCATTCTCATTATTTGGTCCAATCAGAACCAGACTTAATTTATTTGCAGAAGCAATCCATTATGAAACTTATTTCACTTGTTGATAGAGTAAATTTTGTGGCCTGGTATTTTGCAGTTTTAGCCACTTGAGGCCACAAATTGTTTTGGCCAATGGAAAAAGTATCCTTTTTTTCTTTGTACCTTTGGAAATTGCTCCTGGAGCATGATTTTAGCATTTTTCTTAGAGTATATGTGTGCCATTATTTTATGGTGATTACATTTACATTTGGGTTGTGCGGATTTAATCGCAGGGACTCATCTTGTTGACTCTTTCTGCTATCCTTCCTTCTCTCAGCTCTCTTGATTGTAAAAATGGTGCAGAAATCATCGCATGTTCCCCTGCTCGGTTCCAAGTTATAATCTCCTTCTCGCTGTATATAGTAGCAGTCGCCCAAGGAGGCCACAAGTCCTGTGCTCAGGATTTCGGAGCTGATCAGTTCGATGGATGAGATTCGAAAGAGAGCAAAGAAAAAAGCTCATTCTTCAATTGGTGGTATTTTGGTTTGGTTGGCGGGTCGACAGCAGCGTATGTATTCTTGAACTACATTCAGGACAACCTCAACTGGGGTCTTGGGTTTGGAATCCCATGCATTTCGATGGCAATTTCATTGGCTGTACTTTTAATAGGAACTAGAACTTATAGGTACACCATCAAACGCCATGACAAGAACCCATTTTTAGAATCAGTAAGGTGTTTGCTAATGCAGCTTGGAATTGGCGAACTAGTAATTCAGTGATACTTAGTGAAATGGAAGCTCAAAGAAACCCTGCATCCCGAAAGTTCTCAGCAATACAAGTAAGAAAAGTAACTTTCTGCTCATCAAGACGTTTCGATTATATTGTGCTAAATCTTTTCTCTGGAAAGTTGCAATAGCTTTGCATTGTGACAAAATATGGATTGATCTAGAGATGTCATTGAGTTGAATTAGCTATATATAGGCGTTTCACTCTAACGAGTCTAAACATGCAATAAAGTACATCATCTTACATTGTTAGGAAATGAACTACACAACGCATATGAAGCTATCCAACACCGTCTTCAACATTTGTACACTGAGAGAAGCAGATTGTGAACTAGGGTCAAATGCAAATAACAAGAATTGAACCCAAGGCCTCTCTCAGGTGTCAATGAGTTCTGATACCATTTTAGCTTAACAATTGTTCCAAAAGTTTAAGCCATCAAAAATTGGGGAAAAATGTGTACTAAGAGTCTCAGCTAGCCAAACAGTGAAAAAGCCTTCCTTTCAATTTTATGCAGTTGTTAGTTGATGACTTCACTTCAGGATTTTCTGTTGTCTGGGATTCTCTATATTTCTGATGGGAAAATTCATATTCTTGTTTTGTTGCTCATGAAATAGATTGTAGGAATTCATCAGAGTTATACCTCCTTCAATGTAATAGTGTTTGTCGTGACAGGTTTCTTTACAAAGCCTTGGTTGCACCAGTTGGTTCACAAGGAGAAGGCGGAATGTGTAGGATCAGTGACATTGAGGATGCCTAAGCAGTTCTAAGTCTTCTTCCAATATGGATATCGTGTTTGGCGTACGGTATTATATTTGCCCAACCCTCCACTTTCTTCACCGAGCAGGGTATTACTATGGACAGAACAATATGGCGTGGCTTTGAGATACCTCCTGCTTTGCTTCAGTTGTTCGCCTGCTTTCCTCCCATTTTCCTCATTCCCATCTACGACCGCCTTTTCGTTCCTTTCGCAAGAGCTATAACTGGAAAACCCTCAGGCATAACAGTGCTTCAAAGAATAGGAATTGGAATGTTTGTATCTATTGTTTGTATGATTGCAGCTGCTATAGTTGAGATGAAAAGACTCAAAATTGCTATGCAATCAGGGCTTGTTGATCATAATTAATACTCCCTCAATTCCGGTTTGTTTGTTTCTTTTTTTACTTATATTTGTCCCAAATTGGTGTCCAATTTCAAAACCAATGGATCAAATTATGTAAATTTTCAAATCAATGGATTAAATTGAGTTCCCTTAACAAGTTGGAAATCGGAGATTGGACAAACAAATTGAGACGGAGGGACTACTAGTTAAATAAATTTTGACATGTGCATTGTACATGCATTTATCTAGCACCATTTTTGTGTTTAATTCAGATAATATGGACAAGTTTCTGATAAGAAAATTAACCACCGCGTAAGGTCCATCTTCTAGTAGTTCTATCCATGAAAACTGCGCCCCAGAATTTTTTTCTTGATTTGAACTCTCCCTTGGATCCGTGACTTGGAAAAAAGATCTCTAACTTATCATCCTAATGATAAAGAAGGTTATTAGTATGTGTCTTTTGATACCTTTTGAATATTAATTGAAATGTTTTTTTGAGCTTTTGATGTGTTTTTTTATTGGAACTAGATTATTAAATGTCAATGCTATTAGTACTCTTCTTTAATATATGATTGGTGAGAATATTTTATTTATGAATGACTCCATGATTCTGAATTCCTGAAATTGCTACTGATAAGACTTGCTCTGAGATAGTGGGAATAGAATCTCAAATTTCCTCTCCCCTCTGTTGCCACTGCCCTCCCCAACCTTCTCCACCTCTGTTTCCAGCAGGCTGATCTGATAGCATGGAGTAGTGAGGATGAATCGGTTCTACTCCGGTGAATAAGTTGCAGACCCGGGGCGGCGAGTTCAGCGACAGGAATGATTGAAATTGGGGACCCTATAGTGCACATCTGGATAGTCCAAAAATGTTTTGAACAATTCGGATTTAAAAAAGACTCTTCAGAATGACTGGAGTTTTTTATTTTCTGTTATTTAGTTTGTTAATTAGCTGTTTTTTTTTTCTGTATTTGTTCTTCCCATGTGTGGGATTTTTTTTATCCCTTTGTGGGATCCTCTTACCCTTTTGTGGGCGTTTGTCGATATGTGTTTTCTGCTTATAGTTTAAGCTGGGTGTCCCTTGGGAATCCTCTACTACTAGATCGAGGACAGGCTCTACGTATGCCAACACTTAGTGTAGGTCTGTTTTTATAGAGTGTGTCTTTGAGCTTATGATCCTATGTGCTCTGTTGTAGTTGCTTGTTTGTCTTAGATTTTGGTAATTTTAATTGGCTCATTTCTATATTTTATGATAAAATCTTTGCCTTCGGGGAGTTGGTGAAATGAATAGCCTGTTAATAATAATAATAATAATAATAAAAAGGCTATTACGCCTACCATGTTGATAATGATGTCTCATCAACTAATAATATCTTGTTCAAAAAGAAACTCATAATATCCGGATCCAATTAGCAGTCACGATACGCCTTGATATTTTGCATGAACAACTGAAGCTACAGGCTCAACATAAACTAAACGATTCTTATCAAATCAATCATATCGGTGTAGGTCCAATTCAATGTGAGCAACTATTAGTGCGGAACAGGTTTTCCAAAAATCAATTTGATCATACGTCGATAGGAATGTAAATGCGTTTTACAAAAAGAAAAGATAGGCACATGAATAAGTTGTATTGGGTTTATATATATATCCCTTCCATTTTACAAACAAAACGGAACTTGTTCACGTGCTTATCGATATCCTATCAAATTGGTTTTCGTGGGCATGCATTTTTCTTTAAGCATCACACAAAACAATCGATCTGTTCGGATCGTAATTGTTACTTCCAAATCCGCTAGCAAAATACTCACTCTGTCCCATTTTAAATGCTCCCTACGTATATCCGTGCCATTTTCAAACGTCTATATCTTTTTATTGGTAAGGTTTCGAAAGTTTTTAAAAAATTTGTCTAATAGAACTAATTGAGATCTATCAAATAAGATCCATATTGCATATAAAATACATTATAGAATGAAAACTATAAGAGTTTTAAAAAAACACGCATAACCGTAGGGAGCATTTAAATTGGGACGGAGGGAGTAAGAGTTTAGAGTACTGTTAAGGATGTAGACAATCTTCAGCAAAAGTCCATCCCGGTGTGAAGGGGGCAAAGCACCCAATTCTAACTCAAAAATTTAAGAGGCCTGAAGCAACATCTTGAATGAAGCCTTGTAAATATTTAGATACAAAAGTTGCTCAACGCAAGTCTTCATAATGAATTGTTACAAAAGATTTAACATTATAAAAACTCAAAATATCTAGTTATCAAGAAATGAACTATTGCAATATTCCACACATCTATTCTATTCATATTCTAAATTAGGCCTCAAGTTGCCAATAATTTCAATTTTGCCACCAATTTTTTTTTGCCCCCAAAGCTTGGATTGGGTCTCCTTTCATGAGCAGCATGCTTACACAAAAAATAAATTGACACTTTTTGGGGGTGCCCTAAGCCGACTCTGGTAGCACCCGCAGCACAAAGTGACGCGTACACGGATTGCAACGAAAATGGTATTTTGTGTTTCTGCAAGGACAGTTTTGGCCATTGAGCCTTACTTATTTACATTGCAGTTGCATTGTAAATAGGGTTAGAGCGTTTCGGTGTAAACATGAGAGGATGCGAGAGAAAACATTTCTGAAAGAGAAGAGATAAGACATGTACTCCTTCATTATATATAGCGGACTTTTCCTCTCGTTGTCCCGTGGTTTTAATCCTCACGTTGATGTTTTTCTCGTATGTCTGTTTGTCATTCTTGTTTTTGTTTACTATTACGCACTATTTTCATCTGCTGTGTAATTTTTATGACTCTAAATTGTAAGATCTGTAGGAGCGTTATGGGTTGAACGTAGAATTGGATTCCCAACACAGAGGAGTACATAGTACGGATAGGAGATGCACCTTCAAGAGCACGCCTCGTTTATAATGCTCAAGGTGGGTGAGTGGAACCCGATCAAAAGAAAAGAAAGAAAGTGGGTTTGTAAGTGGAAGGAAAAGGGTGACAGGACAGCAATTGCTTGTCTATGCGATTTGGTTTGTTGTTTTGTTGGGGTGGTTTTTGTTTATGCCTAAAGAAAGAAATTTGTTTGCTTTTTTGGTCATGATTGAAACTTACGTGGTTTGGACAGCTACCACACCCACTTGACCCACAAGCTAATAATAAAAATCAACTCAACTTCCAGTAGTAAAAGCACACTATTAATACCGACACTCTTCTTCCTCTTCCTCTTTCAAGAGGTTTGAAGTTTTGTAGTACTGATTGACAGATTAACTGAGTTCATTATTGTCTAAAACTCGATCGACATGGCCATCTCAACGGCGGCCGAAGTTTCGGAACTCGAATGGTCTCCACTGTTACGGATTCCCGGTGGTGACAAAGTCGTGGACTGCAAAGGCCACCCAGGCGAACCACCTAAGTCCGGCGGCTGGCGATCCGCTTTTTTCATCATAGGTAAAAATATACTCCTTCTGTGTGGAAACTTTATGTCTAAGCTAGCTCTTGGATATAAAGTTTGCATGTGATATATATATATCAGAGCTGGTCCGTTTTATCCTAGAATAAGAATTGAGAAAGCCCACACTTCACACTCCAATTCATAAAAAAGGCTGATAAATCCACCAAAAAAAAAAAAAAAAAGTGGCTGAATGCACCTGCAGGTAAAGATGGGGTGGTAAAGAATAATCTCAGGTATAGAATAGAGAGATGCCTTAATAACACAAAGACCTCTACATTTATTGTCAATTAATTTTGAGGTGGAACTTTCCAAGAAATTTAACATGGTATCACCTTAAATGGTCAAGTTTCCACCTGGGTCAATTCCCTCGATCACCTCATTAATCCATACCTCCACGGACCCGGGGTTGCTGATGTGCAGCCTCTGCACAGCAGCTGCTGCGCACAATCGTAGCCGTCCGTTGCTTGGATGAACGTCCTAGATTTCAAACAACAGAGATGAATTGTTCGCGCGATCAATTTGTTTTCAATCCGAACCGTTAAAAACACTTGTGGACGGCTGCGATTGTGCGCAGCAGCTGCTGCGCAGAGACTGCACAGCAGCAACCCCGCGTCCTACCTCCACGTGCTACTAGATTGCACATGAGAGAGAGTGTTACAATGTATCCTATATCGCTCACCTAAGCCTGGTTAATATGATCTAGAGATTACTCCATTTGTTGCCCGTTAGAAGGAGAATTGACAAGAACCTTGCCTTCATTGATGTATTATTGATGTGTCTCAAATATACCCTAATATGCCTTTATATAGCTAGGCTACGAAACTTGGGACTAAAAAACCTAAACAAATTAGGAAGACATGCATGACAAGAAAATCTAGACTAACTAGGAAACTTGAATATTAACCTAGACTAATCATGATACAGAATAATAACTCTTATAAAACATCGTAACATAATATTTCTAGTATTATGCTAACATCCCCCTCAAACTCAAATAGGTGTTGAGTTTGAAAAAACCTAGAAAAACCAGGAGCTAGGAATTAGGAGAAGCCAGGAAAACTAGGAGAAAGATTAAAATTGAGACATAGAAAAACTTGTGGCGCTGCTGTTGAGCGGTGCTAGATCATATTTGAGATCCCGGTGGAGAAGAACAAAGGGAGCCAAGCTGATAGAAGTGATTTGGATGAGTGAAAGGGAGTACAAAGAATTGCGGTGATGGTGGTGACGACGACGATGGTAATTAATTAGAGGTTGGTCAATCTTGATGGTGGTGTATATCGAGATTAGTTGACGATGGTAGATATGAGCAGATTTCGAGTGCCCAGTGGATGGCGGCGAGGCTTAGGCCGCCCATGAGAGAGGGAGTATTCCACAGCTTATGGCTTGATGCCATTTAAGAAAAGTGAATTGACAATAACCTCGTTTTCATTGATATATTACTAATGTGTCGCAAACATAACCTTAATATGCCTTTATATAGCTAGGCTATAAAACTTGGTGACTAAGAAACCTAAACAAATTAGGAAAACATGTATAACAAGGAAACGTAGACTAACTAGAAAACATGAATATTAACTGTATGGGAGGTTAACGTTCAATGGAATGTTGGCTAAAGTCAAGGTTGACCTCTCAATCACATGATGACAAGTGTCATCAAAGATGGTGCGCGCGACACATGGCAGAGTCACACGGGTCAACTTTGCATGAGTGTCTCCAGCGCGACACTCCTTTAGTAAAAGGGGAGCCCAACGCGCACCCCCCTAAGGCCCGATCAGGGCATACACACTTAGCCTTAGGCCATCCATCCGAACATGGAGAAAAATCCATAGGCATAACGACTAGCGTGGCCCAGAGATATGGGCGAGAACGCAAAAGGCTAGCCATTTATATTTAGCCCAGGCAAGCACCTGCTCCAGTCTAAGGCAGGACCCGAGAGCCCTCTGAGGCTTGGCTGTGGTACAAGCAAGACCAAACAAGTTATGATGTTGCCCATGCGGGAATGGAAGAGGATCTAGTGATTTGGTGGCTATAAAAGAAGAGCGGCTTGCCACGCAAAGGTGGAGTAGCGCGCCCATGTAGCCGTGAGGGTCAGCTTCGCGGTGGGTGACGTCACCCACGCGGTCAGGGTGTACGGAAAGGACGCGTGCCCTCATATTATAGGGAGACACCTGACGCTTGAGTATTGGCCTAAGTACCTATAAATATGAGACATTCAGTTCATAATTCCCAGATCACTTGGCCCCCGCGGATTAGCCTAAGAGCTTTATTGCCTTAATCTTTTCTGTGCACACTTGCTCTTTTATTCACCCTTCTTCTAGATCACTTTTTTACCATAATTTTATATTTTTTTAGATCCCTCCCATCAAGACGAACCAATAAACCACAAAAAATTGACTCAAAACTAGCAAATGCGAAAATAATTTGAATAAGGACAAAAAAATAAACCACTCGTGGTTTATCCATATACACACAGTTTTTGTTTAATAGTCGTTGTGTCCGAGTCCGATTAGATTATGCACGATGTGTCTGAGTCAGTCAAGTTATGTACACATTTGACTAATTTAAAGCAACAAATTTCATGTCCGCTAGCTGGGGGAGCCCAATTAAAACTTGACTATGTGTTAAAAGCACCTGAGAGTCTGAGAATTTGAGACTGTAGGAGGTGGAAAACCCTTGTCTACCGGGCCAACCCTTTATGTTATCTATATGCGGACGTGGGCGTATGTATAGGTGAATTGGAGTTGATTGGAGTAGAAAGCAGAGTGAGAATTTTGGAATTTTGGTGCAGGTGTGGAATTGGCAGAGAGATTTGCGTATTACGGGATAAGTTCCAACCTTATCAGTTACTTAACAGGGCCGCTGGGCCAGTCCAAGGCCACGGCCGCCGAGAACGTGAATACTTGGTACGGTGTGGCCTCTCTTTTGCCGCTGTTAGGAGCATTCGTGGCCGATTCATATCTGGGTCGTTACCGCACCATTGTGCTCGCTTCTCTGCTCTACATCCTGGTTAGTTTACTCCTCCCCATCTCACCTTATGGCCCGTTTGTTTGGCCGGTGGTGTTGTAAGTGGTTTTTTTGAATAAACTAGCTTTTCACATTGTTTTTTATGTAATGTATTCTGAGATCTCACCTTATGGCCCGTTTGTTTGGCCGGTGGTGTTGTAAGTGGTTTTTTGAATAAACTAGCTTTTCACAGTGTTTTTTATGTAATGTATTATGAGATGATGACCTATCCCGGTTTTTGGAAAAAACAGTCGTCCCAATTTAGTGTTCAGTGAATATATTTACGACTCAAAGTAAACATGTAGGCATTATATTGGTTGTGGTGTTATTAGTCTTATTACTATTTTTCTTAATCTTGTGGGATGGTATACAATGGGAGGGTATATTTGGTGGAATTATATGCTTGGATGAGCAAAATTCTACCGCCTACTGGGCGAATAATAAGACTACTCTTTAACCGGTAAGAATACACTCTTACCGGTCAAATAGTACTCTTATCGTCTGCTCAGTGAACTGACAATAGGACTGATACAGTAAAGGCCCGTTCGTTTAATATATATACACACACACTAAGTAATTCCGTTGAACTTATAGCGAGGAGAATAATAGTACTTCACCGATAGCACTTTAGATCGCTAACATTTTGAGATCATACATACACCCTAAGTATTGACAATGTGTATCGCAGACTTTCTATGATAACATATCAGATGCATATTCCCTCTGTCTTTTTAAAAGTATGTAGTTTCGTAATTCCAACTTATTAAAGAGATATCATCATTACACATTTCACATCATTTTTTCCCCCAACTTCCATGTCCACTTTCCAAAGTTATCCCCCACCTTTATCTATTAACTATTCAAAATGGACACTTATTAAGAGACAACCCAAAATGGAATACTAGACAAAAAAAGGGACGGCTTGAGTATTTCATTCGACTCGTGATAATATGAATCTAACACTGATGCAGGACTATGTCGGATGCACGTTCCATTCTCATTCTTTGCTCATGTTCATGATTACCGGACTTGATTTATTTGCAGAAGCAATCCGTTAATGAAACTTATTACACTAGTTGATAGACTAATTTTTCTGGCCTGGTTTTTCAGTACCAGCAATGCAGCAATCTTAGGCACTTTTAAAAGAACTGGGAAAAGTTAAAGAAAGAAAATTATAATCTCACAATGGGACATCAGAAATGGTGCTTGACTTTTGGAAATTGTGGTCCTAGCCACTTAAGGACCTCAATTTTTTTAAGGCAAGGGAAAAGGTGCTTTTTTTTTTTTTTTTTTTACTTCTGGAAATTGTTCCTAGAGCATGATTTTAATTAGAATGTTCTTGCAGTAAATTTGCCAGCCATAGTTTTGTGATGGTCATATTTACAGATGGGTTGTGCGGATTGAATCACAGGGACTCGGCTTGTTGGCTCTTTCTGCTTTCCTTCCTTATCTGAGCTCTGCTGATTGCAAAAATGGTGCAAATATTATGACATGTCCCCCTTCTCAGTTCCAAGTTGTATTCTTCTTTTTCTCGCTGTATTTAGTAGCAGTTGCCCAAGGAGGCCACAAGCCCTGCGTTCAGGCTTTCGGAGCTGACCAGTTCGATGGACAAGATTCAAAAGAGAGCAAAGCCAAAAGCTCGTTCTTCAATTGGTGGTATCTCGGTTTGGTTGGAGGGTCGGCAACAGTATTGTTATTCTTGAACTACATTCAGGACAACCTTAACTGGGGTCTCGGGTTTGGAATCCCATGCATTTCCATGGCGATTGCGCTGGTCGTATTCTTAATGGGTACTAGCACTTATAGGGATACCATCAAAAGCCACGATAAGAACCCATTTTTTAGAATCGGTAAGGTGTTTGCTAATGCAGCTTGGAATTGGCGTACTACCAATTCAGTGATACTTAGTGAAATGGAAGCTCAAGGAACCCTCCATCCCGAAAGTTCTCAGCAATACAAGTAAGAAAGTAACTTTCTGCTCATCAAGAGATTTCGGTCCTAAAACTTCTTCTTGTGCTAAATCTTTTTGAAATTTGTAATGTTCTACATTGCCACAGAAAATGGACAGATATAAAGACGTCACAGAATTGAAATAGCTATAGGTGTTTTACCTTAACGAGTCTAAACTTGAAGTAAAGTACATTGTGTTTTCATGCTGCGTTGGAGCTCATCAACTTAATCAAAGCCATTGTCCCACAAAGTGTATTGTTAGGAAATGATCCAAATAATGGATACAAAGCTATCAAACACCGTCTTTAACATTTTGAAGACATTTGTACACAGAGAGAAGCAGATGGAAACTAGGGGCAAACACAAATAGAGATATCTGAACCTAAGGCCTCCCTCAACTTGAGCTGATACCATGTTACGATTGTTCCAAAAGCTGAAGCCATTAAAAATGGGAAAACAATCTATATTAAGCTATCCAAACATTTGATATGATGCCATGAATCTAAAAATGGCTTTCTTGCAATTTTATGTGGTTGTCAGTTGATATATCACTTGAGAATATTTCTTTTACCTGGAATTCTCTTTATATTGATGATGAACAAATTAGGGAGATGGTTAGATTCTTGTTTTTTGTTCACGAAACAGGTCATAAAATTCCAACCGAGTCAAACCTCCTTCAAGGTAACATTCTTTATTGTGGCAGGTTTCTTTACAAAGCCTTGCTTGTACCAGTTGATTCACATGGAAAAGGGGAAGTGTGTAGGATCAGTGACGTTGAGGATGCAAAAGCCATTCTGAGTGTTCTTCCGATAGCGATATCGTGTTTGGTGTATGCTATGGCATTCTCACAGCCCTTCACTTTCTTTACTGAGCAAGGAATTACCCTTGACAGAACAATTTGGCCAGGCTTTGATATACCTCCGGCTTCGCTTCAATTGTTTATCCACTTCTCCCTCATTGTTCTCATTCCCATCTATGATCGGTTTTTCGTTCCTTTCACAAGGGCTATAACTGGAAAACCCTCAGGCATAACAATGCTTCAAAGAATTGGAATAGGAATGTTTGTGTCTGTTATTTGTATGATTGTAGCTGCTATGGTTGAGATGAAAAGGCTCAAAACTGTTATGGAATCGGGGCTCGTTGATAATCCAGAGGCAACTATTCCAATGAGCTTTTGGTGGTTGGTTCCTCAGTATTTGTTGGTTGGAATCGGGGATGTGTTCACTACAATTGGTTTGCAGGAGTTTTTCTACGATCAAGCGCCAAATGAGATGAAAAGCACAGGTCTCTCCCTCTACCTCAGTATAATTGGAGTTGGGAATTTACTCGGTAGCTTTCTCATCTCTATCCTAGAGAAAACTACGGGCGGCGTGGGCCATGATAGTTGGTTTTCAGATAACCTGAATCGTGCGCATCTTGATTACTTCTATTTGCTGCTTGCTGGACTTAGTGCTATGGCACTGGTATCATACTTATACTTTGCCAAATCTTATATTTATAGGTGACTAAGAAATCGCCCTGCGATTATGCTAGTTAAAAGAAATTGCATAATGTAGGAAATGTTTGAGCAAATTTTACATTTCAGTTTATTAAGCTGTGCAGCTATGTGATAGTGTGTATTTTGTATATGATGTGCATAATAGTTTGGCTTTTTCTTCCATTCCTTACATATCTTTGCTTTTTCTTTTAGGAGTATTACGTAATTTAGAACAAGATATTATTGTCATTTATTAACTTGTTTGGTTACCTGTACTTGTTTCATCCAGGGGAATGAGATTTAGATGCAATAGTATGAGAGCTTTTGACAGGTATGAGAAGGAAAAAACAAGATGTTCCTTTCTTCTTTTTCTTTTTTCGTGCCAATCCGTAGTCATATTTTTGGTTACTGCAAGAGTGGAATATCATGCGGTAGAGCTCTTGGATGCCCCACACTACATACCGGGATCAAGTCTCATTCCCCCCTCCCTCATGTAATAGATTAAGAATGACGAATGGCCAAAAAAAAAAAAAAAAAAGTCTTGTCCCAAATGTATCCCTTTCTCCCTTCTCTCTTCTGTCACTCACACGGGCTCTCTCTCTCTCTCTCTCTCCGTTTTACTCTCTGTCCTCTCTCTTCCGTATTTCTGTATTTCTCTCCCTCTCCACTCTCGTTTATATTTTAAATATCAAAATATTTATAACTTTGTTGCACACATTCTTTTTTTTTAATAAAAAAATTACTCGTAGAGATCTACAAAATGAGATCAATATTGAATATAAAATTATGTAAACCAAAATTTTAACTTTTCAATAGGACGAGAATAAAAAAAATTATTTTTCTATGTAACGTGTTAATTGTTATGGTTTAACTGTTAATTATCTAACTAGAAATGTTAATTGTTTCATCCTGGGGAATGAGATTTAGATACCATGGTACGAGAACTTTTGACACGTATGAGAAGGGGGAAAAAAAAAGTTGTTTATTTTTATCTTGAAATCGGTAGGCAATATTATTGGTTACTGCAAAAGTGGAGTATCTTAACGAGGCATTACTGCCCAGTTCAAATAATTTCCTTCCCAAGTCATAGAAACTTTCTTTTTGCATTTTTGCATTTTTTTGTGTTTATTTTAAGGAATGCATATGATTGATAGTTTTTTTTTTTTCATTCGTTAATCCTAATCTACTCTATCCTAGGGGATTTGGGGAGGGGGATGGGTGCTTACGGGAATCGAACCATGCCCATATGCATGAGAGTATAAGGGAGGCACCAACTGCACTCCACTCCACTTGCAATTGATAGTTAGTAGATGTCAACCTAGTTTGGATGTATTCAAATTATAGTTATGCATTTCTTATTTAATCACATTTATTGTATTACAAAGTTCAATTATAATAAAATGTTTGGAGAAAATTTAGTGTGACCCCATGTGTTTGGAGAAAATTTAGTGGGACCCAAAAATTTCATAACTCATGAATAGACCCCTACATTAGGGGATTCGGGGATGGGGCGGATCGAGGACGGTGCGGAGTGGGGCGGGATGGATCGGGGAACGGATTCGGAGCGGATTCAGAGCGGGGACATGCCTATCTCCACCCCCTACCCAATCCCCAAACATTTTCAAAAAAAATCCTCATATCCTATCAAATCTCTAAACAGATCTCCATATTACCGCTCCATTCGGATCGGGGATCGGATCGGATTCGAATGGGTCGGAGGAAATGGCCAACCCTAATAGAAAGCTCCACGTACAGGGCATATTTTGCTCTAGCCTGAGCCTCACAGCCAAATTGGATTTGGCATTCTTTATTACTTGCAGCATCTGAGCAACCCTCTGTGAGAAATTTCAGGTAGGTAAGCAGCTCGAGGCCTGTGTGCTTTTGTGGCCCAACCCAGACCTTCTGGGCCAAGGGCCCATACAACTCATGCCTAGGTAGCTAGGTCCTAAGAAAATAAATAAAGAAAATGGACATAGTAAAACTGCCACCTCATGGAGGTTAATCTCTGATGCCTACTTTGCCAAATTCCTTGAGTTAACATTACTTTGTTTCTTATTGGCTCCTTGACAACCGTTGATTTTGGGTCTCGGATTGGGCGACTCATGCTTTGTTGCATTTTCCTTGCCTCTATTAGTCTTATATTTTCTTCAAGATTAATGAAGTTTTTTGCCGTTAAAAAAAAACAAAAAGTGCAATTACATAACTGCTCTGTTTAACATCTTTACAAGATCTCATTTAAGCTGAAATCTAATCTTTGATCCAAAATGTAAAATCTATAACATGATTGGTTAATGTCTATTCTAGCATTTCTAAATCAATCTGAGTTTTAATTTGCAGAAATGCCATGTATGATTTTCCCTCCAAAACACCAAGGGGTGAAACCAATTGCTCGCTTGCTATTCCCGTTTTATGGATATTTAATTGGACTCCCCATTAGTGACAGTTGAATGGGTTCCTAAAATAATTCCTACATGAGATTCCTAATATTTAACAACACGTTTGCTTAATTGCGGTCTTCAATGAGCTCCTCATAGAAGCTCTTAAACATGGCTTTTGCCACATTAGTTAAGTTTAGGGAGAGAGTTGGGAGTGAGAAGAAGTGAGAGAAAGAGAAGGAGAAGAGAGAGGGGGGAATGGTAGACCCACCTACATTTTTGTGTGCAAAATAAATTTTTTGATATATTCTACAAGCTAATTTTAGAGAGCCTATAGGAGTTACTTCCACACTCCTAAATTAGCAAATCTTTAACACACAAAATTAGACCTTTTACTTTTACTTATGTGTCTACTTAAAAAATTATTTTATGAGTCAAATTTAGAGAGTGCATTGTGATGCCCTAAAATATTAGTTGAACTGTTTTAGCTGGCTCGGAATTTTTTTCCAAAAAAAACTAAAGAGCTAGTAGCACTTTTCAAACGGCCCTTCTAACGGAAATCCACACAGAGCTTTCATAAAAAACACACACACAAAAAAACAACCCTTCAGTACATTTTCATCCACTTTTCAAATATTTCAATATAAATTTTAAACCTTAATAGAAGCCCATGGAACTACTTTTAGCATTTTCCTTTTTCCCCCAAAACACCCATTGGAATAATTAGCAAGGGACAATCCAGGCTAAAAAACGGTTGCTTGAACTACTGCAACAACTGCCACTACTCTCTTCCTCATATTATTTCTGGGCGTTTAAATCGAACGACCGATCAATTGGATTCCACACATCAAAATTGTAACTCTTCGTAACGGAGACAATCCATCTACATACATGACCATCTCAACGGCGATCGACAATTCTGAACCAGAATCGTCGCCGCTGATACACAACTCCGTCGGCGGCGGCGCGGTCGTAGTCGACTACAGAGGCCGCCCAGCCGACCGATCCAAGTCTGGCCGCTGGCGCTCCGCTTTCTTCATCATAGGTAGTTTTATATCCCCACCCTATCTCTACATACGCGTGTCTATAGCTGAATTGAATTTTACAGTTTTTCTCAAAATTTGAATAAAAGCTTTATCCATGGCATAGTCGTGAATTATGAAGAGCAAAATAAGCCTTTAAAATTCAATCCGGTATGAGTTTAAGTCAAGACCAGTTAAAGGGCTTTTACACACTGTGGAGTGAGCTTAGAGGGCTCTTACTCACAATTTGGTTGTAAGCCCATTAAAAGAGTAAAGGCTGGAGATGCTCTTACGATTTCTCATGAGAAATCGAGAAATCGTAAGAGCATCTCCAGCCTTTACTCAATTTTGTACCCAAATGGAAGTAAAAGCTTCATTTGGGATGAAGCACTCCAATAGATAAACCCCAATCTAAGCAATTATTTGCGTGAAAGCTTAATTAATTGCATAGCTGTAAATGTAAATTTAAGAAGGAGAAAATGGCCTTCAAAATTTTGAGTAAGGATTTTAGTCTCCTTCATTTGGTTATAAATTGGAGTAAACCCAACTTGATGAGGGTTTGAGAGGGAGTTTTGCTTAGATTTTTGGTTCTGAGTTTAAGAAAGGGCAAGGGCTGGAGAGGCTGATGAAAGGAGGGTTGGAAATTCCGTGCAGGTGTGGAAGTGGCAGAGAGGTTTGCGTTTACCGGAATAAGCTCCAACCTTATTACATACCTAACGGGGTCCTTGGGTCAGTCAAAGGCCGTGGCAGCTGAGAATGTGAACATATGGTCCGGAGTGGCTGCGCTTTTGCCACTGTTAGGAGCATTCATTGCCGATTCGTATCTGGGTCGTTACCGGACAGTTGTTATTGCTTCTCTGCTCTACATTTTGGTCAGTTAATGCTTCCCATTGTTGTCAAAATCCTATGATTCTATTCTGTTCCCTGCTTAAACTTTGAAGTGGAGATCACCTCCTGACAAGGGATGAGTGGGTGAACAGTAGTGCTCATTTGTTGCTGTGCTAGGATGTTGTGGCGATCCAAATGTGAACTTGAGCTTAGGGTCCAAATGTTGACTTCTAATGTGGAGATTGTGCTACGAATAATGGGGAAGATGGTAGTGGTGTTTCTTTGTTTGCCTTGCTTGCTAGTTGTTAATGATTTAGAATTTGATAAACAGCCTAATGATGACTGGGAGAGACTACATTGCTCTATTGCAAGAACCATCTAAGGAAATTAAGAAGTGAACCAATCACAAGGGTAACGAAACACAAGTTAACAAAATTGCTACTAATATAGATGAACAAAAGTAAGACACAGTTTAAAGTGGGAAGAAAAGTGTAGGCTAGGCTACGAAAGAAACTAAAATGTGGACAAAATATTGGTTGAAATCCAAAGTTGAATATGAAAGGTTGGAAGGTTGGAATTTAAGGTCGGCTTTGGGTCTTGAGCCCTTGGCCTGCCTTGCCTTGAACTCCCCTATTTATAGATGACATATGACCATTTTCCCTTGGGATTCAGCTTTGTCGGACCCTGAACGATTGACGCGGACCATGTCCCCAAGCCACTTCCTTCTATTTTGGGGGACTCAAAATAGTTGTGGACATTGTTGAGACTCAAACTGGCTGCAACGTAGCCCTTGAATTGGTCAAGGGCTGAAGAGTTTCCTATTTTCTAGGGTCTTTTCCCTGGTTTTACGTATGCACCAACCTCTCTCTCTCTCTCTCTCTCTCTCTCTCTCTCTCTCTCTCTCTCTCTCTCTCTCTCTCTCTGCAAAAGAAAAACAATACTTCCATTCTTTTTCTTCTTGTATCTCCATCTTTGTTTTTTTCCAAGTTCTTCTACTATAATCTTTTCCTGAATCCACAAACATTCCAAACAGCCCATCTCACTTTGTTTTAGGCCATTTCTCTCTGTGGACGCAAAGTAGCTTCTCTCTGCATATATAATATAAATGAAGTATATAGGAGTCTACTACAAGGTATTGGGCATTAGATCCTTTTGAGTTTCGAATGGCGGTGAAGTTGGTCATGGTTGTGTTTGTGTGTGGTCCTCCCATGGTATGAAGTATGACACTTAAATCAAATAGGTTGTTCTTCATATTGGTCCATCTTTTCAAGCATTACAGTTCCAGTTTTTAACTTTGTATTTATGTGCCTTTGCCCTGACAGTTTCTCTATTCTATTACGCATTGCGTTGAGGTGTCTTCTTCCCCCACTACTCTCCTTTTTTTCCTTTCCTTGCTGAGATGAGTCGAGTAGAGCCTTTTGCCACCTCCTCTCATTTTGCTATTGAGGACCTCTACCTCTGGTCACAACTCTGCTCCTTGCCAACCAGTGCGACCACTTAGTTATCAACAAACGTATTTACTCCAACCACATTTCTGCACCCACCTTTGCTGACCGTTGTGACCCAATTATTGTCGAGGCCTCTTCAACCTGACCACAACGTGATGTGATTCTATTCCTGACAGACTCCAACACTACGGACCTATATACAGAGGGTTGTGATTATGTTGTACAAACTCTTCCCTACTGTTGGGTTTTGGGGAAGTGTAAGACCACCTCCTTAATGAGTGATTGTGAAAAATGAAAATCATGAATTAATGTACGAGATCATGGGATCTTTGACCTTTGGCATTTACCACACAAACTCATAAATGTTGTGTATGCATCTGGTTATATGTATGGCTTTGTATCAAGGAATGCATTAGAATTCCTCTACCTTGTATGTTTGTGTCATATCATAACCTCATGTTTCTTACATCTTTTAAAGCCATATTACTTTTACATCCTAGATTGAAAATTTGAGAACGTGCAATCTAAGGTAAAGACTAAGATTGAGAACAAACATTGTTGTATTCCATTTTAGAAACATGGTGGGTTGCATATAACTAGAAGGCTTTTGGTCGTTATTATAGAAGTTTGATATGAAATTTAGAATTTCGTGAATCTCATGATGGCTAGATACTCTATTTATATATTTCATCTCGGTTCTTTTCTTTTGTTTGCTCTTCCCACTCCATCAGTCTGGCATCTCTTTACCACTCAAGAGTGGGGTGGTGAATTAACTAGGGTTGCACAAAAAATCCAGTGAATCCGGAATGATTGAATGAATTTGGACTGCAGAAACTGGTTGCTGGCATCCTGCCTTGCTAGTTCTTGTTTTCTTGGCTTGTTGGTTGCTTATTTGCTTATGGAATGTAATCCGTGGATAAAACCAGAACCAATCCGTGACTCATGAATTGGATTGGAACCAGACCGTGGGACTTTTGGTCCGGACATGGATTACATTTTCTAAAACTGTGACTCGCAAATTAGGATTGGACTCATAGGAATCCGGTTCGATCCGGACTGTGCACAGCCCTAGAACTAACTTGTGCTGAGTCAACCGGGCTCCTGGCTCGGATCTGGGAAAGGTTGCAGCTCCTGACCAAGATCTACAAAACATGGAACCACCGCTAGTGCCTTACCGGCCGGCGACGCCGGGAAGGTACTCTGATGGTTAAGTGAGCGTTTGGAGGAGAAAGCTAAGTACATAATTCTTAGGTTGCTAGAAACGGCATACCTCATTAGGGTAGAACATCGTACTTTATCTTACCCTCCAAGTATTCTCGTGCTTGGCACACACGATTATCGCTTTGGATGATGTCACATGTGACGTACCGAGCATGGCGGTTATGTTCACGTGCTCGAACAGCATCCCAAAAATTACTCTGGTCATGAGTTGGGCGCAGTTCGGGGGGCGACCGACCCAATTAGACCCGGATTGTTTGGTTCAGAACGTTGGGTTCCAAATTCCAATGACACTATGCTCAATTGCCTGACCTGAAGTGGAGGATCCGGCCTAAACTTTCGATGTGGCCCTACGGTTCGGTTGAGACCAATTTCTGTGCCAGCTATAGGAAATTGTGCATTAGGCCTTCAAGGACCTTGTAGGTTCGGCCCACTAGAAAGAGACGAGGAGAAGGGAAAGTTAATGTTCCCCATTAAGTTGATGACAGTCCATTTGTGATTTTCAATTTCACTTTTTCATTCATTTTTGTTTATTTATTCTAGCCTCTAATCCCAGTTGAGCTGTTTGAAGAAACATTCCATTCTGAAACATGTTTTACAATCTGATCATTCAAATGTGCAGGCTTTGTGTTATAGTACCAATAATTTTGCAGCATTTGGCACTTTAGAACACAATTGTTTTTGGTCATGGAAAAGGTAGTTTTTTTATCCTTTTGGAAATGACCTCCGGATCATGTTTTAAGTGTCCTCGTTGTTTGCTTTGATAGTGGAGAACTATATTTTATCACTGGGATCATATTCACCTGCAGGGACTCGGCTTGTTGACTCTTTCTGCTCTGCTTCCTACTGTCAGCTCTCTCGACTGTCGAAATGGTGCATTCTTGTCATGTTCCCCTCTTCAGTTCCAAGAAATACTCTTCTTCTTCTCACTATATTTAGTAGCAGTTGCCCTAGGAGGCCACAAGCCCTGTGTTCAAGCTTTCGGAGCTGACCAGTTCGATGGGCAAGATTCTGAAGAGAGCAAAGCGAAAAGCTCATTCTTCAATTGGTGGTACCTTGGTTTGATTTCAGGTTCGACAGCAGCATTGTTATTCCTGAACTATATTCAGGACAACCTTAACTGGGGTCTTGGGTTTGGAATCCCTTGCATTTCCATGGTGATTGCCCTGGTGGTGTTCTTGATTGGAACTAGAACATATAGGTATGCCATCAAAAGGCAGGAAAAGAACCCGTTCTTTAGAATTGGTAAGGTTTTTGCCAAAGCAGCTAGAAATTGCCAGGCTAGTTCTTTTCTGATAGTTGTCGAAATGGAAGCTCAAGAAACCTTGCCTGACGAAAATTATCAGCAATTCAGGTTAGTAGTAACTTTCTACACGAAAAAAAAATAATTATAATAACTTTCTGCACAACAAGAGATTTGCAATAGAAAATGTCTTTTTGCCATCATTTTTTTCCTTGTGATTATGAAGTTATTATGTTTTGCCTTGCAAAACAATATGGAGTTATTTACCAAAAAAAAAAAAAACAATATGGAGTCATCAAGTTATGTCATTGACTATTGAATAAAATCTCAGTATTTTACACAAGTAAGTCTGAACTTGCAATCTAGTACCATGCCTAGATGGGGCTTATGAATATTCTTTTTGGATGTTGTCCCAAAAGATTAAGCTGTTAGAAAATGAGCTGCCAAATTCTCCTAGACCATGCTTCACGTCCATCCCCATCTTAATATTAGGACATAGAGAGAAGCATAATCGAACGGAACAATTTGAAACCAAAAGCTCCCCAACTTAAGCTCTGATATCATGCTAGGTCACCAATGGTTCCAAGACCTGAAATTGATAGAAAATGGCAAGTATCATAACCTAATCTATCCAACATTGAACATACTCCTTCCCCATACGATAAACAAGATAACTATCATTAATTCCTCCCGAGTATACTTTATTATTGAGCTTTGCTGTGGTTCGATCCATTGCTGGGATAAGTGCATTTCATTGGTTTTGTTTGATCGTAATTAAATAGCTTTCTATTTTATTTTATTTTTCGCTCGCCTTAAATAGCTTTTTGTACGGTTGTTGTTCAATGGTTTCACCCAGGATAATTGTATTTTCTTCAGAATTCATTTCATATTAGTGATGAAAGAATTAGGCAAACTGATTGAAGCAGTATTTTATTGCAGTTGAAACATATATATGACCACTATTCGCTAGACTAGGTCAATCTTTAATGTACTGCTCTTTTTGTACTTAGGACAGGTTTCTTGACAAAGCCTTGCTTACACAAGTTGGTTCAGAAGGAGCGGGAGAGTGTAGGATCAGTGATGTTAACGATGCAAAGGCAATTTTGGGTCTCGTTCCCATTTGGGTTTCATGTTTGGTATATGCTATTATATACGCACAGTGCTCGACTTTCTTTACCGAGCAAGGAGTTACTATGGACAGATCAATTTGGCCAGGCTTTAATATACCGCCTGCTTCCCTCCAGTTGTTTATCACCTTTTCGATCATTTTCTTCATTCCCATCTACGACCAGTTGTTTGTTCCTCTCACTAGAGCTCTAACTGGAAAACCATCCGGAATAACAATGCTTCAAAGAATTGGAATCGGATTGCTTATGTCTATTCTTGCTATGATCATTGCCGCTTTAGTTGAGATAAAAAGGCTTCAAACTGCTTTGGAATTTGAGCTTGTTGATGAGCCGGAGGAAACCGTTCCAATGAGTTTCTGGTGGTTGGTTCCTCAATATATATTGCTTGGAATCGCTGATGTGTTCACTTTAGTTGGTTTGCAGGAGTTTTTCTATGATCAAGTACCAAACGAGTTGAAAAGTGCAGGCCTCTCTCTTTACCTTAGTATAATTGGAATAGGGAGTTTCCTCAGTAGCTTTCTCATCTCTGTCATTGAGAAATCTACAGGCGGAGAGGACCGAGACAGTTGGTTTTCAGATAACCTGAATCGTGCGCATCTTGATTACTTCTATTGGCTGCTTGCGGGACTTAGTACGGTGGGTCTAGTATCATTTTTATACTCTGCAAAATCCTACATTTATAGATGAGAGATTAAATTTCCATCTCAATTATGGCAACTAAAACCAAGTGTAAAATGTGGGACTTGTTCAGTTGTTTGGGCAAAGCTTACATGTAATTACAGATAACTTGTGCAGGTATTGAAAATACGTTCCCCTATGATGTGCAACAGTTCGGGCTTTTCTGCTTTTTCTTCCATTCTGCTAGCTCTTCTTTCTCTGTGGTTTATTGACAAAAAAAAAAATTTGCACTGTCGAAAACTTTGAATTCGCGTTTTGTGTCGAAAAACTTTCACGGGTGATGGAAGTTAGGTGAATGAGTTTTTTAGAAGAGAAATACTTATTTACTTACAGAGCTTCCGTAAACAAGGAATTTGCGCCAAGCAATTCCGGACTGTGCATCCCGGAATCCAACGGCTCGGATTATTGTGCGAATTTTATTTTTGATTTTTAATCTGACATAATTTTAAGGAGGAGAGAGAGAGTGCATTGATCCGGACTGTTGGATAACGGAATGCACAGTCCGAATTTGCTCATCGCAAACTCCTTATTTACGGAGGCTCTGTAAATAAGTATTTCTCTCTTTAACGGAATGCACAGTCCGAATTTGCTCATCGCAAACTCCTTATTTACGGAGGCTCTGTAAATAAGTATTTCTCTCTTTAGAAGTCTTAGAATGAGCCATTTTGGCATGTTTGAGTAAGAATGAAAAAGTGGCAAAGTTCAAAGGAATGGGAATGCCCGATCTTAGGTGAAAATTACTGGTTGTCACGACTCCATCTTAGAGTTGGCCGGACTATCTTGACCGGTCAATGAGTTCTAATAATTTGGACTGGGACCATTTTAACTCCAATCTAAAGATGGTGATACCTCAAATTTTCAATACGTTGAAACGAGAATGAGTCAGCCAATGAGTCCTAAGGTTACAATTCTGTCTTAGGGTAGGTCATACTATCTTGACCGGCAGTGGCGACTCCAGAAGTTCGGAAGCGTGGGGTCACTCATAAATATTAAATACTTTTATCAACCATAAATTAAAGAAAAACGTCACAGTAATGGCAGCTAAAAATCTTGCTCCAACAAAAATTACACTTAAAGCTCAACCTAGCAAGACAGATCAATCTCTCTTTGTCAAAAGAACAAAACGAGTGACGAGGATTCAAACAAAACGCACAAAGAAGCAACTTTTATGAACTTTTAGGAGTTATCTAATGGTGTCACCACCAAATTTAGGGGGTTCATTTATGAATATTTTTAAAAAAAATAATATAATTAGTAGTAAAATTTTGTCCCTCCTTGGGGTCGGCTGACCCCCTACCATTAAGGTGGAGTCGCCGCTGTTGACCGGCAAATGAGTCCTAACCACCTTACACAAAACGGAAAATACATGTCATGCATGTCATGTGCAATTGTGCATTCTCCATTCTAGCTATACTCTTACCACCTGTATCATGTAAAACGTATTACATTACGTAAATCTTTATAAGACGACAGCTCGTGTGAGATTCTAATACTAGAGTCACACATTTCTCATGAAAATTACTTTCGTTTCTTGAATACTCCTTCCCTGTCTGGTCCATAAAACGGGGAAAATAAAATTCACAATATCCAGAAAATTTTAAGTTTTTTTTGATGAATTAAAGGAACTCAATGATATTTAATAGTACTAACTAGCAGCAAAAACATTGAAACTTTTTTCGAGAAGCAATTCTTAATTTTTTAATTTCCGTATTGCAAACAAGACAATTTTTTTGGACACAAGTAGTAGTATAATTTTTGTGTCCTTGAGTTCATAGCATAGCATATCTCGTATAGCATTATGATAGTATCATCTACAACAAAACACGTCATTTTTTTTTATAACCGGATGTCTGGGCCAACAAGTCCATCATATTGTACTTATAATAACAAAACACATTATTGCACTTATAATTCTTTTATTTGTTATGCATGGTTCCTTCAAGTCCATCCCCAGACGTGCTTTGCACAATGATAGAACATGACTACATGAGATGGTATTACTTATAAAATCATCGTCATTGGGTGAGCAATTCATGTGACATATACGAGAGTATATTTCCATGGTTAAAGTGGGGCAAAACGTAATATACACACACAACATTTGATTTGACCCAATAGTAATTGGAGCCCCACGCTAATAATCAGATCCATTCAATTTATTCAAAACATATTTTTAAGAGTATGTGTAAAAAATCAACTCCTTCGGATATCGGTAAGAACTTGATCGACATGATCGATCATTCAGCTTTTATCATGTCAAATTTAGGGACACTACTGATCAAGCCTTTATCAATATCCGATTAGTTGATTTCTAACAAAAATGTTTCATATCGTTGTGATAATTGCTCTTCTATGTTACTCCCTCCATGTTAAAAAGTTTGGCCTACTTTTAAATTTCAACATTTTATGTACAATACACAATGTTATCCAAAACTTTTAACTTTTCAAGTTTGCCCTTCGTTAGTTGACTGTAATAAAATAGGAGTTAATAAAATTTTGAATTTAAATTATTTTCCAGTAAGCGTAAAATCTTGCCGCCAATGTAATCTTAGAACTTTTTCAAAATTTTAAAACACTAACTTTAAAATTTTCAATACTTCTTATTTTGGTCTCATTGTTTTGATTGTTAAAATCATCTCAATGGCAGAAATAGTATTTATCAACTTTGCTTTGTTGAAAATTTTAAATTGGCCCTATATTATGGGACAACCAAAAAAGGAAAGTATGCCAAACTTTTTGGGACGGAGGGAGTATGTATTTTTGCTAAAAACAAAAGGGGTCGAAATAAAAAGACATATTCCATTGTCATGATTGCCTTTCTATATTATTTTGTTATTCTAGGAGATAGAGCTAACTATTATTGCTCTTAAGGAACAATAAAACTGAGAGAGAACATGCCACCTTTTATGGTGGAATCATTTAATACAACGGTATGAACACGATACCAAGCTAAACCCATGGAAATACCCTTTTAGAGCAAATCCAATGGGGGATGGATATCTAGTTGCATTGCCATTATACAACCAAAATTTGCAAATCATCAATCCAATGCATAGCTATATTCAGTTGCAAAATGCATCAGTTGGATAATTAGTTGCAAATATAGAACCAAGGATGGCTATATAGCCATCCTTGCCACCTCATCAATCTCAACTGTCATCTTCCACAAAACAAACCAAAGAGTTACCTGAATATTGCCGGAACCAGCAAAATGCAACCGGAAACTGTTGTTGTGGCTGGAATCCCCTACGGTCGCCGAAAACTCCTGCTGCCACCATCACCGGAGCACCAGAATCACCATCAAACGACCTCAGTTTGACCGTGGTGCACCAATTCTTTCAACCATGGCCGATCAGTGAGAAAGTTGGGGTTTTCATGAGATCTACTTTGAGGGTTTTGACCAAACAGATCGGGGAGAGAGAGAGAGAGAGGAGGAGGGTTTGACTGACAGAGAGAGAGAGAGGAGGGGGTTTGATCAGTGAAGGAGAGAGGGAGGGGTCATCGATCGAACACTAGAGGTTTCTTCCCCTATTGTAATCGAGAGAGAGAGAGAGAGAGAGAGAGAGAGAGAGGGGTGAGACAGAAGAGGGGAAGAGAGAGAGAGAGAGAGAGAGAGAGAGAGAGAGAGAGAGATGAGACAGACAAGTGGTTAAAAAACAAAAATGTAATTAAATAAAAATTGATTATTGTATTGTATTTTTAAATCTATTAATGCTTTGAATTGATTATTTTATTTTTAAATCCCCTTCTGTAATTGATTATTGTATTTTTTTTTAAAAACAAAAATGTAATTAAAAAAAAAATCGGAATGGGGGTTAAAAAATTAGATCACAACAGGGTTAAAAACGTAATTAAAAGTGAGGTGAGGGGAAAGTTAGTTAAATTTGGAACTGTTTGGTTCTATTATCCATCCCCCATTGGAGACTGGGTTGCATTTTAGCACCAAAAATTACTTTTTGGTGCCAAATTATAGCAATTTTCCATTTAGCTTGGATTTGCTCTTATATCAAAGAAAAATAGACACTATGAACCTTATTGCATTGAAAAAGACTACACTATGAACGTGCTGTGGATCTCCATTGTTCAGTGGATATTTTGGAGAAGGGTTACACGGCTCTATTTTCAAGGAATAGGATAAGAAAGAGGAATACAAACAAGGAACATTGGCTCTATTTTGTCAAAATCTCTTTTTCATTTTCATGTAAGACAAATTCTCATTGACTTCTTGTCTCAGTTATCAATGAACTTTACGGTAATGAGTGAGTTACTCCTACAACACATCCTTGTAAAATAAAAATGATACATACACTATCTGAGAGCCACTCTCAGCCACCCCCTCTCTCATATGGAGTGTGGGGCCCAGATATGGGGACCACACACCCCATGTGAGAGAGGGTGTGGCTGGGAGTGGCTCCCAGAGAGTGTATGTATCGTCGTTGCTTGTAAAATGCTCAAGGCTCTAGGCTGAGTAGCAAGAACAACTTTTAATTTGTTATGAGCCCAAAATGGATTCAATAAATTCTTGCCAATAACCATGTCCGTTGAATAGAAACATTAAATTAAACGCTCATACAAAATGAGCACATAGGGAGAAAAAAGAAGAGAAAAAAAAAAGGCCAAAAAATACATTTACCCCCCTTGGCAGTCACAAAACATAAAAATCTCATAAAATTATGTAATTCACAAAAAAAAAATCTATATTATTAAATATAACTAATTATTCTTATGTGATTTACGCATAATATAATACTATAAATATAATATTACAAAAATTATACTGAGCCCTAACAGCTTAGAGATGCTAATGCCCACAAGTCCAAAGACTATGAAGGCAAGGAAGATAGGATATGCTTTTTTTTTTTTTTTGGATAATTCGGAATTTTTTTTTTTTGACAAGGAAATTGTATATCTTCCATTATCTCAAGATCAGGTTACAACAATAGATACACATTAGAACTAACCAAGAAAAACTTGGACAACGATGTGCCAATAACGCACAAACCCAACCCAACAATGGAAAAACCAACGCTATGCCAACCAAGCAAGGATAACCACAAGCCGATCCGGGGATGTTGACATTTCTGGACATTACGATCCCCACCTAACACGGCCGTAGCCGGCAAGCGCACAACCAACGATCTACAACACCGGCAACGGAGAAAAAACTCCGGCCAACATCAAACAACAACGAAAATAAAAGACCACCGCTCTTGGCAGTCGACCAAACAGAAAACAAAACCAAAAAAATTATTCCCACCACCACAACCCACCGGATCTGGGCAGAACCAGACCGGGACTAGACCACACCGGGCCAGGGGAAACCCAGCCGGGAACAAAAACAATAGAAAACAAAATTCCTCACCCGTTATTCACCATACCAACAGCCGCCTAACACTAGACCACCATGCTCCTTCTTCACCTTGCTGGACTGAAGCCCCGAAGCTGGAAACAATCAAGGCCGAGCTGCGAAGAAATGGTGCCGATGGGGTGGAGGACACACCGGCGGATGGGTAAGAGGGGGAGGGACAGAGAAGGGGGGGGGGGGGGGGGGGGGCAGATCTGGCCGGACTGTGAGGAGAAGTTTCGAGAGAGGGAGGAAGAGGAAAGTTAGAGAGAGAAAGAGTGTTGCTAGTGAAGGGTTTTGTGATAATTCAGAATTTCTAGATAGGATATGTTTAGGCAACTTAGCAACTAGTCATCCCTAAACACTAAATCCTGGCAATACTACCTGATGACAGAAATTCAACTGACGCTTATTCTAATGCCTTTGCTCAGTCAACTCCTTTAATAACTACAGTGCATAACCAGGGACCATAATGCAAATTGGATCTCTTTACTCTTTATCATAAGAGATTCGTCGTTCCTGATGTTGCTTCACCTTAATTATTCTTTCTTGGTCCGAGTGAGGATAGTATTTCCCTTCTCCGTGTCCATGAACTTTATATATATATATACATATAATATGCTGGACTTTTAACGAGAGCCGCTGGATGAGATCCAACAACTCATATTAGAAAGTCACTTAAAATTAATTTGTAGGTCAACTGGTCGGGTCAAATGGGGTTTTGGGTCCCTTCCCCTCTTCCAAAATTCATTTCACGCAGGTTTCGTCGAGAGAGATAGAGAAACAAGGCGATTCCATCGATCGAACAACAAATCAAAGCAATCCTAAATGTGTTTGACGAAATCGAAGGTATCTCTCTCTTCTCTCGCTCGCTCCATCTGCTTCGTATTTCTTCGTTTTTGAACTCAATTTTTCAAATTTTAGGGTTTCTAGAAGAACTTAAATTGAACAAGGAGAGGTCGATCCAAGGTTCTTCTCTCTCTCTCTCTCTTCTCTCGCTCGCTCCATCTGCTTCGTATTTCTTCGTTTTTGAACTCGGTTTTTCAAATTTTAGGGTTTCCAGAAGAACTTAAATTGAACAAGGAGAGGTCGATCCAAGGTTCTTCTCTCTCTCTCTCTCTCTCTCTCTCTCTCTCTCTCTCTCTCTCTCTCTCTCTCTCTCTCTCTCCATGGTTTGTATTTCTTCATTTTTTAACTCGATTTTTGTTTCGATTTTTAGGGTTGTGTTACAAAGGAATGGTTATTTTGCTTTTGCATTTGCAAATCAGCTAGATTGACTTGTCCTTCAAATGGCAGTCGGAGGATTATGTTGATTTTTGTGAATAACATATTGAAAAGTAAATAAAAACTGATAAGAAACATATGTCTTGTATCACAAAAAAAAAGAAGCCATTTTAGTTTATTTAGCCAAAGGAGGCCTTTTATTGGTGAAAAACATACAAGTTATACGGTTCATAGGCCTGAACAATTACAACAAAGGACCTAAAAAGGTCCGAATAAAAAGAGAAAAAATAGGAAAAAAACTAGAAAACAAAAAATGAAATAAAAGTCGAAAAAACGGAACTGAGGGTGTTTGTTGTGAGCTTGCAAACGTATAGTGAGCAATCACGGCAGTCCATTCGGAAATCAACAGTTCGGATTATCTTCACGTAAATATAAGTATTTTACATGTAGGATAACCCAGACCATTGATCGCCGAATGAATGACCGTGATTGGTTATTATAGTCTCCCTAGTAGGGCTGTTCAAAAAAACCGATGAACTGTGAATCCGGTTCAGACCGAATGGATTTTAACCGTGGATTAATGGTTCGGACACGAATTTAAAAAATAAAAAACCGTGACTCACGGTCCGGACACGGATTTTGATTTTGAAACCGTGGAGATTAACCGATCCGGACCGTGAAATTTTTATTACATATAATTTTTTTAATAAATAAATATATATGTATAGATAAATAATTTTACCACTTCTATAAATATTGTCAGTTTGATATTTTGATATGAAGGGTTATACTGTTATCTCGTATAAAATCTAGGTTGCATGCCTTGCATTTAAAGTTGTTTACTGAATTCAGTAATTGTTTTTTTGTCAATAGTTGTTTTTTGTATCGGACTTTGATAGTTTGATGTACCACAAAAGTATTCGTATTCCACTATGTAACTGAACTAAACTGCCTTTGTCTGTGAACTAGATGATGATTTGTCTTTGTTGGCCACTATGTTACTACTGAAGTGTTTGTTTCAATGTTGAGTTTGAGTTTTTGAATGAGTTGATTTCTTTTTTTTAGAATAAGTTAAAAATCTGTGGACAAATCCGGAACTGATCTGTGACTCGCGGATTGGAAACGAACCGTGAGACTTTTGGATCGAACACAAATTTTATTTTCAAAAAACCGTGATTCACAGATTAGGATTGAATTCATGCCAATCCGGACCGTGAACTCCCCTACTCCCTGGATTCAAAAAAACAGATCCGCCCATGAATGTGGTTTGGAGGAAGTTGGAGGAAACAAATCTGCATCTTGGAGAATTACTTCCATTCGTCCCACCGTACAAATTTCAATTCCTGAAATTTTGTCACGGAAAATATGTGAACTAAAATATACTCCATTAAACTAACCTTAAAATTAAACTTCGATTATAAAATAATTAAACTTCAGAAAACACATACAGTACATATATATTCACGCATAGCACACGCACACATATGCCAGCACACATATACACACACAGCGGCACACACATACACGCACAGCACACGCGCTCAGCGCACGCATGGCAGAGAAGAGCGGCCATGGAAGAGAGAGTGGAGACCACCCAGGCCAGGTGGGTCTCCAAAACTGAAGGAAGGGGACTCTGGTGGTGTTTGATTTTTGTGATTTTTATTTAGTGTTTTTTTGAACTTTTTTATAAATTATTTGACTCGAACGGGAAAATTGCAAAAAATCTAGATTAGACAGTGAAAGTACATTTTCAATTATTTACGTGTTTAGTGAACCTTTTTTAAAACTTTGGTCAGTAGCTGTCAAATTAATTCTCCAAAAAGCTTTGGTCAGTAGTAGCTGTCAAATTAATTCTCAAAAATTGATGCAAAACGAAAGAAATTCTAAAAAATTGAAAGAACAACACTGATTGGCAGCTTTGGATTTTATGGTAGTTTTTCAAGTGATACCCCACTCAATTCTGGTACACTTAGGGGGTGTTCCACTAACAAAAAAAAATATTTTTAAAAAAAAAACCAGTTTATTCAAAAAATTGTCTTAACAGTACACCTCCTTATCCGATTTAATTAACTATGATTTGAAATTTTAAAAAATTCAACTTAAATTTTATTCTAACACTTGTAGTACATCAATACATCGTTGTCAAATTTTGAAGAAATATTTAAAAATCGCAAAAATCGTAATCACGCATGCACCTTACTTATACGATAAACTCACTAATATCAAAATGGGAAAGGAAACAAGTATTTAGAAATTCAAAAATGATATGGGTATACCTAACTTGAAACTCAATGTGTGGCAGACAAGGATAAACTCAATGTGTGGCCCACTTGAAATGATGAGCTTCTCCTTGTCTGTCACATCACCTTGGTGTGTATGTAGGGTGCAAGTTAGGTATACCCATAGCATTGTTGTTAAAAATTACTATGACTGTTTTATTGATTACCGAGTGTGAGAATCTGTAACCGAATTTTCCCCCTCTAACATTCTCACTGCAATAGTCCCTTAACAAATTTCCTAACCAACTACTAATTTTTGCTTTTAACTCCTCCAATCACGCATGTAATAAGACGTGATATTAACAATACTTCAGACTTCAGAGTGATAAGGATGAAGCTGGTGGATTGAGCATTTTAGAATAACAAATCACATATCTTGTTTCATAATGGTATACTATTAAACAACTTGTTTTTTTTTTTTTGTCCTTAACAATATTACCAAAAAAATCAAATTGTAGTGCTACTGCACTAGTGACATTTGTTTTTGTCTTTGAGTTTTAAAGAACTAGTAGTAGTTAGATAAGGAATACTGAGATAAGCATGAAATCAGTTGAATGGAGACGTTCAAAAAAATCAAAGAACTTTGGTTGGAAACTGGAAAGTTGAGAATGATAGAGAGTATATCCATCTTGAGCCGCCACAAGGATTAGTCCATTTAGTTTGTAGTTTTGCTTCTTCTTCTTACAGAATTGATCAGAATTTTACTACGTATTTTGAATCACGTTACAAGATAATTTTCTGTTAATTTACTAATTCCTGCGTGATGGCTTATCTCCATTTAACCGGACCGAAAAGAGAATTAGACGAGAAACGGGTAAGGCTTTGTTCTTGAATGAATTTTATCTCGTTTTGATAAAATCTAACATTCTCAACGGATTTTAGCAAAATTAGATTTTATCAACACTAAATTTTATCTCACAAAATAATTTACAAAACACATTTATCAACCCTAGATTTAATCCATTGGAAAAACAATGTCATTTTATAACACGTCTAAACAAAATTATATTTTATCAAAATTAGATTTTATCTCATAAAATTCATTCAAGAACAAGGCGACCGTCGGATCCCCTAGAAGAAAAAAGAAGAAGATAGCATGTCACATCTTGTTCTTATCTCTTACAAAAATGATAGGTACACACTCTCTCAACCACTCCCCACCGCACTCTCTCACATGTGCGGTGTGTACCTAACACCTATCATTGTTTTATTTCTTGACGGTCAAAAAATATATCTCATCTTGTTTTTTAATGATTACTCACATAGTGAACAAAACGTGACACATCCACCAATAATATCCAACTTTTTCTCACGTACTACAAAATCATCCAACCGATTGAAGTTGAGATACTATTATTCTTACATCGAGTGACTCCGAAACTGGAATCGAGTGACCGGAGCTCGCTATGACCACCTCAACGGCGATCGAGATTCCTGAAGAATCCGACGAGGTTCCGCTGTTGGACAACTCCGCCGTCGTTCGCGGCGGCGTATTCGACTACGAAGGCCGCCCTGCCGACCGATTCAAGTCCGGTGGCTGGACCTCCGCGCTTTTCCTCATAGGTATGTCATATTTCCCTGAATATATTTATGCGTACATTTTCTATATCTATATCTACAGGGGAATTGAAATTTTATTGAGTAGATAAGAAAGAAAGAATAGGAGCAAAAGAGTATTTGATGAATTACGAGAAAAAAAAAATATGAGTATTTGATGCAGTAAGGCGTATTGAACAAGCACGAAAGTAAGTGTTTGTTTGGAACTTATGGAAAAGGGAAGAAGGAAAAATTAAAAATATTAATTGTCTTTGATTGTTGGGTTTGGAATTTAAGAGAAGAGAAAATAGCAAATTCAAGTATTTTAGAGCATCTCCACCCCTTACTCAAATTTGAGGAAAAATCACCAAAAACAGCACTCCACTCCTTGCTCAAACCCATTACCAAAATTGAGTTTACTCAAAATTTTCACCAAATTTGGTTTAAATCAAATCTTTACTCAAAATTTTAAGGTCATTTTCTCCCTCTCAAGTTTACAATTATGCCATTAATGATGCATTTACTCAAATTTATGCCGACATTTGCTTTTGTCCATTGGATCATCGGAGTGTTCCATATCAAATCAAGTTTTTACTCAAAATTTTTCTCAAATTTGGATAAAAAATTGAGTAAAGGGTGGAGATGCTCTAAACAGGCCACAGGGCAAAATTTTCGACACATTTTCCTCCTTGATTCGTTTTTTTCCTCTCACTTTTCCCAACTTTCAGACAGTGCAACCCTCTCTTTGGAAGTTATAGAAAGAATAACAGGAACAGACATGATGTTAACCCTCTGTTTGGAATTTCTGGAAAGGGGAAGAAAGAGGAGAAAATAATTAAGAAGGAACATGTGAGAAAAACTTTTTTTTTTCCTCATCTTCTATTTAAACCCAGAATGGAATTTTTTTGAACTTTCCCTCTTTTCTTTCCTTTCCTCACAAAACCTTAAATATACATTATTTTAAGGCAAATTCTAAAGTCTAGTATATTGAAATGTGTGATTAGTGTATAGAAAAGTGTGAAAATGTATAGAAAAGTGTGAAAAGTGTATTGAGATGTGTGTGTTTTTTGTCTTTATGCATGCTTATTGTCAGCCCAATTGGCTAACAATAGAAAAACCCTTATTTTAATGATTAAACTGTTTTTTCTAGTCACCTTAGTATTGAATATCGCAAACCACAATGCGGTCACAGACTACTGGAAATGTCGGATTCATGTGGCCAAACATAGCCGATCCCATTTGATTGGGATTTGAGGTTTGGTTTGATTTTATTAGCAAATGAGTAGTCGTAATTATTGTGTAGGTGTGGAATTGGCGGAAAGGTTTGCGCATAGCGGGATAAGTTCCAACCTTATCTCATACCTTACGGGGCCGTTGGGTCTGTCGAAGGCCACGGCGGCGGAGAACGTGAATACATGGACCGGTGTGACCACAGTTTTGCCCTTGTTAGGAGCATTCATAGCTGATTCATATTTGGGTCGTTATCGGACGATTTTGATTTCTTCTGTGCTCTATGTCCTGGTTAGTTTACTCACTCCTTTCCCATCTCACCTGACTGTGTTTGTGACTTCGCATACATCATGGATACTCCGTTATTTTTTAGGTAATTGAAGAGATATGAAGCTCAATACTTTCAAAGGGGCTTAGCCGCTTAGAGCATCTCCATTTGACTTTTGTCACTCATTCTAGTGTCAGATTTTATATAGTTTGTGTGTGTACACACACACACACATAGGGGAAATTATGTATACATGCAAGGTATATTGTTTGCCCTTTTCTACTTCTTTGTACTTTCACTAACACTACAAAAAGCAACGTAAAATGTCAAATGTACCATTTTTTCATTCTCTAACTAACAAACCTTCACACACAACTTTGGGTCCGATTTTTAACATCTTTTTGTCGTATGACACACCTTTAACAAATATTTTCTAAAGAGTTAAATGGAGATCCGTACCTTTACATTTACTTAGATCTTCCTCTTCATTTTGCTCTGGAGGACCTCTGCCTCCGGTCCGGTCACAATTCTGACACCCGTTGTGGCCAACCGGTGTAACCACTTAACTATCAATGAACTTATATGGTTTCCAGCCACATTTATGCACCCACCTTTCCCGAGAAGGACCCACTTACTGTTGAGGCCTCTTCAATCCGGCCACAACCTGGTATGATCCTGTCCCTGGCAACTGCCACGCTTCGGACCTATACATAATGTTAAACGATTGTGTTGGCCCAAACTCTGCCTCTCTCCACTCCCAAGTTTGGAGGAAGTGTTAGAGCACCTCCTCAATGAGCTGTGATTGTCATGATCATGTATTAATGTACAAAATCTGGTGGATACCATACGATCTAAGACCCTTGACATTTCGCACACCA
The DNA here is from genome assembly GCA_963854785.1 of Vaccinium vitis-idaea. Taxonomy (NCBI): domain Eukaryota; kingdom Viridiplantae; phylum Streptophyta; class Magnoliopsida; order Ericales; family Ericaceae; genus Vaccinium; species Vaccinium vitis-idaea. The sequence continues at coordinate 22,404,014 of OY978215.1, forward strand.
AAAATATAAATGCTTCTGCATCCACCTGATTATCTAATGGCTTTCGTGTAATGGTTTTTTTATTATTATCAAGAATTTAATTAAATTCTCAATACCATATGATAATATAATGTTTCTTTATAACTTTTGAAGCCTTATATGCTACATCTTCGCTAGCTTCTTAGGAAAGTTAGGTAGGGGAGGTACTTGAAAACTTGGAATTTAAGTTGAAGCCTCAAATTTTGAATAAAGATTGTGGGGTTCCATTTTATGAATGTTACGGGTAGCCTCTAAGTACTAGGCCTGATATCATTATTAGACACTTTTGATGTTGAGTTAAAATTGGAGTTCAGAGTGGCTTCACTTGTGATTGCTAGATATTTATTATTCTCTTAATTATTCAAGAGATATGAGGAGAAGGGAAACTTGTATGCTGTACATTAAGTTCATGATGGTTGATGTGGTTTTCAATTTCACTTTTTCATTCATTCTTGTTATTTTATTCAGTTTATGATCGAGCTGTTTGAAGTAACATTCTGTGCTGAAACATATTTCACCATTGATCGTTCAAATTGGCAGGCCTTATCTTATAGTACCAATGAGTTTACAGCCTTGGGCACTTGAGATCACAATTTGATTTTTTGACGATGGAAAATTTACTTCTTGGACTTTTGGAAATGGCCTCCAGATAATGTTTTTTAAGTGTCAATGTAGTTTACATATTTTTTCATAGTCGAGTGTGAATTGTAGTTATATTTGGATCGTATTCAAGCGCAGGGACTCGGCTTGATGACTCTTTCTGCTGTGCTTCTTTCTCTCAGCTCTTCCGACAGTAAAAATGGTGCAGAAATCATGTCATCTTCCCCTTCTCAGTTCCAAGTAATATTCTTCTTCTTCTCGCTCTATTTAGTAGCAGTTGCCCTAGGAGGCCACAAGCCCTGTCTTCAAGCATTTGGAGCTGATCAGTTCGATGGGCAAGATCCAAAAGAGAGCAAAGCGAAAAGCTCATTCTTCAATTGGTGGTATTTTGGTTTGGTTTCAGGTCCAACAGCATCATACTTATTCTTGAACTACATTCAGGACAACCTTAGCTGGGGTCTTGGATTTGGAATCCCATGCATTTCCATGACGATTGCGCTGGTGGTATTCTTGATGGGAACTAGAACATATAGGTACACCATCAATTGCCCCGAAAGGAACCCATTCTTTAGAATTGGTAAGGTTTATTCTAGAGCTGCTAGAAATTGGCGAGCTAGTTCATCGCTGATACTTGTTGAATTGGAAGCTCAAGGAACCCTGCCTGACAAAAATTCCCAGCAATTCAGGTAAGAAAGTAACTTTTCGCATCACGAGATTTGGAATAGAAAATGCCTTCTTGAAATCGAGTCTTTTTTCTTGTATGATGTTGAATTTATTATGTCCATCTTAGCGTAAGTACATAGGGAGAGTCGTAGTAGAAAAGGGGAGATTGAACCCAGGAGCTCTCCCAACTTGATGTCTTATATTATGTCAGTTGTTAGATCACCAAATGTTCTAAAAGCTTGAATCGATAGAATATGACAAACAATGAACATTAAGCTATCCAACATTGAACGTACAGGCATTGTCGGAACTGGGAAACCATAAATGTGTTTAACTGAATCACTGGTTACCTTTGATGTCTTTCTTTGGTTCAATTTGGGTGAATCCGTAAATAGATTTTTTGTATGGTTGTCATTTGATGGCTTAACCCTGGATGATATTCTTTTCTCTTCTCTTCATGTTAGTGATGGGAGAAATAAGTAAACAGATTCCATTGCTGCTGAAACGTCTATATGCTCACTTCACTTGGTCAAATCTCCTTTAATGAAATACCTTTTTTTGTCCTTCGGACAGGTTTCTCTACAAATCCTTGCTTACACCAGTTGGCTCAGAGGACGAAGGGGAAGAGTGTACGATCAGGGATGTTGAGGATGCAAAGGCAATTCTAAGGCTGGTTCCGATATGGTTTTCATGTTTACTATATGCGATTATATTCGCGCAGTCATCCACTTTGTTTACTGAGCAAGGAAAGACCTTGGACAGATCAATTTGGACAGGACTTGATATACCGGCTGCTTCCCTCAAGTTGTTTATGACCTTTTCCGTTATTTTCTTCGTTCCCATCTACGACCGGGTTTTTGTTCCCCTCGCAAGAGCTGTAACTGGAAAACCCTCCGGAATAACAATGCTTTGGAGAATTGGAATTGGAATGGTTGTATCTATTATCTGTATGATTACTGCTGCTTTAGTTGAGATAAAAAGGCTGGCAACTGCTTCGGAGTACGGGCTTCTTGATGACCCAGATGAAACCATTCCAATGAGTTTCTGGTGGTTGGTTCCGCAGTATGTGTTGCTTGGGCTTGCCGATGTGTTCACTTTAATTGGTTTGCAGGAGTTTTTCTATGACCAGGTGCCAAGCGAGTTGAAGAGCGCAGGTCTCTCTCTTTACCTCAGTATAATTGGAGTAGGGAGTTTCCTTAGTAGCTTTCTCATCTTTATCATTGACGTTACTACGGGCGAAGACGGTTGGTTTTCAGATAATCTGAATCGCGCGCATCTTGATTACTTCTATTGGCTGCTTGCTGGACTTAGTACTGTTGGACTTGTATCGTTTACATTCTTTGCCAAATCCTATGTTTACAAGTACTGAGGTTTAGATAGTCATGGCGATTATTATTGTAAATAAAAGTTGGGACTTGTTTTCTCTATAAATCTGCTGACCAGTTTTCCTCTTTCTTCGTTTCTTTTACTGTCCTACTCTTAGACTTGGAATGACAAATGTTGGTATGTCTGTTTAACAACGAAAACAGGGCATATTCAAAGCAATGGAAACGCTCAATCTTAGGTGTTAAACTGTGCGTAAGCTGGACAGGATACCTCGTTGTAGAAAAGCATAGCGGTATAGTAGTAGTAGCATCCCCCTCTTTGGGTCTACTTATTCGGTGCTCCCAGAGTATAGCCACATGAGGCTCCGGATCATTCCAATACCACATATTTTTGCAATAATGCTATGGGCACACCAAATGCACACCAGGTGATGTGGCGGATGGAGAGAAGCTCAACGTGGAGTCCACCCAAAAAGATAAGTGGCTCTCCATCTGCCACATCATCTGGTGTGCATTTGGTGTGTATTTTTGGTGTACATAACATTATTGTTATTTATTTATTTTGCAATAAGAATCAAGTTCAAAGATGAGGGAACGGTTGGGACTGCTTTTTCCTAAATTTCCTATCAAAGTGTCATACGACTCTTGTTCAATTAAATCAGAACTTTTGTAGTAATTTATTTTTTAAGCTAGATGTCCTGCGCTGATGCCTCAAGCTACCAAAAAGTATCACGAATAAATGAATTGAACTGTTCGAGCTCGACTCATGTTCAATTTGACTCATTAAATCTCTTAATGATTAGTTCGTCGGCTTAACATCTCAAACAAATATTTTGAGCTCGTTAAGTATTTAGACAAATCTTCACCAACTTATGAGTACTTGATTAGATAAGCTTTTGGTGTTTAAAAACACCGGGTTACTCAAGTTTAGCTTATTAAAAGCTCGTTTCAACACATTTTGGTACTCGACTCGTTCAAAACATTTATCAGTCTTTCCAAAAAAGTGTTAATACAAATATCATCGTCCATGTGGGCCAATTTCTTCTTGAGGACCTACATGTAGAAGTCATCTCCATCACAACCTCAACAAACCCAACATTAATGATATGAACAAAGACATTTGAGACACCAAATGCCACGAAGTACTTAAAAGTTGAATCCAACATTCGATCATAGCCAGACAACTGCAGTTGCACAATGGCACATCTTTTGTTCAAGGGACCCACCCATTTTCATTTGGACTCTTAAATTTGGAGTAAACTCCAAATAAATAGGCAATGATATAGGCCTATATATATACTATATCATACACAGTCCTAGCATAGATCGTTTGTCTTTGACCGGACCAGAGAGGAAATTAGTTGAGGTGTCCTTAAGTGGGTCCGGACACCCCGACGGTCAAACCACACACAAAAACACATAGATAAGCACACACGCATATTTAAGATTTGGGGGAGAAAAGTATATGATTTTACTTGTGCATACACGATTAGCATTATGGTTATAGCTTTGCAAATCCAGGAGGTTTGTGGGGTTTTGCCAGCACATTTTCCTCTTCCAAGTTCCAAACCCATAATGGCAAAGGTGTCATCAGCAAGTTTTCTATTTGTTTAGTCCTACATATTTAAAAATGATCTATTTTTCGATTTTGAGGACACATGAACACAGAACACTCTAGCTGCCAAATGCATACCACACGTTAAGGGACATTATAGTAACAGACAGATAGTTTGGGTGATCCGGATGCCTGAAATTGTCTGATGCATGTGGACTTTTTTTTTTTACACAAGTGTTGTGCACAAAATCGTGCTCCGCATATCACAGCTGTCCATATTGGAAATCAATGGTCCGGATTCGCAGACGCTTTATTACGGTAAGAAAATCGTCTGTGAATCTGGACCATTGAAAACACTTTTGAACGGTTAAGATACTGCGCAGAACAGTCTTGCGCACTAGATGCACAACACAGACCTGGGACCCATATCGGACACGTCTGCGTTCGAATCTGTGTACAAATACATGTACATTTGGCACTTTTATAAGAAACCTTTATAAATATCTCATAATCTTATAAATTTCAACATTTACATTGTTACACCTTCAGAGAGAGAGAGAGAGAGAGAGAGACTTTTTGCCCACGATGTGCTGGTTCTTGCTGGAACATATGTCTGCTGTAGTTGTTTTCACATCATACATAATTCTTTTGAAGCCTTATAAAAATGCAGTAGTTACCCAATCTTCCACTCGTTCACACCCTTAGAATGATTCAGGATTCTGATTGTCAAATCCTCTTGGGAATATATGTTAACACTTTTTGTCCATATTCTGCAGTCCTTACATTGCTTTTATGTATAGCAAAAATAAACTAGATACATATGCTACATTAGAATACTGAAAAACCATAGAAAATAACGCAAAATTATGGACCAAATATAAAACATATTTCATCTAGTAAATAGCTATGCCTATGCACGTAACCGGGGCACTTGATCCAACAATTATGTAACTGAACTTAAGTGTAGTGAAGTTGTGGGTTTGATTCCTACGAGAGAAAAATTGATATGCTAGTTGATGACTTGATGGGTGGGTTAGTGATTTGAGATGGTATAAATTCTTCTGAAGTATGACATAAAATGGAATAAGATAAGGTATGCAAAAGTATTAGTTTGATTGAATGGAAAACAGAGAGAGGGAAGTTGTTGCTTACTAAGAAAGCACGTAAACCAATCTGTAGATTTGAAACCTCTTACGTGCTATCAATTCTTGTGGGTTGGTCCATATGAGATTTCTCCCGGCTTTTATCATGACCCACTTGGTGAACAGTTTAATTAATCTCCCAAAAAGTAGTGGAGCCGCATGTAAGTTAGTCTTGACACCTCGAGTTTCTCTTCTTTCTTTTTTTTTTCCCAAAAAAGGAGGGGAAAGTGCCTAAATCATCGGACCGTCCTCTTGGCATTTGGATTATTATATATCAGTCCGATAATATTATACTGTTAATTATCCATTTGCTGAGCTATTAATCCGAGGATTTAGTCAATACCTGAGTTGGTGCACCATCAAGAAATTAACATTAATCAATATGATTCAATCATAATTCTCTATGATTAATCTCTTTGATTCAATTAGCTTCTAAAATACTAATGACCGGCGTTGATTAATTAGAGGCCGATTAAATATTTTAACTTCTTATTTGCACGAGATTAATTAAATGGAGGAATGACACAACTAAAGTTGACCATACTAGTAATCATGCAAGGACGGACATAGGGGCGAATCCTGCGAATGTACTTAAGCGATTGCCCAACCCAAGTTTCAAAGTTTTCTTTATAGTTTTAGTATAATAGTATTTTTGTAAAAAGTTTAAAATTATATAGGTTCACCCACCCCAGGAATTTTTTTAATCTAACACCCGTCCATCTAAATTATGTTACAAATGAATTTTAGTACTCTCTCCGTCCCAAATTGATGGTCCCTTTTCACTGTTTGGGACCACTCAAAAAATTATTTGTATCTTCTAATTTATAATATTTTTATATCCAATATGGATCTTATTTGATAGATCTCAATTAGTTTTATTAAACAAATTTTTTGAAATCATAGTAAAAAAACATTATAGATTGTGAAATATAGACAATTGTTTGAGTGACAAGACTGTCCAAAAGGGACAAGCAATTTCAGATAGAGGGAGTAGAATATAACGGAACGTCGAGTACAAAAATGGATTCTGGTTTTATATAGAGATGTAACAGTACTAATTTGAAGTATTAGTTTTCTTTTAGAATAGACATGTATACGCAATATTGTATTCATATATGTTTTTTAGTGTTATATTATTTGCAAATTTGCATTGGCATAATTAATATCGCCCTCTTTATGTTCAGAAAAAGTTGATAATGTTCGCCCACCCGTCGCTCAAATTTGGCGTCCGTCTCTGCCACTAATATGGGAATACCATTTAACTTCCAGTTGGATCCTTCATGCCCTGTTTAAACTTTATGCCAAAGCAATAATATGCTACACCTACATGCATGAATTTAATATACATTACACAAAATTATCTAAATCCTACGCACACGGCACATACAATCGTAAGATTCCCCCCTTTTGAATCAATTTTTCTAGAGTACATGATGATCTCAGTATTAATTTTCAACCCTTTTAGATTAATTCTTTATCGTTAGTGCGCGCACGCAAGCTGAACCAGACACCTGATTATCAAAACAAAAAAGTTATCGCTATAAAAGTTGACTAAACGGAAGTATATTAGATATACGTACCCATTTTTAATATATAGCACTATCGTCTACCGCAAACATCAGCAAGAGCGATTGAAGTTGACAAGAAATAAATTTTTATAAGCTTCATCTGTTGATTAAGTCATTTGAGTGGATAAGGTATGCTCATTGGAGCAATGGTAAGGGAAGACACCTGAAAATCCTTTATAGTAAAGACTTCTAAAAACGCTGGAAAGCTCCGGCAAAGCTTTTTCCGGAGTTCTGTTTTTTTTTTCTATCACCGGGGTTGTATAAACGCCAGGAAACTGATTTTTCTTGTAGCCTGTATATTGATATTGCATTGATCAACACATAGAAGTACAAAAGTTATCCAAAGAGAAAAGTAAAATTGTTTGGAAAAGGTTACAATACACACATTATTTGGGTGTGCATCATATGCACCCTATGAAAGTTACGAATCGATTACCTCTTACTAATAAAAAAAGTTATGATTTTTTATATAAAAGCTACGAGATGCATTGAAATGTTATAAGTCATAGAAAATGTTACGAATCATACTGCTGAAAAGTTACGAAACACTAAAAAAAATATTTTAATTGCCAAGAGGTGGCACATTAATATCGACCATAAAATGCCGATCAAAAAAAAAATATCGACCATACAATAGGTGTATCTAGTACACACTTTTAATAGTTGTGTATTGTAGCCATTCCCAAATTGTTTAGAAAGATTTTATAAGATATTGATGGTGTGAACTACAAGGGATTTGAGAAAGTGGATATGAGAAAGTAATAAGTGTTTGTTCTCAATGAGGTTGCATGTTCAAATCTAATGGAGGCCAAATATTTCAAACTTTGGGGCCACTGGAGGGTTTATCTAGTCATTAATTTCAGGGCCCTGTAATTAGTCGAGGTAACCATAAGAAGGCCGAGACATCAAGTTATAAAAAATATTAGTGGTGTATAAGAGCCGAGAGAGAGAGACTCTGGTTTTTCTTTGCTCTCCTCTTTTCTCCATGGTTGTGTCATGTGTGGTGGTCGAGACTGTCGTCATCAGGAGAGAAGTTCTCCCACTACCCCATCATTTTTGGAGGATAGCGACCTAGATCTATTGATCTGAGATCTCTGGCTCTCAGATCCGAGCTCATATACCAGTTTTGTAGGTTCTCCAATAGCAGTGGTGGCGGCGCCTAGTAGTTGTGTCTACGGTGTGACGAAGAGATGTGGGGCTCCGGATGCTGATATCTTTCCATCATCTTCCACCAGCCACGTCCGAGCGGATTGGTGGTTCTATGGTCGTCGTTGTACAATTTTGCGGCTTTTGTATTTTTTTTTCTTTTTTCTTTGTTTTCTTGTATTTTTGGACTGGTAGTGTTCTTTTTTAGTCAGTTCAAAAAAAAATTAAAAAAAATTATTTAAACAAGATCAGCAGTGCTACATACTTATAAACTGTATTTAGAATTTGAAGTGAATCTGAGACACTGATGAGTGAATCGAAGTCATTGATTTCAAATGCTGGACAATTTTCTGAATAAACTTTATGAGTACTTAGCGGCTTCCGAAACCAAATAAAATTGTTGGTGGTGGAATCCAATGATTAAAGGATGACAACTAGGATTAGGGCCTTTACTTATTAATTGGGCAACTCCTTCAAAAATTAATGCTTAAAGGATATATATGTGTAATGGGATGTCATTTAATTACATAATGAGTACATGAGAATGTTATTTATATACCACTGATCAATGATGATTTGCTTAAAAAAAAAAAAAAAAGCCAACGATGATCTCTCGTCAATTATTTTTCATTAGATAGTTTTACTGTAGCAACTTGCTAAATTTAATTTAAATCCATATTGTTAATTATTTCCTCTCCAATGAATCTTGCTTTGAGAAGTATGAGTGATTCTTATTTCGATGTTGCATATCTTTTAATCATAAACAGTGAGATGGGATTTGAGGTAACTGCTGTAATTTTAAAGAATTAGTAAAATCTATAAACTTTTTAACATTTTAATGTTTGAGAGATGTCTCGGGATGCTCTAATTTCACTGTTGAGGGGCAAGATTAATTGAATGCCCAATTTTATTTTATTTTTGTGTTCTAGCCTATTGGAAATGGTTCTTTGAATTGTCATAATCTTGAAGGAGGAGACAAAAAGCATGAATGTTCAGTTCCAACCCCTGATGTCCTCATCACTGATGGGAAGTCTAATCAAAAGTTACTTGGGAATAAACCATATAAATATTTTTTAATATTCCAAAAAAAAAAACTATTTTTCTTCATTTTTTAGGTGAATATTTAAAAACGAATCCATGTCAAAGTTGAGAAAAATCAGCCTATATTGAAATGAATATTGATAGACATAATTGAGACTCTTTCCATCTATTTGGAAAATGTTTATTAACTGGAAAAAAAATGCAACAATTGTACAGCAAGAAAATTGATATTCACACTCTAATATCTGAGAGACAATAGATGAAAAAAAATTGACCATGAAAAAATAAAAGTGGAGTATAAGTTTAATTTCCCAAAAGAAATTTAGAAGTAAAACTAAATTGGTCATTGTAGTCCTAATAAAGATCTCAAGACCAACACCATCATTCTTAAGATTCTTTGTCATGTATGGCCGGCCCATCTTGCTAAATTATGTTCATTAACTCTCAGTGCAATTATGTGGAGGCTTAACCCCACAAAAAATTAGAAAAAATCTACGTTAGTTTGTTTTATACCTTAACATGTTCAGACCAGTTTATTGTACCTTGATTAAACCCTACCTAGTATTCCTACATTCAAGAATTTTTTTCCTCAGAAATTTACTAACCTTTTTGACAACAGAAATTAAGATTGAAATTTCCTGCCGGAATTCAATTCAGAGACAAACAACAATAACATACTGTTTTATTTTTCTTTGATCGGGGAAAGCAAGAAAGCCAAGCAGGACTTACATAGAGATTGCAGTTCCAAAAAAATACTTACATAGAGATTATAGCTAAAAAAAATAAAGAAAAAATTTAAGCACATTAATCCATCAAGGACGGAGAGGTGATTCCAGTTGGGGTGGAGTTTTTTAGTCAAGTCGATTCAGATTATTATAATAGATAAACAAATTAAAGCAAAATATAGTAGTTTTTTTTTATTGGCTAGACACAAGCCTCTTGCTCTTAGCACATACCATAGTAATGACAAAAACCGGCAACAACTAATGTAAGTCAAAGGCAAAACATAAGACCCTAAGGGCTCGTTCGGATGGAGAATTAGAAGGGGGATGAGTTTTGGGCTCGGATGAGCAACCCCAGGCCTATACATTACCCATGGGCTGGGTACAAAAAACACACCCGGATGACTTAATACCCCCTCCCCTAATCCGGCCTAGACCCTCTTATTTATGGACAGACCTGAACCTGTCGATATTTAATCCGCTCGGATAACTCCTTCCTAATCCTGGCTAATCCACCCCAAACCTTCTAATTTATCTTCATTCCCCCATTTCAGCTGGAGTACTATTTTATCCTCCTTTATTACCAAAATCTTCAAAATCAAGTGCTATTGTATCCGCCCTTCATAAATGTCACTTCAATGTGGGTCCTGTAATGGCCCGATTTTCGCGATTATTTCGTTCAAATAAAACTATTTTATTTCATAAAATTTTAAATTTCTAATTGCATAATTAGCTAATTTCTTTGCCTAGTTCCTAATTACACTAACGACCCTCGATTTCCTAAATTTACACTTTAAACCCTAGTTTTCTTTGCATATTGGACCCTATCTTGATTTCAATTCATATATTGTATTAGTCTATATATATATATAGACTAATACAATATATGGAAAATGTGTTCAGAAGGTGTTTTCAAGGGTCCTCGCGGAAAATCTTCAAAAAAAAATACCAGGAAGGGCTTGATCCAAGCAGTTTTCGCAAAAATATATAAATACAGTTTTTGCGAAAACTGCTTGGATCAAGCCCTTCCCAGTGTTTTTTTTTGAAGATTTTCCGCGTGGACCCTTGAAAACACCTTCTGAACACATTGGACGGATCGGATTTTCCAAAAATAATTTGCAACACAAAAAAAAACCCATTTTTTTCTTATTTCCGGGAGTGTGGATAAGAAGATTTCTGTATATATATATATATACCTCAAGCTTCTAATTCGGGATTCCCGGATTAGAGGTTTTGGGGTGTTTTTTTGTGTTGCCAATTGTTTAGGGGAAATCCGATCCGTCCAATGTGTTCAGAAGGTGTTTTCCAAGGTCCACGCGGGAAATCTTCAAAAAAAAATACCGGGAAGGGCTTGATCCAAGCAGTTTTTCGCAAAAACTGTATAATACCCTTGAAAACACCTTTTGAACACATTGAACGGCTCGGATCGTCAAAAAAAATGATCGGATCATGGGGGTTCGGAGTCCCAGATCCCGGAGGAGAAACTCCCCCTATATATATATACATACTTACATGTTCCATATATACACACACACCAGTTATCCAGTCCAAGATCCCGAACTGGAGGTTTTTGGGTGTTTTGAAGGTTTTAAAACGTGTTTTTGCATAATCCGAACCGTTCAATGTGTTTAAAATGTGTTTTTAAGGGTCGCCCCATGTGAAATCGTTAAAAAAAATACCGGGAATGGCTTGATCCAAGCAGTTTTCCACAAAAACTGGACATATACAATTTTATGAAAAAACTGCTCGGATCAATTGTCACTGAATACCCTTTAGCAACACATTTTTAATGACAACCTAGTGACAAAAGCGTTGTCACTAAAGATCAATTTTTTGTAGTTCTTTTTCTCCCACACTCCAAACGCTTCCCAATTCTCAGAAATTTCACAATGGAGAAAGAAAACATAAATAGAGAGCTTCGTCAATGGAGTTTTAGAGAGAGGAAGTTGGCTATTCACCACTACACTCGAGATTCTTCATCAACATCATCTAGAGGAGTCCTAAGAAGCCCCAAGCCAACGCCAATTGCAACCATGGCCAACCGGAGATCCGCCTCCACCTTATTTTTGCCAAATCTTCCAAATTTGAGGTAGAAACCTTTGCCTATTAATTCTAAGTATAAATATGTCTCAGAGTAGCCTAGAGGTAATTTATGGGCAAAGGGTTAAACCCCATGTGAAGGGTTTCACGAAACCTGAACAAAACTTCATACATGCTCTGTCTCATTATTGGAGCCATCCAGACGGCTTCTATTTTCGTTCGGATGGTCTGGGCAAATTCCCCCTCTAGAGTCTAGATTGGTTGAAACTTTTTTATTACACTTAACCCCCTAAACTTGTTATTTTCTGTGGTTTTCTCCCTAAATCATTTTTTTTTTTTTTTGCATATTGGACAGCCTATTAAATTGTCATATGCGTTACTAGGAATTTACTGTTCATTTAATATTTATTTAAAGTGTTTAAAAATATATTTGAACATTAATAAATACACTTAAATAAAGAAAATAGATTTTTAGGTAAAAAAATTTAAATGAAAAAACTATTGGAATATGTATATAAAGATGAAATTATTATATAAGTTATTACAAAAACCTTAATCTTGGAAAATTATCAAAATACCCTTTACCATGTTAAATTACTATTTTGCCCTTAAAATTTTTATAATTATAAAATATAACTACACTGTTTAAGAATCACCAAATTAGCCATGTGTTAATAAAATTTCTTAAATACCACTTAAGTGTGACATTTTTCCAAATTGCCCTCACCATGTTCAAATTAGCATTTTGCCCTTGAAAATTTTTAATGTATAAATTACACCCCTAGTTATTAAAACTACAAAATTAACCTTGCGTTTTAATAAAATTATACGGAAATGGCTACAATACACACTCATTAAAGGTGTGTACCATATGCACCTATTTTATGGTCCAGATTATGCCCTCTCATTGGCAATAGTAACATTTTTTAGTTTTTCGTAACTTTTCAGCAATATGATTTGTAACATTTTCTATGATTCGTAACATATTTTGTAGGGGTGTGTATGATATACATTCAAATAAGGGGTGTGTATTGTAGCATTTTCCAAATTATATATATACCTTTAAAACATGACGTTTTACCATGATACCCTCCAACGTGACATAATTACCAAAATTGCCCTAGGCTTAATTTATTACCGAAATACCTTTATCTTATTAAAATACCAATTTACTATATACATTACTACTCCGTCACCATACTTCAATAAGATTACGTAACTATCCCTACGTTTTACTAAATTACATATTCACCTCCTTATGTTTTACTAAATTACGCTTGAGCCATTCTTCATCAAATACCAACTACCTATGAATTATGAAATCATGTGTAAACACCAAAGAATCATATGGACTGATTTGCGTGAACGATATGAATGTTGTGCACCCTTGAAATTATCGCTATAGCTTTGCTCCGTTATCTTATGTTTCAATTATCATGGAAATGTTGGATTGCTAGAATGGACATTAGGATCACTGAGGATGTTCTCTAAGGTTGAGAACATAGATTTCACATAAGTTAAAGACTAGATAATGAAATCAATTACCTGCTCTTCATTTTCGCACTTCCTTTTGATTATATATGAACCATAGTTAATTGTAATGTAAGGGTTAGTGGATAAAAGTTAGCTAGTGATTTATTGCTCATGCTGCTATTGTTGGCCCTGGCATATTTATAGACACCCCATATTGGTAGTTCGTAATGCTTAGGCCTCTTGCAAAACCGCCGCCTGATGATGACAATGTTACTTTCGCTATGATCGTCTCGATGGGGCTTCCTTGATGCGTATATACCTCGAGTTAACTTTTCCTAGTTTGTTTGTTCTGATTTTTCTCAAATCGTTTTCCAAAAATGTCTAGCCTTTTTCACGTGCTGTGTTTATGCCGAATTGTTTTTATTCCTTGTCCAATTATTTTTACTTCCAAAAGAGTCCCATCTTTTAAGCCCAAAGAAAGGTTATTTTAATCCCAAATTGTCTCAATTTTCGCATCTAGAATCGGTCCAAAATGCTTTGAAACAGACCCAAACCGAACCAAGCCCAATGTCAACTGAATAGCCGACCCGACTCTCCCAAAAGGCCGGTTCGACCCTTCTCCTTGAACCTTCTAGGTTCGCACACCACATCATTTTGTATGGCTTTTCTGGCATTTTGTGCATCCCACATCGAAAAACTAGCATGTTTTGCTCTCAAAATTGGCCTCTATATACCCCCCCTACCCCAAGCCTTTCAAATAGTTCATTTCTTGAGTTCAAGAGGGCTTAGGTTCATTGCGATCGTTTAGTAAGAACTATCGTTCAGTACTCATTTGGTGCAAAAATAATTATAGGCTAAAAAGGCTTTGCTTTAACCTTTGGCTAGTGCTCGAGCAAGTTTTAAGTTTTCTTCTAGGTGTATTGCATCAAGGCGGCTCTAGACAGGCGGTCTAGTCCAGATTTTGTTGGTTTCTGAAGGCGTTCGGCTCAAGCTCTACAAGGGTCAAGGTATGGCTTTCATCTTTCTTTGCTTTATAGTTTAGTCTAGCCTAGGTTAGCTCACATGTCTAGGGTTTTCATGTTTAGTTCATGTATAGGCTTTCGTTTAGTTGTTCATGATAGTTCATGCTTATTTTAGAATGTCTGTTTGGCCCTCACATGCATAATGTAGCCTTCACGCATAAACACGCTCACACCTGCACATAGTTGTTATTCTGTCCGCATGCAAACTTGTCATATCATCATAGTCGTTACTCTATCCGCATGCATGCCAATATTTCCATCCTTATTATTATGCTACCTGTTTTTTACCTTCAAATATGTCATATTTCTAGTCATTATGTTGTCTGCATACACATTTACGCTTTTACCCGTATCGTTATGCTGCCCATTTTGTCTCATGCATATCACGTATCCCCAGCTGTTACGCTGCCCGTTTATCCTTAGCATATCAATTTAGTATTTTACCCTTGCATGTCACATATCTGCATGATGCATGATTAATTAGTTGTTTTGCCCTCATGGCCCACCCGTGAATGGCCTGCTCTTGCAAGTAGTTTCCCATTTTGAAAATTTTCCTATTTTAGAAAGTTTCATGTGTCAACTTGGTTTCCCGTTTAGGAAAGTTTCCTAATTTGGCCGAATGTTTAGTTTTAGTTAATTTTTCTAGCCCATGCATATTCCCTATCCTATGCATATTCCCTATCCTTTTCTCAGTTGCACGTCTAGTTTTAGGGTTATTTTCCCCTAGAAGTAAGTTCACAAACAACTTTATTCGCAACGGCGGATTGATCTTTTGCATGCTATAGGGTGTTCGTTTTTGTTTTCTTTACCGTGCATTGCATTCAACGTAGGTAATTTTTAAATGGTTGTTTTCCCTCTTGCAAAAAGATTATTTCTAAAAACTTTTTCAATTTCTACCTATCTGTTTGCTTGAGTCTCATGCATTTAGGATAGAGACATTATGAACCAATAGTGATGAGTAAAGGCCAATCATTTTGATTGGGCAGATCGGTGCCTAGCACCTTCCCACTCTTAGCCCCTAAACCTGTCTGTGGTGACATAAGGATCGAGCCTCTCCATATATAGTCATTAAGGTTCTTGGACTTATAACCAAGTGGCGACTCTGGTCTTAGCTGGGTACTTGCTTTCAAGTATTCAACGATTTTGCATAGTATGGTATCATCATTCTGGCAATTGAGAAGTTATAGCCACGATTAAGCATTCCCGGTTTGAATCGCTGCAGGCAGGACGGCGCTTCGCCGCCGCCGTTGGTAGAGGGGCGCTCACAATATCACGCTAGGTATTGAAGACGAAACTAAAGGACAAGATGAAGCCGATGGAGAAGCATTTGAACAATAATGTCCTCAAATCCTGTACCCCTTGTAGCTGTCACTATGTTCATTTTGGAAAAATTATTTGTAATCATTTTTAGAATTTAATCTATTTTTTCAAGCTAACGAATTTAATTTTGCTTCCGCCGTTATTTAAGAAGTCAACCCTTTATTTAATGAAATAACTTTAGAAAATGATTTAAATAATGCCTCTGAAATTCCGGGTGTTACAGGTCCACCTTTCATAAAAAAATGCTACATATACTATCTTATCTCTCCTTACTATTAATCCACTCAAAACTCATCCCGTATCCAATCTGTAAGGAGTAACCACTTGCATTTGCTCCCAAGTGGAGTACAATTGCACTCCAAAACAGGTAAGAACTACAAGAAATGAACAAGTTGGAATATTGCAGGCATTCAACTTAAACCAAGAAATGCATTTCAAAAAGCAGTTATGTTTCTTAATTTTGTTGCCGAAACACGAAAAATGATTCGAAGCCGGTTGGGTGACTAGAGCAGCCTGCAACCATTGATAAGGATAACTCATGGGTTTGGCTAAATGACCATGAGAAAGTAATGGGTCTTTGTCATCTATGAAGTCACATTTGCCGAACATTTCAATCTTGTGGCATTTGAAAGGATTGTCCGGTGGTTAACTTTAGGGCTTCAAAATTAGTTGAGGCGTGTACAAGTAAGTCTAGACATCCAATTAGGAAAGAAAAAAAAAACATTGATAAGGACATATACTATGTAGTACTAGTCGAATATTGTATTGATCCCCTGAATCGGCAACCCTTTAACACGACTAATTTAGAATAATACTACATTACATCTCTTTAAACTAAGATTAATCGCTTGAACAATACTAATATTTTTTATATCTAACAACGTCGCCGGCACATAATTCATATATTTAACATTATATCAAGTGATCATATATTTAACATTATATCAAGTGATCATAGTCGTGAACAAATTATCGTACTTTTTTTTTTTGGAGAAATAGATAGAACTTGATACTACCGAATTACAAGAACTTGTAAAGTATGCAGACGTGGATTCAAAATGAGCTTATCGGGGACTTTTTTGGTAGAAATTTTTTGTTTTTTTTTGGGTAAATTAGAAATTTTTTGTTACCGGAATTAAATTTTTAAAAAAATTGTGACCTTCACAGGCCAGCACAAATTTAGGGTCCACATATTCTCTCACAATTTAAAATTCTTGGTTGGATCGAAAGAAGTAAAAAATAAAAAATAAAAAAATAGGTCGAGAAATCATGTGATAATTATTAAAATTAAAATCTTCATTCGTAAATCAAAATTTCTTGCGCAGGCAATAAAAACAAAAGTACAAAAAAAAAAAAAAATGTTACATGTGCATATTTTCGTGCATGAATCCGGATACAACTGTATCCTGATTCATTCGATGCATATGGATGCCTCATTATTTTAAAGGACACACGTGCATCAAACGATTTTGCACACACTCTTATCTAAAAGGCTTTGTTCGGTTGGGGTTTTCAAACTGGGTTTGAGAACCCGATCCTTGTTCGGTTTCCCCAACCCGACCACTTTGAAAGTAGTTTCAAATTTAGGTTCTCAAAACCGGGTTTTGAAAACCCAACCGAACAAGGTGAAACTGTGCACAAAAATATGTGTGCACGCACGCATGAGTAAACAAAAAAGCAAACTGAACCACCTCATGAGTTGCTTAACTTATTTTGTAAAACTTGTACAATTTGTTCCCCCACCACCCAAATTTTGTCAAATCCGCCCCGACAAAACGACCCCTCCATGTTAACTCTTGTTCCAAGTGACCTCGCATGCTAATTCTCAATGTTGGTAATTTATTTATTATATAGTAATCGACCTCATTTTTTCAATGTCCATGTATCCGAGCCTATTTAACGAGCGCTTTAATTAATCTTAGGGAACCAATCTCATCTTTTACTAACGGAATTTACATTTAAGTCAAAGTAACTGTTTTGCATGAACTGACCTTAGAGGAGTTGAAAACTTGTATACCCGAGGTGCATGCTGTCCCTTTGCATGTTGTCCGATCTGGGCCGTCCGTGCACGGCGATGGACGGCTCAGATCACATCTTGTCCAAACACATCCAAATCGTCCGCTACCAAACAAATCCGAGCAGTCCATTATCGAGCACGACGACCCAGATTGGGACAACATGGACCCTCATCCCCCAATTCATTAGTTTTCCTCAATTTGGACTTTGGGTTGTCTTCTAGACTTTTGACCAAATCAAAGTGAGGTCATAAAAAACTACGGAAAAAAAAAATACGATTCAAAGTGAATGGTAAATATTTTTAAAATTTTGGCATAAAAAATTCAATGTACTGTCATTTTCACCGTAAGGCGTACACTTTCAAGATCAACCCTCTTTTGTAATCGATCATGTTCAACAATTTATTCCACAAACATCTAAAAGAACGCCACTTCTTCTATGCTATTGCTTTCAAAGCGGAATTTTTATACGGAATCAGTTATGAGTCTTTTTAATGTGTCTGTATTATGTAGTATCAATGAAAAATCAGAGGACGTACACATATGTTACAATTAGTAAGATTATGTGCCTTTGATAAATTAGCAAAAATCAATGAGTAAACTCTCTTTGGTAATATTCCAAGCACCTTTGTTTTAAAAGGTGTTCTTCAAACTAACTTATCTAAGTTTTAAAAGGGTCAATATTAAGCGCCATATGGTCTAGAGGATTAAAAAAGTATAAGAATTTTAGAGAAATAGATAACAAGTTCAAAAAAATTTCAAACAAATTATGAAAAAATAAATATGACTGTATTTGTTTTTTAAAATTATTTTTGTCGCTTATAAACTACTTTAGTTTTTATTTCGGGAATTCATCTCTCAAAATGAATGCTTAATCTAAAAAATTGTAAAACAAAGTAGTAATAGAAAATCTCTCTAGAATTCTCTAATACTCCTAGAAGCTATCATCGTCATTGTCCTAAGAAGAAGGTTTTATTTTCAATTTTATTATCAAAAATAAATTAAAGAAAAAAACCGGCCAAGAGCCAACGGGTTTGCCTTAGCGCATGAAAGGAGGAGAGAGATAGAGGAAGTGGGCCCCCCTTCACAAAAGACAACTGACACCACCTCACATAGTAAAAGAAGTTAGGAAGAAGTTAAAAGACCACGAAGAGATATGAGAAATTTCTCGGCGAATCTAGGCCGTTTATTTTGGCTTTGGACGGTCCTGATTTGGAAAGAGAAAAATGAGAGAAAAAGAGGAGAGAGAGTGAAGAGAAATAGTGTTTTGATCTCGGCCGTCCAATACACTTTTGAACGACCCGGATGCAATGTTTGGGTATCACGTAGGCTCTGCCACGTGGTACCAAGTAGGTACCCAAATTTTTTTCAAGAGATATAGATAAAGCTCAGCCTTGAGTGTTAATTCAGTTGGTTGGCCGAAGAATTTGCTTACATACAATTAACTGCAGTCAATTATCGAGGTCAGGCAAAAAGAAAAAATATTTTTTTCGTGAATTTTCTAGTTCCGGTGAACTGGCGCTTATAACATGCTTTTTTATTAGACCGGAAAGGGAATCAGCAATGTTATATGCAAGAAAAAGATTTGCAAGAGAATCACGCAAGAAATGCCCTGTGGGGCCTAGTAAGGATCCCGAACAGCTAATTTGAACCGCTCAAAAATTTTAGAAACGCATTTCGAGTGGGCCTGCTAAAAACCAGCTCCATCCGATATGTGTAGATACTCGATCCAAACTTTCATTTTTTCTTTTTTCATCCGAGCCATTAAAAAATGGAAGTTTAGATCAAGCATCCACACATATCGGATGGAGCTGATTTTTCAGAAGCCCACATGAAATGTGTTTTTAAAATTTTTGAGCGGCTCAGATCAACCGATCGGGATCCGTACTAGACTCCGTAGGGCCTTCCTGCGTCATTCCTTACAAATTTTCCTTGCACATATCATTTTTGGATATATATAGCTCGGACATGTATAATTTGCCGGCTTGTCACAGCGATAAGGCCAAGGTGGTCCTCAAATAGAATTTTTCAAAGAATCTGGGGTCATTTGAAAGGTCGTTAAATAACAAGTCCACCCTATGCCCGACACGTGTCAAATGACAATATTAATACTCCTTCTAGTTTCCCTAAGGCTCAGTTTGGATAGCAGCAATTTTGAGGGGGAATAAGAATGTGATGCCTTCTTTTCATGATTTCAATGTTTGGAACAGACAGGAATAGCAATGTGATTCCATGATTTTCTGATTCTGGCGTTTGGAACAGTCAGGAACAAGAATATGATTCCTGATGACATATTCAACGAGGAATCACATTCCCAAATTGAGTGAGAATTTGATTCCTCCCTTACCCCATGAGAATCTCAGATTCCTGATTCATTCAATAAAAAAAGGAAATGTTGACTTCAATAAATTTTCAAAATAATTGTTTCCTACGTAAGGTAACTCAATTAATCCAAATACCGTAATGAAATTACCCTAGGAAATTCCTAGGAATTTCCCAAGGAAATTACATAGGAGTAAATTTCATTCTTATTCCTACCCAAAGAAATTTCCAGGAATTTTATTCTTATTCTTATCCAAGGGAATTCCCAGGAATTTTATTCCCGGTAATCACATTCCTATTCCTACTCAAGATTTTGGTTGTCCAAAGTTCTGACAGCGAGATTAACCATGGCCCTTTTCTTTTCTTTTCTTTTCTTTTTTTTTGATCAAATTACCCATGGCCCCTTAATTATAGGATTAGATTTGAGGAAAATATCCTTTTTTTATTATTATTAAGATGTGGACCCGTTATGAGAAACACCACCAGCCACATGTGAACAAGAAGGCTTTATGTTACGATATGGACCCTTTGAATTTCAATTTATTTCACTTTTCGTTGTGGTGAAGTCACATTTCTGGAATACTCCATTGTAAATTGGGATCTATTCTGTAATTCAGCGGTCTACTTGGTTAACGTACACTACTCTTTCTATTTACTCAAACATTATCCTCAATTGACTTCTACTGATTAGGTAACATTATAAGATAAAGTCTTCGATTTTTGTAGTCCTGTCACTCTTTTGATAAATTTGATGGTTGAATGATTTCCGACCTTCATTTCAAATTTCGAGGTGTCATTTTGTTTTGAAGGTATAAGTAATACTAATTTTTTTGTCAAACGATAAAAGACAATTATATAAAGGATAATCAATAGCCATACATATCAAACTGGTCATCCATCTTCTTGAAAATGAGATAGAGGCCACAAAAGAGATATAAACTCTCGTGTAAAGAAAACATTATCTCTTGCAGATCTTTGAGAAACATTTGGGGCTATTCCATTGTCACTTCGCCTCATAAAAATAGTATCAGCCCTCGAGAACCTAGCTAAAAGAAGAAGACTATCTGCAAATAGAATGAAGTTACCATATTAACCTTCGAGATGTATAATGTGCAAAATGTAACTATACTTGTTAAAAATCATCAACATACGTTTGTGTTAATAAAATACTCCTAATATAAACACCGTCAAACTATGACATTTTACCAAAACACCCCAACTTGGTTAAATTATCAAATTACTACCATTTTATGTAGTCATACCACCAAACTAGCCCTATACATATCCAAATTATCTAAATAACCCTAGACTTACTAAATTACTACAATACCACTATACTTCGAGAAAATTACGCCATCGACCCTATACTTTTATAAATTACACATTTAACCCTCGTATATTTTATTAAATTACACTTAAGCCCTTTTCTGTAAATTAAATACTACATATGATTTATGGAATTACGTGTAAACGCCGAAGAGTCATATGAACCGATATGAGTAATTTATGTAAACTTGTACACCCTTGAAATTATTGTTATCACTTTGCTCTGCTTATTGTGTTTCGATTATCATGGAATTGTTGGAATGTTAGAAAGGACAATAGGTTCACGGGGTTGGTGTTCGTATGTAGAAATCACATGGACATTTAAGTTAATGGGAAATGGAATAAGATAATGGATTGTGGTTGATGAGATCCAGGGAGGCCATCCTGCGGAATCTCAGTGTTATGAATGGCGGTCAGCCACGTGATTTTGGTGAATTAAAAGGATTATGATTGCGAGTCAGCCAGAGGTTTGGAAATCCTAGGATAATGTATCGCTTGATTACTCTTTATGACTTTAGCCGATGGTTTATATTATATTTCAAGGTCACAGTCTACATACTTTCGAGGGGCCCCCAGTGGTACAGTCAGTCCCCTGGGAATTCATCCTTGTGAAATCAGTTGATGAATTTGAGTAAGTAGATAACTTAGATCGTTTCATGTAGCTCCCGGTTATGGCAAGCAAGGGGGGAGGTGAATCACTGATGATCACAATCTTGGTGTCAAAATGGGAGGATGTTTCTCGAGGTTGAGAAGCTAGATGAAAATGTAAGTTAAAGGTTAGATAATGAAATCATTTACTTGTTCTGCATTTATGTGCTTCCTTTTGGTTATATATGAATTGTGGTTAATTTTAATAAAAGGGTTAGTGGGTAAGAGTTAGTTATTGCATCGTGGCAAAAAAAAAAAAAAAAGTTAGCCATTGAATGATTTATCACTTTGGGCTGGTTTGGATGGGGTATATAGAGGGTGGATGAGTTTCGGACCGAATGACTAGTCGCAGGCCCACTTTTGATCCATGGTTTGGGAAAAAATTGTTGGGTGGAATGAGTGAATACAAGGAGTACTAAATTTGCCTCAGACCCTCTTAATTTTGAATAGCCTCGACCCTGTCTGAAATTAGTGTGAGCTAATTGGGGAGACCTAATTACTTCCTTACCCTCGGCCAATAAAGTACTTTGTAATATCCTTCGGATAAAAAAATAAAGTAATTCCGCGCATAAGTTATTATTTATTTTTTTGTACTAAATTAAACTAATAATAAATATCTTTAATTCGATGTGAAAAATTTAAAAATTTGTGTACTTAGATATTTTACATTGCTGGTTTGTTGGTTTTACAATTTCCTTCGAATCAATAAATAAAGTACTCCCGCACATAATTTTTTTTATTTTTTTGCACCAAATTAAACGACTAATAGAGATCTTTAATTCAATCCAAAAATATTTTTAAAATTGTGTAGTTAAGTATTTTACATTACTGGCTTGTTTTTTAATTTTTTAGATAAGAGTTTTTTAATAGAGTTTTTTAATTCAATGTGAAAATTTTGAAAACTTTTGGTTCTAAAAATGCACTTTTTTTGTATATAGATATTTACGTTTTCATGTTTGTTTGTTACGTGGATTCTTCTACTTAATTTTTAGGTAATAGGCCTAGGTTGCGCGTCTGGCGCGCAATCAGAGCACTAGTACTAATTTTTTATTCTTAATTTAGAGTGAGAATATTATTGGATTTACATAAAAAATTAATTAATTATAAAAAAATTATTGGAGTTATTCCATCTTAAAAATTACTATAAATATTACTCACAATTAAATCTTATAGCTTAATTGATTATTGGATTTACGTAAAAAAATTAATTAATTATTAGATTTATCTAATTACAAAAAATGCAAATAAGTCTTTTGACAGTTTTTTACGTCATCCACTCAAACTTAATCCCCCTTCTTACAAAATCATTCAAACCAAGTACTAATTTATTGACCCTCCATAAACATCATATCATTGTGGGCCCAACCTCCGTAACTAATATACCCTACTATCTCCCCCCTTGGCCCCTTACTATTTAATCAAACCAAAACTCATCCTGCATCCAAACGAGCCATCATGGTGTTATTATTGGTCCTCGCCTATCACGTCAGGTGTTGAGGTGAATGAGAGGAACCATACTACAAGACGAAAGAACTTGTTGATGGTTACGTGCCAGAGGACGACTAAAACCTGAATTTAAACCTTTAAAAGTCTGGAGTTTCTTTTTTTGGATGAATGTAACTTTAATTTGCAACAATTTACTTTGTCTTATTGTAATCAAACTAAGAACACTTAATGTTATTTCCACTGCTTTTTATTTAATTAAATTTTTTAAATAAATAATCTAAATAATACGTTCAATATTCGGGGTGTTGCAAAAATGCTAACAATTGCCATGACAGAACTTGTAGAAAAATTTAAAATATTTAATTAACGAAGATTAAAATTTTGGGTGGTGCTAATGCCAAAACCGTTTTTGTTTGTGTCAAAATTACAGTGCTTAAAAACCTTGTACCATGTGCAAGGTACAAGCCTTTTATGCACTATAGTTTTGACACAAACAAAAATAGTTTTGGCATTATCATTTCCCAAAATTTTTTGGAACAAGAAAATGTTATTCATATTTCTCCTTTGTTTTTTTTTTTTTTGCGAAAACAAAGAGAACTTATTCGCAATAATATTTGTTAAATATTTTTTGATTTATTTTTGAAACGATCATATTCCACGAGCATAAAATGTTTTCTTTGAAAGTAAAACAAAATTAAGGGCAAAGTGTTTTCAAACATTTTGCCAATTTGGTTTTTAAAAACACTTAAACTAAAAAAATTAAAACTAAAGAAAATGAAAAACAAAGCAAAGCAAGTTTCATACTTTCACATATTTATCTCCTCAATGTATATTTCTACTTTCGTTTTTTTTTTTTTTAAACAAAAAGTGTCCAGATAAATCGAACTACTATTTCCAATCCCTCAGCTCTTTCCACATGTTTACGGAGTATTTTCTTTTACAATACTCGACCACAACACTCTCACATGTGACTCCTATCAAATACCAGGAATTTTAATATTAATGTAATATTAATGTTTGGTTTTATTCCTAAATACCAGGAATTTTAATTCCATGGCAAAAAGAGAGAGAAGGATTTTAAAACGACACAAAGGTAAGGAAGCCTAATAATTACAGTACAAATCTGAGGGAAGTCAAGGTTATTATGAGAAGCATTTGGAATTCGAAATCAATATTGCCGTTGCTCCAGATTTGCAATTTTTGAATAAAATTTCCCACAAAGTAACGGCTTGGAGTTTGAAGTGGGGTTAGGTGGGGCCCTTCAAGAGAGTGGTAACGAGCTGGCAGTCGACTCTGACAGTCTGGTTCCCCTCTCAGTCTCTCTCTCCTCCCCCCTCTCCGCTACCAAGCTCCCCTCCGGTTCCTTTTGTTCCCAATCCGGTCCAGTTTGAACTTTTGTTAGCCTCTTTTGGATTCACAACTATGATCCAAATTATTCATCTCGTAGAATAAATTTGAGCGAGTATGGATGGGTAAATAAATAAAACATGAGCATATGAGAGAAAAAAACGGCTATTCAAGTTCGAAATCAAATTTGTTTTTTTCAGCTCAAGTTTGTTCTGTTTGTTAGTTATCAATATTGTATAAAGTTGGGTACTCATGTTTTCGATTTTTCAGATCTCATCAAGCAGATTGTGGATGTGAAGTAAGTTTGATCGAATATCGATCACTGCACGAACAAAATATATTTGTGCAATAAAAATGGATAGTTGAAGTTCCAAATCAAAATATATATATTTTTGTTTTTACACAAGCCTTTTCTATTTGTCTAACTATCAATGTTTAATCAAGTTGATTTTACATACATAGTTCGATAATTACTCCATTTGTTTAACAAAGACGTCCGAAATTACTATTCACACTCCTAAAAAATTTATCAATGTCCGGCAACTTATGATTTTTTTTGTGATTTAAAAAATGTTATATTGTAAACTTAAGTAAAATATATCAAATCAGATCCATATTTCATAAATGATTTATCATGAAGGGGTATTAAAAAATATACTCCTTTACCAAAAGATTTCGATAATTGTGTGCATCCAAAATGAGTTCACCAAAGCCCAAAACTGGACCATACTTGACCCAAAAAAACTGTACCAGAGCCCTCTCTCTCTCTCTAGATATCACTTCCTCTCCTCCACTCTCCTCACGTCTCTCTCCAATCTCCCCCCTTCTCGTTTTAAAAGCCAACTTCCCCACTTCCCATTCCTCCTCACCTCTCTCTCTCTCTCTCTCCTTCTTCTTCTCTCTCTTGGTTTTCCTTGTCACTATTTTGATTTGATCGGTTTTTATCGTTAATCGATTCACCACATGGCTGAAGAAACCCAGAAACCGGCCGCGACTGAGGAAGTGGTGGTTGTTTCCGATGTACCCGAAGCAGAGGAACCTTCTGTAGTAGAGAAAGAGGCGCCGGTTCCTGAGGCGGAGCCGGAAGCCGGGGCTGAGAAGCTGGCTGCGGTAGTGGAGGAAACGGTGGAGGCAAAAGGAGAGGAGGAGGAGAAGATCACCGAATCGGCGTCGTTCAAGGAGGAGACGAACGTGGCCGGTGAACTCCCGGACCCACAAAAGAAAGCCCTCGACGAGTTGAAACAGCTCGTGCAAGAGGCGCTTAACAAACACGAGTTCACCGCACCTCCGCCTCCCCCGCCGACTAAAGAGGAGGAGAAGCCGGCCGAGGATGTGAAAGAGGAAGCAACTGTTTCTGCTACCGGAGAAGAACCGAAACCCGAGGAGAAAACCGAAGTCCTTGATTTGGAGGAAACTGCTCCTCGGGCTCCGGTTACGGATGAAGAAGACCCTCCGAAATCCGAGCCTGAGGAGGCATCAACACCTCCTCGTCGAGCTCCGATTTCGGAGGAGGAGACTCCAAAACCCGAGCCTGAGGCACCACCTGCTGCGGTGGAGCAGGTCGTCGTAGCTGAAGTAGTGGAAGCAGTCACCTCCGTCGACGACGACGGTGCTAAAACAGTCGAAGCAATCGAAGAAACAATCGTGGCCGTCTCCGTCCCACCTCCTCCGCCGGTAGAAGAACCCGTCACCGAGGCTCCTCCGCCTGCGGAAGAGCCGAAAAAGGAAGAACCCGAAGCCCCAGCGGAGGCGATCCCACCGCCGCCGCCGGAGGAAGTCTCTATCTGGGGAATCCCTCTCCTCGCGGACGAAAGAATCGACGTAATCCTCCTCAAATTCCTCAGAGCAAGAGATTTCAAAGTGAAAGAAGCCTTCACCATGCTCAAGAACACCGTGAAATGGCGAAAAGAATTCGGAATCGAAACCCTACTGGAAGAAGACCTGGGAACAGAACTGGAAAAGGTGGTTTTCATGGATGGATTTGACAAAGAAGGGCACCCAGTTTGCTACAACGTGTACGGGGAGTTTAACAGCAAGGAGTTGTATCTGAATACTTTTTCTGATGAGGAGAAGAGGCAGAAATTTCTCAGGTGGAGGATTCAGTTCTTGGAGAAGAGTATTAGGAAGCTTGATTTCAGCCCAGATGGGATTTGTAGCTTTGTTCAGATCAATGATCTTAAGAATTCTCCTGGGCCTTTCAAGAGGGAGCTGAGGACTGCTACCAATCAGGCACTGCATTTGCTTCAGGATAATTACCCTGAGTTTTTGGCCAAACAGGTATAAAATTGATAAACCCCCAATTGGTAATTATCTATTTTGTGTATGCTAATGTGTTTAATTATTACTGTTATTTTTCTTAAATTTTTTCTTTGGTTGGGCAGAGAATTTCATGATGGTACTTTGTATCTACATGTCATGTTTTCTGGTTTGGTGGGATTTTTTGTTGGTCTTTGTGTCAATTTAAAAAGATTCCTTCTTTACCGTTAAAAGATTTTTTCTCAATGGTACTTCACACCAATTTTTAACTTGTGCAGTAATTATATGTAGTGGGATGAGGTTTATATCCCCTCGAATCCTGTAGAACTGAATTTTCTGTGTTGATGTTCCGGTTCATTTTCGGCTATTGGATCACGTTTCCAATAGCCGAAATTGCATGTAGAAAGGAATTTGTGTAGAGAGGTTTTGAATTCAGATTATGTGTCAAGAAGGGGAATGCCTCAAGATACCCTTGTTATGAAAAAATGGTGGTTTTTTAAGTGCTAGATGCATTGGATAGGTTCATGAATTTTTGATTGTTTTGGTATTATATTAAACTAAGGTTTTTGCTACAGGGAATTTCATGCTGTTACTTTGTGTATATGTATGTCTGTGATTTGGTTTTCTTTGTAATAATTTACCGATGCTTGCTTTGCTGTCAAACAATGTCCAACCCAATGGTACTAGGTGTGCATTTATTGTATGTATTGTTTGAAAAGGAATCTTATTATGGTGCTATTAAAGGTTCTTAAATCTTCCATGGTTGTTTTGGTATATTATACTAGATATATGCATGTTCTTATCATTATTGATTGTTCTGGTACTTGCATGGTGTACAGAGAATCATTGTTGTTCGCTGGCAGTGTTGGTGTGTTTGTGTTTTGGCTGTCTGTCTAGGGTAGCAATTGTGTAAGTTGAATAAAACAGGGTATCAATTATGTATATATTCTTTCCTGGGTGGTCCAGAGTTGTAATTAAATGAATGCTCCATTTACATGGGCAGTAACTTGTTTGCATTTATTGGTTTGTTTGGTTACTAATTGGAATTTTGTTAAGGGGAAGGCTACAATACACACCCCGTAAAGCTGTGTACGATAAAAATGTTA
Source organism: Vaccinium vitis-idaea (assembly GCA_963854785.1). Classification (NCBI taxonomy): domain Eukaryota; kingdom Viridiplantae; phylum Streptophyta; class Magnoliopsida; order Ericales; family Ericaceae; genus Vaccinium; species Vaccinium vitis-idaea. The sequence goes on from OY978215.1 coordinate 22,432,115, forward strand.
TGAATTGATTACTTGTCTATATTGACAAGACAAGTAAAAATGCACCCAAGTTTTCTATTGTCAAACCTCCCCTTGTTGTTTGTCGTCTATCAATATAGTTTATCTGGTTGTACCCCTAGTTCCAAGGGGAGGATTGGAGTTCGAGTCTATATTGACATATGTCATTAACCCATTAATTCTCCTCTAACCCCTCCACTGATGTATACAATGTTGGCAGGGAAAAAAAAAAAGAAAAAGGAATTTTGTTTGGTTACTAAATTGGAATTTTGTTTGGGTGGTGTGAAAAGGTGTTTATCAACGTTCCTTGGTGGTACCTGGCCTTCTATAGGATGATCAGTCCTTTCTTCACCCAAAGGACTCGGAGCAAGTTCGTTTTTGCTGGCCCTTCAAAATCTGCTGAAACCCTCTTCAAGTTAGTAGAATCTTCTTCTTCTTTTCTTTTCTTCTTTTGCCTAATGGGTCAAGCATTTTAATTCTTTGGGTTTATTTTTTGAATGGTTTTGATTTGTGATCAGATACATTGCACCTGAGCAAGTACCGGTACAGTATGGTGGCCTTAGCCGAGAGGGCGAATTCACCACCACTGATGCTGTCAAAGAGGAGATTATCAAGCCGGCTACCAAACACACTGTTGAATTCCCAGTTTCTGAGGTTGGCATACCTTCTTGATTTCAATTAGTAATTCGAACTAGAAACTACACTGGTAAAGATTGCAGAGGATGTTCCAGATGTTCCAAATTACGGTTTGCTAGGGTTATGGTTATTTTAATTATCATTGAAATGACCACATAAGACCACAGCATTCGGTATGATAATTAGAACCATTGGTTTTGTAGATATTGCATTACCTTCCTTATCTTGATTAGAAAAATGATCTATAAACGGAACTTATATTCGCAAAAGCCATCCAAAAACTTACCTTCCTTCCATGTTGTTTGTTGATTTCCGAGATAATTGTGCCTAAAGGCACGATAGCTGAGAATAGACGAAAAAAAGTGACCGAGGGAGTATGTAGTTCAATTATTATGGCATTATCCTTTTGAATGTTTAAGTTATGTGGTAGCAATTGTAATGTGGGAGTTGTTGGATTTTTCAGGCATGCACTTTGGTTTGGGAGGTGAGAGCAGTTGGATGGGAGGTGTGCTATGGGGCTGAATTTACGCCCGAAACTGGATACACCGTGATCATACAGAAGTCGAGGAAGATTTCAGCATCTGAGGAAACTGTGATCTCCGATAGTTTCAAGCCTGGCGAACCGGGCAAAGTGGTGCTCACATTTGATAACCAAACTTCTAAGAAGAAGAAGCTCCTATTCAGGTCCAAGATTAAGCCCTGCGAGTGAGTTCGAAATTTGCATTTCTGGCTTAACTGGGATTTCAAAGTCAAATAATTCATTAGAAGAAGAAGCCATTGAGATGCAGAATAAAGAAGGGTTCTTTTGTTAATTAACACAGTTTTTTTTTTTTTGGTGGAAATTAATTTCAATTATGAATTCTTAGAAGCACTGAGGTGTGGTATTTATATATTTGTTGGGATTTTTTTGTTGGGTTTTTTTTGTTTGTATTGTGAAAAAAAAAAATGTTGGAAGACAATTTGGGTATGGTGGATGAGAGAAAGAAGACATTTTGAGATACACAGAAGGGGGGGTTTGGAAAAATCTGTGGGCATGTGGACAGAAAACTATATTACCATTGTTTATACTCCGCCTGTAAAATTTGTGTAATTTTGATTTTTTGATGATGTCTCTCTCTCTCATCTCTCATCTCTCTCTCGCGCGTGGATGTTAACGTCAATGATATTCTAAAGTTTTTTTGTCTTGTACCTTGTTTTAGATAATGGTGATGGGCCAAGAAACCTTGAATGCATGTTCTTTTAGATTTTTCTTGCTTCCTGCCCTATGCAATGAATTTGTGAAAGCTGTATGTATGTCTTATTCTTTGCTCAAGAAATCTTGTTTTTGCAATTTGTGGTGGATTTATTTATTTATTTATTGGGTTTGCGACTAGACTAATTTTATGCGCATCTCGATTAATTTCTTCTCAGGTGATTTCAAACGTATCCGTGTACTGTCGTGATTAAGAGATTCACAATAAATTATTTTCTTGTGGCTGTCTCCAAGAATCGAACTCTAACTAATTTGTGCGCAGGAGTAAACTTACTAACCAACCGAACTAATTTTGAGATAATTTGTAACTATGGAGTGAATAAGAAATGGACTAGTGAAAATTTTTCCCCACCCTTTTTTAATTCTTTCTTTACCTTTTCATTTCAATTGAAATGCGAATAAGCTACTCCACATATTCATTACAGAAATCATTTGTAGCATTGAAAGACCTAAATCGACACATAACTAACCTAAAAACAGTAATAATTTGGCTCAATTATTTAGCCAAAACACCACTTAACGCATGCAATGAGTGAGAAATTTCTAGCATGTATCCATTGAACCGCTTCTTGTTTTGTTTTAGTCCTACACAGAGCTTTTTTGGTACGATATTTCTACATAAAGTCATGCCTAAACCAAGTTCGAATCTCATTTTCTTTCTTTACGGCTTGAAAGCTACACAGGTGATGGGAAAAAGAAAGATCAGTAAGAGATTTTTTTTCTCTGTCCATCTCTCCTTTTTGTTCTTTTCACAAAATAAAGGTCTAAATACAGTTATAAACTCCCTTTCCTTTAAACAGTTTAAAAACAAGACACAGCTGTCTGGCATTATAGAGAAAAGAGAAAAGCAAAGATAGTTTAGTGGAAGTTGTATAAAATCAAGAGAATTTCTGGGTTGGTCCACACATAATTGACCGGGGTTTGATTTAAGTTAGGTCGTAAGAAAGTAATTTTTGCGAACACTTTTTTTCTAGTGTGGATGGGACCACCTTGGATTGGATCGGGGATGAAATTAGTCAAAGGTGCTCGTAAGCTAACCCGAGTCAAGGTGCTCGTAAGCTAACCTAGGTACTCTGACCGACAAACAAGAGAAAAGAAAAAGATAAACAAAAGAGAACTTCTGTGCCTTTTGGAAATTTGTTTCAATTTCGTGTTCTTCTTGGTTTTGTCTTTTTTTGACAATTCTACATTCGAAGGATCTATAAAACAAATGGGTTGGAATCAAATCTAAATAACTTCTTTTATTTCTCCATTTTCCTCCTAGTTTCCTACCGATGAAAAGTAAAACTATGCAATAGCATCATCTTGGACTTGTGGGGGAAAGAGATAAAGGAAAAGGAAAATGATGTAAAATAAGTAAAAGGTAGTTCTTTCCAGATGTGGCGGAAGCCCATTTCCGCCACCTGTTGTGGGTCTTATCGTGCGTTCATCGCGGTTATTTGAACTGTTCATTTTGTAAGACCCCCAAAGTAATACTCCGTATATTTATGCCAAAAATCAACTTGATCGAATATCGATATGTATGTCAAAAATTAATAAATTTTAGTTTACAGAATAAACAGAGTGGTTCAAATTACCATACAAAATGCACGATAGGGCCCACGAAAGGCTCGTCCGGAAACCCCCATCTGTCTAGCTTATCCGGACAGAACTTTCGCTCTAATTATTTTGTTTTTGTTTTTGGTTTGAATAGTAAACTTGTACTAAACCAAAATGACCAACCGTAGCAATCCTTCGGGTGACACCGTAGACGAGGAACCCTACCGGACGTGGCTAAGCTAGCCTACCCAACAAGAGAGGTATCTAGGGACGGAGGAGACGATCCTCGCCCCATAATTTTAAAAAAATCACAATTTATAGAACAATTGCAAAATCATATTATTTCGTCTTCCGAAACTACACTGCTCGCATATATCAGAGGTCAAATGATAAAAGATAATCCCCAAGAACTGATTAAAACTTCAGACCTAAGAAATACTCTAATTTTCTTCTATATTTTCAAGAATTAATTTTTCTTTTATATTTTCAAGAATTGATCCAGTAAGGCAGGATAATGAATGGTTCTTTTTGTTGTTTCCTTACCCAATTTAAAAAAAGTTTGACTAAATTCATTTGATTTTTTTTTTCCCCTTTGAGAAAATCAAAGATTCCTACAGAAAGGCTGGTTACTAATCATTCTCTCCACCACCTTCATTAAAAATTGTAAAGTTAATGATTGTTGTTGCTTTGTCTCATCAACAATCTGGGTGTCAAACTGCTGTCCTTAATTTTAAAAATGACAAAAGGCCCCACAAATCATGTCATACTATAAACCCTCTATCTCATCGCTGGCTTTGTTCCATTGTATTTTTTCACTTGTTAATATCATAATATACAAGGGAGAATTAATTAGGTATCATGTACAAAAAAAGATTATTATGATTTCATCCTACGAGATTTGAATACTTATGATTTCATCCTGAAATTCAAATAAACCCCAAAACACCATTTCTCTCTCATAATTTTCCTAATATTTTTTTCCTGATTTTTCTAATATTTCTCTCTCCTAATTTCCTAACATTTTCTCTCCTAATCTTTCCTAGTTTATGGCTAATTAAATTTCTCAATATAGGTATACAATATATTTCATCAAATTTGCACAAACACCGTAAAGAAGGGAAAATTTCACTAACACCCCCTGGGATTTTTCGTAATGACAGATAGCCCTTCAGGTTTGAGAAACGACTATAAAACCCATGTGATTTAAATTTTTACCAATACCGAACCAACAATTATTCAACCAAACACATGATGGAATTAGCTAAGATTGGCTCATATTGACTAATTCACCTTTTTTATAGTAAAATAAATAACTCTTAATTCTCATTTATTTTTAAGAATCAAAAGTAATGAGTTTGTCCTATATTACCAAAACAATTCTTTCAACAAATAAGAAATAAAAGGGCGGTGAAATGCACATAGAGAACATAAGGGGTTAATTGACATTCTTCATACGAGAAGGGGTATTTGTCATCAGGGAAAACATCAGAGGGTGTCAATGAATTTTACCCAATAAAGAACCTACTTTGCCCCATTTCCTGAAATTTCATCCTCACATTTTCCAATAAAACAAACACTTCCTAGAGGTTAAAGTTTGTTCTTTATTAGTAGTTTCCTTTTTCTGTAAGATGTCTTTTTATTTGAATATATAGATTTTTACTGTAAGATGACTTTTTATTTGAACAGATTTTTACTGTAAGATGTCACACAGCTGGAAATAATTAATGAAAAGGCAAAGAGAGAAATAGTCCCTTGATAAGTTGTCAATATTTAATTTTCCTTACTTTTTTGCCCTTTTTCAGAAGGATTGTCATCTTGGCATATGATGTGTTGTTATCTTTTGTTGAAGTGGTGTTCTTTTCTGTAATTTGAAAATTATGGATATGAAGTAATAATTTGATTTGATTCAAAATCTTTTCTCTGTAATTCATTTTTTACCATTTATTTTCGGATTGAGAAGCAGGGTAGAGGGAAATAATTAATAATTGTACACTGGAAACTAATTAATTGCTGTTTTTACCACAGGTTTTTTTCTTTGGGAAAAAAAGTTAATTATACCAAATTTATTGCCTTTACCTCCTTGATAATTATTGTCAAGGTAGTCCATAAATGCCATGTAGTTTTGTCTCCAAAAGCAGCACTGGAAAATGATTTCCTCTGACAAACTCAATTTTGTTGGCACCCACATGCCCAAAGAAAAAGTAAAAAGAGAAAAAAGCAAAAATCTTCCTTCCTAAAATCAATCATTTTATGGCTTAGTGCTTATGATTCTCAAAATCTATGTAACGCAAAAAAAAAATCATCACTCAAATTTATCTTTGTTATCAACATACGCAATGAAAGCGGAAAGCAAAAATGTGAGACGGAAAACATTGGACCTCTAGTACGTTTTTGGGTGTACATTTTCATTGTTTGTAGCCGGTTTTGTTTCGAAAAGAAAAATATTGGTGGATATATTTGATTCATTTGAAGGTAGAATATATTTTACAGTAATAGTTTATTTTATATTTTATATTTTTTATTATTAAGGTAGCATGTAGCATCGATCCTTAACCCAAATTGAAGCTCAAAGTAAAAAAGGTGGAGGGGGAACAGACTTGTATATACTCCATTATGGACTAGTTCAAAAGTTGATGATAGCATTAGCCACATCATACATTACCAAGAAAGGATTTCAGGTGAGCTATAGGGACTGTTTATGTTTGATGATTACTTTGTGGGTTGATGGAACTCAGGGGCATGCCGCCCCTTTAGGGATGGCAGGTCAGGCCAACTATAATCGCAGTTTTTTATCTCTATGATCAATGGTTTAGATTTGTAATTGTTTTTTACCGGTCAAAATGAATTCTTACCGGTAACAATTCATCTGTGATCTGAACCGTTGACTGTTGAGATGGACGATCCGGATGGGTTGGCAGGGCCTACCGTCCAAAAGGGACAGTAGAGCCCTCGGGTTCGAATTGATTCAGTAGATAGAAAAAGGGCAGTAATTTCCACACCCCCAAATTTATTTTCACACCTCCTATTTTGTCTTTTAGTGAAATTTTTATGTATAAAAGTTTTACTAAAAGACAAAAAAATGTGTGAATATCAATTTGAGGGAGTGAAAAATAATTTACCAAGAAAAAATTATAAGATCACTGTGGATGATATCATTGAAGGGAGGAGTAAATCAAACTTGACTTTAGAGACAGCAGTTTGAAAAAAATCTATGTTTCTTTAATATCACGTAATATGATGTGCTCAACAAAACTCACTGGAGACAACAAATTTATGTAGCCGACCTCAATTGATTGAGAAACAAGTGGAGATGTCCCACAAACTGATTTATTGTCAATAAGTCGGTGGAACTGGCTTATTGACGATTGAGTGAAATTAGATTGATGTTATTACGAGAGAATGACATGTCTTGTAAAACACAATATATTAATTTTGAAAATAAGTCAGTTTTGTGAAACAAACTCTTAAGATTCGCAGGGGTAGTTTGGTATGGTTACATCATTGGGATTCCTTCTAAGATTGGTTTAGTGATTCAAGGACAAAGGGCAGGCATATGATCCAAACTTATCACTTTATGTAACACTTTTTCCAGAATTGTTTTAGTCTCAATTTGTAATAGCTTCCGTAGTTTACAGAGTGGCTAAAATCTATGTGACAATCATTTTTTGACCCCAAACAAAAAAGAGTGCCTATCTATTGAGAGAATTAATTACTACTAGTACTTATTTCTATGTGATTTTTGAATTTGATTCTACTTAAAATGATTTGACATGTTGGTGGTTTTAATTGACATACTTCTTGTGATTGTTAGAGGGTGTTTATGACAGCTTTAAGGTGAGCGTTTACAGAATAGAATATTACATGTAAAAAATAGGATTATCGTGTTTGTTATAGCTTCTATTCGTATTTTTTTAGCCAAAGGGCTATTTTAGCTCTTTGAAATTCATTTTCAGAATTCACAAAAGGTTTCGAATTAGAATTCCTTTGGTAATTAACTACGTTAACAAATTCTTACAAGCAATATTCTTGTGAAAATGGTATTACATACATGAAAGGCAACAAGTACCTCTAAAGTAAGTCCGCCCTAGGAGAAAGGATGGGGAACATGAAGAAGGTTATGTGTGTTCAAATTTCTTCAAGTGCAATCCTTTTGCTCTTTTCGAGATTATTATTGGTCCTAAAAGGACTCTCTTTTTTTACTGACATAATTCATCCGTCGCCAAAAATCGAAATGGAGAAACTTAAAAGAAAAGAAGGCCTAGCTTATTTTTCTTAAAAAACAAACAAATTAAATCAACCAGAACAAATTACAACCTCCTTTTTACACCAACAAGGCACGGAAGCAACGAGAAAATTACATTTAGATATTTGTTAACCGAAGAACTCCTCCACGGCTCTTATAAACTCACTCACACAGTCACACTCACCCAAACTCTCCAATTCGAGAAGGCATACCTACGTCACAGGCCCAAGAATCTTGTCGGCTCATAAGAGGGTGGGCACCACGACTTGCTAGAGAAAAATCTTCACGTGGTACGCCCGACATTCGGGTTTTTTTAACCATAAGGCATGAGATTCGCGAAAAAATCACATCTAGTCGATGGTGACTACAGAGGTTCCCATGTGCCAATTAAACCTCCTTTGTCTAGTGGCATAAATTCTTTTATCTCAAGCAACAACAACATTGCTTATCACATAGATGACATAGACACCTTTTGGGCTGAAATGGACATTGCAGAGAGACACATATATGATATTGGGATGAGAACAAAAGTCCTGTAAACTTCTGTACATATGTTGCAAGAGATAAGATAAGGGTGTTCCTTTTGTCCCAATCTACTTGCACGTTAACTCATTAAAGAACAGGGCATAACTTAGATAAATTGGTTTCTCTTCAATGTGCAGTTTTCCATGGTGGACGGACTTTGGTCCTACTTCATTCATTCATTCAAGCATCCACGCCTTTCCTGTTGAAAGGCTTGCTGAGAAATTGAATGTGAAAAATCATTCATTCAAATTGATCGGAAATCAATAACGGCCGGCCCTGAGATTCTCGGAGCTTAAGATGAACTTGTGAGGGCTATTATTAAGAGGAGTAGAGTTCCTACCGTGCATATTATTATGAGGAGTGGAGTTCCTACCGTGCACCATGTGCATGGCACTGTATGGTGCGAGGCATCCAGTTGTCCATTGCAAAAAAATGCATGACTCGAATTTAATCCAAGCAATGGATGGGACATATTGCAAAATGCACTGCTCAGATTTAATCCAAGCAATGGACGGGACCCATTGCAAAAATGCACAGCTCGGAACGGCCGTCTCCTCACACCACACGGTGCTGTGCATAGCAAGGACCCTTGATCCATTATTATGGAGATGGTAAAAAGAGGTCCCTAGACTTGAACCGTTTACACATTGGATAGCAAAACTAAGCATTTCCACTGGGCTAATTAGCTCATTTGTTATATAAGTACTAGATTAAATATGTATTACATACCTAGCTATATCTATCTGGGACCCTAATTTTGGGCCAAAATTCGGGAGCTTAAAACAACCACCTTGTGGGCTTTAGCTCAGGGCATTTTGTCTTAATATAAAGGGAAATCTTTATTTATTTATTTATGGATGAATAATTTATCAGTTATCCTACTATCATAAGTCGTTATTTTTGTTGAAAAAAATTAGTTTTATTAGTTAGAAATGTGGCACTACTAATAAGTCTTGATTCAATAAAAACAGAAAAATCGGAGTTCAGTTTCTTTTATCCAAAACAAATTCCTAGGCATCATACTCATTTTTCCTATACTTGGAATAATTGCTCTTGTAGGTTATGTATTTTTGCGAAAAGACAGTCGAAAGAAAAAAACAGATCTCGTTGTCATGCTTGCCCAGATCTATTTCCGTATTTTTGAAGGCGATTGGTGATGAAAATGAAAGCATTGTTCGTAAAGTTCCTTAACTTATTGAACAAAATCTACAATTCCGATTCAATGATTGCACGGGGATAGGCCCTAATATAATCATATATCTCTAGACTGTCGTTTTTTCTAAATGAAAACTATGTGTGATCGCACACCTTATCAATGATTTTTGTTTTTTTATCAATATACAAGTTGACATATGTAGGTTGCTTCTTGGCCAACCTTTCGAAAATCAGGCCAATCCAAATCTAGTCATATCACAAGGATGTCGCTCAATGTTCAATATTTCGCTAGCTTAAAAAGTGTATCGAAACCATGAGTTTGTTAATTAATACGTTTAAGATAGTTCAAACCATTAAACTGAATTTATATTTGCTAAAAATCGGCTCGCCCGAATACGTTTTTATCATTTGTTAGCTGTATTGCTTCATCTTGTTTAATGTTAGAACAGTTCAATTTCGTAGTGTAAGCAATAGAGATCAAGTGCATTGGCTGCAATGGGACAAGCTTCTTAAAGATATTTCTTTTGTCAAATTGATTTTGAAATTTTTTGACAGGAAATTTGTTCAAGTAGTTAAGTTTTACTTTTGTTCTTCACTTCTTTGGCTAAATTCTGGGAATGAGAGGAAAAAAGTGTCAAATGAGGCAAAAAGTTCAAATTTATTCTTTTTGGTGAACTAGTTCAGAAGGATGGGTTTAAATGAGAGTTTTTGCTAGTGGACAGTGAATTGGTCCACTAAAATAAGATGATGTGCGCATAAACTAGTCCGAAAAAAAGTTCTAATATACTTAAACCACTAGAAAGGCAAGGATGTTGGGATCGGACTCTATGTTCAACCCACGACGTCCCTACGGATCTTAGAATCTAAGTAACAAAAATCAAACAACAAACAAAACAGTACATAATAAACAGAAAAGAAAGAACACACAGATTTACAAGAAAAATCTCAACACGAGGAAAAACCACGGGAGTTACAATAGGCCACTATAATTGAAGAGTCAATGGAGTACAAATCTTCTCTGTTCTCTCTGAGAGAAGTTTTATCTCGTCTTTTTCCGTGTTTACATTGAAACGCTCTCACCGTAGTTAAATGCAACTGCAATATAAAATAGGCACCAAAATTACCCCTGCCCCTTACACTCCAGAACCGGACTTTTTGTTGAAGGTTACAGTTTTTTAGGGAAAAGTCTCTTTCTCTCTCTCTCTTCTTTAACTGGAATCATGTGCTAGTGTACAGTTTTTTAGGGAACAGTTCAATTTTTATAATTTTCGAATTAGAACACGTATTCTTTTGTTAGAACAACAGTTCAATTTTTAATGTAAGCAATAGAGATGCATTGGCAGTGCCGGCCCCGACATTTGGGTTACCCAAGCCCGACCTCAACTTCAATTGTCTTCAAATGTCTAAGTTCTTGGAATAACTCCTCCCCATAAATATCACCATGTTGTTTGTATTCCAAGAATTTTTGTAGTTTAGTGCAATGCTTTGTCAATTGCTCTTTATTACTAACACTTTTGAATTTCGCGTTAAACAAAAAAATTTGGACGGAAACTATAAATATGCCCCCTTTTTTTTTCGGTGAATTTCTATATTTTTCTATATTCACAATTTTTTTTTTGGTTGGTCCTCCCTGGGGGTCGCCCGAGCCCGCCGGCTTGCGGAGCTTACCCCTGACCGGCTCTGTGCATTGGCTGCAATGGGACAAGCTTCTTAAAGAAATTTCCTGCGTCAAATTGATTTTGAAAATTTGTGACAAGAAATTTGTTCAATTAGTGAAGTTCTGTTCTTCACTTCTTTGGCTAAATTCTGGAAATGAGAAGAAAAAAAAAAAGTCAAATGAGGCCAAAATATTCTTTTGGTGGACTAGTTCACATGGAGCTTTGTTATGGATTTAAATTAGGCTTCTGAATTGGTCCACTAAAATTTGTCGACATGCACATAAATTGGGCTGAACACCCGATTATAAAAAAAAAAAAGTTTCAATATACATAAACCATAAGAAAGGAAAGACTGTTGGGAATCGAATTCCACGTTGAACCCACAACATCCACGTTCAACCCACAACATCCTTACAGATCTTAAATCTAAAGTGACGGAAATCAAACAAAAAACAAAATAGTGCATAATAAACAGAAAAGAAAGAACACATAGATTTACGTGAAAAACCTTAACGCAAGGAATAAACACATGAGCTAGACTAGGCCGCTAGAAATCGAAGAATCAATGGAGTACAAAGCGTCTCTCTTCTCTCTGAGAAAATTTTATCTCGTCTCTTCCCTTGTTTACATTGAAAGTCTGAAACGTTCTAACCGTAGTTAAATGCAACTGCAATGGAGTAAAATAGGCAAGACTCAATAACCAATACCAAAATTACCCCTGCCCAAACACAAAATACCGTTTTCACACCAAAGCCTTGAGGGCTCTGCCCTTTACACTCCGGACTTTTTGTTGAAGGTTACCTCAAATTTGCTATGGGGCACGAAATAAGGCCCGAAGGAGGCACCGATCCTTGCTGGCAACCAATGGGACCCACTGAGTTTTCCCCAATTCAAAAATTTCGCACATTTAGGCCCTTGAAAATTTCAAAATTCAAATTAGGGCCCAAATTTCTGAGACACTGGTTTTATACGTTCTTAGAGAGAGAGAGAGAGAGAGAGAGAGAGAGCGCGAGAGAACAACAGAAGATGATTCCCACCACCCCGGCCTTGATGACCACCACCGGCAGCAGCGCCTTCCCCTCCGTCACCGGCGACTACCACCACCGAAGAGAATCTTTTGGGTCCACTCCAAAGCGTGAACCAAATCTCTCTCTCTCTCTCTCTCTCTCTCTCTCTCTCTCTCTCTCTCTCTCTCTCTCTCTCTCACTGGCCGTGGATCTGTGCATCCTCGACAAACCCAACGGCCACCCGAAACCCTCACAATCAGGTTTGGTACGTTCCTCTCTTATGTTTGATCTTAACTGGTGTTTGTCTAAAACTAGGGTTTGTTCATTAAAAATTGGGGATTTTTACAAATTAGGAATTTTCAGGATCTCATTGCAAGTTTGGTATGCATTTGTGCAAGAATCTCCATTGTCATCACCTAATGCAGAAATTTCATCAATTAAACAAGAAAAGAAAATTATAAAAACAGGATATGTGTATTGGAGACAAAATGAGCAGAAAAAATCTAAGATTATAAAAACAGGATATTTTTCCTATCTTGAATGATTGAGTTCATGTTTTAGGTTTACAATGGTGTGAATTTTTTTTGGTCGATCAAAGAGGTTGACTGATTTCATTTCTACTTGGTTAAGTTCCATGGTGTTTTAACTTTTAAAATGAGCTGGTATAGTTTCTGAGTGTCCATTTTCAGTAATTTGATTCATTAAGGTCTTAGAAAGATGATGTTGCTGAAATGGTCTTCCCACTGTGAAAGCAATTAGTCCATCAGAAGACCAAAAATCTTGACTAACAAGCAGCTTAGTTTTCTGTCAAAAGGGGGGAAAAGCCGGGTTTTTTTTAGACATTACTGACGTACGTGTGTATGTATATGCATATGTATATAGCTTTCCTCGTGTATACAGATTTAATGGTGGTATTTGCTAATTTATGACTGTCTGGGATGGCGAAAAAAGCAAAGTTTTTTTTCACTGAAATAGCATCGAAAAAGCTAAGATGCATGGCTTCTATATTTTAGCAAATACCCACCTCATATAGACCAACTTATTTCTCAAAAACCCACAAGACCAAGAAGCTTGGTTAACAAACAGCTTAGTTTCTACCAAAAAGGGGGCTAAACCCGCCTTTTTTAGACATTCCTAAACTTGAGTTTTAATTTTCTTTTGCATTTGTTGTAGTGTTTGTTTGGTTTTAGTCCTCCTAATGGAACTCAAATGTGCTTTGTTGGCCTTGAAAGACTCGCATGAAAACTTAAGTAACTTTGTTTGTTATATGGCTAGCTTGGATTACTGGAGTTATGCTACCTGAAAAAGAACTGTGGGCTTCATAAAGCCCGTCCACGTTAGCATTCATAATTTATTTTTAAGTTTACAAATTCTCAGAATATTTGTTATAATCCCATCCATCAGGGATCTAAGTCCGAATAAGATTCTCGAGGTGATACCACACCTTGCATGAGCCAGATTATGGTTTGGTTATAGATTCTTTAGGTACAAGTGTACATATATTTTGCAAATGAGTTCTTTGCTATCTTGCAGGTTTTTCTTTGTTTTGCCCCTTTCATTCTCTCTATAAATCTTCTTATAAACTTTGCAGCTTGTGCTGAAATTAACAAGAGGTGTTCATATTTTGCAGTTGTGTCTGGTTTGTACAATGAGGGTGGGGGTTGACATGGTTGCGCATATAACCTTGCAATGATAAATGAACCTATATTTAAATGCTACAAGGCCCCGGACCCATTAACTTGGTTATATTTCCTTGGGTTTAAACTTGAAAACATGGAGTTTCAGTGTTATGGTGAGACAGTTATGACGAAATTCATTGTTTTTCTTTCGATGGTTACAGGCTAGACTCAGGGAGGCAGCTTCATGGGAGAAACATGTACTTCTAAAGAAACTTGGGGATGCACTTGAAGCCTTAGAAGGGATGCACTTCAAGCCTTAGAAGTCCCCCACCATCGAAGCCTTCTCCAAAGAGATCCCACAAGAAAGTGCAAATGAAGAATCATGCAATGAAGATTGATTTCCATTTGTTTTTTTTTCTTTTTGTTAATGTTGTACCTGTACTCTTCAATGGGAAGAGACAGAAACTTAGATCTTCCTTAGTAATGATGTAATGCAATTTCAATGGATATGTAATGCACGTTTGTATTGAACCAAATGTTATAAAAATTGAGTATCAATTCAATCAATTTTTAATGTGATTGTAGATGAAATTATATGAATTGCGTTTGGTGTTATTGTTGATTGTCTGATGAGACGCTTAGACGTCGGGTATGCAACAAAATAGGGGAAATGCTGCCCAAATTTTTGCAAAAATAGCAACCTAAACTCAGTTTTATGCACTTTTATAACAATTTGAGCAACCTAAAGTGTAATTTCTGCACTTTCATAGCAGTTTCTGCACTTGTAGACCAATTTTCAGCAACCTAAAGTATAATTTCTGCACTTTCAGAGCAGTTTCAGAGCAGTTTCTGCACTTGTAGACCAATTTTCAGCAACCTAAAGTGTAATTTCTGCACTTTCAGAGCAGTTTCTACACTTGTAGACCAATTTTCAGCAACCTAAAGTGTAATTTCTGCACTTTTATAGCAGTTTCTGCACCTGTACATCGAGGAGAAAACACCATATCCAAGCACAAGAGAGAGAGACTTTTCCACACATCAGGAATTTGACTAACTTATATTTCTCACATGGCCTTGTCACTACTTCTAGCCAGACCCAATTTAAGACCAATTCTCATAAACAAATTTCCTCTCAGGTGTTCTACATATTGTGGGCATGTGGATTCCTCACCTGGGGGAGACACAAGACCAGCTTCTTATATAACCACATTCAAACAAGAGACATAAGTAGCATAAGTTATAAACCACAACAGATGTACAAGAAGCTATAAACCAAAACAGAAGTAGCATAAGTTATAAACCACAAGTATGACCATCATTCATTCAGGATGAACAAAGTATCACATGTAGTAAATTTCACACTGGATAATCAAAAACCACCACCGATCCCTCTTTGCGGAAATAATGAGATCGGTTCACTTTGCCATGTCATTAATACAAAACATATCCAAATACCAAATCCGCCTTAGATATAACTTCCTTGAACTAAGAGAAGCTTTGGGGACAAAATCACCGGCTAGCTACTGGAAAGATCACCATGTTTTGCAGGACAGCTTCCCTTCAACTACTTGATCAACCCAAAAAAAATATCCGCCAAACTCGCCAGAAAACACCAAAATGCAGTGTCATTAGGACACGACACAATACGGATACAAGATACCCCAACTTCGATATACGGTAAAATTATACCTTACACATCCAAATCAAAACAGAGATTCGTTAAGGTCTATGTTCCACGCGCCAACAAATCCTACACTCCCCTGTGATGGCTGAAAAACATAACCATTTCTCAATCGAGTATCTTGCCAAAAAAATATAAAATTTGAAAGGACAACGTGTAGTATAAATGAATGCTAACTTACATTAACATTTGCACTCTCTTGTGTCATAAGCTCGAAAAAATCCGTAGCCTTACTGACAACATTCAGGCCTTCCACATCCTAACAAGGAATAATGTCAAATGCAAAATTATGCAAAGCAATGAACATAATTGCATGTAACTTTCATATTTACTTCAAAAGAAATGATTATTAGTATACCGGTATGTTGTTTGCATTGGCGCGACTACATTGGACCCTTTTGTTTGATTTTGCATTCTGCCTAATTATTTGCTCACTCAATGGTTGTTTCCTCTTAGTCGGCGGTCGCCCTCTCCGAGGCCCTTTACTTGGATCACCCACGGGATTTGATTTCTCTTGGGAACTTTCCAAATCATTTTGTACATCTCCAACCGTAGGCATAATGCTTAGACACTCGTCATTGTCTAAGTCATTCTCCGCCTCTATTTCTCGCAACCTAGACGCCATCCTATTAGTCTTGCGGTCTGAATACATGGCCTTATCAGCGGCATTATTGAATAACTTCAACAAACTGTCATAGCGAACAAATTCTGGCTTGCGTTCCCAATTAGCATAACTCGCCTTGATTTTTGAGTGACTCCTCGCCAAGTTTTTCATCCATCGTCGTAGAATGTATTTATCAGGCACTACTTCAAGCTTCTTTTTGCACCAAACCGAGATCATATGCGTGCACACCATCCCCTTACTCTCAAACAATCGGCAATTGCAATTAGTTTCTCTTGACTCTTCAATAAAATGAACACGGAAAGTAAAAGTTTTGAATATATTTTTCTTCTTCCCAACCAACATGTTGTGTTCAATATCAAACTGTGCAACACCATTTTCCACCGGTCCATCAGTCAAATTGGACCCAAACAAACCGGCTAGTTGCTCTTGGAATTGTTTGCATTTCTTAAGTGTGTATGCTTGCAGAAACTGGTTTTCAAAACCATAAGGGGTGACATTTTGAATTTGTACATTCATGGATTTGGCGTCTGCCTCTTCTTCTTTTTGCACCTTTTTTAATAAGGCATTCTCATATTGCTCCACAAATTCCTTCAATGTGGTATTGGAATGGATGTAACCGTCAAAGAATGCATTCATGCTCTCGCTTCGTTGGGTTGTTGACATCCCTGCCCAGAAGGTATCTTTGACGAATGCCGGTACCCATCGTTGCCTCTCCTTGTACAATCCATCTAACCAATCATTGCACTGTAGATCAAATTGTTTTATAAGAACTGCCCATCTTTGTTCAAATTCCTCCGGATCCAAGGATTCATACACAACATTCTTCAACATGCTCTTAATCGGCTTATACTCCTTGTATCCCTTTAACTTGTCAGGAATTTTTTTCATTATATGCCACAAACACCAACGATGTCGTGCCTTTGGAAAAACTTGACCTATAGCGTTTTGCATGGCCCTACATTGGTCTGTGATGATGGCATTAGGTTGGCAATCGGACATGCAAGACAACCAAGTTTCAAACAACCAAACAAATGAAGCCGTGTCCTCCCGTGATATCAAACCGCATCCAAACAAAATCGAATGTCCATGATGGTTGACTCCTACAAAGGGTGCGAAAGGCATATCAAATGTGTTAACAAGGTAAGTGGTATCAAAGGTCACCGCGTCGCCAAATTCTTTGTATAACTCTCTACTCCTAGCATCGACCCAAAAGACATTCTGCAATCGGTTATCTTCATCAACATTGATGGCATAAAAGAAGTCACCATTGTCTTTTTGCATTTTGACAAAGTACTTATGCATTGCCTCGGCATCCCCATCCTTGAGTTGTAAACGCCTGACTTTATCCTTGTAATTTCTTGCATTCTTTTCTAACCAAGTCAGATTATCAAGGCCCCCAGCCTCGATCACACAAGAGGCAATTGTTTTGTTTAATCTGATTCCGGCTGCCGTGCTCATTTCAATTGTCCTCTTCACATGTGCTGGGACAGTCCGATTGCATTTAAGATATCTCACATTATCCGGGTCCAACTCATGGTTATGATTCAATTCAATCGAATTCAGCTTCCATTTCCCGTCAACTTGCAAAGAGATATTCATAGCGGCTTTACAATCAACTTTTGTTGTTGGCTGGGATTTAATGGGATCCAAATCCGTTGTCCTGGGCTTTCTACTCCGATGACAACCATAAGTTATATAAGCCTTCACCCCATCTTCACGCTTCCTAGAGGTTTTTGTGACCGCCCCGAAACCTTTGGCTTTTGCATAAGTAGCGTAACATTCCCGAGCTTCATTTTCAGAATCAAATATTGTGCCAACCTTGGGTTCCAAAACCACCTCTATATCAGTGATTCTACAAACACATAAAACAAATAAATAGCATTAAAACATAATGAAAAAACAATGGTGTGCAAGTACGAAAAAAAAAGAAAAAAAGAAGAAGAACATTCTAGGTAATAGGAAACTGTTTTGGAATTGTTTATCAATTAGATACTTGTTGTTGTCATCATTATAATGTGGAAAGAAGCAATAGAAGATGATCAAAATTGCACCCAAAATTTGGGGCCAAAATAAGCGCCAATTTGGATCCAAATCAGAGACCCATTTAGTCTCTACCATTCGTCTCTCTCTCTCTCTCTCTCTCTCTCATCCCCACTCCCTGTAACTCTCCCTCTTCCCAAATAACAGACCCTCCATCACCAGAGCCACCACCACCAATGCATACGACGACCACCACAGGCGACGTCCCCCTCTCTCCCCTCTCTCTCCTCCTGAACAACCACTGACGGATGATTGGACTCCACCACTGTCGTTGCCCCCCTCTCGTTGTACGACGACGACCACCACCACCGAATCAGTTGAATAGGGTTTCATTAGATGAATACGGTTTCATTCACCTTTCTGATTTTTAGCATATCGACAAGGAGGGTTCTATTTTGGCAGGCCTTTTTGAACAAAATTTTGTTGCTCAAATCTTTTGATATGAATAAGGAGAACAGAGAAAACAATGCAAAACCCTCAACTGCAGATATAAGGAGAAGGATGTGAGCGAGTAAAACCTTTGAGAGAAGAGGTCATCAATGGTGGTGGAGTCCGTCAGGGGTAATGGCGGAATTCGATCGTCTGTCATTGGTGGTGGTGGAGTTTGATCGTCTGTCGGTGGTGGTGGTGGAGTCCGGTCTTCCATTGGTGGTGGTTCGGGAGGAGAAAGAGTAGGGCGGGGCGATGGTAGAGGGTCGGTACTGATTACAAAGGGTGGAGTGTGAGAGAAGATAACATGGGTTCCAAATTTCCCGCTTTTCTGAAACCCATCCACGAATTCTGAAGCCCATCCACGAATTTTGAATTTACCAAAGAGTTGGTGGGTCCCATGGGGTTGCCAGGTCATTCGGTTCCTTATTCGGTTTTGCTTTCGTGCCTCATAGCAAATTTGAGGTTACCTGCATCCCCAACGAAGGCATGGAAAGGTCTCTTTCTCTCTCTCTTCTTGTAAGTTGTAACTGAACATGTGCTAGTGTACAGTTTTTGAGGGAACAAATGACTGACACTGCCCATGGTTTTGAATGAGCTCGTTGGGGGTGTTCCTCTAATAGTACAATATAAAACCTGACCGCATTTTTGTCCCTGCAAGTCAACAGAACAGCACATACAAGTAATTTTGTATGCAATGCAGTCGTTCAGTTTGAGTTAGTGGTGGACCCCACCCACCCTCTGGGACCCTTTTTGACCAGGCCAGAGCACCAACTGAGAATTTTTTGAGCCCCAATGTTTCTGACCAAGCTACGAACGTGCACATCCGACCCAGAATTGCACAGTGCGCTTGTTTCCTGTTGGGATTAACGTGGAGATTTTTTTTAAAAAGTAAACTGTGAGGACCACAGAATGCATAAGTGTAATGAGATTAGTTATTTTATTTTTGTTGGATGTTTAATCTGAACACAAATTTTTTTATTTTTGTGTATTCCATAGTACAAATCATCTTTTTGTATATTCCATAGTACGTGTGATTTTTTATTTTTGTTGGATGTTTAATCTGAACACAAAATTTTTACGTGAAACAAACGGCCCATAAACAGATACATCTGTTGATACTACAGTCCAAAAGAAGCCCACCACAAAAAGCATCAAGACACGAATGAGGCCCAATACTAAGCCCATAAAAACATCAACAGTATACATTACCACAGCAAGATAAATTACTGCAGATCAAAAAAAAAAAAAAAAAAGTTAAAACAACTGTATTCACGTCCGTTCATGCCGATGTACTTCGGGAGGGCCCTCCGCACTTGTCACCTGAACACGTACTTACACATGCACTCATAAAGGTTAGCCTTACAAGGTGTCCCTTCAGATTCGTTGAATAATTTAAGAAGATTTTATCATTTTACTGATCTGTACAAAATTACTGGCCAATGAATTCTCTTCTTTTTTCCATTTGACTTCTTAGGCAATGTTGAAGATTGGCATGATTTTGGGTCTCCAATGCCTTAAAAATTGCTCTTAGCATCCTTGGTCCAGATGAGCGACGCGTGTTTTTGGGCCCGGAGTGCCCCCATAGATTTGGTTACACAATGTCACTCCTTGCGACCGCTCTAAAAACAGACTTGCAGGTGCGATGTCGAATGCCATAAAAGACTTAATTGAAGTCCTTCCTAACACCAATTGGTTTTAGGAGAGTTGGTGGAAAAGCGGTCCGACAAGTGGTATCAGAGCCAGGAGGTCATGGGTTCGAGTCGCGGGAGCGTCATCGTGAGGGAGGGATTGTTGGGCCCGGAGTGCTCCCATGGATTTGGTTACACAATGTCACTCCCTGCGACCGCTCTAAAAACAGACTTGCGGGTGTGATGTCGAATGTCATAAAAGACTTAATTGAAGTCCTTCCTAACACCAATTGGTTTTAGGAGAGTTGGTGAAAAACCGGTCCGACACGTGTTTTAGCCGATTTGGACGTCGTTTGATCAACTTCCTAAAGATTTGTTTCCTTGTTGGCTTATGGCTTAGAATGCAAGGAAGTATTGGCTTTAGGAAGGATCCTGTGACTAAAAATATAGATTTATTCTCTCCATTAGGTTTTTTGGACTTCTTGAGTGAATTTCTTTGAGAGGTCTTGCAACGCCCTCAATTTTCAACATATTAAATATACATTCAAAGGTCTCCTCATAATAAACAATTTAAATTGTTGGTAAATCGGATAACCCGTTTCCCATATCAAATGTGAGTAAAAGTATTAAAAAAAAACACGATATCAATTTACTTCAATTTGATCTACACGTCAATTTACTACTATAAAAGTGCAAACACACTATTTATGTTGCGTGCATCTTGATAAAGTAGAGACCGGAGTGAATATATTTTTTGTGTTCATTTTGATTACCTAATGCCTGGTCTTTCTTTATTTTATTTTTGTAAAATAAAATAGATTCACTTAGAGAAAGAAATGGTAAGCTTCGGATAATTTGGGAACATGATGGCTGGGTGGTGGTGAGGAATTCGGGAATCGAAAACAGAGCAGAATAAATTCCAATTCGCATTATTTGGAATAGAGAAAAGCAAAAAAAAAAAAAAACGGGTTGGATTGAGTCGGGTTTGACTAAACCCGTATTCAACTCACTCATATTCCACCTGCATACTATTAACCTTTATTCAACCTGTTCATATTCAACCTATAACCCATATCAACCCACTCAAACCTAACCCAACCCACCCAGATCGTGTCAATGAGTTTGATTCGGTTCAATTAACCATTGGTTCGGGTGTCCCTACAAAAATCCAATCATTGTGTGGGGCCATACCTATTCCGAGTATGTGTATGTAAGCGTGTGAGTTTTAAGTATTTTCCTTTTTTTCTTACCACAGTCCTAGCTGTAGCAAAGGTGGCAAGACCCCCGCCCAAGAAACCTAAATGGACTTCTCATATAAGAAGGGAGGGAGATACAAGAGAGCTCACAAAATTTGAAGTGAAAGAAAGAAAGAAAGAAAGAATGGCTGAGAAGAAGAACTCATCTCCTCTTCCCCAAGATATGTTCGGTTCGGCTACTCGGCGATTCATTTACACCACCTTCGCCGGTGCCTGCGGTAGCTTTTTATTTAGTAAGTTCCCATTCTCACTCCCTCTCTTGTGCATGTCCGATAAAAAGAACTGGGCCAGATAAAAGTTGTTTCCTTTATCCACATTTCCTCTTTTTCCAATCAGAGCGTCTTATTTTTGGATCTATCAGGGTTTTGATTAATCTTACGGAAGCATGAGTTGCATTTGTGTACGAGAAATAAGGTTCTAGTACTCCAAGGCCCGGATACAGGAAACCAGATTCTTGTTGGAACTTCTCAAAAAAAAAAAAAAAAATAAATAATGGTCGTCAAAGAAATTTTTTGTTAGCCATAGCAGATCAAGAAAAGAAATCTGATCAATAGTAAACTAAATGAAAAAATACAAACTCTCATTTTGTTGCTAGTAGCAAAATCTCAACCTACATCTAGAGATACGGACATCACGTCAAGTGGTAGTTGTCAAAATTTAGTTCTTCTCTGTGAGGTTATTGTTAGGTGTCGAGGGAGTGCAAGTTGTGTGTATGACTTGCAATTAGGGTGAGTCTCCGGTCTCCACTACGGTATTTTCAGTATTCTTGGACTACAAGTTGTCAAATCAATTGATGTATGTGAGGAGAATGAGTCTTTGGTTTAACAACTTGTAGTCCAAGAATACTAAACATACTGTAGTGGAAACTCAGTCTTAATGTGTATGTGGTGTGATAAGACCTTAGATTTGCATGCATTGTTTTGAATTGATTTAAAATTTGGGGATTGGAATTCGGGATGTAAGACATATATAAATGTGTTGGATTCATAGATTCAGTTCTGGCTGATACATGGATCATATGATGTAGTTTTCTGCAAGCACTTTAGCTATTTCCTGCAGTTATTTTTCCTCTGTTTAACAAGAAAGTAAATAAAATAATTCACAATAAGAGGGTATAATCTTGGTACTAGGGGATAATGTTGTTGTTGGCTATTATGGACAGACAACTATGCAGGTAGACAAAAAGTAAGGTCCAAAAATAGAGATGCAGTCATACCCGAAAGTAATTTATATCCCTGAGAGGAAGTGCATTTTGGAATGTATTATGTTTTTTGTATGAGCGTTGTACTTGTTATCCTCTAGAGCATCACACTACTGCATTAAACCCCACTACTTGAATCAGTCACTCAAAAGAAGTTTGACCAAAAACTTTACCAAAATTTTCCCCCTTTTCTGGATTGAAAATAAAAAATTTGCTGATACATTCGATTATACTAAAAGTTTTAACCCAAAAGACCGTGAACCTCGCAGAGTTTCTAAATATACGGTAATGAGAACATGAAGGAATGAAAAGATAGAACTACCAAGACTTTAGAGAACTCTGACAAAGACATGAATCTTGAATGCGACATCTGATTTGGGCACGTTTCCTCTTGAAGGCAAAGTGATACAGCCTCTGTTTGCCTGATAATTTTTGTTTCTGGTTTCCATCACCGCATGGCTGAACTGAAGGAAAATTCAAACTTCAGAGAGATGATGACCAGGGAGAGTCCAAAGTGGGGAAAAACCCAATGGGCAGTTTAAGAGTTCTAAAAAATGTGGAGTTACCAGTTAAACATGTGTTCCGATATTATCCTACAAACTTAACTGCAGACTCAATTTGTGAAAATGGCAATAAACTTCCATATGCATATCAGTACACGGGTCTTAGAAACATGTATGTTAGGAGCTCTTGCGTTTTGTATCTCCTCCTCCTCATCCTCCTCCTCATCTCTCTCTTTCTCTCTCTCTCTCTCTCTCTTGCTCACACGCTTCATTAGGATGATTCAAATTCCTTCATTTTAGCTTTGGAATCTTTGCTAATTACCATTTGTAGAGTGTAGAGATTTGTAATTGGCACAAGGTATACAAAGGTGCCAAAGACTATGCTCCTTCCTTGGTGTAGGTCTTAGTTGCACCAAGTCTGGGTTGGTGGCTGCACAAAGAAGATTCTAAGGTTGCGAGCATGTAGGAGAGAATTTAGGTATTTACTGTAGTAAAATATTTGAAGAAATATCCGCGCTCTCACATACATATAGATACGTATAAGTTAGATAGTTGTAAACTTATAATGGATGGATATGTTAATTGTTAACATGTACCTGTCATAGAAGAAAAGAATGGACATGGTAGCATATGAATACATTATTGATTTGGAACAGACTTCTATCTATCTACTTTTGAAACTTGTTCAAATGCGGGGAACAAGAATCAACTTGCCCGAGTTTATTTTTGAAGTATACAATTCTTTATACTGACTCCAGCGAATTTAATGTTAAGTGTCTTTATGAAGCTCTGGTGGGCCATAAAGAGGCTTTGTTTCCTTAAAGTAGAGTGCAGGGCACTGAAGCTCATCAAAAGTAGCCTTCTTTATTTGGTTTGTAGCGCATTGCAAAATTCATTTTAAGCAGTAGTGTATGTGTGACCATGGTGGAGGAATCAGTTTGTTGTCCTCCTGTTCTATTTCTAAAAGAAGAGACTACCAAATATAAGGTCTTATGTTCTGCCGTGAAAGCAGACCCTTCTTTGTGAATGTACCTTCCTCAGGCTTCCTATTCAGGATTTTTTTAAGGAGAAAATAAATTCGCGGTTCGGTAGATGCATAATTTTGCCATTTCTTTGACACATGCACAAAACTAGAACTTAGATCCAGGTCTTCTACTGGTTTTCTGTCAATGGTGACATCAAAAGGATGATCATGTCAACGAATCTTATCTTTGTCTGGAGACATATCTAAGGAACTAGGTTTAAATTTTCTATTTGACAGCGAAACAAAGAGAAAGCAAAACAACAAAAAGGATTTTAGTTTGTTTTATTGTAGATTAAATTGTTTGTTTGTCTTTCTAGTTTCATGCTATCTGCATTTGTAAGAAAAGGACTTTTGTAGCCCTGAAAGGTATGCATTGACAAGCTTATGGTTGATTTTATTGTGTCAGGGAGTCCTGCAGCACGCTGGGCCTCATTGGCTTTTGGCGCTGGAGTGGGTGTTGGATCTGCATACATAGAATGCTATGGATCTTCAGCAAACTTTGCTGACCCTAAGAGTCCTGATACTGCTGCTTTCCCAGTAAGTCTCAAGTTATTAACTATTGTCATGTGATTATCTATTAGTCTTGTCTTTAAATGCAAAATGATTAATATGTTACTGTTGTGGCATGGTTTGTCTACGATTTGACATAGAAGATTATGCTTCCATATCTGATTATCGTCATGCCAATCTGTGGACTTGACGTTTCTTTGTATGAAATTGTTTCTCCAACACCATGGTTCAGTTTGTTGTAATTTGATAGGTTGGTCTGTGATTGTAATTTTTATCAATCTTATGGTTCATTTATGTATTTATTTTCCGATAATTAATAATGAAAAAACAAACGTCAGATAAACTGATGTTTTCTTTTGGAAATGGACCAGAAAACAAGCCATGAATTGTGATTCTTAGAGACTGTACAGGTCTATGCTACCCAAATGAACAAAGTGTGTAAATGCTTAGTGAAGTGGGATTCATATTTCAAAGTTGTGAAGGCGCGTCCTTTTGTTGTTAAATAGGTGTGTGAAAATCCTTTTTAATATCCTAAACATGGGTTATTTTTCGAAAACAAATCCGTGCTATAAGGTTGCCAATTAATGTTTTACATACCGGACAATTTATGGTGTGTGTGTGTGTGTGTGTGTATATATATATATATTTCTACCACGTGAAGTAAAAGTCATGGCTTGGCGTTTATCTGGCACCACACCATGCTGGAATTCATGCTATTCTGTAATATAGTTGATTGGGGAGCCCATGAATAGACCAAGGTATGATTTGACCTTTAATGGAATCCAGGATAGTAATTGTTATTCATTTCTTCTTCATTTTATTCTATTTCGAATTATTTGTTTTCAACATTGCTGTCACTATGAGACATTTCTGGTCTGCGAAAGTCTGTTACCAATTTAATCTACTTTCAACATTTTTGAAGATCTTTATGAGTGCTCTCCTATTCAGTTCTCCCTTATCATTGTTATCGCTCAAAACAATCTTCGTATTGAAATTTTGCAAAAAAGGTTCCTCCAAGTTTCCATAACGTTGACACTCTCGTCACATTGGCAAATAGGTGTAAATACCAAAGATACAGGAGAGTATTTGTTCTCTAGAGCTTATGTCAAACTAATTTCCAACTAGAACCATACATTCTACCTGAATTCTGTCAAAGATCTTTACATCATAAAATTTCCTGATGTTCTATTGTTCGCTCTAATGCTTCCTAGACATTATTATCAGCTCATATACAAACTAGCTTCTCTTAACAGTTGTAACATTTTAGTCTTTTTGGGGCTTTTCTGCATTCTTATCAGTCACGGTTTTTAATAGTTGCTTCTCCTGTCATTTTTCGATTGGCATGTTAACGAAACTCTTAAAATTTTGGATACTGAGCCGGATCTCATGTTCAGGCATGACACGTTTATATGTACATACCTTTGTTTTGCTGGTTTTACTACCAAATTGTCATACGGAAGCACTAGTACATTTCACCGAAGTGACGTTTTTTCAATTTCTTCTTTGCAGGATGGAGAGGACTGAGAGAAAGTCATTTGAAGAAGCCTCAATTATTCTTGTTTCTGAACTAGTAGATTTTTACAGATTGTTGTCGGTTGTTGTTTCCTTTTGGCTGTTGTATGCCAATATTCTTCTAGATGGGGTTAACATTTAACCCAACGTACTGGAAGTTTTCTATGAACCCTATTGCCTTTTGCCATGCAACTCTATTAATGGTTGGGATTTGATAGGCATAAGAGAATAAATAAAGACTTTTGTTGCAGCATTGAGCTAGATTTGAGAAAAGTTTCTGCAGAAGATTTAAGCAGGAAATTGCAGTCTCATGATCTGCCAGCTTAAATTTTGTTGATTTCATGAGTCTGGGTACCTGTATTTTTATTTGTCTACCATATATTCTCAGAATCTCTTTGGCGAAAGTACGAGGACTTAACCTCAAGACCAGAGAGTTAAGGGTTTGCTCCCTCTTGAGATCTCAAGTTTGGTCCCCACTAAGTGGACGGTGGGAGGTGTGTGTAAGTTGATCCGAACACCTGAGTTATAAAAAAAGAGAAGAAAGTACGAGGACTTCAACCGATGTTCATCCAAAAAGAGAAGTCCTCTAATGCCTTGAAAGTCTCTTTTTGGTGGCTGGTTGGGGTATAATCATAATCTTCTTAATGCAGGTGGTGTTCCAATTGAGCAATTGTAGGGAAAATCATGATATTGTTCTTGAAGCAGGTGGTCCCAAATTGGGAAATTATTGGGAACTTTCATATTCCCACTGGGTATATTTTTCTGTTTTCCAGTTTTTAACTTAGGGTGGAGTGAAATAAGCAGGAAATTGCATGTTAAATGAACTTGTTTAGTTTGCAGTCTTAATTAATCAGCCAAATGATAGCTTAAATGATACCTTTCTCCCAACGGTTGGCTAAGTGGTCAAGACCTCGGCCTTAGGAGTTTACTCCTTTCTAAGGTCTCCGGTTCAAAACTTCTTGGGTGCTATCAAATCCTTTGGGGCAAAGTTCATACGGAGCTTTGTTCCGACTTTAATTGGGACCCCCGCAAGTGGATGGTGGGATTGGTCCCTTAGGATTAGTCGATGTGCGCGCAAGCAGGCCTCGACACCTAAGTTATAAAAAAAAAAATGATACCTTTCTCATTATTTAGCTTCCATTAAGCAGGAAATTGCAGTCTCATCTGCAGGCTTAAATGGATTGGTGAGAAATTTTCTTCTACTCCTTGGTATAAAAATCAATGTCATATTCTACTATCTTTTTTTGTTTTCGGTACTAAAGAAGTAGATTTTGGTCAAAATTTGAAGTTTTGAATTTGTTTAGTTTGGCCCGATGGTAGGAATCTAAGCAACGTTTCTAAAAAATGAACAACTTTAAATAGTAAAATAAAATGGTGGCGAAACCTGATTCATTCTTCCACAACATATTAGACACCTGTAACCAAAAAGAAAATAGAAAAAAGAAAGAGAACAATTACTCTATACATGTTTTGATGATTCATCGTAACCGACGGTTAACAAGAGTTTGATCGATTTAAATAGTCAAACATTGAATCACACGCGGAGTCAATAATTAAAATCTTTAGTGTTTCAAAGAATCCAGCGTGTGAAAAGCGTAATTTTGGTGCAAGATTTCTTAGCCCTTGAGAACTCTTTTTTCTCGTGTCATTTTAGTTTTCCAAACGAGATTGTAATCGGGCCGCACATGATTGTGCAAGAAAGGCCCTTCCCAGTGATTTGTCCGGGTTGTGGACTTCCGCTTTGCTCTCATGGGCTCTTTTCTTTCCAATGTTTTCGGAATTAGTAAATCTTCTCTATTTGGTAAAAAAAAAAATTATTTTTTTGCGAAACACGTCACGCGCTTTCACCTGCCACCCGATATAGTAACACTTTTATTTCGTTTTTTTTTCCCTGAAAGGGACCTGATAAATAACATAATTAACTGTAAATCCGATTCTGTCAAATGATTTAATTAATTTAATTAAACAAAGACGTGCTTCCAACACGCTTTATACACGCTTTTAACCGAAAAAAACTTCTGAAATGCCTATGTTAAGTAATCCGCCCAAAACATGACACCCAGTGAGAAGACCTCGCTTCCCTATTACGTAAGAATCTTACCTGGGACTTCCAATCCGCGTACGCCCAGAGAGAGAGAGAGAGAGATTTGATGCTGATAATCTAGAGAGAGAGAGAGAGAGAGGGTTTGAGTGAGTGAAGATCAGAAGATGTCGGTGCCTCCGGCGAACGACTGCTGTTCGATTTGTCACGGCAATTTTCATGTCCCCTGCCAAGCCAATTGCTCTCACTGGTTTTGCGGTTCGTCCATTTATACGCACTCTACATTTGTGTTTCTTTTTGGTTTTTTCGCACATGTTATGTCTATTCAGATTTCACCTAATTCAACCAATTGATTCCTCTTTAAATTTCTAGGGCATAGTCTCCATTTTACTGCAATTTGTTTTCAACCAATAGAATGCTGTCTCCTTCTATCTATATATGTACTAGATGCAGGGCACATGCGATGCAGGTGCAAATTGTATTTTGCTAAAGATGGAAAGAGGAAAATCTGGACTTGTGATTAATCTTGAATGAAATCTCGAATGTGGAAGTAGAAAAGAGAGGAGAAGAAATTTGGGGTGGCAAATTTTTTTTCTTTGCAGTTTCTTCAGGTAGTTAGAAGGGTGGGTGGGAGATAGCCTCGAAACTGAAATTTACACGGAAGGTTTTTTCCCTAAATAATAGTAATAGGTATAGCCTATTGGGATACGGCGTCTGAGCAAAGCAATAATAGTGTTGTGATCCACAACCTCAATTCGAGTAGGAGGAACTTGGAAAGGTTATAACTGGACTGACAAAATCTTATACAAACCCATCTCATGAGAAATAGAGGGATGGGGCCAAGTTGCTGACTTTAATTTAACAATGGTGATGAGATGATTTGATTTTGATATAGCTTGTTCTTGGTCTGTAGCCTTGCATTTTATGCTTTGTTGAATTTCTGAGGATGTGTTTTGAAAGGATTGAACTCAGGATTCTCGAAAGTTAAACTACAATGGGGAGTTAGTTAAGACAACCAAACGAAGTATTTCCACTCAAATGGAGCTTTAAAAAGTTCAAAGTAAGGAGTTATTTGGACTGCTAATAACATGGGACGCAAGAAAATAGAAATTCATCTCGTACGGTCCTCTCACATGACCCAAGGAGGAAAATAAGTTTCCATGTAACTAGACATCTCCTCTTTGACTTCCTCGTATTAATTGTGTGCACAAGGTGCATCATTTTTCCTTTCCCACCATCCTTTTTGTTCACATAGAAATGGAAATACATACTATGTTGTAACTTCATGAAAAAAAAAAAACGAAGTGCTCTGATATTAACCAAAGAGAAGGCTTCCCTTGCAAAAACTAGATTGAACAAACTGCCGTGGCCCATCACCCGCGGTAAATAGATGATTTCCTCCTTAAGTCCATATCATTAGATATTTAGTTGTTTTTGGCGCATCTCCTTTTTCAGGTAATTGCATTCTACAAGTTTGGAATTATGGATCAGCCTTTCAGCCATGTACATGCCCTTTATGCCGTCGTCAAATTACCTTGTTGATTCCTACTGATGCTGCATCACATCAGCGTGAAAATTCTGAAGAGGCTGAGGTTCTTGGAAAGATTGAAAGATACAACCGCCATTTTGGCGCACGCTCTAATGGTCTCGTTCAGGTACATGTTGAGATAGTGCCATTGTTGTTAAGAATTAGAGCTCGAGTTTGGAGATAGTGACAACCATAAGCATGAATGTTTTAAGGTTTTGGCATTTCAATTTCAGGGCCGGCCCTGAGTTTTTAAGGGCTTAAAGCGACAATAAAAAAATGGGCCCTTTACGAATTATTAAGATAGGCATAAAAAAAACTAAGGACTTTCCCTAAACAAAAGAGCATCAATAAGAAAGAATACCAAATATAATAACCGACTATTTCAATATTTCAAAAGCGATTAAATTTTTCACTTGATTCCCCTAAGGTCCTACCAATAGCATAAACAAATCTACTCAGTCAGTCATCAAGCCCAAGTTAAATTAAACAATGCTTCTAAACCTCATAAACAAAACAATTAATTTCAAAACCCTAAAAAATAGAATCAATACCTGAAATTAGCTTGAGATTTGTGAGATGGAATAGCATTTAACACTAATTGAGCCTTGATTAATTTCAATATGCCACCCGGCCCACTCTATTTTTCTTCTTGACTGAATCTGACGCGAACTTCTTCTTCATCTTCTCATCGCTCTCGAGAAGTCTCCATATTTCCAATTTAAGTGGAAAATAAAAGGTGTTGTATGTGTATAATGGTTGGGAATTGGGATGTCCTTTCAAAATGAAAAAAGGGGCCTTATTGATTACAAAACTACAAGTCTGCCATTGAGATTTGGGCCTATTTCATTGGGTAAAAGTTTTTGGGCCTTTAAATTTAAATTAAGGTGGGCTGGGCTGTTTTTTGGGTATATATATACATAACACACCTACCTATTGGGGGGCCCTAAAAATTTGTTAATTTTGGTGGGCCTAAAGCCCGGGCACCTCCCAGGGCCGGTGCTGTTCAATTTCTTAGCTTTGTACAGATCCTGCTTTCTCTAAGCTCTAATATTTTCTTGATCGCGTCGAGAATATAAATAATAAAGTTACCCCTCTCTATTTAGCACGAAAAAGAATATCCCTCTCTTTAATAGTTAAGCTTTTAGATAAGTTGGTGGTTAACAATCAAATAGGTGTGGTATTAGGGTAGGCAATAGATTTGTGTTCGAACCTCACTAACAGTTTAGTTGGTGGTTAACAAGTATACTGGCATCGAAAATGAGTAGATTCAGCAGAATGACATTTTCTGTTCCAATGTTCCTGCTGTGGTGGTGTCTTCGTATGTTTTGTTTTTTGATAATGTGGAACCCTCGAAGGCGGGCAACTTTTGATTTCCTCTTACTTTAGACCATCTTTATGGGATAATGGACATTCTCAACTGTAGTTTCGATCACCAGGACTATAATTCTGATACTATTGTTGGAAACCCACATGTTACCATCCAAGCCATTTTCCACGTTTTGGAATTTATTTATCTGCAATTTTATGGAACTGTTGTGTACTAGTGATTTCTAGATGTTGACGAATGAAAATTGTTTTTTTTTTTTTTTAAACAGAGATTGCAAGACCTTCCTTTCCTCCTCAGGAGATTGTCACGAGAGATACTGGATCCTCAAAGATCACTTCCATTAGTGATCAGAGCTCGTGTCTATTTGGCAGTTAAGTTTTTTTTTTTTTTTTTTTTTTTTGAACGAGAGGCAATTTCATTTCAAAGTCTGGAGGCATGGAAAAGATTCCATCACAAAACTCCAAGGGGTTGGCCTGGTGGTATTGGCATGAGACTTAGGGGTTTGCTCCCACCTAAGGTCTCAGATTCGGTTCTCCTTGTCAGCAACTCTTGTGACCACCTCACCCCAACGCGTAAGCGTGTGAAGAGGCTGTAGGAGGGGCTGTAGGGATTAGTACGAGATGCGCACAAACTGGCCCGGGACACCCTGCATTACCAAAAAAAAAAAAGATTCCATCACAAGATATTGGAATGAACCAAAACTACTAAAACCTAGATACGAACACATGCACTAGCAAGCTCAACGCACATACTGTGAAAGTAGACCAACAATGAGGTTGGGTATTTGGCAGCTAAGTTGATGTCACAATTATGCAAACTAGTGAAGTAGCACTTGGCATTGCATTTTTAGAATTTCATACTCAGTAAGACTTGCTTTGGTAACTTTTCCGTATTTCATGATTCGTTGATTTCACTTGGGAAAAGGAGTCCTGAGTGATTTGCTACACAAACATAAAAATCTTTTGTACTATCGGTACTCTTCTTTTCTTCCTTCCTTTTTCTTGTCTTTCTTTTTTTTACCCCCCTGTTGCGGTAATTCGCTCTGGTGGTCAATGCTATTGCAGACAATGACTATGCAATTTCATGAATCCAGAGGCCACCTGATTGTGCAGTTAGATTAGGCTACTACCGGGGAAATTGTTTCCTTGACAATAAATTATGCTTTTACCTTGGTAAGAAACTAAAACTTGACCTTAAATTTGTCAACTTAAACCCCAGGCTTTATGTATCAATTTAAACCATCCATCCATCCATATCTGCTTAACAAACGAGGGAAATTTTGTCAGTTTACTCTACCTCCTACCCACCCACATATATATGTGTCACGTGTGTATATATGTTCATACATCTAGATATAGCAGCCATCCTCATATATACAAACACAACAATACACAGCCACCATCACCACTTCTCCTTTCTAAACAAGCTCCACCCAGAGGCCACTCTCTCACCCTTTTCCATGCCCCTGTAAACCTCGTAAAATGCACAGAATACCTAAGCTAAGTTTTGTTCCCCAACCGGCCAACCAGATAAGTTGCATGCAGTTTTCAAGCGGCTTTTTTTCATGTTTTAATTCTTCCTTTCTGTATCTGTAAACTCCCCTTTCTTTGTAATATCCATCATCTTTACCTCCCTTACAGAAAGTTTCTAATACTCTTTCCCCAATTTGGGATCCGTGCGGGGTTTTTGACTAAATAATTTGAGCTATGAATTTTCTGCACGTGGTTACGCGCTGGTTAGCAGATCATTGTTGGTTTATACTTTATTATTCCATTTTTCCTGTGGTTTTAAATGTAATTTCCCCTAAATTCTTAATACTAGAGGAATCATATCTTTAGCGTTCTACACTAATACCTTTGCTCTGGGATTTGTGTTTCATTGCTTCTGCGCATTTGAATAAGCTTTGAAGGTATATGGGGATCAATTTGCAATTGTTGTGTTTATCAAACTTTTCAAGTCATCTAAGGCACATCTATCGTGATTCTCAGTTTTTTCCTGTGTTTTTTTTCTCTTCCAGATGTTATTAAGTGCGATCTACATCATCAGCCCCATCGACATTATTCCCGAAGGTATATTTGGTTTTAATAGTGTAGAAAATTTCAATTGTTCTGTTGCAGACTAGTTTAGTGACAAATCTACTGGTGCTGTGTCCAGGAATATTGGGAGTCATAGGTCTCATGGATGATCTTCTTATAGCACTCATCTGCTTCCTTCACATTGCCACCCTTTATCGGTCTGTACTTGTTTTTCGCCACGGTGGTTCTTGAACTGCATGGAGTTGTCAAAATTTCCCATACCGAGGAAGCTGAAGCTGAAGATGTTCACATCTTCCACCCATGGCTGCCGGAATAATTATGTTTTTCCAGCTTTATGTGATGTAATTTTAAGTTGATGTGCTCCTATTTTGGACAAATAAAGCATGTTAATAGCAAGTTTTTTTATTTCAAGATTTTTAGTTTTTCGAATTTCCTTTTGACATTTCAAATTGGAAGAGTAGGCTCTGTATTTAGGGGAGTATGTTAAATTTAACTTTGATTTGCTTGTGACTGTAATGTAGAGTGGATGCGTTGTGATATTGTACATTTCTGGAGTTCTTTCAGTCAACTTTCTCATCTGCTAGTGTAGTAGTGATATGGCCTTAAATGCCTAGTTTCGCAACCTGGTTGTTTTCTTTTATGCGGAATTGTTTGTCCGATAAAAAATAAAATAAAAAACTTTAGAAAAGAATCCGGTAGAAGTTTCTAAAAGATCAAAAAAGATGCGTCAGAATCAAGAAAAGATGGACCGAATCAAGAAAAAAAGTTCTAAATACCAAAAAGACTATCGGTGAAAAAAGATTGAAAAGGTTGCATGGTTTTTTGTTCGAGTCATTAACTTTCCAAGCAATGCTTGAAAACGATGAGGAAACTAAGGAAATAAACAAAAAAAATTCTTCGTTTCAATATCCTCTAATTTCTTCCTTTTCTTTTTCCTTCCTCCACAATCTATCACCAGAACTTCTGAACGTCCATTTCTTCTAAGAGAATGTGATGCAATGAGTTATTCATCGATGTCATATTAAGTTGATTTATTGCATGAATGACTTATGCATCAAGTACCTAAGTAGGCTTTGTCTCTACTCTACGAACTCTTCATGTCAAATAGACAAACTGTTAGTTGTGCAGGCTAACGGCCCGTTAGTAAAGTAGAGAAGGAGATAAGAGCTTGCGAGGGATGAGCTAATTTGGCTCCACCTTTTATCGGTGTTCGGTTTCCATTTTGCACACGGATTGCTTATCCCACCTCACCTCCTAGGATAAGCTTATCCAGGAGGGTACAATGACCCCCTTGCCCCTCAAATCTCTCCAAACTCTTTTTGTTCTAACATCATTTTTTTTATCCACCTACTCCTATCCATCTATTTCAAGTTTTCAACTACCAAATAAACTCCTTTGCTTATCACCTCTTTAACTAATCTTCCCAATAACATACTCTACCTCCTATCTACCATTTTTCTTTATTCACCCAAAATCTTATTCGCCCGACAAACAAGCCTAAGTATCTTGTTCATAAGGCGAGACATCATAAGACAAAAGAGCTAAGTAGTAGCTTGAAAGCCTAACGAGCTTCAAAAAAATATACTCCCTCTGTTCCTCAATAATAGTCCACTACGAAAAGACGTGCAATTTTTGGATCAAGAAATAAATGCTTCAGAGTATAATATTTTAAATTTATTGACACCCGATTAAAGAGCTAATTTAGTTTTTTAATTTGGTGTCAAAAAATTTTAAAAATTATATTCGGAAGCATTTTATTTCTTGATCCAAAAATTGCACATATTTTCGCGGTGAACCATTATTTTGGAACGGAGGGAAAGTGCAAGTTTAATTTGTTTCTTTCACAAACTGATAGTGAACGAGATTTTAACAAGCCCTAAATACTTCCTTCCCCCATAATTGTGGTGAAGTTATGAGATTATAAGTTTCAACACTGTCCAATTGAAAGGCCCAGCCCAATCGAATTGGCGCGAATTTTGGCCCGTCCATTTTGTTTTCTGAGTGTCACTGACGCGAGTTCCATTGCAGAATTCAGAGCACTCCCAATTCTGTCAACAATGGAAAGTGAAACAACCGAACAGCATATCCTAATGGAAATAGACGAAGAAAATGGAGAAGAAGAAGTCGAAGAAGTAGAAGCCATTCTCACTCCATTAGTAGTGCCAGTAAAAGAGCCACCGAAGATCCAACGCCTCGACGAGTCCGTGGTGAACCGAATAGCCGCCGGAGAAGTGATACAACGGCCAGTCTCCGCCGTCAAAGAGCTGATCGAGAACAGCCTCGACGCCGGCTCCACCTCCGTCAACGTCGTCGTCAAGGACGGCGGCCTCAAACTCATCCAAGTCTCGGACGACGGCCACGGCATCCGTGTATGTTAATTGTTCACCACTCCTTCACCCCATTAGAACTGCGAACGAAAAAGTTTCTGAGCAAGTCGAGCCTTGGCTCGGCTCTGCTCGGTTTGGCTTGTTAGCAATATAGTCGAGCTCGAGTTCTATGCAAACAAAGCTTTCAAGCCTGAGTTTGTTCTTTAAATCTTGTTTGGCTTGTTAGCAATATAGTCGGCTCGGCTCGGTTTGGTTCAGTAACGAGCAGACCTCGAAGTAGTTATGAAAGTTCTACTTTTAGGGCTGATAAAAGGACCAAACTACTCGAGTCTGAGTTTGTTCTTTAAATCTTGTTTAAGATCGGTTTTTTAGATAAGCAAACAATACTTGCACATTTTTTTAAGCTGGTTAAGGTTTCAAGCCAATCTTGAACGAGCTATTACTCGGCTTGCTTGACTTATGATGTCTAAAAATTGAAGCTACTCGAGATCGAGATTGGCTGTCTCATAGAAAAGCTAAGCTTGAACATGTTTTGAAGCTCGTTTAAATTTTCAAACCAAGTTTTCAAAACAAGCTTGAGCAGCTACCTGCTCCCTCGTTTTCCACCCCTACTTGTTTGTAGAGGCTCGGCTCCTTAATAAAGGCTCGTTAAAAGAGCCGAGCTCAAACACCTCGATACTAAACAACCTGAGCTCGAGCTCGACCTCGAGCTCGGATAGTTTTGATCGAGTTGAGCTCCAACACTTCAAAGCTCAGCTCTGCAGTCCTATTGAGGTATGTACTGTTTTCTCAGACTTGAAGTTTACGAGAAAGTAGCCATTTGGTGTTGTTTCTGTGATGTGTAGTTTGAGGATTTGCCGATATTATGTGAGAGGCACACGACGTCCAAGTTATCTAAGTTTGAAGATTTGCAGTCGATCCAGTCGATGGGTTTTAGAGGAGAGGCATTAGCCAGCATGACCTACGTGGGTCATGTTTCTGTCACCACCATTACCAAAGGCCAATTGCATGGTTATAGGTATATATAAATTATTTTCTCTTGTTATTTCACTTTATTTTTTGCTCTTATTTCGTTGTTTTGAAATTTCGAATACCCAACAGAAGCATGTGTTTGAATTATGTTTTTTGGTGTTGGTTGTTGATTTTTATGCCTTTGTTGTTTAGGGTATCATATAGAGATGGTGTAATGGAGCACGAGCCCAAAGCATGTGCGGCTGTAAAGGGGACACAGATAATGGTATGTTTTTCACCTTTTACCTGGTCGGATGCTATCTTGTTAATGTAAAGTTGGTAACTTTGTTATTCGAGAGTGGCATTAGGATAATTGAGTGGTTGATTGAGATTCTTGAGAAATGAGAAAAGGGAAAAAAAGTATAGTTCAGCGATGAATTTGGGTTGAGGAAAGAAAAGCGTATGATATGGGGATAGCGAAATAAAGAATAAATACCACCACAATTCCATAACTATTTAGATTAAGTTTTCTAGATTCTGGGTGAATATGGGAACTATTGGCATCGGTAGGGGAATGAGTGATTTGCTTGGTAATTTGAATTGTATTATAGGCCACAGGTTTCAGGAGACGGAAAATGCAGATTATCATCAAGGAGTTTTAACTTGGTTGTTCTGTGAAAATGTTCTTATGCATCCGTAAGTATTCCTGTGTTTTGATAAACTCATCTTCTGTTTTCCATGTATTGAATTTGTGCCAGATAGAGAACTTATTTTATAACATGACTGCTCGGAGGAAAACACTTCAGAATTCTGCTGATGATTATCCGAAAATTGTAGACCTACTAAGTCGGTTTGCCATTCATCACATAAACGTGAGCTTCTCTTGCAGAAAGGTTAGCCTCTTTGTCCTTGAGGCTCAATTTATCTACTTGGGGAGATATGTTTGTCCTCCTTCCCAATGCTTTTTACACTGATGATTAATAGTATACCCCACAATTTTTTGTGTACATAGCATGGAGCTGCTAGGGCAGATGTTCACTCAGTTGCCACAGCCTCAAGGCTCGATGCAATTAGGTCTGTTTATGGGGTGTCAGTTGCTCGCAATCTGATGACTATAGAAGCTTCGGATGATGATCCTTCTAGTTCAGTTTTCACGATGGATGGTTTTATCTCCAATTCTAATTACATTGCTAAGAAGATAACAATGGTTCTTTTTATAAATGGTATGTGCGCGTATTCTATTGATGTAGGGGAGTTAATAGGAATCATATATTGATCGTAATCTGTTAAGGCTTGTCATTCTTAGTTACATTTATGCTATTATTTGTATGCGACAATTATGGGCTATGATATGGGTACGTGGGCAACTGTAGGTTAGGAGTGCACGTTAATTTCCAAGCTTTTAAGTCTCTCTAAATTCTAGATAAGATAGGTGTATAGGAGTGCCCTGGACATATGGAGATACTTTAGGTCATATAGAAGAGTTCACGTGATGCTAGTGGCAGTGAATGTAGTTAGTATAGGACAGTTGTTGCTGGAAGAGCAACAAGATTGCAACAAAGCAATCCAAAAGAAAGAAGTAATGAAATGAAACCATAAATACCTGAGAGAAAAGAAAAGAACAATTGCCAAATTTTTTCTACTCAAGTCATTATTTTCAATATAAAAAGTGCCTATCAATGACAATAAGACAAGTATTTTAAGGCTAACAATGAGGCTTTTAGTATGAGCTTTGTTACATGGATCCTTCATTTTGGTTGACTGAAGTACCTGTGTCAATGTATCCGACATGCGTATCCATTTTGGACACTCAGATCCTCTAATTGTCATGATATTTACAGAAAAAGAATTGAAAATTTGCTAGGAAAACGATATTTCTAGTCTCACATGGACATAAAATAGCAAAATCATATTTTTCTTAACCCCTTATTGTTTAAATACGTTTTTAAATACATTTTACGATACATGATATGAAAAAATTATGCAATATGTACTACAAACAAGTGTTCACGACGTCCCCTTACCCATACCCAATTAGGGACACATATCCAGTAGCCTACGATTTAAGTTTAGGAAGGTCTAATGCTTGGACTCACACCCGCACCCGATACTCGCACTCGAGTCCATGCAAGTTGCAACATAGAGTATGAGTGTATGACAGAGAAATCTAATCCCGAAAATATAATTATCCCAAAATGCCTAAATCAAAGTTGATCCTAACATTCAAAGTTCCTCTACTGATTCTTTCTGTACCTATCAGCAGGCTAGCAAAACATGTAGATTACACATAAAATCAAGTCGTGGACTGGTCAAATCAGGGAAAAAAAAAAAGGAATGGAAACTGAACTAGAATAGCTTCCGTAATTAACGTTAGATAACTGATGTAGCTGAGGTCACGTGAAATTATAATATTAATAGACTTGTGGTATAAGAACCTTAAATCTTTTGGTTTTGTGTCAACTTCAATATCAATAACATTAGCATGATCATTTCCACTTTGGTGTTTAGAAGGTTGAGGAACCAGCTGTCAAATATGCTTGTTTGCTCCTTTAACTCATTTATTTTAGTTTGAAATTTTTTAAGAGTTTCGTGGCCTTCAAATTTTCAAACTTCAAAAGAAAATTAAGAAACAGACAACAAGAAGGAAGGAACTTCACACAATGTGGTCTTCGAGGTGTGCTATTTTCCTCGAATTCCCTCATCTTTAGTGAAGTCAAGGTAGAACCAACCAAATGAGACAACCTGAACAACTTTGATGATCTCTCAACTTAGCCGACAAATCCTCCGGTGATCTCAAGTGGAGTTCCTAGCCCTGTTCCCACCCCAGGTCTACTTTTTCAGAAGCTAATGCAGGTTGTAATAGATTACTCCAGATCGAGCATGCTTGATGGATCACTTGTAGATCTGGCAACGCATGTTCGGTCAATCTGTTGAGTTTTGAAAGAGTAATGATTGTCTTGCTTGAGTGCTGCCAGCTTAACCATTGGGAGATATTTGGAGATGATGTGTCACTACCATGTAATGATGATTGACACATTAGACAAAACCTTTTGTTTATTTTATTTTTTATAATCTGACTATTGACATATCAATGAGGAAACATTTGGTAAATCAAATATAATGAGTCCATTAACTGTAAAAGTTTCGTACAAAATCCATGCATAACTGATTTGCAGATGAGTCAGTAACTTCAGTAAAAAGTTCATGTTTGCCATTGCAATGGACATAGTATCATAAAAAAAAGATCCCTCTGTTCTACTGTTATTCAACTCGTCTATTTTGCCACCCCTTAACCTAGCAACGGATATAGTATTCATTAATTTTTTCTTTTCCTTTGTTTTACTTCCAGGTCGATTAGTTGATTGCAGTTCTTTAAAAAGAGCTATTGAAATTGTTTATGCGGCAACCTTACCCAAAGCATCAAAACCCTTCATTTATATGTCAGTCATGTTGCCACCTGAGCATGTTGATGTGAATGTACACCCAACAAAGCGAGAGGTATGAATCTTTTGTGACTTAATAATTAATATGCTTGAAAGCTGATGGTTATTGCCGAGAGTAACGGTAGCAGTTTTATTGGAAAAATAGTTGAACACTATTCTTCTC
The DNA here is from genome assembly GCA_963854785.1 of Vaccinium vitis-idaea. Classification (NCBI taxonomy): domain Eukaryota; kingdom Viridiplantae; phylum Streptophyta; class Magnoliopsida; order Ericales; family Ericaceae; genus Vaccinium; species Vaccinium vitis-idaea. The sequence continues at coordinate 22,471,974 of OY978215.1, forward strand.
TGGAGATCCTGTTGTTGTTGAGATCTTGGAGGATGAGTGGTCTGTGAATAACTGATCCTTCTTTGCGTAAGTTATTTTGTTGACACATGTGACGTCGTTGACTTTTCAGGTCTCCGAACATATGGACTTCGCCATTTGAATTTTGTAAAACCAAGAATGCGTATTGGACCTTACAATGAGTTTAAAATATTTATTTCTTGAATTTTTCATGCATCTTTTAGAAACCATATATCCTATAATTTCTTCTTTATTTATCTCATTTTTGTTTTCCTTATCTGTTCAATTAATTGTGCTTGGCGAGCCCCCATTGGTTAGGTTTTTGTCCTTAGTCTCCAAGGGGCAGTTGAGGTCATATGACATGATTTAAGTAAGGATTACAAAAAACGTGCATAAATGATGCAAGAAGAATTAGGATTTTGTAGTAAAAAAATTATAAAAGAACAATAATGAGAAAAATTTAACGTAAATGTCATCGAATGGGTTTGTTGAATGGGCTCGATGCTTGGAATCTCAATGAAACTCGGTGGAAATCGATCTATGAAAACCTGAAAGGTTGATTCCTATCATATTTTGAAATTCAAGCCCTATGTTTATTTGTCGAGTTTCAAACTCCAAAATCAATGAAACTTGTTTTGGTGGTCCTTTTGTTTTGTGTGCTTGGAGGTGTTCATTTGTCCCTCCTCGTTTTTTATTTATGTCCAATGAATCATGACAAAGTTTTGTTGGTTGATGGAAGCAGAGGTGTAGTCGAGTACTTCCTCTACATGATTGGAGGTAGAAAAGATGGAAACACTCTGAGTTGCTCTTTCTTCATTTAGCTTAAGCTCATAGTAAATATTGCTGTAAACTTGGTAACCTCATTAGGGAATTCTCTATATGCAGGTAAGCCTTTTGAATCAGGAAATTATTATTGAAAAGATACAGTCTGCAGTGGAGTCAAAATTGAGAAACTCCAATGAATCGAGGACATTTCAAGAACAGGTACTTTTTTTTCTGCCAGATTTGTAGCGTATAGTTTACTGATGGATCCACCAAATAATGATTATTTTGTTTCGTCTACAATGTTTTATTGGTTTGAGCATCTCCTAGCTTGAGAGGTGGCTTCAAGTCAAATAGTAAAAGGGGTAAACATATTTGAAATGCAGAGAGCATCAGAAAAAAAGAAAAGCACAAACAGCACAACCATTGAAAACAGGAGCATAAGTGATAATTGCAAGCCACAAGGATTAATTGCTATATCTAGTAATATACGTTTGGCAAAGCTCATGCTCAATAATGTTAAAGACTCAATTGTAGTCTCAATTCCATCTCTACAATCAAATAAAGTAAGACTAACTATTGAGAATCAAATGTGATATACAATTGTAACACTAACACAGGTAGCAAGTGTTCCACTATCAATTCAGTGCCCACATTTCCCAATAGTATTTTTGTTTTTCTTTTGGCAACAGAACCCTCTGAACTTATTATCCTACATGTGGTCTCTTTTGTTTCATTTTGAGACAGGTGGTAGATCTCTCTCCATCTAGTCCTACGGTTTCAATCAAAGATCCGCAAATGAAGCCCTCAGCTTCTGGTATGAAGAATATGTTTCTCTCTTGCTTGGGAGGGCCTCATCTTTTAGGAGATCTATCATAGATAATAGTGCATAGTGGGTTTTGGCAATCAAATTCTCCAATTTTATTGCCTTGTCTTCTAGGGATGAAATCACAAAAAGTTCCAGTCCACAAAATGGTACGAACAGATTCACTGGATCCTGCAGGAAGGATGCATGCTTACTTGCAAGTTAATCCTTCTAGCCATCAGGAAAACAATGCAACTTTGACATCTGTCAGGTAGGAGTCATATTTAGTCCAATTGCATCTGGTACTTTGTCATTGACGTACTTTTTCATTTGATCCACAAAAGAGATCAACATCCCTTCAACTGATTAAATGATGCCTGCAACTTATCAGCCTCTCGTCCTTATCATTGGTCAATGTTGATTGTTATCATTGCTCTTTTTAGTACCTGTAAAGGTGAACACATGGAAGACACAATCACGACCTTATCTTAAGGGGAAAAGAGGGAAAAAAATCGTTTAAAATATGCTAACAGATATTAGAAAACTGTGATCCAGAAGAAGAGCGAAAGAAAAATAGGAATGCAGTGATAATTACCAGAGGATGGATGGATGGTAACATTGAATACGACTTGGACGAGTGCATATAATAAAATCCGTAAGACAATGTTAAATATCCCTATCTGACTCTAGCCCAAGCTAAATCATGGAGACAAGTGTCAAGATTTGTAGTACAATAGCAGAACCTAGATAGGAGGATAATTTTTTTCGAAAGCAGAAAAACTCAACATGAGTTGACTCTTTATAGTGGAGTGACCTCACTTGGATTCTTATGGTGAAAAATTACTCGAACTTTTAGCTATGCCGTATGCAAGTGCCAACTCTTAGCCATCTAAAATGTTGTTTAGACTTCAAAACTGAACAAACGATCTACTGAGTGTTTTTGTTACCATGTACTCCATTATTTGGTCTAGTGTCCACAAACTTGACATGAATGAGAAGTATAAAATCAGTTTGTTTTGGGGTTTGATCGGTTGACATAAATAATCCACTGTCCACTCTCCATGATTCTGTTCTATTTTCAAATCCTAGGGCAATATCTCAGCTGTTGTAAAACAATGAAACATTTTATGTGTATGTATGTCAGTCATTGACAATACAGGACTGGTTTGGATCTTGCTTGGTAGGAGAAGTAATATCACCCTGTGAAAGGTGAGGGTATTACCATGTGCCATTTTGGCTTTGAAAGTGCGTTAGTACATTTCTGGCTTGACCTATTCTTCTGTTGGGATCATTTTAGTTATTGTCCTATGGGCCTGTGGCAGAGAACAGAGTTATCTCAGTAGTTAGTGTACTCTCAAATGTTTCTCATATCCTCGGTGTTTAAGTTTAAGAAGGAAGTTGAATAATGGGGAATCCTTTGGAATTTTTGTGGTTATAAGGAGGATGAATTCGTGGTCACTGTATGTGTAACAGTTAATATTCCCGTTGACATCCACCAATTAAGCATTCATTACCGGTTTTTCTTGGTCCTCTTTTTTTTGTTGTGGTGTCTTTTTTGAATTAAGCATTCATTACGACTGTTAGGAGGTTGGTTTATTAGAGGATTCGTAAGCCTGCTTGCTATATGTTCTGGAACGCCTGGTAGCTAGAAAATTAAATACTAAACGATCTCGAGTGAACCCAAAGTTGGTACTGTATGGATTCATAAGATGATAAAGATCTTACTTTCGTGAAGACTTCGTGTTGTGGTATCCTACCAAAATGGCAAATAGAGTATGGAATAGCAAGTATAGCTCGTGAATCACAGGACTGGAAATATTATTGGGTAGAGTATCAAATAAATATATTCAAAGCCTTACTTCACTAGTCTAGACTAATAAAAATAGTATAGTGAATGACATAGCTTACCGTTAGGCATGCACATGCACAAGTTACTCACAGGATGGAAATTCTGTTTCCTCGGGTATTTTTATGTTCTGGGCACGACCGTGATTTAGTTGTAGATGCATATTTAGTTATGTGTAAGCTTCGTAAAGAGAGCTATTCTGCAGGTCTTCAATCAGACAAAGGAGGAACCCAAAGGAAACTGCCGATCTAACAAGTATTCAGGAGCTTATTGATGAAATGGATAACAGTTGTCATTCTGGTAAGTTTTTACCAGATTCATCACCTGCGACCGTAAAAAATCTTCTCGTGATGGACTTCTCTCTCTGTAGGTCTTCTGGACATTTTAAGGCACTGCACATATATTGGGATGGCAGATGATGTGTTTGCTCTGCTTCAGCATAACACTCACTTATATCTTGCGAATGTAGTGAGTTTGAGGTAATAATGCTGCTGTTCCATGTTTCTTAGAACAAGACAGAATGACATTTAGAGTTTCTTTTTTCTTATCTATCTTCCTAGAAAAAAAATTGTTCCATAGATTTGGCTGTCATGTAATCCTTTGTAAGACTGACCCACTAAACTGAAGATTCTGAAAAGTTAACTATTTTAGTTTACCTTGCTCGTTTGTCCGGTTCAAATGGTCTTGAGATTACTGATAACTAGATGCTGCACTTCTATGTTTCCTTTGTTCCATTTCTTGTTGCGTCAGTTCTTAATTCGCTCTTTTGTTTTGCTTGTATGGCTTCACAGCAAAGAGCTCATGTATCAGCAAGTCCTTCGTCGGTTTGCTCACTTCAACGCAATACAACTTAGTGAACCGGCCCCTCTGCCTGAGCTTATTTTGCTAGCACTGAAAGAGGAGGATTTAGATCCAGAATGCAGTGGAAAGGATGAACTGAATGAGAAGATTGCAGAAGTAACTAAATCTTAACCAAGCAGATTCTTTTCTTCAGCTTGCACACTATTTTTCTTCTGTCATTCTGTTTTTCCTTTGCCATAGAGTACATAGTACATTTTGCTTTAGCATCTCATTTGACAATTGACTATTTATGAAAAACAAGTGCTATTCCTCTCACCTTCCTCCTGTCTTTCAACAGGTTAGAGGAAAATCTTGGTTTTTTTTTTTTTTTTTTTTAACCGCAGATCTACTTAGATTTCACAGTTCTTATTGGTCAAGTTCCTCCTGACCAATTATCTGGTGATCACTCTTTAGTTTAAGATACTTTGGTATCTGTTGTTCTGTAGGCAATAGATGATCTAGGAAATGATCTTATTGATCAATAGTCATGTTACATGCACATAAAATTTGTCTGATTCGCAAGAAAAAAGAAAAAACAAGCTACATACATTTCGGTGTAGAAGTGTACTGATATAGTGACAGATTAGTAATTATACTAAACATGAGGCAGCAGAACCATTCAGTAGAACTTGTGGATGCTGAGGCCAGATCAAGCAATTATAACTTGATTGTTTATGCGTTCAGAGGTCAGAAAGCATTTTTGGTTTCTTACATAATTACAATTGTTAGAATGAGTTGATATTAGTTTTGTCCCACATCGCCTATCGTAGACTTGTAATGTGGTGCATGATAATATAAATAACATTGATATGTGTTAGGGTTAGTTAACACCCTATACACTTCTCTCTCTCTCTCTCTCTCTCTCAAACAACATGGTATCAGAGCACTACCTTAACCCTAATCCTAAACCCCCACGATCTTAAACCCTAAACCACATTAGATACATCTAAGCCTACTATCCAGAAGCTGTCGTCACCCATACCATTGTCTTCTTCCTTTTCGTCCCTGTTCTTTACACCAAAATCTAAACTATAGCCATCAACTTTAATAGTCGATCCTCCATCAGAACCCAGAACCTACAGAACCCTAAATCGAGTCTCAATTGACCCAAGAAAGCCTTAATCGATCCTCAATCACACCCAGAACTTTCGAAACCCTAAAGTAACCCTCGAAACTCACAACTCAGTTACTGTTAGCCATCGAAATCCACAACCCAGTCACTGTTAGCCATCGAAATCCACAACCCAGTCATTGTTAGGTGTCGTCGACTCTTGATACACCCGTACCATCACTCGTTACCTGTAAAGTCTCGTTAGAGGTGACCCATTGCTCGTCATCGCTAGAACCACTTCGCAACTGTGTTTTTCTGAGTTCTGGATGCTTTCTCTCTTGATTCTTAGTCTCGGTTGTAGATGGTTCCTTTGTTGATTCTCCGCTGCTGCTCTACCATTGCTCCATCAGTCGATCAGTTCTGCCATTTGGAGTTGTTTATGGGTTGGTAAGCAACCCTTGTTTTATATATACATGGGTTCAAATTCTGTGGATCATGATTCTGTCGTAGCACCTGGTTTACTTTGTTTCAGCCATTAGTATATTGGCTTTCTAGTTGGGTTGGTGGTTCTTTGCTCATAGTTTGTTTAGTATTGGCACTTGGTGTCTAGTTTAGTTGGTGGTAGTCTACTCTTGTTTGAAGTGGGTTATTGACAGGGGGTTACTGCAGTTTGTGATATTTGGTTATTTGTGCTGTTGCCTCACCCTTATTTGGCAAAATGTCCGATGGAAAGTCTGCTTCTGCTGCTAGTTATGGTTCTGTTATTATTGGTAGTTCTTCTAGTTCCTCTTGGCGTCGTGACAGGGTTTCCATTACCTCCATTTCTTTGAATGGCAACAATTATGCTATTTGGTCTCGCGCTGTTAAGGTTTATTATATGGGTGAGCGGAAGTTTCGTTATTTGACGGATGATCCTCCTGCCAAAGAGGCTAAGGACTATAGTGATTGGGAAGCTGAGAATTGTCATATACTTGTTGAGTTGTGGAATAGTATGGAACCCCAGATTAGTGCTCCTCTGTTTTATCTCGACACTGCCAAACAAGTGTGGAATCGGCTTGCCTGGATGTATTCTGGTGTTAATAATCTTCGTCATACATATGATCTTCACCACCGGTTCTTCTCTTTGTCCATCGGTTCTGGATCTTTGGAGGACTACTATTCTAAATTTCAGGGGACTTGTGAGGAACTCCCTGTTTATAAGCCTATCTCGAGTGATCCCCAGGTTATGGAGCGTCAGCATGAGCGTTTGGAGGTCACTCGATTTCTATATGGTTTGTCGTCCTTCTATGATCCCATTCGGTCTCAGATACTGGGAGAGCGGGAGTTGCCCTCTCTTGATGAGGTGTTTAGACGTCTTCGCCAGGCTTCTATCTCCGATGCTGGTTCTGTTTCTCAGCAACCACCTGATCGTTCTGCTTTAGCTGATTCTGATGGTTTTGGATCTAGTAGTGACCGTGATTTTGGGTTCAGCAGTCGTGGTCCTGGTTCTGGTGGCTATGATTCAGGTAATAGTTCTGGTGGTCGTGGTGATTCTGGGTCCAGTGGTCGTGGTGGAAATAGTCATGGTCGCACGTCAGGGGGAGGTAGTTCTGGTCGCAATGGTTCTGGTCGTGGCCGTGATACCAAATTTTGTACTCATTGTCGGGGTACAAATCATACAGTGGACTATTGTTATGATCTTCATGGTTTTCCCAGGCTCATCAGGTTGCCCATTCTGAGGATGCTGAGCAGTTTACTCATTCTACCGATAGCAGTGTGACTATCTCAGCAGAGGAGTACCAGCGTCTTATGTCCATTCAGCCTTCTGCTGCTGCAGCTTCTTCTTCCGCAGCTTCTTCTTCAACAGCTATGTTCGCTCAGACAGGTTCCTCTGTTGCTTGTGTTGCCTCTTCTTTTTCCCCTTGGGTTATTGATTCTGGTGCTACTAATCATATGACTGGCACTTCTAAATTCTTTTCTACTTGTCAGTCCATGGATAAAACCTTTCATGTTACCTTAGCAGATGGTTCTACCACTGAGGTTACTGGTTTGGGTTCAGTTTCGGTCTCTCCATCATTTACTTTAAACTCTGTGTTGCATGTTCCTCGTTTACCCTTTAATCTTGTGTCTATTAGTCAACTTACAAAAACCTTAAATTGTTCAGTCACATTTCTTTCTCATGGTTGTGTGTTTTAGGATCTCAAGACGGGGAGGAAGATTGGTGCCGGTGTTGAGCGTGGTGGTCTGTATTACCTAACCAGTGGTGGTGTTCAACCAGTTGCTCTTCAGTCATCAGAGTCCTTATATCAACAACATTGTCGGCTTGTTCATCCATCTTTTCACAATTTGAAGCATCTAGTGCCTTCGTGTAGTTATCTTAAGGAGTTATCTTGTGAAGTCTGTGAGTTTAGTGAATATCATAGAGTGCCATTTTATCCTAGGGTTGAATGTCGCGTGTCACATCCTTTCCAGTTAGTTCATTGAGACATTTGGGGGCCTATTCATGTGTCCAATGGTTTTGGTTTTCAGTATTATGTTATTTTTGTTGATGATTTCTCTCGTATTACATACCTTTATCTTATGAAAGAGAGATCTGAGTTGAAGACTATTTTTAAATCATTTTACATGGAAATAAAGACTCAGTTTAATCCTTTCATTCGTATGTTTCGTTTTGATAATGCACGCGAATTTTTTCATAGTACTTTATCTCAATTTTTTGATGATCATGGGATTATTCATCAGTCATCCTGCGCTCGGACTCCACAGCAAAATGGGGTTGCCGAACGCAAGATTCGACATTTATCAGAAGTTATGCGTGCCATATTATTTCAAATGAAAGTTCCTAAGTCTTATTGGAGTGACGTGGTTCTTACTGCATGCTATTTGATCAACCGTATGCCCTCTACTGTCCTTGGAGGTCAGATACCCCATACAGTCCTGTTTCCCGGTCGTCCTCTCCACTCATTACCCCCTCGGGTTTTTGGGTGTACATGTTATGTTCATGCTCTTGATCCCGACTGGAGTAAATTGGACCCGCGGTCCATTAAGTGCATTTTTCTTGGTAACTCTCGCACTCAGAAAGGGTATAAATGTTACTCCCCATCTTTACGTTGTTATTTTGTGTGTGTTGATGTCACATTTAATGAGTCTTCCTTTTTATTCGGAGTCTGTTGCCACTAATTGCTTGCATATGAGTCTGTGTGTCCTCTAGCCGTCCCATCTAGTACCGTTCCTCCACCAAAACCTTTGCAGGTGTATCATCGTCGTCCTAAAAATCCACCAGTTATATCTCAGCCAGCACCATCTCAGCCAGAGCCATCTCAGCCGCAACACCACCTTCACCCACCGCGCCATCTTCTTCTCCGTTGCGGGATGTAAACAACCTTGATCTTCCTATTGCCCACCGTAAAGGTATTCGGTCCTGCACTCTCCATCCTATTGCTCAGTTTGTTTCCTATGATCATTTGTCACCGTCACTTTGAGCTTTTACTACCTCGGTTTCTTCCGTTTTTATTCCCAAGTCTGTTTAGGAGGCCTTATCTTTATTTGAGTGGCGGACAGCTATGGAGGATGAGATGTCTGCCCTTCATCATAATGACACTTGGGAACTGGTTCCTCTTTCTGCTGGTAAGACAACTATTGGCTATCGTTAGGTATTCACTGTCAAGTATCTTCCTGATGGCATTGTTGAGCGCTATAAAGCTCGCCTTGTTGCCAAAGGCTACACCCAGACTTATGGTGTTGATTATTCGGAGACGTTCTCTCCTGTTGCTAAACTTGGTTCTGTTCTAGTTCTTATTTCTCTAGCTGCGAATCTTGGTTGACCGTTGTTTCAACTGGATGTCAAGAATGCCTCTCTCCATGGGGATCTTCAAGAGGAAGTTTACATGGAGCAACCACCTGGGTTTGTTGCTCAGGGGGAGCATAATCAGGTATGTCGGCTTTGTAAAGCTCTTATGGCCTCAAACAGTCTCCTAGGGCCTGGTTTGGCAAGTTTAGTGATGCGGTTTTGAGATTCGGCATGCATCGTAGTCAGACTGACCATTCTGTGTTTTCTCTCACTTCTGATCGAGGGAAAGTATTGTTGATTGTATATGTGGATGACATTATCATTACCGGTGATGACCAGTGAGGTATTGATGAGTTAAAAACCTTCTTACATCAGCAATTTCATACTAAGGATTTGGGAAAACTTCGGTACTTTTTAGGTATTGAAGTGGCCCGGTCCAAAGAAGGTATTAGCTTATCATAGAGAAAGTATGTGCTGGATATTCTTGAGGATATAGGTTTGTTGGGAGCTAGGCCTGTTGAGACTCCTATGGATCCCAATGTCAAACTGTGTGTGGACCAGGGGGAGTTGCTTCATAATCCTGATCAGTATCGCCGGTTGGTTGGTAAGTTAAATTATCTCACAATTACATGTCCGAATATCTCATTTGTAGTTAGTTTGGTGAGTCAATTTATGTCAACTCCTCGTTATCCACATTGGGAGGCTGTCCTCAGAATTGTGAAGTATCTCAAGCTACATCCAGGACGGGGTTTGTTGTATCAAGCCAACGGACACTTACGTGTTGACGTGTTCACTGATTCTGATTGGGCAGGAGGACCGTCTGATAGGAGATCTACTACTGGTTATTGTGTATTTCTTGGTGGAAATCTTGTTAATTGGAAAAGCAAGAAGCAGACAATAGTAGCCCGGTCCATTGCAGAAGCAGGGTATAGAGCAATGGCACACACGACATGTGAGGTTGTGTGGCTGCGATCGTTTCTTGAAGAGATCGGGTTTAGTGTTCAATTGCCTATGCCGCTGTATTGTGATAATCAAACGGCTATTCACATTGCCTTAAATCCAGTATTTCATGAGAGGACTAAGCATATTAAGGTTGATTGTCATCTAGTACGTGAGAAGTTGACTGGTGGTGTGATATCTACTCCATATGTGTCTACTGGTGCTCAGTTGGCCGACATGTTTACCAAATCATTGTTCAAGCCGCGGTTAGAGTTGTTGTGTAACAAGCTGAGACTTTTTGATATTTACTCTCCAGCTTGAGGGGGAGTGTTAGAATGAGTTGATATTAGTTTTGTCCCACATCACCTATCGTAGACTTGTAATGTGGTGCATGATAATATAAATAACATTGATGTGTTTTAGGGTTAGTTAACACCCTATACACTTCTTTCTCTCTCTCTCTCTCAAACAACAACAATAAGACAAGATAGAATGCAAAGAACTTTTTTTATGCTTTCTGGCCACTATAATAGATGCTAGTAGCCTAAAGAATTCCACAAATTTGCTATTACCTTGCGTCTTGCACTGTTATTTAGCATATTCAGATTTGTTAAAAGCTCAGCAAAGTGTAATTCCTGGTCTTTGTCTGTGGTCATATACATACATTATATCAACCCCTTCTCAAGTTGCCTTAAGCAGCAGTTAATAGTCATCCTCCTATTTGAGAGGCAATATTTGCAAGATGGACATTCTAATGAAGAGGTAATCCTCCAACTCGAAACTCAGAAAAGATTTAGCAGTGAATGGTCGGATTGGCTTAACTAACACTAACTCTCATAGTCTCTTCATAGGTAAACAATGTGGATCTCAAGCTGCAACTCTTCGGACAAAAATGATCTTAACCTTTTTATTTTGTTTTGATCAGATGCATGTTGAACAAGAAAATCCCTATGAATTGGGATATTTACACATCCTCGTGGGATTTAAGATTTTTAAAGTACGTTTCTATGAATTTTTTTGTACTTACAGGTCTTGTTTTTCTTCCTCGTCTTCTCCAGATGAACACAGCAATGCTCCAGCAAAAAGCTGAAATGCTTGAGGAATATTTTGGCATTTATGTTGATTCGCAGGGTAAATTGTCTAGGCTTCCTGTCATACTTGACCAGTATACTCCTGATATGGACAGGGTCCCCGAGTTTGTACTTTGTTTGGGCAATGATGTAAGCTCTGATATCTATATCTTGTCATCAATTCCTTTTCTTTGCATGTTTGTCTATCTTAATGACTATATAGTATCATTTGCTGATGTAATGTTGTCTGGAAAATAATTGTCTATGTATGTGAGTGTTGAGTCATCCTGATGGTTCCACTCAGTAATATTGTGGGAGATACAAGGCATGTGCAATATCAAAATAGTGTCTTCCAAATCAAACAATGTTTGGAAAGACTGCCTAATGGTCGGTGTAATAGTTGCCTATTTGAGGTCATCTTTGAGCACAATTTTATTGGTCCCGAAACAAAGAAATACCGATGAGACAGAAAATTGGCAGAATTGTTTCCGAGTTTTCTTTTCCGGAAAAATATGTCACAAGTGTTTAATTTATTTGACGATTAGAGACTTGTTTAATCATCTGTGTAGTTAAGCAAGAAGGCTTCATTGTTTGTAATGTGGTATATCATCTAAGTTTTTGTTCCATTATATGGCGGTTCAGTTAGTTATTGTTGATCTTCTGTTTACCTAATCCAAATTGGTGTTTGGATGTCGGTTGGTAATATGCTTACCTGTTAATTTCACTTCCGCAAATAAACGCACCTGCTCTCTTGCTTCACACGCTGTCACACGCGCCAGATTTGTAGCAACAATTAGAAGCGCATCCCCTCGAGGAGGAGCTGTTTGTTCTGCCCTAGTTTCTCGGGTTATGGAGAGGTTGGCATACCTTGTTTTATTTGTAACATGGGCTAGGGGTACCTCACATTCAGAAGTTCGATGGTTGATGTCAGATTCACAGAACTGCCTTTCAAAATTTTTGTTTGGTGGACAATTGTAGTGTGAGATTAACGCGTGCTAGAGGTTCTTGGTGGAGTATCTCATCCTTTAATCTGGTACATTTGGAAAGGAGTAAGACGTGGCATTATTAACTCCTGTTTTCAGGTTGAGATAGCTGCTATTGAACTTTTTGGATCAGTTTAAACTTTAGAGCTTTAGAATCAACCCTTTTTTTTTGGTGGAGCTCCTGTACTTGGAATTTGTATTTCCAGTTCTCATTTACATGCTTTGATTCTGGGCGTACTTCTTGACTGTTACTCGAGGGAGAGAGAAGCATGGAAAACAATGTGTTTCGGAGGAGAGAGCATGTTCAAGCAAGCTATTTGGCCTGTCTGAGACTGAACTTGTAATTTTCTGTTGGATGTATGTCTTCTTGTTTTGTTCCTCTTAATTAAACCTTCTTCTCGTTAGTACATTAAGACAGCTGCAAATGCCATTTTGGTTATTGTAATTGTGGAAGTAAAATCGCAATTATAGATGGTGCCTATAGCATCTGTCGATCCAAATTCTTATTCCTTGCTGAGGTTTGGACTTTTATTTGGTCTGTATTGTGAGTGTTTGCTTGTACTTATAGGTTGACTGGGATAACGAGAAAAGTTGTTTCCAAACAATTGCTGCTGCTCTTGGCAACTTCTATGCCATGCATCCACCTTTGTTGCCCAATCCATCAGGTGATGGTTTGCAATTTTACAAAAAAAGGAGAGAACCATTCAGAAGTACCCAAGCAGAAGAAATTTTCCCCCAGAGTACTGGTACAAGCAGTTTCCTTGTGCCATTTCTATTCAGTTTATATCTATATGCTTAGTTACTCGAGTGGTTTGGTCACCTCCTTTGTTCCTGGACCATGGAGTGTGAAGCGAAGTCTCACATCGCCTGGGTACCAAAGTAATATGAAATATATAAGCGTGAGGGCACCCTCACTTCATGAGCTAGCTTTTGGAGTTGAGTTCTACCCAAGACCGTGTAACACGGTATCAAAGCTGGGTACCAGAGATGGGTGGGGTGCGTGTCTCTCGCCTGCACGCGGCAGGTGCTGCCGAGTGAGCATGCTACGCGTGAGGGAGGGTGTGAAGCGAAGTCCCACTTCGTCTGGGTACCAAAGTCATATGAAATATGTAAGCGTGAGTGTACCCTCACTTCATGAGCTAGCTTTTGGAGTTGAGTTCTATCCAAGACCGTGTAACAAAGGCTCCGTGGCTATGTAGCAGATTATTTCCTTGTTTAATAGCTGTTACGATTGTTTAATCACTTCGTTTCTCTTCTTTGATTATTTTTGCTCAGAGGATCATGAAATGGAGGGCGACATTGACCATGAACTAATTTCCGAGGCAGAGACTGCTTGGGCCCAGCGTGAATGGTCAATCCAGCATGTCTTGTTTCCGTCTATGAGGCTTTTCTTTAAACCACCAACTTCGATGGCTACGAATGGAACAGTGGTCCAGGTATTGTTTTGAACTCCTTCGGAAAGCAAATGGATATAGGCCCCCTAGCTTGGTTATGGTTAAATTCCATATGTAGGCAACCAAATTTAATTTTGGTTTAGTACCAATCAAATTTAAGTCTGTCTTTGGGACTTAGGTAAGAAAGAGAAAAGTAACGCAAAAAGAAGGTTTTTTCTCTTCCCATGTTTGGTTCTCACCCTCAGAGTAAAGGAAAAGAAAGAGAATATGAAGTAGAGGACAGTTTTCTGCATACTTGTCATCTTCTTTTTTTAACCAAGTAAGGAGAGGTATTTTACTTCTGATTCCCTTTTCTTTTATTCGTGAAGCCAAATGGGAATAACCAATTTTCTCTAGAATTTCCTTCTGACTTTTCCTTTTCCTTCTCTTTATTTCCTCAAGTTCCTAACCTACCCTTAATTTACGAGTCAAAGATTAGAAGGAAGACACTTATCACTGGTTGCATTTACTGATTATTTTGCGGCTTTTGGTACTTGCTCTAAATGATAAGTTTATCAGATTCTGTACCGTGCTCTAGATTTCTTAAAGCTTGTAATAGTTGAAGAAGTAACTGGCACTTCTGCAAATTGTTTATTTTTATCCCAATGTTTTGCATTTCACTTTCACTCGTGTTTATGGATTCGCGTGGTGATTCTACTACTCCAGGTTGCTTCCCTGGAGAAACTTTACAAGACTTTTGAAAGATGCTAACGAGAATGGTTCAGCTCAGGCCTCAGAACAGTGGAATTTGATTTTCCACAACGAACATTTTGTACAGGGAAAAGTTTATGTAAATCAATCTCTCTCTCTCTCTCTCTGTGCTGCTACTGCTATGGTGGAGATTTCTCACGACAAAATTGTGGGAGGTTGTTGGGGTGTAAATTTGTTGACTATTTTTGGTTCATGAATACTGATACAAGTTTGTCGCAGTTTGGGAAATCTGTGAATTGCTCTTAACAGTTTCTAGCTTACAATTACATGACTACTGATTTAAGGTACATGTTTTTCTGGTAAGTCTTAAGGTACGTGTTACTTGTTCACAAGTGCTATATGAGGCTATGGCTGTATGCTGCATAAGGCTATGAAATGGTTTTGTTAGCCGTTCCACCAGTCTGAGTGAGGAGTGAGGAGTCTGATCAAGGTTTCAAATATCGTATTGTACAGGACGGCATCGTTTTTCCTTAAAACCGTTACCCCCTCTAGTTTTGTCCCGGCTCAAATATTGGATGAATACCTGTTGGTAGCGTTGTAACGGTCGTACTATATATTTTTATTTTTATTGACAGGCAATTTTATAATTAATTATCTTATACTAAAACATTTTAATTTTTTACTACTACTGCTGCTGCTGCTACTACTACTACTTTATTATTATTATCATCATCATCATCATCATATTCTCATGTAAAACATAAAATTTGCTACAAATTATGTATAAACAAATAAGTTAGGAATTTTTTTTTAGAAACTTGACAAAGATAGATAGTTGGGGATATAAGTGATATAAAAGGGAAAATATGTACATATTTGGAATACAAATGGTAATGACCTCTATTATTTAGGGGTAAAATTGAAATTTTTGGAAAGTGCAGTGTGGGTCTGTGCCCTTACTGGTCTTGCATTGACTCTGCAAATCGAAGAAAAGAAGACACTTCACTCGACCAAAATTGCAGAGGATTTTTATATACGTTTAAGGGCAGAAGCCTCCTCTGCTCTAGTATAGGCCAAGTAGACAGATTGTTCTTTGAATAGGTTCTTAAAAAATAAGAGAAACTCCTCTTCTTTTTCGAAATTGAGTCCCAACATAGGATTAGGGTGGCTAGGGACCAGGACCGGAATTGAGATCTTTCCCTGGATCTTTTGCCAAAAACGCCAGCGTTAATGGAGACAGGCAATAGGATTCCGTTAAGACTGCTTTCTTTAGTTGAATAATCTCAACCTCGCCTAACTCAGAAAATGCATGACGATTTTTTATGAAATGCGCTGGTGATCTCCTTCGATAGAGCCTTTCACTGTCATTACAACATTTGGACCGCATAGATGCATTATACCCCGGATAGAAAGTTACTAACGGTCTCCTTGAAACAATTACCAGCACAGGGGTAGTCATCCAATTTATGATATGAGAGTCTTCATCTAGCATTGAAGCCACTTATAGTATTTTTTTGTTTTTGTTTTGTCATTCGTCATTCTTAATCTATTACATGGGAGAGGAGGGAATGAGACTCGATCCCAGGATGCAGTGTGGGGCATTCAAGAGCTCTACCGCATGAGCTAGCCACCACTTACGAAGCCACTTATAGCCTCCTCGAGAGACTTTTCCAAAGATGATCGGAAAAAAAAAAAAAGATAAAAGAAGAATTTGTAGATTTATAGGATGGAGATGGAAAGATTGATAGTGTTTCAAATTTGCAAAATGAAATGAAAGAAAATCTTTGGTCAAATGGACATCTGGCAAATACATTTTGTGAGGTTGAAACTGGATCGAAGTCAAAATATGAACTTAAGGATTTTATTTAAGGCAATAAGGTAATGCTAAATGTAAAAGTTATTTTAATCGTCGACTTTGACATGAATGGCCAACGTATCTCCGTTTTAAATTACTGGTCCATTTGTTCTAATTTGGAATGTTTCAAAATGCATGTCCATTTCAAAAGTTGAATAAATAAATGTAAAGGTTATTTTAATAGTCGACTTTGATATGAATGCCAACGTATCTCTGTTACAAATTACGGGTCCATTTTTTCTCATTTGGGATGTTTCAAAATGCATGTCCATTTCAAAAGTCAAACAAATAAATTTTGGAATTATTCCTGTTTTGCCCTTTATTTACTACCTTCCGATTACTCTAATGTGTGACAGAATTAAGAAGGAAACTGCAATGAGATTATCAACTAAACTTCATTGCAAATCCAAAATACATATGCACATTAACATCAACCACTACCTCCGGTAAAAAATTATTGTTCCACAAGTGAAATGCAAAAAAGGACAAAGAGAGAATCCATATACTCCTACTCCTACTTTTTCTCTCATATTTGCAACTTCCAAAATGATTTCTCCACAAAGTATGAAAAATTCACCTGCATAGAATTAAGAAAAAAAAAAAAAATTTCAATCCTCTCTGCCCAAAATTGTGAGAGAAAAAGAGGTTCTTAGCTCCAAAAAAACAAAAGGGTTAAGCAAAAGAAAAAAAAAAGGACTTACCTTTAACTAAAACTCCAGCAGATTGATTTGTTGTAGATGATTGATTTGTTTTTTCCGCAAAGTCACAGTCACGGTCACGGTCACGGTCACATTGGAGTTGAGTAAGGAGATTCCCATTTCACATCACTTGTTTTTTAATTGGGTTTTGCTAGTTACCACCCTAAGGGTGTTCCAAAATTTTGAATAAAGAAGTACTTTCAATCAGCTCTGACCGACTGCGACCTTTCCGTACGTCTGTTCCACGTTTTCAATACTACTACAGTACTTCATTGCTGTTCCATTTTTTCAATACTACTTCATTCCGTACGTACTGTTCGACTTTTACTACTTCATTAGATGTATTCTTTTTTGCACGGCATAATGTATGGGAAAATGCTACAATACACATCTTTTATTTGAGTGTGTATCATAAATATTCCTATAAAAGTTACGATTTTTTTTTTGTAAAAGTTACGAATTTTTTGCAAAAGTTACGGATTTTTTTTGTAAAAGTTACGAATTTTTTTGTAAAAGTTACGAGACACACCAAAATGTTACAAATCATAGAAAATACTTTCGTATATCATTTGGGGTGCACAAGTAGTGTACCCCTAGCATAGTTGATTTTATATTCTCACTCAGAATTTCAGGGTGCACAAGTCGTGTCATTTTTCAAATAAAAAAATGAAGTACTTCCGTGTATTATTTTTTGAATTTTTTCGCACCGAATTAAAGTACATGCGAAAAAATTCAAAAAATGATACACGGAAGTACTTCATTTTTTTATTTGAAATGCTTTTTCTCCATTAAAGCACTTCACGTGTCAGTCTTCTTCCCTCCGTTTGCAATTTCTTGATTTCTTTTATCTTTTCGGGAAAAATGCTAATTTGAGGCACACGTTAAAGTTAAAAAAATATATTAAAATGTGTGAAAAATATATAAGGCTATGTAAAAGTGTATTGAAAAGTGTAAAAAGTGTATTTCTACTCATCCGCTACATCACCTTAGTTTGCATGTGGTGTGCAAGTGTAGTGTACCCATATCTTGTGAAAAAACAATGCGTTGAACAGTTGAAAAAGGGTTTCAAGAGCTGTACGAAAATTTGCTGTGGGTGTTTACCGAAAAATTTGCTGTGGGGCCCTCCCATTGTTGAAACGAAAGTGATGGGTGAGCTGTACGAAAACATCCTCAAAAGCCTAACCATTTGCTGTGGGTCCCTCCCATGTTTGTCTAACAAGGCTGGGTTTTCAGTACCTACGCGCACGTTTGATCCGCGTGTGGCTCACTCCTGACCACCCTTAGGGTGATTTCTAGAATTTGCCTTTTTTAATTTTCAATAGAATATGTTTGTGTGTGGAAAAAAGAAGTAAAAAGGTAAACCGGAAAAAACGGAGGAGTATGATTGAGATATGGAGATTTATACAAAGGGTCATGCTAACGGATGCCATAGTGCATCCGTTAAGAGTATAAAAAGTACATTTTTGTGGGTCACATTTACTTGTACAAAATAGTACATTTTTATTTTAAAGTACATTTAAATATGTATTTTAAAGTACAAATGTACTTTTAAATTGTATTTTTTGTACTTTTAACGTGTGCATTATAGCACCCATTAGCATTTCCTTTATAGAAGGTTATACAAATGCACTATGGTAAAGTTTGAATTCTCTTATTTTTTCAAACATGATAAGGACACTACCATCTGGACACAATCCCTCACATACCCGTAAGTCCCACACACATTTATTACGCGGAATCTACGTGTATGTGAGGGTTTGTGTCTGTGGTTTTGTTCCTAGCATCTCTCTCTTTTTTTTTTGGGTTATGGCGCCTAATTTGTAGGAATTTTTTTTGGAAGCAACTAAACCAAGTTTGGTTATCCGTCTAATCAATTTTCGTCAAATTCTATTTCATGCCAATATTTTAAGAGAATCTCTCTCTCTCTCTCTCAATTTTTCAAATTGATGTGGCGCCTAATTTTTAGGAGAAAATTTTGATGGCAACTAAATTGATTTTGATTATCCGCCTAATCAGTTTTTGTCAAAATTCAATTTCACGCCAAATTTATAGGTGCAACTTTCTCTCTCAATTTTTTTTTTTTTTTTGATCAGCAATACCTTCAATCAGTTCATCAGATTTCAAACACAATACAGGAGTAAACCCTAACTACCAAATACAAGACACGAGCATAAACCACTGAGGACGAATATATGCTCTGGGTAATCATACTGCACGAAGCAGAACAGCCTAGGGATAACCTAGTTCACCCCATTGATACAATTAACTCAGATGAAACCAATCAACCGAAACCGCCGGAACACTGGACAATCCAGTCCGGAAAACCAGAAACAAAAACAACAAAGAAAACAAGACTAACAAAACTCAAAACAACAAATCCCAACCCAAAAGAAACAAGGCTGTCGGAACCCCACTGAGTTGAGCCTAGTCAATCGAGTCGGGTCGGGTCACCGAGTCGCACTGAGTTAAGCTGAGTTGCTTATTGCCCACCTCCAACCAAACCAGATCTGGGGAAACCAGATCAGTAACAAACCGGATTGAAAACTCAACCGGTGAAATAAAGCAAGAACAGAACCTGACTCTCCATCCTCCGCGTTATTGCCGTTGCCAGGGGCGGTACTGGGGGGGTGCCAGGGGGGTGCTAGGCCCCTGCAAACCCCCCAATTTTCGACATATTTTCAATTTTTTCAGTGTATTTTTAGTACATTTTCAATTTTTCTGTATATTTTCTATGGAGTGGCCCCCCCGCAGCTACAATCCTGCGTCCGCCACTGGCCGTTGCCGACCACCACAACCACAACTGATGTGACCAGGAAGGAGACGGTCCAAGCCCACCCGCCGCCCACGGAACCCGGAGGCTAGGTCGACGGAGACTGAGATATGATCCATCACCGCCTAAGCACACGCACATCTGGCAGAGGATACACTAGCAAACGGTCGAGAGAGGAGGAAGGAGAGAGGAAGAAAACCTGAGGGGGAGGGGGGAAGGAGGAGGCGGCTGCCCCCTCCCCCTGAAAAAACCCTAGAACTCCTCCTTTCCAGTTTGGAGCCCTTTTTCTCTCTCAATTTGTAACATTGATATGGCGCCAAATTTCTCTCTCAATTTCAATTAAGGAGTGTTTTGGTAAACAATTAGGCCAGTAGCTAGTTTTTGGTTGTTATTCACCAAAAGCACCTTAAATTCCTTCGCTCCATTCTTCTCCAGATTTACTCTTCGGAGGGGTCTTTAAAGACACCAACCGATGTTCTCCAAAGCCCTTTCTCTTTCAGGACCTGAGAGCATCACCGATCAGCTCTAAAACTCCAAAATGGAGAAAGAATGTGACATATTATGGGGAGATTTTTGTAATTTATTTCCTCTTTTCTTCAACTTTTTGTACTTTTTTGGAGACATATTGTGCTTTTTTTTCAGAGATTTTTAGAGCTTGATTGGGGAAGCTCTGACCTTGGATCAAATCGCGACTGGGCCACAATTCTAACATCGTCAGTACCCGTTTCATTACCAAAATATAACTACCCTAGTATTATATACCCCATATAATCCTAACTATGCATCATGGCGGTTGGGGAAACATTGACGTCACAATAACTAGCGTTGTACCTGTTCGATACATGGGACAAAAGAAATTACGTTGGTTTATTTTTTAGGCCTGTGTGTCAAATGAAATTGAAACCTCTCAAAAGTTAAGGGTAGTTACCCAGTTGTGGGAAGTTAATTTGCTAGAAATTTGAGAAAAAGAAGAGAAAAAGGGGGAGTGGGTTGGGGAGAAGGAGCAGTGCCACATAAGAGGGAGAGAGCTACTTTTAATTACAAGAGATAGTTAAAGAAATAGAAAAAATATTCTTATTACGAAAGACATCGAAAAAAGATTATGGATAGATCGTCGACTTGACAATGGCTAGCTATATATATTTTGTATTAATATAAAACATCAAGACTTATTCATCCATTTCATGAAATCAAACAAAAAAAATCATCATTAAAATGATTGAGACAATCGAGTTAACATATTAATATCTATGGTATAAAAATATAAAAAACTATTCACTTAAAGGAGGTTTGAGTAGGGGGTTTGGAGCCTTTTGAAGTCATAACACATTGCTATAGTATATGTAATGATGATGATGATGATGTTCAACTATGTCATGGCTCTTGTAATCAAGAGGAGGTTTTTTTTTTTTTTGGGCTTTTGGGTAACTCTTGTAATCAAGACTTGGTAGGACATACCAAAATTTCAATTAAGGAGTGTTCTAAATAATTAAGTAGTTTTTGGTTCTTATTCAATTTTATTTTTTATTTTATTTTTTTGCATTTTTTAGTTCCGCATCGGTTTTTTTTTTGGGATCATTAGTTCGTATTGACGAGAGGAATCTAAAAGAGTAAAATTATGATCAAAATATTATTCCTTCCGTTAGTAAATAATAGTCCATTATAATGAAAATGGGTTAGCTTCTCTCTCTAAGGCGATTAGGGCGATTTTCTCGCTCTCTGGTTAAAACCCTAAGTTATGTCAAATACATCTTCGATGGAGAACAATACTGGTTCTTCTATGGCCGATTTAGGCTCCAAGGTGATCGACTCTAACGAAGTAAGGAAGAAGCAAATCTCACAATCCGGGATCTCGATGTCCTCCACACCTCAACGTTACTCGGAACTGGGCTCCGATGTACGAGATACACCTCATAGTAAAGCAGCTTCTAGCAATCCGATCCACAGTAAGCTCTTGACTCCTGATGCGGCTTACTCCACACCCATCAAGTTCACTCCTCTCAAACCCCAAGATCTATATCTGCAACACCAGACATCCTCTGATCGTGGAGCCACAGGTCGTCTTCAAAACCCCAGTCCAAATAGCCCTAATCTCAGAAACCCAGATTCTCACCTAGCCCAGGTCCAAACCCTAACTCCAAATAGCCCTAATCCTGAAGTCGATTCTGATCCTAATCCCACACCTACTCAGTCTATGCCGTCTAAACCCTTTTGCTCTGGTTCCAGCCCAGCCCGTAAGCTTCAGGAGATTTTCCAACGGGAAGGGGAGAATCAGGCTAGTGAGGATCGTATATCCTATTTGGTGCAATCGTTGGAAGAGGAAATTCACAAGGCTGGGGTAAATGTGAATCTTTCAAGACTCAAATCCCACGTGTTGCAGGTACGGGAGGAAAAGGATCAGGAAAAATTATCCAACATTGTTATGGAGGGGGAGTTTGTGGAAGTGGACTGTGACTCTCCACGTCATTCCAACAACAAAGCTCAGTTGATTGATAAGGAAGGAACAGAATTTCAACCTACAGTTCAACAGGCGCAAGTCACAGGGTCTAAGGCAGTTGGCGTTTCAAGAGGCACTAAACCCACAAATCAAGGAGTCCAACCAAGGAATTGGTCCTCCCTCTTCAAATCTCAGGCTCCCTCGAAGTCGTTGAGATTAGAACATTATCCTCAATTTCATAAAGGTAAAGATGCTTACATTGATTTTGATGAGTCCCTGCTTGATGATGGAGTGGGTACTCACTGTTTGGTTGGACATTTTCTGGACGGAAAAATGCCACTACCCCTTCTATCTGCCACAGCTCGCGCTGTCTGGAAGGATCATGGTAAATGTTCCATAAAGCAATTGGGTTCATGCTACATATTTGAATTTGAAGATGAAGCTGCGAAGCTAGCTGTATTAGAGGGTGGACCATACTTCTTTTCGCGGAGGTATCTTGTATTAAAGGAATGGAAGAGAATGATGGTTCCTGGGAAAATTCAGCCATCTACCATTCCAGTTTGGGTCAAGTTGCACAGGCTACCACTCGAATTTTGGACACACGTCGGCTTTAGTATGATTGCGAGTGCAATTGGTAAACCCATCCATGTTGATGAAGCCACAGCCAACAAGAAGAGACTAGACTATGCTCGGATATGTGTGGAAATAAATGCAGAGGATGAGCTCCCTAATGATATCACTATTTCAGTTAACTCTGATTCTGTAATGATTGGGGTGGAATATCAATGGTTGCCTTCTAGGTGTGTTAGTTGCAAGGTGTTCGGGCACACTTGCGGACCTAAAGCTGCTCCCAAACCTATCAACTCTGAGGAGGATTGGTTGGTGGTTGGCAAGGGTAAACTTGTTACAACGGATACGGTCCCATCATCTAGCTCCGCGCTAGTAGAAGCGGGACAAATCTCTAAGGTCTCCCAGTCTAGTTCTAAGCAAACACTACCAGTCATTCAGAACGAAGTTGTTGCTCCTTTGGTGCCTCCTGGCTTGGCAGAGGAAACTAGCTGCTCTCTGGTAACAGTGTCAGATCCACCAGCTTCTTCTCTCCCTCTCCTCTCACTTCCACTCAATCCCCAGATCATCCCTAAACCACCTGACCTTGATACTCTCAGTGAAGAGATGGATGAAGAGTTTATCATCTCGGATAAGGGCCCTTATTCTTCCATCACACCAGACAAGTCTATGGAGGAGCAAATGGTTCATTCCAGCATTCAAAAGGGGCTGCACTTTCCAGAATCCAACAGCTCTAGGAAGAGGAGATTGAAGAAGGAGCGCAAGCTCCGAAATCAGGGCAGATCCTTATCCCTCACTCCCTAATTATAATATATTGCTTATATTTGCATTTCTATATATCTATATCTATATCTATGTTAATGCCTTCCATACTTTTGTAGTTTTATGCATAGTTCTATCCATTTTGCTTCCTGGAATTTGCGTGGTTTAAATGATCCTATCAAACAAAAAGCAGCAAAAGTTTTTGTGAACAAAAATCAATTGGCTTTGATTGGATTGATTGAGCATAAAATCAAGGATCCCAATATCAGGAGAATAGTTAATTATATTTGTCCTCAGTGGCAGTCCACTAATAATAGCTTGCATGCTCCAATTGGGAGGATTTTGTTAGTATGGAATCCCAACATACTATCTGTCACAGTGTTGCACATGTCCAGTCAATGCATTCACTGTGAAGTTCATGCCATTAAGGAGGGGCATGTTTTTCTTGCCACTTTTGTTTATGGTGCAAACGATCACCATGAGAGAAAAGACCTTTGGAAGGATCTCCTTTCACATTCAACTAACAAACCTTGGATAATTCTTGGGGACTTCAATGTTGTTAGAAACCCCAGGGAGAAAATTGGAGGTAACATTCATTGGATTAATCAGATTGATGAATTCAATGATTGTTTACTCTCTTGTGAGCTTGATGATCTTAGATTCACTGGGAATCTATACACATGGTCTAATAGGCAGGATCCTCCCAACTACATCTCTTCTAAATTAGATAGAGTACTGGTCAACGATAGTTGGATTAGAACACACATATACTCTTCTGCCCACTTTCCTTCTCCTGGAATATCTGATCATTCTCCTGCTATTATTCTCATTGCACCTCCTCCAAAACCTTCACCCAAACCTTTTAAATTCTTTGACTTTTTGGCTGACCACCCCATGTTTTTGTCCACTGTTCAGGGAGTTTGGAGGAGGATTATCATTGGCAATCCTATGTTTTGTGTCTATGAGAAACTCTGGTCTCTTCAGACAGAATTCAAGAAGCTGAATAAGCAAGAATTCAGTGCCATATCTGATAAAGTGTTGCAAGCCCAAAATCTTTTGGAATATCTTCAAAATAAGTTGAGACTTGATCCTACTGACACAACCACACAAAAGGAGGAAAAACTTGTCTATAAGCAATTCCTTACTCTAACAAGAGCTGAGGAAAGCTTAGCTCGACAGAAATCTAGGATAAACTGGATGAAGTTGGGTGATCAGTGCACATCATTCTTCTTTAAATCCGTGAGTAACAACAGGAATAGGAGCAAAATTACTAGCCTTGTACTTGGTGACCTAACCATTACACATGATGTGGCTGTCATTAAGTCTACATTTGTTAACTTCTATTCTGACCTGTTGGGTAGACCCCATAGTTCTCATTATGGTGGGAAAGATAGGGTCAATCAACTCATTGATAGGAGACTTACCACCACTCAAAGCCTGGCTATGGTCCAGGCTGTAACAGACATTGAAATCAGGGACGCTATGTTGGAACTTAATCCCCATAAAGCCCCTGGCCCTGACGGGTATAATGCTGGGTTTTTTCAGAAAGCCTGGAATATGGTTGGTCATGAGATCATTTCAGCTATTAAGACCTTCTTTAGATCTGGACAACTTCTGGGTAAAGCTAATGCAACTGTGGTAGCTTTGGTCCCTAAAATTCCTAACCCTTCCAAAGTTGGGGATTTTAGACCTATCTCATGTTGCAACACCATTTATAAATGCATTGCTAGGATTTTGGCCAAAAGACTTCAGAATGCTCTCCCTTTACTTATTGATCCAGTACAGTCTGGATTTGTTAAGGGTAGGAGAATTGCTGATAACATTTTTCTTACTCAAGAATTAATGAGAGGATACCATAAGTCCTCTCTTTCCCCTAGATGCACTTTGAAAGTTGATATCATGAAGGCTTATGACAATGTTAGATGTGATCTTTTGTGGGATGTGCTTCAATCCATGAACTTCCATCCTAAAATGATTAAGTGGTTACAAACGTGTGTTACCACTGCAAGCTATACCCTAAGTATCAATGGGGAATTAACTGGCTCCATTAAAGGCAAAAAGGGGCTGAGACAAGGTGATCCTCTCTCCTCCTATCTCTTTGTTATTGTGATGGAAGTTCTAACGTGTTTGTTGAAAGAGAAAGCAAATCACCCTGACTTTCAATTCCACTGGAGGTGTAGTAAAACAAAGATTATTAATCTTTGCTTTGCTGATGATCTTATGATCTTTTGTAAAGGTGATTTGAGCTCTATAAGGCATATCCAAGCTTCCCTCCTTGAGTTTGAAGCTTTATCAGGTCTATCCCCTAGCCCTGGTAAGAGTAGTGCATTCTTTTCAGGGGTGGATTACACGACCAGAGAAGGCATTCTCTCCCTGCTTGGCTTCAAGGAGGGTGTCTTACCTGTCAAGTACCTTGGTGTTCCCCTTCTTACCACCAAGATTAAGCATGAGGATTGCAAAAACATGATAGCAAGAATTACTGCTAGAACTAAAACTTGGACTAATAGGGATTTAACCTATGCCGGAAGGGTTCAATTGATTAAGAATGTGCTATTTTCAATGCAAACATATTGGTCTTCCTTGTTCATTCTACCTAAAAAGGTCATAAAAGAAGTAGAAGCAATCCTCAGGTCATTTCTTTGGTCTGGCCCAGATCTTAAGACTTCTGGGGCCAAAGTCTCTTGGGAACATTTATGTTCTCCCAAACAGGAAGGGGGACTTGGATTTAAGTCCATTCAGGTTTGGAACAAGGCAGCTATAGCTAAGCATATTTGGTTTCTCATTTCTGGTGGGGAGCAGTCTATGTGGTGTCAATGGGTAAAGTCATATTTACTTAAGGGCAAGAGTTTTTGGGAGGTCAAAGTCCCTAGCAACCCCTCATGGGTTTGGAGGAAAATTCTAAGTCTTAGACCTCTTGTTCATCCTCATATCAAAGTTACCATGGGTAATGGTAAATCCACCTCTCTGTGGTATGATAATTGGTCCTCCCTTGGCCCTCTTGCAAATAGATGTGGACCTAGAGCAATGTGTAACTCTGGTCTCTCTAGAGATGCCTGTGTCTCTAGCATCATCAGGGGCTCTTCATGGGCTTTTCCCATTACTCGAACATTTGACCTAAATGAAATTAGGAGCAACATTCATTCCATCCCAGTTCCCAGTGGGGATTCGGAGGATTATCATACTTGGACTCTTTGTACTAATGGGAAGTTCTCCATATCATCCTTGTGGAATCACTTCAGGACCCCCTTCCCTAAGGTCCCCTGGAGCAAATGCGTATGGTTTCCAGGACACATACCTAAGTGTAGTTTTATTGTGTGGATTGCTATCCAGCATAGACTATACACTGAGGACAGGTTAGTGTTGTTTGGCACTAAATCTACATCTTGTTGCTCACTTTGTCCTGGCAGTGAAAGCCATAATCACTTGTTCTTTAACTGTCCCTATTCCACCCAGGTGTGGAACCAGGTACTGTCTTTCTTACACCTGAATTGGGTCCCTAGAACTTGGGATAATTGGGTTGCTCATTTTTCTGCAATAAAAGGCAAAACTCTGAAATCTCTTATTCTTAAATTGGCTTTCACTTCAACAATTTATCAAATATGGATTGAGAGAAATGCCCGCAAATTCCAGAATAAAGTCTGTCCAATATCTGTGGTTGTTGGCAAAATTTATTCAATGGTTAGATACAAACTGTTATCCTTGGAAAAATTACCTAAGGGGTCTCAAACTTCAGGTCTCCTTGGTAGCTGGGGCATTGATTGAGTTAAATGGATTTTGTGTCATTGTGCTATGATTCTTTGTTTGATGGATGCAGGTCTATGTGGACGAGGATACAGTGAGCCACAGCTTTCCAACCATTGCAGACCTAGCTTTTTATTCCATTTGGATAGAGATCCAGCAGCTCAAATGAGGAGGACACATCAAATGCTGACCTGGCTTTAGGTCACTGATTATTTACTTCTACTATCAGGTTCCATTCCATTTGGGCAGATACTAAGCAGCCCTGTGTCTTTATGAGGAGGACACATCAAATGCGTATTTACTTCTATTATCAGGTAAAATACCTTATCTCTCCCTCTGTGCCTTGATTGGCTTTGCAGGTTGGATCTAGGTATAATGGCTAGTATTTGATGGCTTGTTTTGGCTGGATTTAGTTTTATGAGTTGTGTGATCCACACCATATTTGTGAGCCTTTGTGAGTTGAGCGTTCGAGCCTCTGAAATTTCTTGAGAGAGGAGGTAATAATTAGCGGGGGAATATTGTGAGGAAAAGGTGAGGGTGTTTGGTCCTCTAGCGAGAGAACGAAGGGTGAGGATTCGAGGGCGTATGTAGTGTGAGTATATAGTCCTCTCATTGCCACTGCCTGAAATTCTGATGCATGCATCCTTGATCTTGATCTTTTAATGGGTGTTATGGTGTGATTACAATGCACCAACTTCTGATGTTTACCATGGATTTACATTGTAGCTAGTTGTTTTGATATGGATGACTCTGTTTGGGCCCTTCTTTTGTCGTGTGCTCTTATGGTTTTATTCCACTGCTGCTTTCCGCGTGTCCCTGTGGACATTACTTGGTTCCTATACTGACTGTTCTGCCCTTGGTTCTGTTTGGGCCCTTCAATCGCTCAGTTGTCGTGTGCTCCTATGAACAAGCCCGAGGTCCAGTCTTTTGAGTCTGACTCTACATTTCGTTACTGCCACTATTGTTGCGGTTGAATGTGCTCAATTTTGCATACACTAGCTACGTTACTTGGTTGCTATGATATCACTGGATTTTGTATCATCTTGCATATGCCCAGGCCCAGTTCGGGTTGTTGTATTATGCTGCCTCTGCCTGCGTAGTTGAATCTGCTGCTTAGGCTATGACAGCAGTAATGTTGCTGCACATTTGTGTGATCGGTAGGGCAGTTTCATTACTGCTCCGGGATAACCGAAATCCAGATGTTATGCTGCCCAGATTTTCCAAACGTTATGCTACCAAGATTTGTCACTCCACCAAGATTTGTCACTCGGTTGTTACATTTTAGCAGCTTTGATGTTTTTCAGTGCCTACCCAGCTGGGGTTGTCGCGGGGGTAGTCATTACTGTCTACATAGCTTTTGTAGCTTTTGTTTCATCTCACCTACCTAGCCTTGTGGCCATCCCCGCAATCTTTGTTTAATTTTGTTTTCCTTTTCTCTTTTCTTCTATTTTGTTTTGTCCTCCCTGGGGTATACCCCTTGTAGGCTGTACATTCCTTTTGCCTCTTTTATTTTCAAGCTTGGTTTACCCAAAAAAAAAAAAAAAAAATAGTCCATTACGAAAAGTCGTACTATTTTTCAAATAAATAATTAAATACTTCCGTGTATAATTTTTTGAATATTTTCGCACTGAATTAAAGTACTCGGTCGAAATGTTCACTAAAAAAAAATAGTTTTGATTAATAATTATTATTTTTTTAACCTTTTAGATTTCTCTCGTTGAATTGAACCAATAATCCACAAAAACATTGACGCAAAACTACCAAATATAATTTTTTTTGAATAAAAGCAAAAAATAATTTAGCTCAATTATTTAGCCAAAACTCATACAGATTAAGTGTACATACAGATTGACTTTTAATTGCCAACCTTGGTTCTTGAGGTAGTTTGTTTTGCGTCATTACCTACGTGCTAGCTACTCATATATAAACATATAAGAGAGACAGAATCTCAGAACATGCCGAAAAAAATTGTGCTAGCTACCGGAGTGCAAGACTTAACAAAATATTGGTCGAAAGATCATTGCATTTTGACATTCATTGATTCATAGAACCACTCGTCTTGTTACCGGTGAAGGAGTTGTCTCCGAAAAGATGGGGCGCGCTCCGTGTTGCGACAAGGCCGCGGTGAAGAGCGGTCCGTGGACTGCAGCTGAGGATGCGAGGCTTGTTTCTTATGTTCTGAGCCATGGACATGGAAACTGGCGCGCTCTTCCGAAACAAGCCGGTCTCTCTCTCTCTCTCCCTCTTTCTCTCTCTCTCTCTCCCTCTCTCTCTCTCTCTCTCTCTCTCTCTCTCCAAGAATTTATGTCAATAGCTTGATGGGTTGTTCATGTCATGATTTTGTAACTTCAGGTTTGTTGAGATGCGGGAAGAGCTGCCGTTTAAGATGGATAAACTACCTTAGCCCAGATGTTAAGAGAGGAAACTTCTCGCCCGAGGAAGAAGAAGCCATCATCAAGCTGCATGATTTGCTTGGCAACAAGTATGAATCTCAAGCTATATATGTATATATACACCTTCATACTTGCAACAAACTATATATACCCATTTCCTTCTTTCTTTCGAATCTACTTTTTCGGGAAAAAATATACTATGTAGTCGCGAAATACTGTGAGAGCGCTCAAAACAAACGGGCAAGTAGATATTTAACAGCCATAGTCCAAAACCTTAAGCTCAAATCAGCAGTACTTGTTGCTCTCTATATGCACCTTTGAAATTTTAACATCCCACCTCTACGTGTGTTAATTCCTTGTCTCCCTTCCATTCAAATGAAGTGAGTACTCGGGTCGGTTCTATCATCTGTAAATGCTAATCTTGTGGACCCGAGAGTACCGTGCAACATGCTACATTGGTGCTCCGGGCCATTTAGTTATACCTCCTTTATCCCAATAATTAAGCATTTTTTTTACTATATATAATTGGCAGATGGTCTAAAATAGCCTCTCATATGCCGGGAAGAACAGACAACGAGATAAAGAATATCTGGCACACACATTTGAAGAAACGCTTGAGAAAGCACGACAACATGAGTGAACCCTCCAACAATTCTCCTCAATTCACTTCATCAGAGGCAAACATAAATCAAGTTAGTGGACATGTTTCCCTCCCTGATAACCTCTCTGGTTCTTTCCCATCTTGTGAAAATGAGCATGGAGCTAGTTCAATGGATCACGAGACCGCCATTACTTCAGATAGTTCACTTTTTATCGATTCTAAAAGCTCGAACTGGTCTGAACCAGAAAAACAATCACCTTCATCGTCGTCTAGCTCGGAGGGAGAAAGCGTCAACGACAAGTTGACCACTCAAAATTTATCTGGTGAAGTAGGTGAGATTCCATTTGAGCCTAACTTAGACTTCTGGGACCTGTTAGATGATGACTCCTTTACTAATAGTGGGGTTCCAGTTAGTCCTGTGTTTGAAAGTTTGGATCATCAAGTCACATTCTCTGAAGAAGAAAACAAAAGGGAGGTTGGAAGTTGGTGGTGGTTGGCATACTTAGAAAGTGAGCTTGGACTTGAGGCTACAATATTGAATGCAAACCAAGATGAATGAGGCAACTGAATGAGTATAGTGCAATCGCATTGCGTCGCGAACACTTTTCTTCTAATGTTTACATGATACGTAGCAGCAAGTTACCTGGATACGTAGCAGCAAGTTACCTGGATACGTAGCAGCAAGTTGCGAGTATACGATTCTTAATACATACACATATATATAATATTATATATACGTAGTATCTATGTATGTACGTATGTATTTATGTATAAAATGTGCAATATTTCAAGAAAACAACTTAGTCCATGTCAGTCAACATATGTACGGAATAAATGAAATGATGATGTCTTTATCAGTAAGTTGTTGGGAAAAAAAGTCTGTACCTGAGAGTGAGGGCAACAAATTTCAAAGTTTGGAAGGTTGGTTATTGTAAATTCTACCTACCTGTATAAAATTATCTATCTGGAAATCATGTGGTGGTCCTTTCACGCCTAGGAAGTATTCTAATCAAATTTGCAGTGTCGGCAAAACCTCCACTATGTGAGTACGTGCGCAAGTTTGTGTCACTCTAGTTTTTCAAACTCAAAACGGTCTGTATCATAGGAGCAAATAAACGAAGGATTTAAGAAAACTGGTAATACTGGAAAACAACCAGCATCGAAAATACAAGATAGCACAACACTTTTTTATACACCCCCGCCTACATAACATGAATCACTTTTGCTGCCATTGTTAACACATCACACCGTTCAATTTAGCAAACTTGATGTTCCTCTCAAACTTCTGATGCTTCCGAATGCACAAACAGCGCACGTAACACAGATCAGCACACTCTTTTTCGCTTGTTGAATCTGCCAACAGATTGTTAAAACAAGGTCGAAATAAGGCCCCAAAATACAATCTACTTTCTTTGACCTGGGAAACGTTTCTGCCCATGGTTTCAGCAAATGCAATCGTATCTGGAAATGCACCACATTGTCGGGCAGAAAAAGATAGAACGGATAGGGATGTCTTGACAATGTGGGAAACCAGCAGTAGTGGAAGAGCAAGTGGGTTTCTTTCCGACTGAAAATTGTTCAACTGGATCAAATTCAATGTTTGAAACTGAAAGCCAGATGTGAACAGCAGGTAGCTTGCTTCCTTTGCAAATGTATAGATTCGCACCCTATTTAGGGAGCCTTGGGTAAACAGCATTATAAATCCCATGAATCTCTTCTTACCCTTACCCTTTCACCCTTAAAGTGGATGTATTTCCATTTACTCAGGTACTTCCTGAGAACCAGCTTCTGATTGTCTAGTTGACCTAGTTTTTGGAAGGCATAAGCAACTTTCCTAACAGTGTCTTCATCTGGCTTTACACCTAACTCCTCCATGTCTGCGAACACCTGAAGTTTTAACAAGAAAAAAATAACAACTCAGCACCATAAAGATCATTGTTACGTAAGTGAGCAGAAGTTCCAATAAGTTAAATTATTATTGAATTCCCCTGGGAGGTCTCTGTCACTCTCATAAACCTCAGGGAGGTCAGTGCAATGGAAGCAAATGCAAAAGCAACCTAAATTTACTCGTACATGGTGAGAAGTGTGACTCAGAAGTTAGAACAATCTGTGTGATAATTGAGTGATACCTCAATTATCTTTTCTGGAATGTTATGATGATCATACAAGGAGATCATCCGAGAAAACAATTGCTTTGAGATAGAACGTGTATGGGTATGCAAAATCATATTCCATAATGATTCTGCCTCATCCACCCTACAATCCATGTCGAACGCCAGTAGAAGGGTGTCATATGTCCCCATAGTCGCTCCTTGACCTTTCCTCAGCATCCACTTGGCAACCTGAGTCACAATCAGGATGAGTAACTGGTAGAATCGAGCAATTCCATTTATAAATCAAGCCCACATAGAAGTGTCAGATTCATCCAACATGACACTTATGGTAAAGAAAAAAAAAGATGTAAACATGGACCTTTTGTCATTCAGGTGAATTTTAAGTCCTCAAAGGCAAGAAGCATCACCACACACACAAAAAGAAGAAGAAGAAGATCACCCATTAATCTCTAGGCATTGGTGCCCAAAATTGAGCTCTTAGTGCTTTTCCCCCTATTAATCCAGTCTACATTCTGGTGAGGCTAAATGTAGTACTAACACGTTTTTATGCCTGATGCTTCATGCATGTCCAGCTGCTTTGAACATTTTGACTCAAGAAAGGAAAAGTTTCAACACAAGTTCCAATCCATGTAGCTCCGCAGATCTCTCCTGAGTATGATATTTTGGCACAAAAGAGGTGTACACGTTTATTAGAAAGGCAAGCATTTAAAGTAAACCCCAGCTGAGATGGGTCAATTTACCATAAAGCTGGAACCAAACTGATCTATGAAGGCTACAATCTTTCAACTACTCAAACAACTGATTTTAGTAAATTGGAACAAGCAAACTCAAGCAACAAAGTTTAGACTGAAGTCAGCAAATCGACCAAACTATATCTGAATACATAGTGATAGTATATACACTAATAGCACTCCAAATGTTTAGGAATTACGGGCAACATGGGTGACTCGCTTGGTGTATAGAATGTGCCTAATATGGCTTAACCTTGCAAAAAAGAAACCCGAGATTTGACCGATCTTAGAAACTCAAAGCAAAAGCAAGTAAAGCACGACATAGACTCCGCCCAAACTCAAGCAGAAGCAGTCATTCTGTTGGAACTTGTGGCTCATATGGCATACAAAAAAATGGCATTGCACAATCTCAAAATGTAAAACAAAATTTATCAAAGTCACATACTTGAATCACCCGAATCCACCGTCTCCTCTTTCTCAACATTCGTAGAGCCTTAGAGGCAGCAATTAATGGAAATTCTGTTTCCCAAGCAGTCCATTTATCTAATGCACCATAAACAGCTTCCTTCTCATTTGGCAGTCCAGATACCTGCCAAATTCAGATTTCACGCAGAATGTAATCTGCTCGAATGCTATTTTTCCAAATTTGCCGAAATGCAAATTCACTGAACAGATATTTAAATACTGCACATATCTTTGAAGATCATAAACTTGAAAAACCACAAATAGGTTTGCACACAAAAACAAATGAGCGATTAAACTTACGATTCGAACAAGGTTGAGTGCCTTTTGCCCAGACCCAGCTGAATCTCTTTTCTGCCACAAGTGATGCTCTTTCTTCCCAACTTTCTTAATTACTTTCCTTCATTTCAAGGGAAGAAAACCACAGCAAAGAAACTTTAACAAACGAGGAAACATACTTAGACCAAGGATGCCAGATGTTTTCAGTACAATGACATAGTAAAGTAAACCGATCATTTAACAGTTATAAACCTAGTTACAGTACAAGTAATTTGAGAAATAGATAAAGACCTACTTCTCAACAGCGTTCGACTTAATTTGAGGCTGCCCTTGACTGCGCGAGCAATTGACTATTGAGATATCTGAAACCTACATATTAATATTAAACCATTTTACTAGTACCCGAGGATGCAAAAAAAAAAAAAATCAATGATGTTAAATCTTTGGAAACAAATTATTATTTCTTGCCTTTTCTGTGAAATCAGTAAGCCTTCTAGACTTCTGAAATGAAGAAACTTTGCATTTCGAAAACCCTAACCCTAACAAAGAATTTACTCCGCTGATCCTCATCTGAAGAGCAAATACAGAGTTCAGAATCAATAATCATTAGTACAAAAGGATAGAATTCATTTCATTTCAATTAGAAGGTCATCACAGAAAATACTCAACACTACCTGCTTTTTCCCGATAGATAAATCGAAGGAAATTGGACTTCGCCCGCTGAAAACCGCCATAGCTATGTTCCAGAACTCCAAGCAGAATGCCTACAGTAAGGAGGGAAGCAACTGACGTTAGGGTTTCAAACAAACCCAGCTTTTCGTGAGCACCTTGAGGCTTGGCTCGTTACTTTAGATAGAGAGAGAGAGAGAGAAGCACCGCTGGAGAACGAGCTGTGGAGGGAAGCAATTGCGGGGGGATTTGGGTGCCCGGTAATTTACTACGCACATGGGTTGAACGGTGTCGTTTAGCTCGACTACAATAATTGAATTTTTTTTTTTTTGATCGTCACTAATTGAAAATTGGACACTCTGAATTAGTTTTATTAAATTTTTATGGAAACGAAGATCATAGACTTGCTATCAAATTAGGTGGGGTTGAAGGTTATATATTGAAATCTTGACTTGGATTGTGTAACTAGGATTAATATTTTGCCTAAATGTTTCAATCCAAAATATTCCAAATAGCTAGACATAGACATGGACATGCAAGTAGTGTTGAACATCAACAACGCATTAGTATGCCATTTAGATTCACCAGAAAATAGATACCAGTAACAGGGAACAAGAGCAGATAACTCAGTTTAGGCTCCAACTAATTCAATTTAGGACTCTGATGCGTAGAGTTTTAATGGGTGATCATATTTTGTTTTGTGGATATTTATGTTGTTTGAGGACCTAAAATTCACCTGAACGACAAATAGAATTGTTGAATTCTTCTAAGTTATATATGATTTTAACGAGGTAACTGTAAACAGATTTCCAAGCGGATGTTGAGCAAAGGTGAAGAAGAGACAACTCCAACATATGGATGGGTTGGGTGTCAGATTGTGAAGAAGCTACAAGAGGTCAAAAAGAATCTAAAGCTATGGAACAAGCAAGAGTTTGGGAATATGAATATTAAGTTAAAGGAAAGAGAGGAAAAGCTACATCAATTTGATATGGTGAGTGAATCAAGACGCCTGAACTTTGAAGAAAAGAGGGACATGAATAACAAAAAGAGGAGAAAATATGAGCTGGTTGATGGTGTGTGGTTGCCTCAAATGCCTAGTAGGGGTAGGGCCTCAAATGTATGGCAAGACATATGCAGTTTAGGGAATGTTGGTGCAGATCTGGGAGAATGCATTGTCCAAGGTTTCAGGTTCAAAGTTAATTTAAGAAATACTATTAAATTTTGGGTACATAAATGGCTGGGAGAAGTTATCCTAAAGTCGGTATTTCCTAGATTGTTCAGCATATCAACATGTACAAAAGGAGGTAGTGGTTGCTGAAATTATAAATAGCCAAGGAACTAAAACTTTGAATCTACAATTCATAAGAGATCTACGATTGTGGGAGCAGGAACAATTGAATAATTTGAAACAACTATTGAGTGTGGTCTAGCTACAGGATTCAATGGACGATTGCTTGCAGTGGAGGTGGAGCAAGGACCTCCATTTTACAGCGGTGGGAAGAAGAGAATTTAATGGAAGACAGTACTATTTTCAACGTGGAAGAATATTTGTCCACCTAAGGTGGAACACTTTGCATGGATGGCAGTTCAAAACTGCATAGCATCTAAATCAGTTCTGGTGAGAAGAGGAATATTGGTTGTGGAAAGTGAAATATGCCCTTTATGCAATGTAAAGAGTGAGTCTCCAAATCACCTTCTTCTGCTATGTAAAGTTTCCTGGAGTGTATGGTCATCAATGATAAATTGGTGGGGTATGAAGTGGATTTGTCCTCCAAACCTACTAGCCCTATTCCATTTTGGGGACAGCTTTTAGGTTCAAAAATGTGAAAAGATTGCTCTGGATTGCTTTGTGATATGGACTATTTGGACCAGTAGAAATGACAAGGTGTTCAACAATAAGAATATGAAGATGGAGGAGATAGCAGACTTCAACAATGACAATTTGGATAAAAGGAAAGTACAAAAATTAGTGACTATTCCATTGAAGATTTCAAGAGATGCCTAGAAGGGGTTAGGAGGATGAAAATCTAATGCCTTGGAGATAATTCTTGGAGACATACTGCTGGCGGTGTGTATGTGTGTGTGATTTCATTAATAGGGTTGGGTTTGAGTTAGTTATGTGTGAGTGTATGGGGTCTTCACATATGGGTTTGAGTCAGTTATATGTGTTTGTGGGGGGTCTTCACCAATGGGGTGAGTCAGGGGTGTCTGTGTCTTGGGTCTTATCAAAAGACAATAACGAGGGTGAAATATACAATGTCTAGGTTTAAAATTATAACAGAGTCAAGTGTAATTGAGAGTCAATGATACACACCCAAGGTTGCCCCATGGTTAGAGCGAGTGCCAAGCTTTGGGGTAGTCCTCAAGGTTTGGGGTTTTATTCCCCATCGAGTGAGTACCATTGTAGTAAGTGGCGAGCAGACTAGTGTGGCCACGCTAGTTCCCCTGGAGGTTTGGGTCACGTAGTTGGGTCTATTAGTGGCCTCGCTGTGGGGCTTTCCTTCGTCATAAAAAAAAAAAATTAAAAAATTAGACTCAATGATTCAATATCTGGGTTGGGCAGAGTCAGGGATGTCTATTTTTGGGTCTTATCAAAAGAATTTGGGGGGTGAGAGTCTGCAGAGTCAGGGAGTCCTTTTGGGTTTTCTATGATATTCAAAGGTCTTTTGTTTTTTTTCTGGGAGTCTTTTTAAGTCCATTTTGATGTTAGGATGTAAGGGCCTTAGTCTGGGACTTTCAATTTCCAGTTTCATTTCTAGGGTTTCCTGAATTGAAGCATAATCTGGGAATGCTTATGAAATTGAAGTCAATTCCTCAGTTTTCTGTGTTTTTCTTCTCAATTCTTTTGTCACATTCAAAGCATTGGGACCAATTTTGACAGAATCATGCCAATAAAAGGTTTTGGAGTAGAGATTCAAGGAAAATTTGGAACTTACTATTTTGAAGAGAAGTCAGACGCGGAGAATTCAAATTCAAGCTTGATGGCTGGAGTGAAATCTGGTGTTGTAGAAGACCATTTTCTGAACCAATTTGCATTGGCTGGATCCGGAGAAGACCAGGGAGGATGAAGATAGAGTTGTGAAATAAAATTGATGCTGCTGAAGAAGGGTTCTGGCTACAACTATTATGACCAATGCAAGAGGAAGTTTGGTTCGAGCCTCAACTTATGGTGTTGTTTCAAATATAACAGGTTTTAATGGTTATGCTGGCTAAGCATTTCTACTTTGTTTTTCTTACTTTTTACAACCTTTCTTCCAACCCTTTGTGGGATGTTCATCGTCTAGTCCCTCTCTATGCCATATCTTGGCTTTGGCTATAGTTTGATTAGTATCTCATATATATCTTTTGTCGAGCTTTAATAAATTTTTTTGGTTGTTGATAAAAAATAAAAAATAAAGTGAAGAAGATACTCTGTAAATATAGGACAACATTAATTAGGAGATAAATTTAAAGAGGTCTCCGTCTCAAATTGCTTGTACGGTTCTCTAAACATGACCGGTAATTTGGGTTAGAGAGAGTAATTACTAAGGCCATGTCGGTAAGTAGGGCCCTTTTTCCTTTTGTCTCATATTTTTTCATTCTTTTGGTATCATAATTATAATTATTGGGAAGGAACTATTTAAATATTTAAATATGGAAGAGTTCTCCTATTGCCAGCTTGACAATAACACAAGAACAAGAAAAAAAAAATACACATTCCAATATACTTTTTTCACTTTTCCATACTCTTTCATATTTTCTATACACTTTTACACATATAAATACAATTAGAATTTTCCAATATGGAATTACCCTTTGCCATATTTGAAATCAAAATATGTAGTGGAGCCATCGTAGGCAACTCTCATCTTTGTGGCCTCGGGCCAACAGTGATTCTCCACCACTCGCACCTTATCCTTGTTCTTAATTTCTCTTTTCAATACGTACCTTTTTTTCCCATATGTGAAAAACATGATTAAGACGAGGAGGCATTGCATTCTGATAAAAAATCTTGCATGAGAACCCAAGCAATATGTTCTTGGGAAATCTTGAGGGCAGAAGAATTTTTTTTTATTGAAAATCAAAGGGAAAAATTGCAAAAAAAGAAGACCCTACGTCATCGTAATTAGGAGCGTTTGCGTTTCTTCTCAACCATGAAAAGCAAAACGAGAAAAAGTCAGATGTGTCTGGAACCGTGCGATGCATGCGGGTCATCGATGTGTCTTCATATGTGCATATGAGTCACTGCACATAGCATTTCTATATATAACCCATGCAGAGAAGGGGAAGGGAAATAAATTGTTAACTTGTTCATTTATAACTATAACTTGTTTCTCTGTCTGAGAAGAAGAGGGAAAATGGCTCAAACCAAAGCAAGCTACACCCCCAGTATTACAAAGGGAATATTGTGCAGAGAAATATCATGCAGATACAGAGTTTGCAGACATGGTGAGATTAATCCGACCGAATTTCGCTTAAATAGTACTACTGTAACTCACAACGCGAGGAAGAGAGAGAAGAAGAGGAATTCAGAGACAGAAAGAGAGCTTATGGTACAGTGTACAACTTCTTCTTCTTCTTCTTCAACTGAGGAGGTGGAATTGGATGACAATATTACAGAGGATTTGGATGGGAAAAATGGAGACGGAAAGGGGCAGTTTGGGGATTTGGTGAGGGATTACGGATGGAAGGTGAGGAGAATGGTTGAGGAGCAGAGTGAGATGAGAAAGGTTGCTCAAGTTCAAGCTGAAGCGTTTTATGTGCCTGTTTTTCTCTTCAATGATCTCTTCTTCCAATTCTTTCAGGTTAATTTTCTTCTTTTTCTTGTTCTTGGGTTTCTCTTTTCTTGTTCTTGTTCTTGTTTGTGGGTACCAAATCAAAAAGTCTACAGTCCCAATGTCCCAAAGTTAAGATGAACGAAACTTAGCCAAATGGTTATTTCGGTTGACTGGTGGGTTTACTCCCCACAGAATTGATCAGGTTCCGTTCAATTCTTAGAGTCAGGCTGCAAGAAAGTAATTTTATTTGAATCCCCTAATTCCGACTTGGATGCCTACTTTTGACCGGATTGGGATGATAATTAGTCAAAGTGCATGTAAGCTGGTTCGGATACCCGTTCCGTCTTGAATAAAAATACTTTCCTGTGAAGATATTGTACGGTCCAGATTGACTTTAGTATATTCAAAAGAATATGAACCACATAATTTACTTCATAGAGAGCTTTCTTGATTCGAATTCTTATCATTGTGGTTCTGTTTCTATTAATGTTTCCCCTCATTTGCTCAGAATCTTTGAGCTGTTTTCATGACATTTTCTTTAATTACAAACTGAAAATGGATTCATTTCTTTCATTTATTTGAAGAACTTTAAGTTATCACCAACTCATTTGGGAAGGAAAATCTAGAAGTGTTTGGGTTGAGCCTCTCTCCATTTTATAGTGGCGGACGCAGGAGGTCAAATAGAAAATCATTTCCAATTTAAGTTATCAAGATTTTGAAGGGACAAAAATTCTGAATTTAATACAAATAAAAGAAAGGATTATGAAAAAGTTTGGGGTGCCATGAACTCACCTGCTCCCGCTCCCGCTCCATCTGCCACTGCGATTATCTATCCTACCCTTCTTTTAGTATGGAAATTTTGCAATAACTTGAAATAAATACATTCGTAATATTTGTTATGTCACATGGGTACTAATCTTGATTGAACTGAGTTTCAATAATGCTACAGTTTTTTTTGAACGGTGAAGAAAATCTCATGCATTATTAAATGAGAAGAAAATAAAATAAAATCAACACGATTACAATACTGCTACTCACAATTTGTTTTGTTCTTGTATCATATAGGCAGAAGTACTTTCAGGACTTCTTTACAAACTTCGAAACTCAGCCCCAAACAGGTAATATGAGCTCTTAAACTTGTAACAACTTTCCTTCTTTTTTTCTTAAGGCTTATTTTCACCTGATCAAAAGAGAACAAAAGGGTAGATTTTCCAAGTTATTACATAAGCTCAAGTACTCTTTCTCCTCTGAGGTTTTTGTAGTCAGTGTCTATGGCACCATTTTCATTCAAAATGAATCACAATGCAGCGTGGTGGTTAAGGTTGAAAAATCGTGTTGAAAATTATGCGAAAAGTATTCAAAAATGTAAAAAGTGGACTAAGATTCTATGGTATTTGACATTATTCCCTTTTAACCCTGCCTAGTCTGTAGCCGTTAGCATGACCTATTGAAAACTAATGCAGATGGACCATTGGAGGCATAAATCTCTTCGTTTGTTTTAGGTTTTGTTTGTGTCAGAGTTTGTAGAGAAATTTTGTGAAGGAAAATTGAGAGGTAAAGGCAAATAGAAGAAATAAAGTGAACACGGTCAATTTTCCGTTTGACATAGTCATGTTGTGGCCCCTCGTATATGAAATCATGGTCCTGTCACTGCCTCCACATTCGAGACATGACCATAGAGTAAGTGGAGTTCAGAGTGATGTTCCCAACTCAATATGCAGCATTCAAGTTCAAGAAATCACTACAGTAACAAAATCTTAGCAACTTGTCTTCGACTTGGGGTGACTGGGTCGACTCGCTGAGACTCAGTGTTGGCAACTCGGGTGACTCGGTTCTTTGGTCATTGACTAGTTTGTTGGCTTGTAGTTTTTTGTTATCTTTTTATGTTAATTTTGCTAGTTTTTCTCCCTCCACGGACTTGTTTCATCCCTTCGAGGATGTTTTGGATGGTTGTGGTAGTTATTACTGGAGTGGCAATGAGTTGCCGGTGTTCTACTCCTGTTATGTGTGAGGTCCTAAATCTGGTTCATGTTTAGGCCTCCTTGAGTCTTCGTTCTCCCCTTCGGAGGAACAGTGGCCCGTTCGAATGTATGATCTCTTTTATCAATGAAACTTTTATCATTTGACAAAATAAAAAAAATAAAAAATCTTAGCAAATTCAAATAGGCCATTCAATTAATATTTCACATATGCTCACAAGGGAAATAAACTAAAAGGTATGCATGCTTGGTTGCTGAGTCCAACACCGATGATCTCAAGTCGAGGCATGGGCTTGTGGGAGTTGTAGATGTGACAGCCTTGAGAGATGAAGCTGTTCTTCGGCATCTCTCTGGAGCTAAAGAATATCTTTACGTGTCTGGGATTGCCGTTTTGAACACTTTCAGGTAAAAACATTCTTCAAAGCAATCCTTTTTCATTGATGTCCCCTCTGCTTTTTGATAATCTTGAAGATGTATCTTATGGTTCCTCATATTATGTGAACATCTCTTGCTTTTTATGATCACAAAAAAACTAATTCATTAGTCAATCTTGTCCTTGTACAACATTAAATTAGTTTAACGTTGTAAAGGCTACTGTGTAAAACCAGTAACAGCAAGCATGTTTATCAGTTTTGTGTTCTTAATCTAGGAGTTTCGCAAATTTATTTGTCACCGTGCTTAGAACACGGACTAGGGGCCATATGACTAGTGGCAGACGCAGGACTAAACCGGGGCTCGTACTACATGTATTTATACATTAAAACACAAAATACATTGTACAAGTATATATTGACACTTGCTAGGTTTGAATTTTACAAGCGCGACCAAAAATGATGAGTTTTTTTTTTCAAACAAGTACGAGAATTTTAAGAATTTTTTTGCACCTAATGGACTTAAGCACCGCCTTGTGTTCGCCACTACATATGACGGATACCCAATTCGTATTGCCGGGAAAAAACAGACCTGTTTAATTTTAGAATCTAGAGGGGTAGTGTAATGGGGTGATACTGGTGTATTGGGTGTAATATTAACAAGAATTCTTTCTATGACTAACAGGAGGAGAAAAGTAGCCACTGCATTACTAAAAGCCTGTGACATGGTTTCCATTCTCTGGGGTTTTGAGTATCTTGTTCTGCGGGC
This sequence comes from Vaccinium vitis-idaea, assembly GCA_963854785.1. Taxonomy (NCBI): domain Eukaryota; kingdom Viridiplantae; phylum Streptophyta; class Magnoliopsida; order Ericales; family Ericaceae; genus Vaccinium; species Vaccinium vitis-idaea. The sequence continues at coordinate 22,514,075 of OY978215.1, forward strand.
TTATGAGGATGATTTGGGTGCTCTCAAACTGTATGGAAATGCAGGCTACAGAATCGTCTCAGCAGATCCCCCATGGATGAGCACTTGGATTGGTCGAAAACGCCGCGTTCTTATGATTAAACGGCCAAGTTCTTATTCAAACTGACACTTCGAGCTACCATAGATTTCAGACCCCAGTAACTATCCTGCATACTAAGCTCAAAAGACTGGGAGATTGGTTGATTTAGACAACCTCGTCAGAGAAAAAATGCCACACGAAATGTATATCCAAGTTCATAGATTAATCCATTTGGTATATATACAGTTGACTGATTGCTTCAAATCATGATTGTCAATCAACCCACAAATTCTTTGTTGACCCTCAATCCTTGTTCGCTATTGCTACCATCCCCTAATCGATTGAATTTGTTATTAATAACCGAGTGTTCTGGCCAACTCGTATAAGTTTTCTATCTTATCAATGACGAGTTTATGACCCCTCCGCTAGGCATTTTAGGCAATCACTTTGGGTCCCCTGCATCAACAAAGCCTCAAACTTTTATGTCCATTTCACCATCTAAGTAAGGTTGGATATCTCGCTTCTATTCGGCAGAATTCTATTGTACTTAGAGCAACTCCAATGGTTCTGGCCAGTTTTCTTGAGCCAAAGCTATTTTCTTAGCTTTCTTTAATACTGTTTTGTCAATTCATGGTAAAATTATACTAAATCATCTTCTTCCACTTAATCACAAGTTCACAATCATCAAATTTTCCGAAGCGCAAAAAGAAAAAGAAAAAAAGAGAGAGATGAAAAAGTCCACAATCATTGGATCATCGTCAAGTAAAAGAACTCTCAAGATCGGCTGATATACAAAGCCAATAGATTATTACACAAAGGGCACGTTTGATAACAGTTATAGGTATGAGGGGATTGGTAAAGAGATGGGATTAGGATTAGGATTGGGATTGGTAATGAACATGTTTGTTTTGCACCGGATTAGAAGATAGGATTGTTATCTAACATGTTGTTTTACATAGGATAGGATAGGATTATAAGTATCAATTTCCATTTTCACCCTTGTGTAAACTAATACATAAAAATGGTATATGACAATAATCCTATTGTTTCAAAAATTCTGTGCATTGTTTGGTATGGAATTACGATCTTTCTTTCTTTCTTTCATTTTTTTTTTTACATTTTGAAAAATGGAAACGAAACAAATATTTACTTTGTATTTAACATTTCTATATTTAGTATTTTAGACCTTCTACGATTTTAAAAATTTTGTTTAATAAAACTAAGCAAGGAGTATTTTCCTAGAGGCGTGAATAGTGATCTTGGATAGGGCTGTAAATGAACTGAGCCGTTCGTGAACTATTCGAGGCTCGACTCGGTAAAGGCTCGTTCGAGTTCGATTTGGATACTAAACGAACTGAACCTGAACTTCAATTTTAAGCTCGTTTGATAAACGAGCCGAACCTGAACTTGACAATATTCGGCTCAATTAGGCTCGTGAACTTGGAATATATGTATATCTCACAAGAATTTCATATATAACCTTGGATATATATAAACTTTTACATATACATAATGAAAATTTTATAACTTGTACTTGTATAAACCAATAAAAGTATTATAAACTTAAATTTTATTGATATGTTTTTATAATTTTATACATGTATGAACTTATTTATGTACAAAATAGATTTTTTTTGAAGTTCTAGACTTATATTAGAGCATCAATATCTAATATTTTTTCCTTGTTAAGGCTCGTGAACAAGTTCGAGTTCGACTCAAACCTAAGCAAGTTCGGCTCGAGCTCGGCTCGTCAAATTTTCATTGAGTTTGAGTTCGGCTCGAGTTCGTTTAAAAATTTAATGAACGAACTTGAACATTCTGAAGCTCGGCTCGATTCGGCTCGTTTACAGCCCTAATCTTGGACATCCATTTTGGGAAGGAGAGAGTATTGCTTTTCCATTTGCGTTAAACTTTTGTGACTTATTGGTTCTCCTTGAGGAGAGGAATCAGATATTTTTTATAAAAAAAAAAAACGACTTTTACCCAGGAAAAAATTGGATAAAGACAAATTTTAAAATTGACTTTCAACACCGTGACTTATTTTGGGAAACTCATAATTGTTAACAAGGGGGAAAAAATGCACAACTAAAAGTAAAAAAAAAATGGAAAGTGGAGAACATACACGTGGGGTTTTGTAGAATTATCACGAAATATTTTGCAATGAGGCAGTTGCGTCAATAGTTAAAAGAAGGGTGGTCATACTTGTCATTCCACAATCAAACCCAAGGGATAGGATTAACAAGTAACGCACCCCCCTTGGGTTGGCTAATTCGGTGAAATGGGGGGTTTCGTAAGCCGGTCGGAGTAGCAATCCTACATATCAAAACCAAAACAAACATGGGTCTTGAGGACCCCACCTCCTTTGGCCCCGTTTGGCGACCGGAGATGATTTTGGGTAGATTTGTAATGAGGGTGGCCCCACCTCATAAGAAGGGTGGATTTGTTAGTGAGGTGTTTGGATGGTATTTTGAGTAGGGGGATTTGGAAGGTGGATTTGATAGGATAGGAGACCAAAAGACTTATTTGCCCCCAATTTATTATTTTAGTAAAGTAAACGGATTAATTTCATTATAATAATAATAAATACATAATAATTACATAATAATTAAGAAAAAAACATATTACATACATAAAAATAGTGAAAACGGTTTACAACAAAAAAAAATCGGGGAAAATTAATTAATAATTATTAAATTCGTTAATTGAATAAAAGACAACAAAAAATTTAATATTCGGGGAAAAAATAATAAAAAATTAGTAATTTCTTAAATGAATAAAAGACAAGAAAGAAAATATGCACGGGATAAATTTAAGAATTATGAATTTCTTAAATTAATAAAAGATAATTACTTGTTGATTTGAATAGTGAGTAGGTGTGTATTAACTTTTTATTAACTTTTTTGTTCAATGGAGAGTAGATGGTAGTTGAATGGTTAATGGTTGGTGGAGTGGTAGATAGATGATTGAATGGTGGGTTTGTGGTTGAATGTTTGATAAAATTTTGTTTATAAATACCAAACAAATCGAATGTTTTTTTTACAAAACGATTTTTGAATAAAAAAAATAGCAGTTTCTATTTCATTTGTGTTTTTGTGTTTTTAACTTGGTTTCAATGGCACGTCATGTTTGGACCAAGGAGGAGGAGGAATTTTTGTTCCAATACCTCACGGCCCTAGTAGATGAGGGTGTTTGGCAAAGTAATTTCGGATTTCGTCCCCCGTATTCAGAAGTCCTAAAAAATCAAATGGAAGCTTGTCTCCCTGAAGCTGGTATCACAAAAGTTCATATTGAATAGAAGATTAGGCTTTGGAAGCGAGATTTTTCTTGTATTAATCAGCTGCGTCAAATTGATGGAATTGGATGGGATGAAAATGAAAACAGCTTCGTTGTCGAAAATGAACAACTTTGGAACGAATTTGTCCAAGTAAGATATTCTCAATACCATTTGTTATATTTATTTCATTTTCCTTACTTAATATAAGTTTTATATTTTTTAAATTTTGTAGGGTCGTCCACATATTGCAAAGTGGAATGGAAAAAAAATTCCCAATTATATTCGATGGCGTTACTGCTTCACACCTCAGAACGGTGGGGGAGATGAAGACTGAAGAGTGGTTGGATGTGTGAAGAATTTATTCGTAGGCCTTGTTCTCCAATACATTTTATGCCATAAAATGTATTGGAGAACAAAGCCGTAGTTATTTGGTTGGTTGTTGTGTCTTTGTTTTCTACCCTTGTAATGTATTGTTATATTTATTTTACAAGTAATATTTTACTTAGTAATGAAGTATGCATTTGAATAAACTGTGTGAATAAACCGTGTACTGACATAATCTTCAAATGTACTTCTTCATTCTGCATCGAGAAATAGTGCCAACAAAATACAAGATAGAAAACCTAAGAAGAAAATTACAAGAAATGAAAATTTCCAATCAATTCGGGATGTCCAAGCACCGTCACTTTGTTAATTTTTTGTGAGAGCCGATTGCATGTCTTTGTACCTCTTCTTCAAGCTCCTCGAGTATCCAATCACTTGGACTTCAGCTTCCTCCCAAGTATTGTAGATCCCCGGCCGATGTCCAATGAAAACCACCCAATACGAGTCTTGACCTGCCATAATGCAATCTAAATGGAAAAAACAGTCATTATCTTAATAATTACGTAACTGATTTGATGAATGTACTTGGCTCAGATTTTCAATGGCACCGGCATCCATTGTACAAGTCTACCAACAATTTATGTTGCCAAAAGATTTATCAACCATTGACCATCATAAATTGTCGGACAAGACGAGTGCTTTGCCTTTTATTTTCTCTTGAAAAATCATCATAGCCTTTGCATAAGAATTGAACAGTTAGCACAAGGGGCAGCTACCAACTTTGAACGACAAAGTAGCAAGTACCTTCCTAATGCCGTAAAAATTAATGCAATTTTCTAGGTTTTATAGCAAAAGGCAAAGGATGCCATAATGGCTCCTCATTTGCAGTCTCTCTCTCTCTCTCTCTCTCTCACACACACACACACACACATCTTTGACACAATCTTGGCTCAGAAATTTGTTTGTCCGCTCACAGACCAACGCTTGGCTACAACTATGTTGCCAACAGGGTTTAAGGCCTCTGGCCGTCATAAGTGTCCTGCCAAAGAGAAAGGGTCGCGTTGATGATGACATATATTCATCATAGCCCCAGAGTAACTGCATTTCATAACCCCAGAGTAACTGCATTTGATAAGAACACAACACTGCATGTTACATACCCAGAAACTGCATGTAACAAACCCAGAAAACTGCATTTTCTAAACCCAGAAAACTGCTATGTAACAAGCCCAGAAAACTCCCTTTTGTGAAGCCCAGAAAACTGCATGTACCACACCCAGAAAACTGCATTTCTGAAGCCAGAAAACTGGCATGTAACAAACCCAGTAAACTGCATTTTTTAAACCCAGAAAACTGCATGTAACAAACCCAGAAAACTGCATTTTTTAAGCCCAAAAAATTGCATTTTCTAAACCCAGAAAACTGCTATGTAACAAGCCCAGAAAACTCCCTTTTGTGAAGCCCAGAAAACTGCATGTACCACACCCAAGCCCATAAAACTGCATTTTTTAAGCCCAGAAACTTGCATGTAACAAACCCAGAAAACTGCATTTACCAATCCCAGAAAACTGCATGTAACAAGCCCAGAAAACTGCAAATTGTAAGCCCATAAAAGTAGCATGTAACAAGCCCAGAAAACTGCATGTACCAAAACCACAAAGCTGCAGAAAATAACCCCAGTAAACAGGCATGTAACAAACCATGTCTAGTGGCCACCAAAACAGTCACCAAAGTCAACAAAACTACAAGCATTGGCCTCATATTTTCCATACCAAAACAATCATAGGCCACATATTGGGCTCAGCATGTTCCAAATCACAGCCCAAATTCAAACATAAGGTTCATATTCAGAGTTAAATGCACATTCACACTACAAACAGTGACCACAGTCAACATAATACAACTATCCTCAGCAAAATTTCACATCATAGGCAGCAAATAATATCACACCACCCTGTCCAGTGAACCAAATTTTTTACCACAGGTTGCCCTAATTTCATCATCAACACAAAACCACACACACACACACACACAAATTACATTTCAGAGAGAGAGAGAGAGAGAGAGTATGAGAGTATGAGTGAATACGTGGCTCAGAATTGTGTCATGCTCACAATGCACCACTTGGCTAGCACTTATGTTGCCAAATATTGGCCCTCATAAGCAACCTAAGCCGAAGCGAGTGCCTCGCTTGAATACGTTTGCCCTAATTTCATCATAGCCAATTCACCTGAAAACATTAAATATTTTATCATAGTTTGCACAAAAACTAAGTTCGCAATGTATGAAACAAGTATAGTTATTACAGTCATCCAAAATTTAAACAAATACGCAATTCAAACATCCTACGTAGCTGCCAATAAAGGCTAAATGTATTTAAACTCTACTTATTACATTCATCCATTTCTTAAAGTTTCTCCACATTCCTACGTGATTTTTTGGTTTAACTTCCCTTCCAACAACATCCCCACCCAATGTCGCCTATATCTTTCCGGTATAGTATGGAACTCTTCCACCTTTTGATCCGTCGCCAATATCATCGCGTTTGCGGTCAACATATCCTCCATCTCTAGGTGAAGGTTTTCCAACATTCCAAACACCATATTTCTTTTCTCAGAAAGTTTTTGGTCAAAGCCTACGGCAACGATAAGCTTCTCCATCACCTCTTTGTTCTCTTGCATGTAGATCGCAAGTTGCTCACTTAGTGCCGCTTGTTTTGCCTCTGCCCTTGTCAACTTCTTAGCCTTTTTCGGTGGAGGATTGGCTGTTGAAGCTTTGGGATTGGCAGTGGCATGGCTTGTGGGAGTGGTGGGGTTCGCATTGCTTGTAGGAGTGGTGGGATATGCGGCTTGAGAACCACCTGCGGAAAAATCTACAAAAGCAGAATCTCCAAAGACAAACCCACCATCTTCAAACCTTGGCGTATAGCAATCATTGGTCTCAACAAAGGATTCTTCGTGACCGGGTTGATCGATTTCTTCATCGGACCCATCACGAACTTCAGGCGGATCCTCCGCCAACTCACCAATCGCCCTATCCTTCCCAAATAGAGTTTGCCAACTAGAATACATGGGGAATGACCTCCCATTCATCCCACTAGCTTTGGGATGGAACTGCACATGTAGAAACGAATACATTTACTTGAAAAGGACAATTAAATCGACGGTCATTAAAAACAAGTGTGGGAGATTTTACCTTGACATAATCCTCCCACACGTCCTCGGAATCCATGATCACTGAATGAGTGTCATGGTTCCAACCAAAACTACTTAGCCTTTGCATATCGGCTAACAAACCATACTTCTCCTTCCAATTCTTCACCTTCGACTCTATGTTCGGATTAGCTCTAATAGTTGTCCCGGGAAACATTTTGTGGAATAGGACCTCCACTGCGCCAAAGAAACCTGACCTAAAGCCATTTTCGGCTCTCCATTTCACACCATATTTAAACTCTTCGAGCATGCAAACAAGGAGGCCTTCCTCCTCCTTCTGAGTCCATATCCTCCTACTTTGTTTCTCCTTGTCATTGGCCTTGGCCTTATCCTTAGGCTTCCCTTTCGCCTTTGATTGCGTTGATTGCTCAGTATGTTGAGAATCCATTGGGTAAGGTAAGCTGATGTTTAAACAATAATTACATTTCACATAAGACGTGTAATTCAATTGCACATAAGCCATAAATGTACATGGAAAATTACACAAATTCATTCAATACATAAAAATAGTTCAAAATTGGACAAGTGCACGAAATTACGTTACAACAATGCGAAGAAATGTTCAAATTTAAAACTACTCTGCGGCCGGAACATTAGCTAACCAATGATTATACATTTCAGTTGCCAAGTTATCTCTCATTTGGGTCCATTCTGTGGTTGGCTCTATCGTGTCAATGTAGTCATCTGGTGGGACTATATGTACAGTCGCTTGCTCCCAAGCAATGTATTCTTGTTCAACAGGATCAACTGCCATTTCTCGCTTAATAAGGTTGTGGAGTAGACAACATGCAGTCACTATGCGACATTGAGTTCTAATGGGATAATAAGAGCAAGATCGCAATATTGCAAATCTCATTTTTAACACCCCGAAGACTCTCTCAACCACATTTCGAGCGCTTGAGTGCTTCATGTTGAAATACTCCTCCTGGCTTTGGGGTTGGTGTCCTTGCCTCCAAATGTTAATGTGGTATCGTTGACCCCTATACGGAGCTAACAATCCAGGCCCATTGGTGTAACCGGCATCAACGAGGTAGTACCTACCTACAAAACGCATTCACTTCCTATGTGATTATGTTGGAATAAGGGTGGAGGCATGTTAAACAAAGGTAATTTAAGTGACATACCCTGTGGAATTCTCAACCCATGAGGCCTCACCAACGCGTTGCGAAGCACTCTCGAGTCTGTGGCGGACCCTTCCCAGCCAGACAGCGCATATATGAATCGAAGGTTCCGACTACAAACTCCTAATACATTCATTGCGTAGTCACCCTTCCTTGACCTATAGCGTGCCCTATCTTCAGCTGGGGGAAGGACAGGTACAAAGGTACCGTCTAGAGCCCCAAGGCAATTCTGTTAGGCAGACAGTTTAGTACTTAGTACAAAATGAATGAAGAAATTGAAGGGGAAACAATTGATTTGGAAGGTGAATATACCTCAAACCACTTCCACCTATGGTCTGGCTCGTTAGCAGGAACAGGTTGGGGATGATACCACAATTGATTGTATAGACGCAATACCGCCAACAACATTGCGTTGAAATGCCTACTAACTGTTTCTCCGGACCACACAAAATGGAACTTCGTTGGCCTATTCCTGTTATGGTGCCCAAGGACCCATAAAAAAAATAGCAACTTTTTCCACACGTGTCACGTCCCTAGAGTTTTGTAAGCCGCTCTCCTCGAGTAAATGGCATAACCTCATGAATGTATGCCTATTTACCCTCAATTGGTCGTGGCAGTTTTTGTCATCACCACGTACTAACCTATTAAGTTCATCAACTTGATTTTGGTAAAGATTAGGGTTGACGCGAATACGAGGCCTTTGTCGAAACCTCATCAAGTCCATAATGAACATGTAAAGCATGAGATCGAGTAGTAGTCACTACTCTCATGACACATAAAGTTGCTACCAAAGCCTTACGCGCCTTCTTTCGTCGTTCACGTGAGGTTAGTCTTGCCATCTGTTTAAAATAAGTTAATTTTTCAAGTTTCGTAATTATGCCAACAACCAAATCAATGTAAAACCAAATATTGGGCATAAACAAGATAATGGATAATAAAGTCATAAAAAACACACATTATTGTCACAAATAATGACCAAACTGCTGACATTAGGGCTAATTGATGAAACTACGACAAAAGAAATAGGACAAACTCTTCAAAACAGAGAAAACTCATGAAATTAGGGCAAACATTAGTCAGAAATTAGGGCTACATCATGAAACCAGACCTCAGAAATTGGTAACACAAGTGAAACCATGAAAATAGGGCAACCAGTAGACAGAAATTAGGGCTAAATCGTGCAACCAGTACTCAGAAATTAGGGCTAAATTGTGAAACCAGTACTCAGAAGTGAAACCATGAAATAGGGCAACCAGTACTCACAAATTACGGCTACAATGGCTCAGATCGACATAACAAAACCCAGAGAAACAGATCGATTACTAACACATCGGGACCATGGAAGATGAGAAACCGATTACCTTAGTCGGAGAAGACGAGTTCAAGAGGAGCAAAAATGGCGGCCCTTTTGCTGTGAACCCTTCTCTCTCTTCTCTTCTCTTTTCCTCAAAAGATCGAAATGAGATGCAGTACAGAAACCCACAACGTCACCCGGATTTGGAGGGGTAAAACGGGGAGCAAAATTAGCAAATTAGGCCGGATTTGCTAACGCTAGGGTAGAGGCCGTCGTTGGCCAACGAGGGAGAGGGGGGATATGTACTCCCAACAGTATTTCGAGTCCAGGTGCGAAAATGGCTTCCCAAACGACGGTTTGGGGTGGCCCCTGGACTCCAAATCCAGGTGAAACCCAAATCAGGGGGGTAGCGAAGTCGCCAAACAGGCCGTAACGTCTTATCCCACCTCTAAACTCTGCTATCAAACACACCCAAATAGTAGATTTGCACAGGAAATAGTATATTAGATTTTTGCACAAATCCATAAATTGTTGTATGACAGTTTGGCGTGGCACAAATGACCACAACATTTCCTTGGCTAAATTTCGCCCAAAAAAAGGTTGAGACATTTTCTGACTGCTAAAATGCTCTCAGTTGGAATTAGGTAAATAGGTAATTTGTCCTTGGAAGCCAAATATATGAGCTTTGGCTGCTGAAATACACTACCATTGCAAATGCTCTTATTCAAGGTAAAGCCCTAAAGTTTGTGTTATTTTTTCCCCCTAACTATGATGTTGAGGTATTGAATATTTTTCCTAAAGAGGCTCATTAACTTTCCAATGAAAGAAGGCTTTGGGTGATTTCAATAATATAAGTTGGAAACTTTTTATTATCAATACTTAAACGGGGCGGTTCCATGGACACAACGAAAAACACAACATTTGACACAATGATAATCGAAGCCCCACGCTTACAATCGGAGCCGTTCAAGTTGTTTAAAACATGTTTTTAAGATCACCTGTAGAAAATCAACTCATTTGGATATCGGTAAGGGCTTGATTGGTTCATTCAAATTTATCCTGTAAAATCTTATAGGAATCAACAAAATGAACTGATCCAGCCCTTACCGATATTCAAATGAGTTGATTTTTTACAGGTGATCTTAAAAACATATTTTAAATAAATTAAGCGGCTCCAATCATTCGCGTGGGGTTCACAAAAAAAAAATTGTGTCAAATGTTGTGTTATTCGCCGTGTTAACGGAACCGCCCCCATACTTAAATATGTTCTTTTGCACCAAAATTAACTTCAAAAAATTAATACTCCTATAAATTTGTCGGATTGAAGTTTAAATGGTAAATGACCGCAATTTAAGATTTCGCATATGGCGTAAAGTTGATGGGCTTCCCCAGCATATAAATGAGCTTCGACATGTAAGATATTTCGATTATTTGAGTTCTTCGGTATTGTCTCATATTTTTAGAGAAACTTTATCCGTCGAGTGACCCTTTACTAGATACCATCATATAAGTAAGATTGATTTTTGATGAGAGAGAGGTATCCACAAGTGAGGAGCTGCATTGAGAAAACTTTGATCGAATTATGTTTTATCAGATGAACCGCTCTCAACCTATCTGCAACTTAATCGTAAACTTTCTCTTCGTAGAAATTGAATTGATACTTGAGTGACAACTTCGCAATCATTAGGTCAACTAGATTCACCTAATTTTCCACCCATTTAGTATTTGCAAAAAATATGAGCACTGCTAAATACTAAAATTTGAATCCAAACCGTTGAAGTTCAAATTTTAGGTAGTTTCTGGATACCTAGACTTTCTGTAAAAATATAACACGTGGAGCCCACTCTATTTAGTAGTAGTAGCTTTAGGCTGAGTTTTTTGTTTGATTTTAACAGCTAAAATCAACCCTGACTTTAGCAAAATCAGCCCAGATTTTAGCACCTGGTGAACCCTGATTTTAGCAACAACTCAGCCTTAGTCCTGGATGATCATCCTAAAGGGCCGAAAAAAGAGGGATTTACCGGCCGGTACAAAAAATGGGGATGTCTTCCCTCCCGCTCCAGCCCAATGCTGAAAAGCCCCAATAAGGAATACCCCGCGTGTATCTCCCCATACAACTTTTACCCACTGACACCTAAAAAGCGGGCCTACTCTTTTGTTTCAGACGGCGTGGGTGGGTGGTAAAGAAAGAACAAAAAAACTTTATTGGGGTGGGTGGCTATTTTTGAACAAAACGAAAGTCTCTCTCTCTCTCTCTCTCTCTCTCTCTCTCTCTCTCTCTCTCTCTCTCTCTCTCCAAGCGTATGGGTACAAAAAATTCACTGCGAATTTTCAGTCCAAGGCTAGAAATCAAGGCGAATTTGAGAGTTCTTTGTTAAACAAGAGGACCAAAGCTCCTTTGATCCTTACGAGAGCTTAGGATGTTGGCCCAGATAGCAACACAAGAGGGGGGGGGGGTGAATTGTGTTTCTAAAAAATAATGCGGAATTAAAAAAACAAAATGCAACACCGAATGAAATAAAATTAATTCAAGCACGCAAACAATAATCATATGACAGAAAATAAAGAGCAAGGGAAGAGAGAAATCGAACGCAGAGATTTATAGTGGTTCGGTCCGCAACTTAACGGCCTAGTCCACTCCCCAAGTGTCCAACTTGGGATTTGCTGCACTATCTCCAATAGTTACACTTTCTAGCTTCGCGGGTGCTAGAGAAACCTTTACAACGAGCACTGTTCCCCAATCGCTCCAACTATTTTTTACTCCGGTGTTAGTCACACCTAACCCAACTAGTTTTGACTCCGGTGCTAGTAACACCTAACTCTCAAGTGATTTTATCTCCAATATCACTCACAAAAAGGTAATCTCTCACAAGAGTATGAAAGGGTGTACAATCCCTTTTACAATAAGATTCAAAGACAACACTCAAGCTAGTGTAAGATATTCAAGATGTAAGCATAAGGTTGAGTGACATAGTTTCAAGTGATGGCTCACTGCAAATATTTTTGGTCAAGTGATCTAGCCACGTCTTCCTCTTTGGTCTCATTTTAATCTTAAAGACCGAACTTGAACGTTGCATTACTTCTTCTTCTAGCCGTTAATCAATCAGCTCCAAAATCTTCCTACCTTAGTGATCATTTCCATTCTTTGCTTGATTAGCCGTTGGGCACAAGTCAGGAAATAATTAAGCCAATGTTGCATTATGCCTTAATTGAAGCATAATCCAAGTCACTCCATTTTCTTTGAGTTAGCCGTTGGAACCAAACAAGGAAATGATCTTCTCAACTTGTAACTATCCACTAGCCGTTTGAACCTTGATTAGGAAATAAGGTACCCAATGCATTTTAGGATAATTAAACCAAAATTAAGCAACCATGCCAAATCATTCCCATTTGATGCAGTAGCCGTTGAAGCCAATTAGACAACCATCACTTGATTCTCGATTTGCCGACTTCCCTTGTGAAGCTTCTTGGCCATTTCAAATTTAGCGAAGAGCTTTTCAAAATAAATATAGGAGTAAGATTTGTCCTTAATCTTCTCCCCTTCAAATTTAAATCTTCGCTATTGGAGTAGTGATTTGGTGTAGAATCTCTCTTTATGTGTACCTCAACCAAATCCTACAAAATACACAATTATTCAAGTGAGTATCAATATCACAATTTAATTATATTTCTCCTTTAATAAAATATGTTTGTTATCATCAAAATCAATAATGTATTTCTAAGAAAATATTTGGGTTAACATAGGAGATCTCATTTGTGCAAGTGGACGAGAAGGTTTAAGAAATTCGCAGTCGTAGTTTCTACAAAAATTCATTGCGAATTTTCAGTCCAAGGCTAGAAATCAAGGCGAATTTGAGAGTTCTTTGTTAAGCAAGAGGACCAGAGCTCCTTTGATCCTTACGAGAGCTTACGAGATCTCATTTGTGCAAGTGGACGAGAAGGTTTAAGAAATTTGCAGTCGTAGTTTCTACAAAATATTCACTGCGAATTTTCAGTCCAAGGCTAGAAATCAAGGCGAATTTGAGTGTTCTTTGTTAAGCAAGAGGACCAGAGCTCCTTTGATCCTTACGAGAGCTTAGGAGATCTCATTTGTGCAAGTGGACAAGAAGGTTTAAGAAATTCGCAGTCGTAGTTTCTACAAAAATTCACTGCGAATTTTCAGTCCAAGGCTAGAAATCAAGGCGAATTTGAGAGTTCTTTGTTAAGTAAGAGGACCAGAGCTCCTTTGATCCTTACAAAAGCTTACGAGATCTCCTTTGTGCAAGTGGATGAGAAGGTTTAAGAAATTCGCAGTCGTAGTTTCAAAAATTCGCAGCAGTAAGTTTTAGAAATTCGCAGCCTATGAATTTTTTCGATCATCTTAATTTCACATCCACAATTAGTCTTTACTGCATAAGACGACCCCAGAATCATTAAAAATGAATTTTTTAAATATTCGCATGGTACGTTGTTTGGCTGTGAAGATTTTACAAACACAGGGATCGAGTTCTTTAGGTTCTAATGGAGGTTAATCACTGCAAAGTTTTAAAAATTCACATGGTACTTAATCTTTCTTCTTCTTCATTTTTTTTCTTGAAAATCGTTGTTGTAACTTGCAATCCATTGATAATTTTTCCCCAAACGTTTTGTAATCACTGCGAATTTTTCCGAGGTCACCGGTCGCCGGAAACGGATCTCCGGTGGTCGGCAAGCATAGTGTGGTGGTCGCCGGAGGTTGGCGATGGTCGGAGAAGACAGGTTGGCGGTCGCCAGAGGTTGGCCGTCGGAGAGTGAAGGAAGCGTTGAGCATTGAGTGTGAGGACAAAAATGTCATCTTATCTTTGAACTGGACCTCACGGTAATTAAAAATCCGCGTCTACCTAAATGGGAAATACATAACAGTTTTCTGTACTGGATAGTAATTTTCCGGTAAAGATATGGGAATGGGGTAGTTCAAATTTTTTTGATCGAAATGGGGTAGTTTTGGATTGAGCTCATACAGCCGTCTGATTGCCTCGATTCCCGCGTAGGCCCACTCGGAATTTGATTTTGAGAAGATTGAACGGCTCAGATCGACCGTTTGGGACCCACAACGGCGTCCCCGACGCCGTCGGTGCACCGTCGGTGCACACACGTCTGTGCACGTAGCAGCGTTCGTAATTTTCTGCCGAAAAAACTACGTCACTGGACCAGCCCAGAGAGCCCATTAATCGAAGTTCGAAGCAGGTGGGTATGAATAACCCGATTACCTGGGTGGAATACCGAAATCTACTGGTACCGGGTTTTGAATTCAAGTAGGAGTCGTAGCCCGTCTCAAAACCTTTGCTAATTCCTCATCTCCACCCCTTCGTCTTTCTTCCCAAATTCTTCTTCGTTTTCTCTGCAGAATTACACTAACAAATTGACATATATCCCATCACCCCCATAAGTATTCTTGTTTCTGGGTGTTCATAAGTAAGTAGAATCTGATGATGGAAAGCCTAGCCATAGTTTTCTCTCCCAAAATGGCACTCAGTTGCTCGGCCAAACCCAAAGACATGGTCTCCACCAGATACCCATTTGCCCTTTCCCATCAATTTCACAAGACCAGAAGAAGCGGTCTCACTAGACCCACCACTTCGATTTCAGCTTTTCATCCACCTCACTCTAATCACAGTCCAGCCCCTTTACGCCTCTCCAAATCCAATGGTACTCTCTCTCTCTCTCTATTTATATTTTTTATGTATATATATCTATCTACTCATGCACTTCTATTTATGTGTACGCAAGCTTATTTTTTGTGATTTGCTTAGGATCCGAACCAAACGAAAATTATGCTGAAGAGTGAAAATGAGAGAGTGAATTGAAAGAAAAGAGAGTGAAAAGAAAATTTCTTTTTGTTTGAATTGAAAAGTTTGTAAGAATCTTATAAAAAAATATTGAAGATTACTGACTTTAACCTTAACATACAATATGGATCGTGATAGGAATGGAAAAATTATGGGCATCATGGGAAGTGTCATAAGAGGGAAAATAAAACTCCCTTGTGTGTTTTACCAAAGAAATAAGTTATGTGACCATGCTTAGATGAGTAGTACAAGAAAATCCACTTTCTAGCGTTTTCTACTATTTTCATGCTAATCTTAATTCTTATTTCTTACACTATAAAAAGTGTCTTTTGTTTACTTTTTCTTGCATTTTCCATTATTTCACCTTAATCAAACGGACCCTTGGATAAAGTAAGACATTCGAACTTGGAATAACTTTATGTTGTGTTACTTATTTTGGTTGCCTTCAATTATCCTTTTATGAAAAGGTTTAGGATTATGTAAAGATTTTCAGTTGCTGAGGTATTGAGCTAGTTAGTAAAGAGATAGGAGAGATGAAAGTGAACTAGTTAAACTCTATGATGAACTAGTAGAAATCTATGATCTTTAACAAGTTTACTTGGTGTAGAAAGCAATGGTTCACACACAAAGAAAATACTATGGAGTTATCCCTTCTTAGAACAATTTAGGGAATCAAAAGACCAGTTCAGTTTGTTTCCTTGTTGATGTCTTTTCATTTGTGAGCCGTAATTATCAAAATCCTGGTATGTTACAGCATGATTTTATTGTTTCCAGTGTCATGAAAAGTTCTTCGTTTATCGATAGAGTATACATCTTTCATTTGGTTTCATGCCACCTGCTACCTAATGGATGGCAGCCTATAATTGCACAACTGGAGGGGCTGAAAGATAGTGATATAACACATCAAACTACAGTAAAAAGACAAAAAACAAAAACAGAACTGTGTGAGGTTGAGAACGTTTATCAAAGAAATGACTTGGATTGACAAATATGGTGATTTGGGTCCAGTTTTGCAGCCTTGATAAGACGCTCAGAGAAATTTGAACAACTTTCTCCATCTTGTCATTAGTTCAGGGGGCGTGGGACGTGGGCTTAGTTGACCCCACTAAAAGATTAAAGAACATGTTTACCCACGTACCGTCATGCAAAGTTCTTGGGGATTCAGAAATCTAAACCTAGTGTAACACATTGAAAGACTAATGTTGGATTAAATGTTTTTGAAAGAGAAATGTTTTAGTTGAAATTTCAGATGTGGGGGTGCCTTTTTCCCTTTTTCATCATATGATTACAGGATTCTGTGTGATGAAAAGATTTTCTATTGCTTTGGCAAGTTTTCCGCTTGTTCTTAATCTTGTAAAGTTTCCTGAAGGTAAGATGTCAAAATATGTTTTGGACAGAAAGATCAGTGTTCTAAAAGAAGGTCTAGAAGGCCGAGTACTCGCCCGCTAGGCGCTAGAAGGACCTTCGCCAACTAGCCCGACTAGACTGACTATCCCGACTAATTGTCTGACTAGGCGCCGAGTACTCGGCCCTGGAAGCTAGAAGGTGCCCGGCAGCCCTGGGAGCGCCTAGCGAGCTTTAGAACCTTGAGAAAGATCGATTTAATATTTTTATCATTGCTTAAACGTTAATTGAAGAAGCAGTAGTAATAGCCCCAAGTTATGTTTATCGGTATAATTTGACACATTGCAGGTCCTCTAACAATGTAGTTGGGAGTACATTGTATTAGAAGGGGAGCAAGAGAAAATTGAATTTGATGCTTTTTGTATTTATAAAAATATGACATTGGTGATGGCTTGTTTAATGAACCCAATGAATTTCCTGGCTACACCACTGGTTGTTGACATCGTTGTCCAGAGTCTACTTCTTCAATTATTTCTGTCTGTAAATTTTCCATACATTTCCTGCTGTTTGTGGTTCTGATTCTTTTGATACATTTGTTGCTATACAGTGCTGGAGAAGTCAGGGAGGGAAGGCTTTGCAAGCATTACTTCGTCAAACAGCCAGGAAACATCTTCAGTTGGTGTAAACCCACCGCTTGTAGTGCCACCGCCACCATCATATTTGTAACAATCTGCTATCTTTTTACATACTATGCTTCAATTATGTGTTTCATGTATTCTCTTATTAGTATGTTTATGTATCTATATGAATGTGCTCATGCTTTCCAATTCTTTTTTGTGGTTGTCTTTCTAGCGGATCTCCTCTATTTTGGGTTGGAGTTGGTGTTGGGCTCTCGGCACTTTTCTCATGGGTGAGAATGAGGTTCACTTTCATGCCGTTTGGTCTTGTTTTCTTATAAGATTTCTCATTTCTCTGCATAAGTCTTGACAACCTGAATTTTATGGCAGGTATCTCAAAAATTGAAGGTGAGTGTCAAAAAACCTATACGAAATTACCTGGCAGGTGATGTTTGTTAGTTTCATAAATGGTCCTGGAATGGCCAAATCAATGTCCTGATTCTCCTGAATGCATTGCAAAGCAAGGACTTTCTTACAGTTGTTATGAACATAAATTTAGCCATACTTTTTCGACTTTATTGGCTTTAGGATCATGATCATCACACTTCCTTGGGCTTTGTATCATTTTGTCTGGTTCTCTATGATCGTTTTGCATCTCTGTATATTAGTGTCGATGCAAATACGAGTGGTAGATATGGTCAGTGTGGCTTCAAACTTGCAACTACTTATGAGAAGGTTAATAGGTTGAATGCAATCAGAAATTCAACGTCTGTCTGAAACTTAAATTGCATTGCTGCTGTCAAAGTTTCCTATGATATCGCCAATCTAAGCTTTTAGGTGTGGAATTCTAATCTTCAAACAAAATATCCTTGTGTAGCTAACTGATTTCTTATGAAGTTAGAACCCTTATGTTTCTCATTTGGATTCTTAATCAACTTCAACAACCTAACTGAAATTCAGACAGTTGCAATTTTTTATTTTTATTTTTAATTTTTTTGAGTTTTTTGTTTGAATGGTGGTGTCCTAGGTTTGGTCATGAGAATGTTTGATTTCAATGTTGCCTTGGTAGATTTTGAAGGGTCGTTTTCTTTGTATGTTACATTCAACTGTGGTTGGGTATGGGTTGGATTAACATAATCTCCTCAAATAGCTCACAACTTCTTCTTGAAGAAATTAATTTGATGCTTCATGTGATCTTCATCTTACATAAAGAAGTTAATTGATGGAGGGTTATGGTATGTATGAGATGCTCTAGGGCTGAAGGAGTTTCTTCTTTTTGAAGGTTCTTCCCTCTCTCCCAGCCGAGAGATGTTGTTATTCTGAACATTGTTGAACTTAATTGAAAGAGTCAAAGGTTGACTGTGTGTATTATTTTTATGATTTTTCTTGTGTCTTATTTTCCAATCTTTTTCAGGTCAATTTAATCTTGTTGCTAGGGGAGTTGTGTAAGCCTTTTCAATCTTTTCATCTGAGAGAGGTGTGGTAAGACTAGAAGAGACAGGATTAGAAATGAAACCGTTCGTGAGATGGTAGGTGTAGCACCTATAGAGGAGAAGTTGAGAGAAAATAGACTAAGGTGGTTTGGACACATGACATATGTACCGCAGACCTGTAAATGCAGTAGTTAGAAGAGTTGATAGGATAGTTTTGGTAGTAACGCTACGTGGTGGGCCGAGGGGAAGACCCAAATTAACATTGGATGCTGTAGTGTGCAGAGATATGAGTCTACTAAGCCTAAGTGAACAAGTAGCCCTTGACAAAGCTCAGTGGAGTAAAAGGATTCATGTAGCCGACCCCAATGATTGGGACATAAGGCTCTGTTTGGTTTTGTTTGGTTTCCTTCGCAGTTGTGATTTAGGATGGGCTTATCTTTGTAGTATCGCGGTTATATTTTGTAAGAAGGTTAATTTGTGGAGGTTGTTTTCATGTGATACTAGGCTGAAGCATTTTCTTCCTGTTAGGATTCTTCACTCTTGCGCAATCCCTATATGTCAACTTACTCAGTTGCATTATATGGTGAAAAACCAGGCGAATTGCATGGGTTTCTTATTTTGATCTTGTGTCTGTTTTTCTTCTTTTCAGTTCTTTTCCAGGTAAATTTTTAATTAATTATTGACTGCTAGTACGGTTGGGCACTGGACTTCCATTTTTGTCATTTCTACTATTTCAATGCATTGAGAATTGAGTTTATCTTTTTAAGCCTGTTTACTCATTTATACCATTTCAGAACAAATTGAGACTTTAGTTTATCTTTTTATGCCTGTTTATGTATTGGTGTGTATTACTTGTTCAGTTGTTTTGGTGTTTCTTTATGAGCTTTGTTTGACCTTTTTGTTTTCCCTCCTATGTTTATCCTTGTCAGTTGTGACTTTATTCTTGTTTCAGAACTATGCAGTGCAACAAGCTACGAACTATGCAACGAAGACTATGATGGAGCAGATGGCGGCCCAGATGGCCCAAAATAACCAATTCATTAATGCTGCTGTTCCGCCTGGATCACCTCGACAAACATCAAGGCCAGCTACATCACCTTCTCCAGCTACGTCTCAATCTGCTGTGACGGTGGACGTTACAGCAACTGAAGTGGAGGCTCCTCCTGCTACAGATGTGAAAGACAATACAGAATTAAAGAAACCAAAGAGACCTGGTATTGCCTAATCTCTATCCTAGTTTCCCATGTTTATTCTATCATGTTCTAGCACTGTCAGTGGTTCCTTTCACTTGTTATAAAGCCTTCTTGTTTCTCAGAGATCTCCAACAGAGCGGAGCCAGTCCTGAAAAACAGTTGGCTTTCCTGCCATCCTCACCCAGTTCCTTCTGCCACTGACTTCACTCTTTGCCCTATCATTTATGTCCTTTTGTTGTAGCACATCATCCATGCCCTTTCTTGTAATTTTGCTCTGTTTTGCTTATTTTCTGTTATGTTACCCAAAACGTCTGGAAACATATATAATGGTTTTGTTTGAAACTCTTCGTCTATATGCCTCTTACCTTTTGAGTCACCTTAGTTTGTATGAATTTCAAGCACATGGTTACTTGCTATTTTCTGAGATCACTCATATTTACAGCTTTTGTTGATGTTTCTCCTGAGGAAAGATTACAGTTGGATTCATTTGACGATGCCGAGCTTGCTGGCCAGGTTAGAAACCGAGTTTGAAATATTAGTTGAAGCATGTGGTGTTTACAGTTGATGTGTACCATATTAAATCATGTTGGTAATTAAACGAAGGTGTCCCAAAATGGAGCTGCTTCGACGCCGGGGTTTGGTGATTCTTCTGAGGGTTCCTCATCTTCCCGTAAGTAGAAGAATCTTTCAAAAATAGTTGTACTATTGCTTCCTTTATGAACATCTATATCCTTATTGTCACAGAATATAATTGACAGAATTGTTGACATCCAATAATTGCAGGCATTATCAGCATGGTATATGATGGTATACTATATGGTGTCGCTCTGAATTATTGATTCCCCTGAATGTTGAAAATCTGTTTGGTCTGTGTAACTGTGATAGGGTTCGTAAATAGAAGAAAGAAATTATAAAAAAAAAATGTGCGGCAAAAGAAAGATTGGAATCATTGTTAGTCAGGTTTTTGTTTTTCTAGGTGTGACCTGTTTGCCACCAAATGTGAGGTAAGAACCAAAAATTTAGTTCCATGGGCCTTTAGCTTCACTGGTGATTCAATGGCTTAATTAAATCTGTTGGACTTTTCACAGTTGATGTTTGCTGTACCGTGTTTAGTTATGCTGGTGCCTTAGTGGCTCTTTACTACTGGTGATATCAGTTATGTAGTTTTGGCATTGGAATATATTGGATTTTATGCGGTTGATCATCTGGTGGGACCCTAAATATTGGACATATGGGGTTGTCATCTGAATTTTCAGAATGCTGTCACATATCGTGAGTTTTTGTTCTTGCATAAAATCGTTTGGACATGCCAATGATGGAAGAATCTGCATGTGCCTTTTATGTTTCTTTCGTCAACATCCATAATTGCCAATGCATCAGGGTACATACTCAAGTGCTTAACAAGTGTTTTTCTGATCTTGAAGAGTAGATATTTCCGCCCTCCCAATGTTATGAATAGAACTTCTCAACCATTGAGGGAGGTTACAGTAATCTTGATTTGATCCCACTGTAAATATTGCAATGGCTTTGAATTTTGAGATTTTTCATCATCGTCTCCCTTTTCTTCCAATTAATCTCGTTAATTGCAGCATATTGACTTTTTTTTTTGTGTCTTTTTAACCCTGTTTTACCTATTGTTATTTCTGCTGTTCTAGGCCTTAAAACATTAAGAGCTAAAGTAAAGCTCTTATCCATTTTTTGGCAGGAAACACAAGTTCTGCTTTGTCAGTTGAAGCTTTGGAGAAAATGATGGAAGATCCAACCGTTCAAAAGATGGTTTATCCGTAAGATTGCTTTGCCCCTTACTTTCTATCTGTGCTCCTGTGTGGCTTTCACTCTTGTTTCAAATTTCTGCCTGTGTTCGACATCATTCATGTCAAATGCAAGTTTGTTGATGCTTGCGACTAGCATTTTCTTTTCTAGTCTACCTCGGGGTTCTTCTTGATTAGTCGGCGGAAAAAGATCGCGTGAGAGGAAAACTATGGCTTGACTTGATGTCCAAACAAAAAGGCTGCAGAACGACGGTAGGCAGATGATCAAGGCCTTCGTGTATGATGCTTTTGTGGTTATCCCTATTGGTACATAAATGAAGGGATCTAAGAGATTATGGCAGATCATGTTCACCTAGAAATGACCCGAAATTTGATCTTGGTCTCTTTGAGATTGTTCCTTTTAATAGTAATCAAAGATGTTTTCTTCTCTCGTTTTTTTTTCTGAACAAATCGAAGAACCTAATGGATCGAACTCATCCTTGACGGCTACGAAAGATGTCAGCCTTGCCTTGCGGAAGAAACGTTCTGTTCTGCTAAGGAGGCTGAGACTGAGAGCAAGCAACCTCGATTTGCCATTTCCTTCCCAGCTCGGCCCTCCTTGCCTTCAGCCTCCACCTATCCAATTCTTTGATGCCCGCAATGTGGAACTTCCACTAGCTACCAAAAGCCCGATATCAGACCCAGGAGGTACGAAACCGCCTCTGAACTGAAGCTCGTTATGAATAGGTTACTAGATAAGAGAGAATCCTCGTGTGGAGCTGGCCTCGCAGTATAATCAACTCGTAAAGGCAAAGAAAGAGGAGATCCGATTCCCCTTTTCGAAAACTGAAGTCGGTCTATGTCGGATTATATATACGACAATGTATTCAATTTAACTTGTGTTACAGATTCATATTTCCAGCGTTTGTGTGTGAGTCTCTGCTTGTGATTTTCTCAGCTTTCCTTCTCAGTGTATTGTTTTCAGTGTATTTCTCATGCTTTAAAGTAGTTCTTTCAACCACCTGAAATTCATTGCATCATTGTATGGTATTATCTGCAATCACTTTTTGGTGTTTGAAAAGTATGAAAGCTTGGATGCCGTAGTTGCTCTTTTGCAAAAAATAAAAGAAGTTACTTTAGACATTTAGTAGGGGTGACGAAGTACTTATTCCCGTCATTAAATCATTTATTATTGAAATTCTTGGAGCAGATTTTTCATCCATCCTTGTAAATCGATGGGATTAGCGGCATCATTTCTCAACCCACAAAAAGCTTTTGTTCTTGTTTGCAAATCATTTTATTCAAGCTAGAGTTAATTTATCCATTTCAGTCTTAGCAGACTGGTAGCCTATGTCGTGGTGTTTGTGATTTTTTTGTTTGTTTGTTTGTTCATCTTCTTATGCTTCCTATATTATCATAAAACCATATCATCCTGTAGATGCGGAAAAACAGCTTGTGATGTGCATAGCCATCTGAAGAAGCGTCAATTTTCACTGGACCAGCTTTGAATTTTGGACCTTTACATGTTTGTGTGCAAGGTTCTAAAACTCGCTAGGCGCTCCCAGGGCGGCCAGACACCTTCTAGCTTCCAGGGCCGAGTATTCGGCGCCTGATGCGGGTTGGATAGCGAACCGGTACTTGGACCGTTTTGATTGCAAAGTAACATAATGGTGGAGTTGGAACATCACAAGTCAAAGAGTAGTTAGTCAAGTTGTTTTTAATGTCTTTTCAATTTTCAAGGTCCATTAAATTGTGTCTTTTCATTTCTAAGGTCAAGTACTTTGCATGTTGAGTCTTAGTAGTCCAATGGTTCTTTTTTAGTATTAATTGTATTGTTGGAGAGTCCAAAGGTCATTTGGGGAGGCTAAAAGGTTGTGTCTAGATTCATCCATTTGTTAGTATAAAAAGATTGTAAGTCCTTGGAATTATTAAGCTTTTGATGATTAATTAAATTGAGAGAGTTTCTCTTTATTCTTCCGATTACTTTGGTATTCTGCGGAATCAACAAAGTTATTGATGCCCTTAGTCCTGGTATTCTTAGTGAATCAACAGGTTTAAGGAAGGATTTTGATCTCCGGGTATTCGTGCGCGAATCAACGGACTCAAACTCGTGCTATATTTTAATTCTTCAAGCTTCCGCTACATCAGCGCCTAGTCGGGCAATTAGTCGGTCTAGTCGGGCTAGTCGACGAGGGGCCTTCTAGCGCCGAGGCGGAGAGGCCTTCCAGACCTTCTTTTAGAACACTGTTTGTGTGATATACCTGGTATATTGGCTTTCTGTGGTAGCTTTGGGATTATGTCATAATCTTCGTTTTTCAATCTATAACCAACCATCTTGGCCAGGTCAATAGTCTATTATATCCTGAGTTTAATTCTTGAAGGTGTTATCTTATGAGAGATTTTATAGTTTTGTTCCTCTCCTCTGTGGCAATGCTCATTTTTCATCTTATGAATTCTTATGTTTACAAATCATTATTATCTTTATGTATTTCAGTTATCTCTCATATATAGAGGAATAAATAGTATGAAAATGCATTCATTAGAATTTTCTGACTTTCTTGTTTTCTTTGGGTTGTTTCCTGCTTTGTATCATAAATACAGTTGTTAGACTTTGGGTATGAGTTGAAGAAGTTTCATTTGATTACTATGATTGAAATGGGTTATACTGAGCTATCTTTATTCTAGCAGATATCTACCAGAGGAGATGCGGAATCCAACTACCTTTAAATGTTAGACCATCATTCTGACACTTCTTTCTCAGTAAATACGGATTTGTCTATACTGTTAATATAAACACTGAATCTATGCTTTGTAACAGGGATGTTACAGAATCCACAATACCGCCAACAACTGGAAGACATGCTGTAAATACCTCTTTCCACCTACTTGCATCATATTATGGCTTTCCTGGCATCTTTTTTACTTATCCAAACAGGAGACAAAATTAAGATTTCCTGGCTATTTTTCCCACTTTTGTGGACACACTTCTTCCTTCTCAATGTTCATTGTTTGGGAATGTCTTTGATGCTTAAACACATGTGCCTTACCCTGTCAGTTGACATTACCATTCAGCCCCACAAAACCAGACACACACAGACATAACTGGTTGAACAAAAAAAACAAAAAGATAATGTGCATGTGCCTGTGAAATACCCTATTCTTATTGAATCTCCACCATCGATACTTTGTGCGCTGGACTGATGGTGCACTGGAATAGCTCATTGTTGGGCAAATGAAACTTTTCCCTAATTATAATAATAGCTACTCCTTTTTCTTCTTTTCAGTAATAACATGGGGGGAAGCGCTGAATGGGACAACCGTATGATGGATTCTTTGAAAAATTTTGATCTAAGCAGTCCTGAGGTGAAGCAGCAGTTTGGTGAGTTCCTGAATGATAGTTCATTAGCAGTTACCTTGAAAACTTTTACATGTTTTGATAGATTCCAACTTTTACATGTTTTGATAGATTCCAAGTTATGTTTCCTAACATTTTTCTGTAATTTGATGTTATGTTGTTTTTTGCTTTTGAAATGATATCTTGAGATCAAGTTGAAACTTATTCTCTCTTTGAATTTTAGTTTAGATTCTAAGATGTGTTTCCTAGCATTTCTCTTAGACTTTTGCTTCCGCTCTTTTTGTCGAAATAGATCACCATCACCACTGCCACACTTCTCCCCTCAACTTTTGTCCTTATCTGCACCTCGCCAAACTCATTCAAGTTTAACCAGTAACATCTCACTGGTCAATCCTGAGCGGTAGGGACTTAGGAGAGTTGTATGAAGTAGCAGTCGGAGCAGGAGCACGGTCATTAGTGGAGGGAGACAGAGCCTTATGTAGCATCTATTTGTTACCTACATAACCGTATACATCTAATCTAAGACACATTAAAATATAGACAAATATTGCAGATTAATGTAGTTATTAGATCATGAAGTGATATATGGCATAGTTAGAGTTGGAGGGCTATAGTAAATCAACCAAGTTGTTGGAAACTGTGGGGATCAAATTCTTTCTGGAGGAGAGCCAGATTCTAGCTAATTCTCTCTCTCTCTCTCACTCTCTCTCTCTCGTGAGAAGAGAGAGGGGAGTCCAGATGCACTAGATTACAAAACTCGGGAATCACCAAAATCGGCAGAGGGGAGGGAATTGCAATGGGCCTTCTATTCGAGTAGATTTTTTTTTTTTTTTTGCTAAGCAAATAATTTATTAATCTTTGAAAACGAATTACAAAGATTAAAGGGACCCGAGACTGAAAACGCCAAGGGCCCAAAGGGGAATAACAAGAACAAGAAGGGTGGTAAGATACCAACCAGAACATGAACCAAAAACAAAAAACTCTCCTGAGACACCCCCAAAACTACAACAATATAAGGAAAACAACCTAAGAGCCTCCTTCCCCTAAGCCAACCAAGAGAAAGCAAAGCCAGAAGAATCAACAATAACCGGAGAAGCAAAAAAAAAACCCCAAACAACGAAACCTCCAACATCCAAGCCAGAAAAACTCCCATCAACAAAAAAGAGGCAGATCAGAACTCCATTGAAATAGAGGCATCTCCCTCCAATAAGTCAAGAGCTTTAATTTCTGCTTTAATTTCCTGTTTTGAAATTTCGACTCCCTTCAATTCTAAAAGCTTCTTAATATTAAAGCTCTCCCTTCCATGAAATTTTACACTAAATCGAACACCCATCTTCATGTTCTCTCGGGCTTCTTTGACTAAAATCGAATTCCTCTTATGAATGTCGCTACTAACCTCCTCTTGATTTGAATGAGTGGGTCCATCGAGACTGCCTTTTTTCGATCCCATCCTTTTAACGTTCCTTAAACTGTCCTGACTAACTGTCCTAGAACACTTCGCTGTTTTCAATGGATTTTTGCTCCAAAAGGTTTTCCCACGATTAGCTTTCTTGGCCTTGAGAGACTTCTTATGACGCATGTGCTCCATATACTTAATAAGAGGTTCGTTGGAGATAAGATCCCTGTCATTAAAATCAGCACCTCCTGAAACCTCCTGAGCTCTCGAAAATGAGTCATCCGGAATGACATCTAAAAGGTCCACATGACTCCTCGACTTCTCCACTAGCTCAACATCACCCTTAAAACCATTTTGCTGCAAAAGAGAAATGGGAGCATCTTCTAACAGACTATCCTCCTTTAAAGCGTGGCCAACATTGATTCCATCTTCAAGGTCCACATCATCATCAAGATCAAGATCAAGATCATTATGTATACTAGCATCCAACAAATCAACTCTGTAACCTCCATCACTGTTTTCCATTTGAGCATCCTTAACTTCAAAGTCCACCGAAACATCATCTCCTGGGTCGATTTCGATCACATCCTCCTTGCCAACAATATCGTTTCCCTTCTTAATCTTAATCGATGTGAAAACACGTTTTTCCCAACATGTTTCAGCCATGGGATCCTCAATGACTTTGACAGGGTGTATCTCACCATTAATATTAACATGTATAACCTCGTTAATGCAATCAAGAAAATCAGTAAGGATAAACATACGCCCTTTATCAAAAGCAATGGATTTCTCAGTAAGCTCATCAATTCTAATGACGTCACCCCAAAGCTTACCAATATTGATGAACGTAGAGGAGCACCAAGCATTGAGGGGAACACCGTAGCAAGAAATCCAAACGCATCTAGAAGATTTGATCTTTTGATTATCCCATGCCTCCACAGATGAAAACCAATTTGGCAACAGCTTATCTTTATCCTTAAGGAAGTCGTTCAACGATTCAAAAGAATCGAAAGAAATTAAAACATAAAGGCCACCCATATGCCGAATCTGAGCATCCCAAATACCGTTGCTAATGAAAAGATCTTGTAGTGTGTTCACATAACAGAAATTGATCAATTTTCCAACAGCGCTTATATGCAACCAATCCAAGTCTACCTCCTTAGCATCCACCAACTTAGTCGTACTAAAAGAACCACCTTTGAGAGCATCGGCATATGAAAGACAATTGGAGTTAATCTGATTGCTCTCAACCTCAATAGCCTTAGGGCGCCAACTATGCAGGTTAGGTGCCAATTTAACCTTCTTATCCCCCTCAATTACCTTCTGAGACATACTAGAGCTGTTTTTTGAGTACTTTGCAAACTGCACAACAATTTTGAAGTTTCTAATCATAAAACCATCTAGATCCTCAATCGCATTCATGGCCTCTTCTCTCCTCTTGAATCTAATGAAGCCAAATTTAGTGTTGAAAGAGGAACTCCTCTTACTCGGCATGTACACATCTTCCACACACCCATATGGCCTGAATAATTGACGGAGCCAGCCAATGTCCATGGACTTGGGAAGATTATCAACAAAAATTGTAAATAAACCAGCCATCAAACCCTCAAGGAGACAGAGAGCCAGAAGAAATGGATGGCCACCAAGCGGCAATACCAGGAACAAAGAGAACCAGCAGAACGACGGCAGCAAACGAGAGCGGATGACGGAAAAGGGAGAGATTTAAGGGTTGAAAATGGAATCCATATGGAAAAGAGGAGATCGAAATAGAAAAGGAAGAGGGGATAACGGAAGACTGGCATGAAAACAAATGGATCGGAAGGAAATAAGGCAGAAAGCAACCTGCGAAGATGAAGGGAGAAGGGCGGACTGACGGCAAAAGCCGCCGGAGAAGGCCGCGCAGGAAGAGGTAGGGGCTAGGGTCACATTTTCACCGCAGGAAGAGGAAGGGGCTAGGGTTCTGTCATAGGTTAGCATTTCTCTTACTGATAAAGCACTTAATGTCATCGACAAAGTCTGGAATTTCTGATCTGCAATATGACCCAGATTTATCAATTGCACTACGACCTAGCAATCTGATTCAATAACACAGGACTTTGACTTCATTCTTGCAGCCATAGAACATGCCATTCGGATCGACCGCAAGAGTTGCAAAAACATTTTGATCCGCCATAGATTATATCCAGAACCTCACCTCTGGAATTTTTGAACAAACCACACCAAAGCTACACACCCATCCAGAGCAAGAAGCCCCGTCCCAGCTGAAACTTCAAGACCCAGGAGCAGGATGTTGCCAAGAATTGGCATTACTATCCATAATTATTCTAGGCCTTGAAGAAAACTTCTTTCTCTGAATTACAGAATTGAGGTTTGAGGGTAGATTTGTCGCCCCCAGAAGGAGGTTCCTACACCTAAGAGCCAAAGTTTGCTTCCTTCGCTATCTGCTGAGGTTGAATAATTCTCTTCATTCAATTATAACTTCCTGTGCTAAACTACTCAACCAGACTCAAATCTTCATATTACACCAGTTTACGTGCACCAATATGGCATTCCTTGTAATCCTGACCAGAATCTTTTTCCCGACTTCCTACAGACCCACAACTATTACTGGAGAAGGAAATTGTTTTCCTTCGACATTCCATTTGTTAAAGATAAGAATTTGATAAATCTGCTCCAGATATACTGTTTTTCGTTTTGGTCTTCAAACATTTTGATTCATTTGGGTTAGTTTCCTGACGAAGTATGCAAGAATTAAATTAGATTAATATTGGGGGAATGGGTTAGAAATTTGTGATTTTCTGACTTCGCTATCTCCTATCTATACTGGTATTAGCTGATAAAAAAATATATATGTATATACTGGTATTTCATGACCTGAGTTGGCGTTACGATTTTGTTTCTCTCATCTCAGCCCTTACATTCTATGCTTTGCAGATCAAATTGGGCTTACACCCGAGGAAGTTATTTCTAAAATTATGGAAAATCCTGACATTGCCATGGCGTTCCAGAATCCCAGAGTTCAAGCAGCCATCATGGATGTATGCCCTAATCCATGAATTTACTTTTTTTTACTACGTGATTTTGCTCCATCTAACACAACCTCCATTTACAGTGTTCACAGAATCCTATGAGTATTGCTAAATATCAGAACGACAAGGAGGTATGAATTAAGCATCATCCCTCATGTTTTGTCATGGAACATAATTTCACCTGAAGTATCTACTCATTTATTGTTAAGCAATTATCATTGTTGGTTTAAACACTTGCAGGCTACTTATCGTTATACAATTGTTTTATTCCCTAGGGAGAAAGAGAGGCAATACTTAGGCACTCTTTATCAACAGTTCTGCAGAAAATTTTCTCGGATTTGTTAAAAAGATTTCAATGCTTTTTTTGTTTGAATTATATTAAAAGGAAGCTCATTTATTTAGGCAACATTTACTAGTGTTTCGAATTAGCGACATTATTGCCATTAGAAAACAAACATGATATGAAATGATGAGTTTTTTTTTTTTTTTTCCCCTGCTGTTGTGTTTGGTTCTAAATTTTTGTGGGCGGGTTTGTGGAGGGAAGAACAGGGGGGGGCAGATATGGAAGTTCTGTACGGGTTTGGATATCAGCCATGTCACTTCTCCTCTTTTTTTCTTTTTTTTTTTAAAGTAATCCACTAATCCAATATCCAACTACTGCCTTAGTGTTGCGCGTGGTGGAAAAATGGAAGTAACTCATACTGCCCCTATTTCTTATCTCAGGTTATGGATGTTTTCAATAAGATATCAGAACTCTTTCCCGGGGCGACCGGCTCACTTTGAATGGTCTTAGTTGCACAGAAATGCAGTTTATGGGGGATGAATGTGCTATTCTACTTTCTCCGGGTGTACGGGAAAATTTGCGAAGCCGCTTATAAAGCATGTTTCCCCTCTTATTAACAGACTAGGAGATTAATTTTGGTTTGGTTTCATGTTATAATTATCTTAGATCAATCCTTCAAATGGTTGAGTTTTGTTTTTTGGAATTATTGGAGTAGGTTTTATTTCACCCTTTCTTTGTACTTATTTTCGAAACTTGTATCGGTCTTCATGTTTTGTATCGTCTTTTAGAACTTGACAACTTGTATGCAGCAGGTGAAACCCCAACCCCTGTAAGGATTCACGCCTAATAAATTTTATTACCAATGATCTCATTTAACGTTCCAAGCCAATCTTGGCAGACCCTAATATGTAAAATTTTTGCGCCATTCAAATTGATCGAACATTAGTAAAAGCTTTGTTATACCATAGCTTATTATGAGCAATAGACGGTCAGACATGGTTCGCTGAAAAAGAAACCGATCGAATCATTTAACATTTTATTTGCATGATAAGTACTCGAATTGTTAAAAGAGACCGTTTTGAGTTCTATTGCGTCAAAAAAATAGTCACGTTTCGAGACTAGTGGAGGTGTGCGTAAATTGGTCCGAACACCCGATTATAGAAAACAAAATATAACCAGACGAGAGGGTCTGGATTCCTCTGTATCTCAATCTGGCAATTGAACTTTGAGAAACTCTCGTTTTGTAATTTAGATGCAGCGAATTTCAGTAGTAAAAGGTTTTTGGTTGCCTAACCTGGCCTATTTTAAACAAGGAAATTTACAAGGATAAAATAAATGTTACAGAAAATGATAGTAGACTTAGAAAGTCAAAATTATTCGTGACCAATTTCACGAGAAAATTTTGAACCACTATACCCATAAAATTAATAATTTCAACCACTTCCTCTAGGTTGTCACAAGTTCTAAAGAATCTAACACAACCATATCATGTTGTGGTCCAGTACTTAGTACTTCGTACCTCGACACATTTTTGCATTGACGTCTGTATGTAAAGAGTACAAACTTAATTTGTTAGTAAAACAATTAAAGGTTATAGATTTGTTTTTTCAAATGGAGTATAGCCTTTATAGGGTTCTAGGATGAGTGGGATAGCTAGGGTGGTGGTTTTGACAGGTGGTTTTAAAGTCATTACTTCCGTTATATAATGTTTTGAATTTTTTCGCACCAAATTAATTAAAATAATTACTTTAATTCGGTGCGAAAAAATTCAAAACATACTTTAATTCGGTGCAAAAAAATTCAAAACATTATACGCGGAAGTATTTAACTTTTTTGATTTGAAAAATAGCAAGACGTAATGGACTATTATTTAGGAACGAAGGGAGTACTATTTTGCCCACACCAATAATTTGATGGTATATTAAAAGTAATCGTAATACTTAAGTTTTGGAGGGGCGATTATTGAAATCATTCTGTAACTGAGCTTCAAAAAAGGAAGACACCAAACTGGGGAATTGGGGATCCTGTAATGCATTGCGCCACACTACGGGGTTGTAGTGAATAGATAGATAATGAGAGGTAGTTTTGTTTGCTTTCAAGGACCACAAAAATGTGGACTTAGGTCTAGTCCAGTAGTCTTCACATCTAGTCCCGTCTAGTTTTGGGTTGACAATAATCGGAATCATTTATTTTGTAGAGCTCGTCGAATCTCTAAACTTGATAAAAATCATGTTCCATGGATACCGATCAATGACTTATTACAACACATTTATCTTTGGAGAAATGCATTGTGCACTCTGCATCATCAGACCCATTGGTTTTAGGATAAATGTGTTTCAATAAGTCATTGATCGGTATCCTCCCAACAACGTTTTTGCTATGTTTGAAGAATTCTACAAGCTCAACAAAACGAACGATTTCGATCATTGTTATGAGCATGGGCCCACAAATAACCAAACTGGATGAGAGAATACTGTTCTATTGTTCAAGTGGTCTCCTAGTCCATAGGTCCATGAACAATGCTATGGGTACAACCATAGCTACTTCAATCAAAGGAAGAAAAGAACTGCTTCAGTCAAAGGATAAGATAAAATAGAGAGAGAGAGCCGGCCATAACTGCTTTCCCAACCACTGAGAGCACGGCTTTTGCTGTTTTTGTAAAAAAAAATAGTTCGTACTACAACCTAAACCAAGAAAAAAAAAAATTATCTTGGCATCCTACCTCTTGTGGTCCATTGTCACCAAAGTTTTCATTTCCCTATTTCCAATTGGTGATAGTAATATCTGGTTCAATCAACTGATTGGATGTAGGGTTTGGCAAAATGAGTATATTAATGCAGCTAAAAAGCTTGCTCCCAAGAGATTGCAAGTCTAAAGCCTACGAAGGCTAAAGTTTCAAACTTTAGGCCCTGATGGCTGGGAGTTAAGGAGGGGTATAAATTATACTCCTATTTTCATCCCGGTCCCATGTACTTGTCTATGGTTTGGGAACCAAAACCAAACCCGGATAAATTTATCCCCCTACCCAAATAATACCCCTCATAGTTATAAAATAATAACACCCCCTAGTTATTAATTTATCCCCCCTTATACCCCTGCCAATTTACCCATATAACCCCCGTTATAGCCCTTGCCTTACCCCTCCCTCCCTCTCGTTACTCGACAAACCGAATTCCATTTTTAATATTTTACAAACCTTTGCGATTTCCTTCGGATAAAAAAATGAAGTACTTTCGCGTATAATTTTTTATTTATTCTTCACCAAATTAAACTATCAATTGAGATCTTTAATTCGATATAAAAAAGTTTGAAAAATTTTATACTTTAGAATTTGATATTGATGGCTTGCTTTGCAATATCCTTCGGATAAAAAAATAAAGTATTTTCACATTAAATTTTTTACTTTTTTTTGCACCAAATTAAACTACAAATTGAGATCTTTAATTTGATACAAAAAAAAAATTAATTTTTTTATAATTTAGAATTTGACATTGTTGGGAAATAACATAAAAATTACTAATTAGTTATTATTAAAAACATATAATTAGAAAGAAAAAAAGCAAAAAATTAAACTTCGAAATATTATTAAAATGAATAATAAAAAATAATAACTAAATATTTTAATTTTAGATATAATTAATAAAAGGAATTATTTATTTAAAAGTATAATTAATTTAATTAGTATTGTGTTTATGTATTTATTTTATCATAAAATCTAATATGACTGTACAAGGGCAAATAAGTCA
The DNA here is from genome assembly GCA_963854785.1 of Vaccinium vitis-idaea. Lineage (NCBI taxonomy): Eukaryota > Viridiplantae > Streptophyta > Magnoliopsida > Ericales > Ericaceae > Vaccinium > Vaccinium vitis-idaea. Next base: position 22,547,312 of record OY978215.1, read on the forward strand.
TTTGTCAAGTTTTTAAACCATCCACCCAACTTTATCCCCCTATCACAAATTCATCCAAACCATATACTATTTAATCTCCCATTCATAAATGTCACATCACTGTGGATCCACCCTTACTAAATAATACCGCTTACTATCTTATCCATTTAGGCCTCGTTTGATTCGCGGACTAAAATAGGTGGGATTGATAGTCCCAGGATTGATAGTCCTGGGACTATTTTAGTACTGAATCTCACACAATTCCCTGTTTGATTCATGCAAGGTTAACATTGGGATATCCCATGTTTTGATCAATCCCATGTTTGGTTCCCTCAACTAAATTTCAGGATTAATATTAACATTATCTCTTTCAGAGAGGATTCCAACCAATTAAAATTTTTAAAATTAAATTCAGAGAGGAATCACAGTGGTCCAAACTCAGAAAACCCAATAGAAACCCAGTATTTCAGAAAACCCAGTAGAAACAAAGAACAACGTGGTCCAAACTCAACTCATCGAGGTCGTCGATTATGAAGCTACCCAGTCAATTTCGAACACAAACAAAGAACGTGGTCAATTTCAAACACAAACAAAGTCAATTTCGAATACAAACAATTTCGAACACAGTAGATTATGAAGCTACCAGTCAATTTTGAGGTCGTCAGTCACTTACCAGATGTCGTCGGTGGTCGCTAGAGGTCAACAACAGTAGGTTCGAAAATCAATCTCAGAGCAACGAGTAAACCCAGTGATTCTCCATCGTCTAGTGGGGAGGGAGAGGGAGAGATAGAGAGAGAGAGAGAGAGAGAGAGAGAGAGAGAGAGAGAGAGAGAGAGAGAGAGAGAGAGAGAGAGAGGAGTACCTGCGTTAGATCTGGGTAAGTGAAAGAGAGGATGGCAATTTTGTAATATGTCAGACTTCCCTCCGTGTGTTTTTATCCCGGACTAATTAGTCCCACACCCCCCCAGGTATTACACAATACCATACGTATTGGACTAAAATTGTGCTGGGATTGTTAATCCCATGCGTTTTTTCAGGAACCAAACAAGGGATTACGCGGGATTGGATACAAATAGTCCAATCCCAGGTACTTAATACCCGAATCAAACGAGGCCTTACTATTTAATCCCACCAAAACTTATCCCGCGTCCAATCGGGGCCTTAGGGGATAGTGAAAGTTTTTCCGATTGTTATATCACTGATAGGCGCGTGGGAAGCTTGCTTTTGAGCGCCTAAGTAGGGTGGTTTGGCATGTTAGACGTGCGTTTTGAGCTTTGTTTTCCATTTGATATGTGCGCGTGGTGTTTTTGTGTCTTGAGCGTAATTTGCAGGTATTCTAAGGTGGTGGGTGCGATTTTGAGACATTGGGAGTACATGCACGTAGATCAAGAGTTAGAAGCGGGCGGATTTTGCATGGAAGTGGTCGAAACCCGTCGGGAGCGCTACCCCATTTTGTTGGAGCGCTCAAATTGGGCACAAAAAGGTCCCAAAGATGAACAGAATGTTTTTGAGCGCTACCCCAAAAGAGGTGTAGCGCTACCGGCGTGTTAGTGTTGTTGGTCAAACGGTCAAACGAGGATTCATCGGTCAACGCACGCCTTAAGTCAAGCGGTAGCGCTACCTACATTTGCCTGTAGCGCTACCGAGCGGTTATTGAGCATAGTAAACGGCATCGTTTGGTCTATCCGTGGAGAATATTTCCGAATTTTCGTTTGTTTTTCCTTAGGATTGCAAGATTAGTATAAATACTTTTGTCTTAACCCAGATTAGGGTTCCACGAATTTTCCTTAGGTTTTGTGTTTCAAAGTTTTCGGCTACAGTTCTTCATTCAGCATTCTACATTCGAGTTTGTTCCAGATTTTCAGAATTTCCGCTTGTGGATTGGTTTTGCGTACTAACAATCAAGTTCGATTTTCCCCTTTGCAATCTTACGGTATCGTTTTCTATTGCTTTCATATTTTATTCTTCAAGCATGCTTAGATCTAGGTTTAATTTGATTTCTGTAGTTATTATAATCATGAGTGAGTAGTCGCCTTGAGTGCGGCTGCGGGGCGAAGGCGCCGACGTCTAGACTAATCAATGTTTCACCTCGGGGCCGAATTAATTCAATTTTCAAGCAATTTTGGGAACTAGAAACTTTTCTAACAAACAAACCCAGGCATTACCGGAATTTGAATGCGCACGGAATCTGGTGACAGGTGGTGCGCATTTGTTAGGAAGCCTTTCTCGTATTCTAAAATCAGTAAAAAGAGTAATTGTGGCCCGAGTAAGTATCGGTTAGGCTAGTCGTGGACGCTGGGTTCCCTTAGCTGTGCTCTCTTTATTAATTCGCATTCAATTAAATTAGCTTAGTAATTAGTTAATAAATTCATCAAATCAAGGGGTGGCTACCTAAGAGCCAGATCAAACTGCACTTTCACACTTTTGAGTCAAGCACTTAAGTCGTCTCTGTGGTTCAACTCCGGTACTTCCGGATTTATTGTGCTGCACTGGTCGAGAGTCCTACGCTTGGGACACGTCTTTATTCGTCTTATTTTTAGTCACCTGGTTGGTCAAGCATTTTTTGGCGCCGTTGCCGGGGACGACAGCGAGTGTTCAGAGGTGTAGAGTCGTAGTTTAGCTTTGTCTTTTAGTTTAGTCATCATAGGTAGAGGTAAGAAGGGTTCTCCTAAGCAGGACCCTCTTTATTTCCGTGACCCTACACACCGTTTAGTTCGACGAGAACTGGGGTCGGGTCAGCCTGCGTCTCCTAGTATTTCATCTTCAAGTTCGGAGTCAGACCTAGCTCAGGCAGAGTCTATTCCCATTAGTGGTCTTTATATAGAATTACCTTTTGAGTCAGTTAGTGTCAGTAATCCACTTTACCAGTCAGAGTCAGAGGTAGGTGATATGGCCGACCAGCGAGTAGCGCAACAGCCATCTTTGAGGCAACACCTTTATCCAGAGAGGTCCACTCCTGAAGGACCCATTGTGTTTCCTCGTGAGACACAAGAGGCACGTAATGCTTTCACTGTTAAACCAGGTGTCCTGAACAGCCTCCCTAATTTCTATGGGAGGGAGTGCGATGACCCATACGAACATGTGCGGACATTCGAGGGATTGGTGCGCAACCTCGCGTCCAATACCCAATACGAGAATGCATGTCTCAAGCTGTTTGAGGCAACACTAAAGGATGGCGCACTAATGTGGTTTAGGATGCAGAAGTCTCAATCTCTTTCCACCTGGGCGCAAGTGCGCGACGCTTTCTATCGGAAGTACTTCTCTGAGGCTAAGACTACGAGTTTTAGGCGTCAAATCCAAGGTTTTAGACAGGAGAGAGGCGAGTCGTTTCTCAAGGCCTGGGAGTGCTTTAAGGAATTAATCCTCAGACTGCCACACCATGGCTTTGAGAGGATTCAACTAGTCGAGTTTTTCCACCTGGGTCTCAACGCAGAGACCGTCCAGCACATAGAGTATTCTTGCAAAGGGGACGATTTCTTGTCCAAAACAGCTGACTAGGGGTGGGATTTCTTAGATGACCTAGCTGATAGGCAGAGGGACTTGGAACCATCTGATTTTGAGCGAGCAGGACCTTCTGGGTCCAATATTGTCCCTGTCACCATTCGTGACCAGCGACTCCAGGCTCAGGTTGAGAAAATGGCTCAGAGGTTAGAAGAATTAGAAGTGAGACAGACTCGTCCAGTCCATGAGGTTAGTGTAGAGGAAGTCTGTGTGTGGTGTGAATGCAAAGGGCACACCACGACCGCTTGCCCTGGGTTTCTAGCTGCTAAGGGGGCAAGTCAGTTCAATCAGGAAGAAGTTAATGCAGTCAGAACATGGGATCCGTATTCTAACTCTTATAATCCGGGATGGAGGGATCACCCTAACTTTGGGTGGTCGGATTCCAGACCCGTAGGTGGAGGTCAAGCTCAACCCCTTGCGCTACCTCCGCCGCAACAATTTTCACAGTCCCAATCATTCAGGCCTCCGCAAGGTCAAGTCATCCCATACCACTATCAGCAACAGCCTGGTAGGGGGGCAGGTCCATCCACTCGTGGTCCTCCCCCAGGTTATTCGCAGGTGGTTGCACGAGGTCATAAGTTAGAGGAGAATGTCAACTCCATGATGCAATCACAGATGACATTCCAGACTGAGACAAGGCAGCAAATAGGAGCCCTTACCACTCAGATGTCCCAACTCACTGCGATTATTAGTCAAATGCAGCAGGAGAAGGGCAAGTTTCCAGCCCAGGGTAGTACAGCGGGAGCCCATTACTTGGGAAATTCTTCAGGTCCGAATGTTCAGGGTCAGAATTAGGAGGAGGCCAAGTCGGTCACCATTCTCAGAAATGGGAAGGAGATCGACAAGTCCATCCCGCCAAAGCAGAAACCAGCTCCACCCCCGGAGCCGGTTGATGCACCACGCGTAACTCCTGAGAGTGTTGAGAAGTCACCTGAGGTGGTGGTGCCTGCTGATGCGGCCCCCAAGACTCAAACACAGCCAGCGATACCATTAGCTCCATTTCCCCAAAGGCTGGCGGTGAAGCCTAAGCAGAGCATGAACCATAAGATGCTAGAACTTTTTAAGAGGGTGCAATTCCCTATTACTTTAATGGAGGCAATTGAGTCTTTCCCATAGTGTGCGAAGGTGCTGAAGGACCTTTGCACGACTAAGCGCAAGAGTCAGAACAATGTGGTTCTGACCGAGGTAGTGAGCTCCATTATTGAGACTGAGATTCCTGCCAAGTGCAAGGATCCAGGGTGTCCCACCATTCCCATAGCTATCGCAGGGCAGACTTTTGATAAAGCGTTATTAGATTTAGGAGCGAGTGTGAACTTGCTCCCTTATTCCGCATACTTGAGGCTAAGCCTAGGCGATCTGAGAGCTACTCCTGTCACACTGCAGTTGGCAGACCGGAGTGTTAGGGTACCGAAGGGAGTGGTAGAAGATGTGATGATTCAGGTAGGTGGGTTCCAATTCCCTGCAGATTTATTGTCCTAGACACCTGTTTAAATCCTGAGGTTTTAGAGAAGACTCCCATCATTCTAGGTTGTCCTTTCTTAGCCACCTCCAATGATGTCATGAATTGCAAAACTGGCAAGGTCCAGTTATCTGTTGGCGAGGAGAAAATGGAGGTGGATGTCTATAGCATTAGTACTTTTGATGAGGAGGTAGAAGAGGTGAGTTTGATCGACGCGCTCGTTCAGGAGCACATCGATCCAGTCTTGTATAAGGATCCTCTGGAGATTCTCCAGAGGTAGGAAGTCTACTAGAGCCGTTAAATGTCGAGGATTTAGTAGAGGAAGTTTGTGGGGTCTTTTATGACCCAATGTTCGAGCCTCTGGGCAACCCTTCGCCCAAGGTTCTTCCGTCTTTGGTTCAGCCGCCTAAACCAGAGTTGAAGCCTCTCCCGGACACGCTTAAATACGCCTTGTTGAAGGGCAATGATACTTATCCGGTTGTGATCTCCTCATCCCTTGAGGAGGATCGAGAGAGGAAGTTGCTGACGGGTAGCTTACGCGTACCATGCTCTTCATTGAGTGTGGACCCGAACCCTAGCATTAGGGGTACCCATCATTGACTTGGGTTTTTATAGCTTCGCACGCCACTATTAAAAGAAGGATCATGTGCCCAGCTCCGGTTAGTAAGGGCAATTTATGTCTATTCGTGTTTGTTTATCAGTTTTCAAAAAAAAAAAAAAAAAAAATGATGGTCTTGTATAGCCACCCACTCTTCAATTCAAGTTGGGGGATGGAGAGAAAAGTATGACATGTGAGACTGCGTGAAGGTCTGGTGGTGTTCTCTCTTTGTTTTCTTTATTGTTGTGGCCCGGCTTTCACGAGCGGGCAGTACTTACATCATTTGTTGCCTAGTAGGTAATTGGTTCTTCAGTCTTTTGCAGGACGAGCATGCTACCACACCAGCCTTGGAAGTTTGGGCCTCTCCGCCGGAGTGAGTGAGGCATTCAGGAGCCTCAAGCAGGGGTGCCACGAAACGTGGCGGTTGTCAGTCCAATAAAGCTTCGGCGCGGCTCTGTGTGACTAGCTGTGGACCTCTTTCGGTCCGAAGGAGCGGATCCTGGGAGCAGTTCTGATGACGAACAGCGACAATGGTGGCAAATTCCCCATACATCGGCCGGGGTCGTGATGGTTGGCTGCCATCCGTCGGTCCATCTCTTTCCCTTGTTCTTCTATTTTTATGTTTTGTCGTCTGCTCTGAGGACATAGCAATTTTCAAGTTGGGGGAAGGGGTGTACTTTGTACACGTATTTTGTTTTGAGCATTGTTAGTGGTGTAGGGGTCATTTTTGAATTTTGGTTAATTTTTTAGTGTGGGGATACGATTGTTATGCTTGATTGTATGAGTTAGATGAGCATGCTAGATTTTTGGTCTTGTTGTTGCCTGTTTAACTTGGTCACATGCATATATCTGGCATCCCTGTTTGAGTATTTTCTGCACCATAAACAAGTTTGAGTAGATGTTTCCACGTTGTGCACAGTATGTCCTTAAAGCATCCCATGTTTCATTGTTCTTCACTTTTCGCATTCGCACAAAATAGTAGGCGTTTGTACCACATATCATAGTTTAAATATTTTGCATGCATGTGTGAGAGTTGGTGACGTGTTTAGGGGATGAAACAAGGCCATCTTTGCATGATTAAACCACTATATGTGTCCCATTGATCCCATGTTTAACCAGTCTGTGTCAGTTCCTGTGTCAAACTTAGGAAACCGGTGTTTGGATGGTGTGTCAGATTGGTGGTCCAACTCTGTGCACATTTTTAAAGACCTCAATCAGGAGCATCGTCGTTTTGGAAAGAATTAAAATGTTGCTTTTGGGTGCCATGTCTTTGGTTTAAAAAAAAAAGAGAACCCCTAAACCTTAATCCATTTCCTTTTCCCCCCCAAATTAACCCATCTTCATGATAAGAGAGAGGTGGAAAGACGGTCAACTGATCCTTTGACCCGTTGCTATGAATTTCTACAAGTATACAAAAAAAAAAAAAAAAAGAAAGAGAAAAAGAAAAAAAAAAAAAACGCAGTCAAGTTGAGGGGGACCATCCAATTTTTCCCCACTCTCTCTCTCTCTCCACCCCACCATTCTCATTTTCCCTCTTCCTTCTTCTCCATTCAAACCTTAACCTCTAAACCTTCCAAACCTAAACTCACCAAAGTTATGGAACCCTAAGAGGCAAACTGAGCTGGAGTTGAGCTATGATTTCGAGGATGTGAGCATAAAGGAGTGTTGAGTAGTGCGCAGAGTTGGACATGGTTGGGGTGGTGGTGTCATTATCTTAGTTGTTATTTCATGTGTTGTTTAGGTAAAAAACTTTGGTATTTTTATGTGTTTGTTTTATGTCGGTGGTTTGACCGTATGTGTGGCCGGTGGTGTGTGTCGAACTTTATTCGTTATGTTGTGATTAGTACGGTGGTATGTATTAGTATTATGTGTTGTTCATGATTGTGTTATCTGTGTTGGTGGCGGCCAGTCTGGGTAGACTGTCCATGCGCTTCTATAGGCCGTCACCCTTTGCATGTTTCCCTTTATCTTGTTAACCGCGGTCATTATAAGCCCAACGAAGCCCTTAGTTGACCCGATGCACGTCGTTTGACTCTCTGCATGCATGTGTTGTATTTAGATTATGAATGTGTGGTGTCTTGATTCGTGAGCCTTCATTGCATATCTTGGCGTTATGTTGACTGGCACGTGGTGATTCTGTTCATTCCACGTTGATCGCCAGGCGCCTCACATGGGATGTAGAGTGTTCGGTGAGTACGAGTGATATTATGTCACGTGGGAGCATGTTATCTCAAACCTTGTTGAGGAATGTAGTTATTCGGATTTTTGCTAGGGCATGCATGGGTTCGAGTTGTGGGTAATAAAGAGATGATACTCAAAGTGCTCATTTGATTTTGTACAGGTTGCATAACCCTCATATCCCTTATTGAGTTGTGTTGTTTTTTATTATTTTTGTTTCGTTCGTTACTAGGGACTAGCAACGCTTAAGTTGGGGGATGTGATAGGCGCGTGGGAAGCTTGCTTTTGAGCGCCTAAGTAGGGTGGTTTGGCATGTTAGACGTGCGTTTTGAGCTTTGTTTTCCATTTGATATGTGCGCGTGGTGTTTTTGTGTCTTGAGCGTAATTTGCAGGTATTCTAAGGTGGTGGGTGCGATTTTGAGACATTGGGAGTACATGCACGTAGATCAAGAGTTAGAAGCGGGCGGATTTTGCATGGAAGTGGTCGAAACCCGTCGGGAGCGCTACCCCATTTTGTTGGAGCGCTCAAATTGGGCACAAAAAGGTCCCAAAGATGAACAGAATGTTTTTGAGCGCTACACCAAAAGAGGTGTAGCGCTACCGGCGTGTTAGTGTTGTTGGTCAAACGGTCAAACGAGGATTCATCGGTCAACGCACGCCTTAAGTCAAGCGGTAGCGCTACCTACATTTGCCTGTAGCGCTACCGAGCGGTTATTGAGCATAGTAAACGGCATCGTTTGGTCTATCCGTGGAGAATATTTCCGAATTTTCGATTGTTTTTCCTTAGGATTGCAAGATTAGTATAAATATTTTTGTCTTAACCCAGATTAGGGTTCCACGAATTTTCCTTAGGTTTTGTGTTTCAAAGTTTTCGGCTACAGTTCTTCATTCAGCATTCTACATTCGAGTTTGTTCCAGATTTTCAGAATTTCCGCTTGTGGATTGGTTTTGCGTACTAACAATCAAGTTCGATTTTCCCCTTTGCAATCTTACGGTATCGTTTTCTATTGCTTTCATATTTTATTCTTCAAGCATGCTTAGATCTAGGTTTAATTTGATTTCTGTAGTTATTATAATCATGAGTGAGTAGTCGCCTTGAGTGCAGCTGCGGGGCGAAGGCGCCTACGTCTAGACTAATCAATGTTTCACCTCGGGGCCGAATTAATTCAATTTTCAAGCAATTTTGGGAACTAGAAACTTTTCTAACAAACAAACCCAGGCATTACCGGAATTCGAATGCGCACGGAATCTGGTGACAGGTGGTGCGCATTTGTTAGGAAGCCTTTCTCGTATTCTAAAATCAGTAAAAAGAGTAATTGTGGCCCGAGTAAGTATCGGTTAGGCTAGTCGTGGACGCTGGGTTCCCTCATCTGTGCTCTCTTTATTAATTCGCATTCAATTAAATTAGCTTAGTAATTAGTTAATAAATTCATCAAATCAAGGGGTGGCTACCTAAGAGTCAGATCAAACTGCACTTTCACACTTTTGAGTCAAGCACTTAAGTCGTCTCTGTGGTTCGACTCCGGTACTTCCGGATTTATTGTGCTGCACTGGTCGAGAGTCCTACGCTTGGGACGCGTCTTTATTCGTCTTATTTTTAGTCACCTGGTTGGTCAAGCAATCACCAAGACTCTAAATTTAGTCGATGTTACCGCAAACGGCTCGAACATCCGATTATCATAAGAAGAGGAAGAAAAAGGCGAGGCTTATGTTTTAATGACCCGGATTATTAGTTTTGAAGACTCTAGTAATTAGACTATTCATAACAAAATTTGTTTAACCTAATATCTGTAGCAGCGTGGTTTTTTTGATAACTCAGACATTTGGATCGGCTTATAAGCATCTCGACTAATTTTGCGGGCCCAATCCCACTGCCCAACATTTTTTCATCACACTCTTTGATGGGGGCCCCACACCCCATGTGAGAGAGGGTGTGGCTGGGAATGTATGTGGGGAGTGTATGTATCAGGATTCTACCAACTAAGAGGCTACAATTATCGATGGTTCAGATGATGATCTAATAATAAGGGGTCCCCGCGGGCCCACAATATTGTCCACTCCGGTGAAGACAGTTATCCGGGTAATTGAAATTATTGGTGGCATGACGGTGATAGAAGAAGAGGACAAAGAATTGCCCGGAGGTGGCCCAGGTGGGTCATCGGTGGTGGATGAGTTGAATGGTGAATCCTGTTTAGAAAGGGTATGTTTACTGCTAAATAGTAGTATAAGGGGATGCCCACGCAGAATTTTCCTTTAGAGCTTATTCTAGATTTTTTTATTATTATTTATGCAAACTGTATTTTACTGCTTTTTTACGATCGAGAAGACATGTAGTCATTTCACAATATATCAACTTAAAAAAAAAAAAAAAAAAAAGTCAGTAAAAGACAATTTAAATAAAAAATCAGTTTTTTGGAACAAGCCTTTTAGTAAAGGCAATTTGTGTTATGAACTCATTAATATTGTCTGACCACAAATAGACTATTTGTATTTATTGGTTACTCTTACTTTCGCTCTATAAATTTTGATTCAGCAGATGGGTTCTTGTACAGAAAGAAAGAGAGAAGAGAGAGAAATCAAAAGATGGGAAATTTTTTGAGGTAATGAGAATATGGTCGGTCTGAAAGATTTGATCCCATCAAGAACTATTTCATATACATATTGTGTGGTTGTTAGTCGAAAGTGATACTTAGAGTACCTTATTAATTTTGATTATAACAAATCATAGATCATAAAATAGAAAAATAATCGATATTATGATATTTTGAAGTAATTTGAATAAATGTTTACATTGGAGGATTTGGTTAAGGTGCACGAGGAAAGATTTTACACCAAATTCCTATCTCTAGTAGTAGTCAAGATTGTTATGGAAAAGGAGTAAGATTAAGGACAAGAGGAAACATTCTTTCCACCGCCGGCGGAAACAAATGTTTCCTTGAAATCAATCACAGCGGTCCGGTGTAATAGTACACAATCACTTGGTGGTTGGGCTTGAAGTGTGACTGTTGAGTCTCTAACTAAGGCCTTGTTTGATAACTCAAATTCAGCACTTAAAACTGAATGAATTAAGTAATAAGTACTCCCTCCGTCCCGCAAAGTTTGTCACTTTCACTATTCCAACCCTATGAAAAAATTGATTATTTCTTTTAATCTGTAATGTTTTATATAAGCAATATGGATCTCGTTTGATAGATTTCAATTAGATCTTTTGAACAAAGTTTTGAAAATCACATATAACGTTATGAATTGAAAGATATAGGCAATTTAAAAATGGCACGCACTCCCGAAAGTGTCAAACTTTGCGGGACGGAGGGAGTAATTAAGTAGGTTTGATAACCATATTTTCCATTACTTAAAAAATTAAGTGGCTCTTAAAATGTAAGGTAAAATGTTGATAAAAATTAAGTAGCTTCGAGCTACTTAATTTTTACTGAATTTCTGAGTAATTTCATTTAACTATTTTTTCCACCACCAGACCATCACCACCACTCTGCCACCCCTACAACCACTGCCGCCACTACACCACCACCACCCCCTGCCACTCTCACCACTACCACTCACACCACCATAACCGCCACTTCGCCACTCCCACCACTACTGCCGCCGCCACCCCACCACCACCCCACCACCACTCCATTACACCACCACCACCACTCCCACCATTACTACCACCACCACCACTGACAACACCATAACCATCACTCCACCACTACACCACCACCACCACTACCACCACTCCCACCACCCCTACTGTCGCCACCACCCCACCTCCATTATTGCCGTCACCCCACCACCACCACCACTCACACCATCACCACTATCGCCACCACGCAACCACCACCAATCTGCCACTCCCATCACTAATACCACAAACCACCGACACCACCATCCCCACCACTGCCGCCACTACACCACCACTACTCCCATCATCGCTCTCCCACCACCAAGAGGTCACCACTCCACAATTACAACCACCACCCCACAATCACAACCACCACCGCCACTATACCACCATCTTGCCAATATTCTGTATATTTTTATTATTTTTGATAAATGCACTTTTTGTCATTTATTAATTTCATTTTTGTAGTTCAGTATGAATATTTGAAATGAAAGACAAAGTAAGACAATTAGTGAATTTAACACAAATACCGCTATACCACCATTTTGCCAATATTCTACATATTTTTATTATTTTCATAAATGTACTTTTTTTTTTCATTTATGCATTTCAGTATGAATATATGAAAGACAAATTAAGAAAATTAGTGAATTTAATACTTCAGTTCTTTAAATAGATCAAACAACTTATTTATTCAGTGCTCAAGATTCAGTACATATCAAACAGCTTATTAGCTTAATAAATTCAGCATTCAGTTTTCAGTACTTAATTTTCAATTTTCAGTTTTCAGTTTTCAGCTTTCAGCTTTATCAAACAGCCCCTAAGAAACTAACGTAAGTCAATGGAAAACCACAAAAAACAAATCCAGCTAGTTCTCCAATCATGTGGTAGGGGTATATATGCTCCACACCAATTATCTTTTTTTTTTTTTTCCTGTCGGGATGTTTTAGTCAGTTTGTGCGCACCTCGCTCAATCTCTTTCCCGATTCCATTAAAAGAAAGTCATTTAAACCGGAACTACGAGATTCACAACAAAATATTACAGCCTAATTGCAAGAATCAAACTTCGAATAATTGTGTGGTGGCAAAGCCCACTAACTAAATGGACTTTCAGCACAAATAATCATATTTTGCTTCAAATTTTGTGTGAGGGTGATTGAACTAAACCCATATCTATTTGTTTTTTATTCATATGTAAACACACATTTTTTACACGTGTCGACTAAAACTACAAAAATACAACAATCTTCAGTAGCCACCCATAACCAAACCTTTATTAGTATTCCAAGGGGACATTTCAATCACTCCTGTCCTTAGCGCAGCTCCTCTAAATTTCACAAGGATACTCCAAATCCCAGTCCCATAGGTATATACATATACAGATATATATGATCAGATATACATATACAGATATATACACGTAGAATTAGAAGAAAAAATATACTCCAAATCCCACTCCCATAGATATATACATGTACAGATATATATGATCAGTCATGTCTGATGTAGGACAAGATATAAACCCCTATTATTTATGGAAATATTATTTTGGCAACTTTTATTAGGGAATAATATCAGTAGCAAATCTTATTTAGTGCTGTCTGTTTAGCACAATTCTAGTTTCCTATTTTCTAGTTTTCTAGACTTTTATTTCTTTGTTTTTATTTCCTTATTTTGTTTTGCTTGGTCCTTACTTCAAGTTATATTCTTGGTAGCCAAGCATTACCTTATTAGCTAGGCCTACTACTAGTATAAATAAGGATGTAAGCCTATGGCATGAATGATCTTCCAATTAATAAACAAACTTTGAGAATTGTCTCTCTTTTTCTTGTGGATTCAATAATACTCGTGGATTCGAGTGCCTATCTCGTTTGGAATAATACGCTAACTAGTCTCTCGTGAATTCCGCTGCGTCAAGTGGTATCAGAGCGGGTTTTTCCTGGCTCGATGACACCAAACAAAGTAGATGACACATCCTTTGACGTTGCTCAAAGGTTTGCTGATCCGAGGAAGATGGTGGAAGAACAACAGACAAGTAACCTGACGGAAATCCGTGAAACACTGCGGCAGTTGTCTCTACGCCTCGACCAAGGAGCAAGAACGGTTGAAGAAGAACACGCAGTGGGAGTTGCCCAATGCCGTCCTCTTAACCAGGTTCGGGAACGCGCGGTGGGATTTGCCCAATGCCAGCCCGGTACCCAGATTGTAGTTGGGAGACACCCAACTAACTGTGCTGATAGTGAGGAATTAGAACCCAATTTCAGGTCTTATGATAATTTGCCTAAATTAAGTGGTTATGAGTATTTTAAAGATATTTTAGATTGGATTTTAGATAGTGATGATTTCTTTGAGTATGTGAGAATGCCGTTTGAAATAAGGTGGAAATATTTGCTGCCAAACCTTACGGGATGAGCACTACGATGGTGGTTAGATATGCAAGATAAGAGAGAACGATTGGGAAAGCGTCGTATTCGCGCATGGTCAAGAATCAAAAGACTTATGATGGAGAGATTTTTACCATGGAATTATGAGCAACTTTTGGAATCAAAGAAAAATATAGGTCAAAGCAACAACATACAATTCACACATCTGCCGATGTTGTTGAAGAAGCTGTTAAAGAAGAGGTAATTCAAGTTGATGGGTGCTATATTGTTCTGATCCTTGGTCAGTTACTGCTGCTGGTGAAGCATTGTATGGATATGTTTGAAGTTTCAGATTTTTTGCTGTTAACAATGCTCCTTGAAGGCCCAGGTTCGGTCATGGCTTTTGTCCATGCTTTGGGTATATTCTATTCTACTGAAGACCCAGGCATTAATACTCTTATGCTTATGCTTGGTTTTTTACTCTCTTGAAGACCCATATCTGAAATCGTTTTGGCTAAGCTAGTTTGGATTTAATTTTGCTACTGCTGTTAATTTCCATCACTGCTTGATAAACTGCTTGATAATCTAATGGCCCAGGCATTGTCTCTGTCTCAGCTTATGTTTGGGTCTATGGTGCTATTGAAGTCCCTGATGTAGGTTTATACTTCATACTCCTGGTGGATTTTTACTTACTTGATGAAGGTTTTGATCATTGTGGGTCCTGCTGCTCAATGGTTGCATTGTCATTCTGACATTTCAAGTGCTCTGTACTGGATGTTTGAGAGTTTGTATGCTAGGGTCGTCTACTACTGCTAGGAGGCTATTTGAAGATTGGAGATATTAAGGGGCCTTTGATCTTGTTATAGCAGATGCAATGGTTTCCGGATTATGACTATATTTTGAGTTTGCCTTTTGTATTTTCTTTTCTTCAGCATTTCGCTAATTTTTCTATCCCAGCCATTTCATTGCTTTGTGCTTCGTATTTGGCTTTCCTCGATGTACCCTTTGTCGAGTTTAATAAAATCTTGTTGCTGATAAAAAAAAAAAAATTCAAGTTGATGGTAAAGAGCAAGTTGATATCAGCAATAGCGGCAACGGGAATATCGTGATTGAAGTTAATGAAGAGCAAATCGATACGGATTTGGGTGATAAGCAAAATATTGATATTGTTGTTGGTGATCAAGTTGTTGAGGACCAACATAATTTTTCACAAGAGGTGATCGATGCTGCCACCTTATGTAATGACTATATGAACAAGCCGGCCTTTCTAAATGAGTTGATCATTGATGTGTCAAACAATGACAAACTGGTACAAAATCAAGAAAACCCACAAAGTCAAGTTGATGTTGATTTTCTTGGAGTGCAGGGATATGATTGGATTCCTAATATTCATATATTCGATCTTATCGATCAATTGAAGCATGCTAAGAAGATATCATTGGAAGTAATTTTTGGTGTGGAACTTTTTTGGAAGGAAATCAAGAGGTTGAAGTATTCCAAGTATTTATTTATTTGGCATGATAGATGGCAGATTTCTAACGAGAACTCGAAGACGAGTTCTTTTGAAAAAAAGGAGACTGATGTAGGACAAGATATACACCCCTATTACTTATGGAAATATTATTTTGGCAACTTTTATTAGGGAATAATATTAGTAGCAAATCTTATTTAGTGTTGTCTGTTTAGCACAATTTTAGTTTCCTATTTTCTAGACTTTTATTTCTTTGTTTTTATTTCCAAAATAATATTATTCTCTTTTTTTTTTGTTTGAAAAAGTAATCCACAAATCCAATATCCAACCACTGCCTTAGTGTTGGGTAGTGGAAAAATGGAAGTAACTCACACTGTCCTTATTTCTTATCTCAGGTTATGGATGTTTTCAATAAGATATCAGAACTGTTTCCCGGGGCGACCGGCTCACTTTGAATGCTCTTAGTTGCACAGAAATGCAGTTTATGGGGGATGAATGTGCTATTCTACTTTCTCCGGGTGTACGGGAAAATTTGCGAAGCCGCTTATAAAGCATGTTTCCCCTCTTATTAACAGACTAGGAGATTAATTTTGGTTTGATTTCATGTTATAAATATCTTAGATCAATGCTTCAATTTTTATTTTATTTTTTATTTAAGTTATTGGAGTAGGGTTTTATTTTGCTCTCTAGAAAAACGTTGATCTGTCCTTAACACACTTTCTTTGTACTTATTTTCGAAACGTGTGTATCGGTCTACATGTTTTGTAATCGTCTTTTCGAACTTGACAACTTGTATGCAGCAGGTGAAACCCCAACCCTATTAAGGATTCACGTCAAATAAATTTTATTACCACTTGTGATCTGTAGGATAGGTTCTTCGATGAATGGATAAAAATCAACTTGGAGAGGCTAACAATAACTAACGATTGAACAGGAATAGGAGAGTGTGTAAAGGGGCGAAGGATTAAGCCAAGTATACAGAAAGAGAAGGCAGTAGTGTATCAACTCATTCCCCTTTGAGTCATCATCGTCCTCGAATCACAGTTCTAGAAGAAAGACGGGCTCGCGAGCGCTAGCAAGAACAATGTTCTTGATTCCAGAGCTCTGAGTCTCTTTCTCTCTCTCTCTAGAATTTCCGTGCTCCAAGGATGAATTAGAATCTCTCTGTCCGTCTTGAATTCGTGAATGAGTGTCCCATATTTATAGGGATCTGCACCCAATCATGGGGCTGCAGACATTTCCCCAATAACATGATGACACGTGCTCTCTCCGTATACCTGGGCGACGTGGGTGATGTCACTGGCCGTTAGGAAGCTTCCATTAGGTTATTCCAGTGCATCGTTTCCCTCGCAGCGACCCTTAATCCTTTAAAGCCACCAAGCCATTTGTATCTCCCCTGTTCCTACTGCGCTGGTGATGGCCGCGAGCCCTTTGGCTCGCGTCAAGACCTAACTCGGGCTCGTATCGACTTCTCTGTCCCTGCCTTTTGGTCAGGTGCTGTCGCGAGCTTCATTCACGTATTCGCATGAGCACTCACTCTTCCCCGTCGCGTCAATCTTCTTCCCTGAGGATCTCGCGAGGGGTGATCTTCCCTTTTAGGTAATGTTTCCCTTGTTCAGGGCATCCCTTTGCGAAGGTAATCATAGCTTGGACACGCAATTTCGCGAGGGTTGTCCCTCGCGGTGCCTATTCGCTATTGGCTAAACTCAACCGGTATCTGACGTGTCTCTTGCAACTTTTCTTCCCACGTGGCAAACTGTTATAGGTTGGTTAATGGTCTATTTTCCAGACGCGCTGACCTTTCCTACAGATGCCCCTCGCGCGAGCGTGATTTCGCGGCGCGTGGTTTTCAACGCGTTGTATCGCGCGCGTGCGACGTCAGCAGAGTCCGTCGTTTTAGTATTTCCCACCAAAAGGTGGCTATTCCGGGTTTCGAAGTTCTTGCAGGCCGATTGAACTACTGGTGCTGTTTCGACCGTTGATGTTAGAGAAGCTAGGCCTATAAATATTTCCACGGAGAGAGGGCAGCCTCTTTTTACTCTTTCCTAATTTGCGAAACTTCAACACCGCTCTTGCTTCTATATCTCCTAACCCTTGTCTTCCAAGAACCCTAATTTCTTTTCTCTTTCAAAGCCATGGCTCGATCAAGGCGTCATGAACCCGACACTGAGGCGCTCCTAGCGAAGACTTCTGTTCCTCCTCCCAGCGAGTGGAGAAGGGCCCCGTTCTTGAGGTCCAAGAACGATGTCTTTTGGGCCAACGTCTAGAACTATGTTCCCATCCGTGGTGACCCCAATGCACAGTTCGTCCTCTTTTCCGAAGAACCTAGCGCATCCAAGGCGGATATGATTGATCCCTCTTCGCTGACACGTCTGAGGATAGAGAGTGGAGACTTCCCCTTTTCCCAAGTTCAGTATAAAGCCAGCGTTCAAGCTCCCAAGGGCTGGGGTGACTGGGTAACTAGGGTTCTCGAGGATAACAAAAACAGGAGGGTCCTTGAGAAGGCGGGTGTACTGAAGGCCGTGCGCCTTTCGCGAGATCTGTCCATGAGTCGTTCTCAACGCGACTTAGATTTCGCAGTATCTCATTGGAGCCCAACAACTCATACGTTTGTCTTTCCATTTGGAGAAGCGGCCCCAACTCTTCTGGACACAGAGACACTATTGGGCCTTCCAACTCGCGGTGAGTATTATTACGACCCCAACCACCACTCAGTGGCAGTTACGTCGGTGATTGAGTATCTGGAGCAGGAGTTTAAACCCGCAGGTAGGTATGGGTCCTGCTATGATAACCAGGGTAAGCCCCGCGACCCTCCGGAGTCCAACAAGACCTCGTGGGGGGCTTGGCAGCGGTATTGGTTCCGCGACGTCGCCCCTGTGGCGGTGGGAGGATCTATCGCCATGACAATCAGTCCTCGCGCAAAAGACCCGACGCACCTGGCGGCCTTCCTGGTTCAATTCTTATCTTTCTTCCTCTTCCCCGATCTTCCGCACGAGGGTCCCCGTCGCGAGATGATACCTCTCGCGGCCACTATTGCTACTAAGAAGAGGTTTCCTCTTGGCCCTATATTCTTGGGCCACCTTTATTATCAATTGGATCGCACCGTGCAAGATTTTGAACGGTCCATGGGGAGGTACGAGATCACATCTATGGTCCATACCCCTTTCCTGATGGGCTTTTTTTACGAGTATTTTCCAGAGGCCGCGCCTACTCCACAAGTGCTTCCTTCTTTAAAGACCGTCGCGGAGAGGAATGCTGTAGGCGACATCATTCTAGACGGCCTGGGCAGACCAATAATGAGGTTTGCCAGCGACACGCTTCCGAGGATCATGAGATGGAGCCATACTAGCACCGCCCAGCTTCTTGAAGATTGGTGTTATGACGTGGCGTCTTTCAACCCGCGCCCTTATCACAAGAACGTCGATGGCGCGATATGCCCCCCGGTGTTTTTGGAAGATTCCATTGAGGATTTTCAGAGCAAGAGCATTCGCGCCAACAAGTTGTCCTTCTTAACTTGGGTTACCCCCAGCTATCTTCCCACCCTTTCTCCCGAGGGTCCCATCTTGATGCTTTACCGCCCAGATCGGCTTCAACTTCAGTTTGGTTATGATCAAGGTGTCCCCAGCAGTCCCCCCTCTCCCGCCAAAGACTTCTTCGCGGGTATTCGCAGGTTTCTGAAAATGTTTAACAACGAGCTGACTGCTGGTTATGGTGGTGAGAGGATCATCCCGGCGGATTCTCGCAAGCCGGCTTTATCCCGGAGAATAGGGTGTATTGGGCGAGGAACCTTCAATCTTTTCACGAGTTTGTCTAGACTCCGGCGGTGGTGTCTCCTGCGGAGCCCATATCTAAGAAGGACTTAACTCTTCGTACCTTTAAATCTGGCAAGATCTCTGATTGGCGCGGCCCCCAATCATGTTGGGTAGAGGGAACCATGGCTCCCTTGGACGTGCTCAGCGCCATTCCGCTCCAGAGGATCCGTCCCGCTGACCAAAAGGAAGCTCCCACACCGCGACATGTCACCGCGAGAGACAAGAGAAAAGCCAAGGCTCTCTCACCTCTTCAAATAGGTCCCGCTCCAAAGAGGGCAAGGGTGAGGATATCTATTTTAGATACTTTACTTTTTTAATCTCCTGTTTCTTCATATTTTACTGATTCTTCGTCGTCTTAATGTCTCAGGGTCCTTCTCGAAAGGGTAGAAGTATGACAGAGTCTTCTCTCTCCCTTGCGGAGCCCCAACCCCAGGCCGAGCCGCTGGCTCAAACTGATCAAGGTGATATTTGCTTCTTCTTCGCGCATGATCCCCCAGCTTTATTTCTGTTTTGTGTCCTTACGAGAATTTTGCGTGCTGTCCCTCAGGCGAGGAGGCTCAACCATCCGAAAACACTGCCGCCCTAGAAAGGGACGTGCCCCTCGCCGACCCTCCTTCTCGCGGTGGAAACAAATCGATCCCTTCTGACATTCCCCCCTTAGAGGGAGCTTCGAAGGAGCGGCCGCCTGAGAAAGAAGAAATCACCGCTGTTGGACAGGGTCCAGACGCTCTAAATGTTGACGAGTTTAATGCTATGGACGTCGCGAGAATCATCGCGAAGGAGGTCGCTGAGCAGATGTCTGGTGAGGGAGACACTTCGAAGGGGGCCAGTGGTGACGCTGCTGAGGCTTCGCCACGGACAGAGGAGGCCGCTGATTCAGGAAAAGAGACTATAAATATGAATGCTGAGGTTGCAGAGGAAATCGAATCCCCCGCGTAGTCTCTTGGTGAAGAACCTCCACTCTTCAATGCTCCTGATGCTGAAGAGGTGGCTGATCCAAAGAAGAAGAAGAAATTGAGGAAGGGATCCCACGCTGCTACTACTTCTGACCCTCGCGATGAGATTTCCTCTCCTTCGCGTGTTCCTCCTATTATCAACATTCCTTCCTCAGTCGAGAAAGAGGACGTATCCTCCACGGAGGCTCGTGAACCAACGGTCAGTGGTAGCTCCGACATGGATGACTTAGCTGAGGATAGTGGAGAAGGCGATGAAACAGGTTCTGGAGGTAAGTCAAGTGGTGACATTTTTGCAGGAATTGGGGACCTTTTCCCCCTTCCATCTTTTACTCCCTCTAGATTGCTAACATCAGGCTGTCCTTTTGACTCAGAGCTGCATCGGGAAGGCAAAGGCCAGCATAAACCGCTCCCAGAAATTGAGAACATTGTAGTGAAGCATGATGGCGACCACGGGGTATCCAGCTTCGTGCTCCCCTCTTATGCTCTCCTTTCTGACACCGAAGGTGATCATCAGTGGAGGATCAGGGCTTGTAGCGCCCCGATCCTTCGGGCTCTAGAACAGCAATATCCCCAAACTTTCGCCCACTGCACCGCTCGCCGTCTTGTTGGTGGTACACTTTTCGATTTGGTTGCTGAGACCGTGGTGTGTTTGCAACGGATGAAGGTAAAAGACTTCAATGATCAGAAATATGAGGACGTCATATCCTCTATTGAGGACATGGAGACCTTTGGGATAGACTTGGGATGGCTTCGCGAGTACTTGGAGAAGGTTCACTTGACACAGACCCTGTTCGCGAGTTTCTTCAAGATCCAAGACAGCGAAGCCAAAATTGTTGAAGCTGAAGAAAAGTACAACCGCTTGCTTGCTGAAGCCAAGGAGCAAATTTCTGCACTGAAGGCTGGCCACGAGTTGCTTATCAAGGAACATCAGACCTTGGAGGCTGCCCCAAAGACTACCTTGAGTGGTGATGAGCCCATTCTCCCTCAAGTTGACTCGATAGCCCAGAAGCTCAGCGAGTAGCTTAAGGCGTTGTTGTTTTTTTTTTTTTTTTAGTGATGTAATTAAAGCCCCCCCCCTTTTTTTTTTTTTTTTTTGAAACAAATTTTGTATCCATGGCTTTAGTATCAATGAAATCCATTAGAACTTTGTCTATGTTTCACTGTTATTATTGCTTGTATCTATGACTTCAAGCTCAGCCGATTTACTGTTGTATCGTTGCGAGGGCAAGAGATATTCTTCCCCCACGGGCAATCTTATTCATTTTCCTTCTTGGTCACGACGTTTCAAAATTTATTACTGAATTCATTCCCTCTAAGGGCCCTGGCATTTAATTGTGCCAGGGCTTCCCTTCACTAAATCGCGAGGGTATTTCCAATTTTTAATTTAGCTCTTCCAAAGAGAGGGTATTTCCCTTTACTTTGGTTCCTGTTCATTCGCGGGGGATGGCCGTCGCAAGGGTGTTCCAACATTTAAGTTAGCATTCCAAAGGGAGTAACTCCTTCGGTCCCTATTTATTTCGCAATATATTAAGGCCTAAAGCGTATGGCCGTCGCGAGGGTATTCCAACAGTTAAGTTAGCATTCCAAAGTGAAGAATCACTTTTGGCCCCCACTTATTTCGCAACATTTAAAGGCCTTGAGCGTGAGTGAGTACAATATTTTGTACCCTTTTTTCTCTTCGCGAAGGGTGAATTTTCCTCTTATGCTAACATAGGTTTATGCCGCGAGGTCACCGTTCTTGTTCTACCATTTTCCTCTGTTTCTAGCGTGTTTAGATAAATAATGAAACACAATTTTTTGAAACAAAGGGATAGTATTTCTCATTCATAATTTCAATCGATATAGTTTTTCCCAAGGGATGTGTCAAATCATCATCCCAGGGTTACATCTGATTGCAAGCAGGTAATCAAAGACAAGAATTTAAAAGACAACTTAAAACTTGCACAAGTTAAGGGTAATACTTCTTGATGTACTTCGCGTTGATTGGCCCTGTGAGAAATCCATCATTGACCCTCGCGAGTCTGTAGTGCCCACTCTCTGGAGCTTTGATCACTTCGTAGGGACCTTCCCACTTTGGCGTGAACTTTGGCAGCTTCAGGTTCTGCATGACCCCAGAGACTGATTTCCACACTAGGTCACCCACTTTGAATTCTCTCGCGAGTACACTCTTGTTATAGTACTTGGCCACAGATTGCCAATACTTCTCTTGATTTTCAGCCGCAACCTCCCTTCTCTCATCCAAAGCTTCGAGATCTGCCCTTCTTTCCCCTTCAGTTACTTCAGTGGACAACGCGAGACGTGCAGAAGGTACACTTATCTCTGCGGGCAACACAGTTTCCGCTCCGTACACCAAACTGAAGGGGCTCATACGTGTAGACTTTCTCTTAGCTGTTCTATAAGCCCATAGAGCAATTGGGAGGTGCTCAGCCCAAGTTCCTCCTTTCTCATCCAAGTGCTTGCTTAGAATTCTAACAATGGACTTGTTAGTAGCTTCTACCTGTCAATTTCCTTGAGGGTAATGGGGGGTTGAAGTTTTCTGATTAATGCCATAGGACGCGAGCAGCTGCTTCACTTGTTTGTTTACAAAGGGGGTTCCATTATCAGAGAGGATTACCTTTGGGATCCCAAATCTGCAGATTATGTGCTCTTTGATGAATTTGGCAACTACGTCGCCCGTCGCGCGCTTCAGGGGAACTGCCTCTACCCATTTCGTGGTAATCTCTGTTGCCACTAAAATCCATTGATTCCCTCGCGAGGAGGGGTGGATAGGGCCAATCAGGTCCATCGCCCATGTATGAAAAGGATAGGGCGCTCGAATGTGATGGAGCTCAACAGAGGGTGCATTCACTTTATCTCCGTGCTTCTGACATGCATGACACCTGCGGACATGGCTCTTGCAGTCTCCTTCCATCCTTGGCCAGTAGTAGCCCAGATGAGTGATTTGCTCATACAGCTTCCTTCCCCCTGGGTGCTCCATCTCGTGTACTTTGTGCAAAACTTCCTCTGCCTCGTTATTCGATAAGCATTTTAGGGGAACGTGATCGAGGGCCCTTCTATAAAGATGACCATCTTTGACAAAGAACCTCTTCTCGCAACGCTGCACCTCTCGAATACTGCTGCGATCCATGGGAAGAGCTCCCTCCTTCAAATAATCGATGTACTTTTGCCTCCAATCCGTTTCTTCGCTAGAGAAGTTGCATTCATGCTCGATTTCGTGGAGTGAGCAGTTAGGGCATTCCTTAAGTGTGGTCGCGGCACCATCTTTCACTGTAGGCCAATAATAGCCTTGCCGTTGGACCCTCCTGTATAGCGCGATGTCATTCTCACCACATGTCTCTTCATGAATCTGGCTCAGTACTTCCTTAGCCTCCGCGCTGTTAATACATCTCGCGAGCCATCCCTGGGGGCCGCGAAAGTACAGCTCCCCCTTCAAAATGGTGAATTGTGATAACGCGACCATGGGGATCCCTCCGCTGCCTGTCGCGATCTGCGTTTTAATGGGTTCGCGCCAGTCCTGATCGTTGGGAC
This sequence comes from Vaccinium vitis-idaea, assembly GCA_963854785.1. Classification (NCBI taxonomy): domain Eukaryota; kingdom Viridiplantae; phylum Streptophyta; class Magnoliopsida; order Ericales; family Ericaceae; genus Vaccinium; species Vaccinium vitis-idaea. The sequence continues at coordinate 22,570,779 of OY978215.1, forward strand.
TCTTATATTCTTCAACAAATGATGGTTCAGTCCTTCTTGTGATCTTAATGGCCACCGTGTCCCCTTCAAATTCTGTCTTGGCCCCCAAAGTAGCCAACGCGTCAGGGAACCTATTTTCGGACCTGGGTTTATGAATGATGCTGACATCGTCAAAATCTTTCTTGAGTCTTTGAACAGTTGCCCTGTATGGCGCGAGGCTAGCTGCTTTTAGGGCGTAGACACCTTCGCTTTGCAAGATTATCAGCTTTGAGTCCCCCACGATTCTCAGTCTCTTAACCCCCTTTTCTCTGGCCGCGAGCAGTCCTAGGATAAGTGCTTCATATTCCGCTTCGTTGTTGGAGCACTGAAATGCTAACTTGTAAGACAGATACTGCTTCGCGCCGCTATCACTCTGCAACGTGACTCCTGCTCCAGCAGAACTTCCTCCTGTTGCCCCATCGAAGCTTAGAGTCCAGTTCTCTTGTTCAGAGCTGGCTGCTAATGCTTCGAAATCATCTCCTGGTAATGATTCATTTAACGGTTCACACTCTCCACTAGGAAACTGGGCCAACAGGTCCGCGAGGGCCTGGCATTTGATTGCTCGCGGCGCGGTGCATTCTATATCGAATTCCGCGAGGGCTAGCAGCCACTTCGCGGCTCTTCCATTAAGTACAGGGTGAGAGAGTAGGTATCGTATAGGGTCGTTTCTGGTTACGAGTTGTACTTTGAATGAGAGGAAGTAGTGCCTAAGCTTCTGCGCTGTAAAAACAAGTGCCAAACAATGGCGTTCAATTGGTGTATAGCGTTCTTCTGCTCCTTGCACTTTTCGACTGATGTAATACACAGGCTTTTCAATTCCCCCCACTTTTTGGGCCAGCAGTGCTCCAATTGACCTCGCGGTGGAGGTGAGATATAAAATCAATGGTTTCCCTTTTTGTGGGGAGACCATCGTCTGAGGTGAGGCTAAAACGTTTTTTACCTGTTCAAATGCCAGCTGGTGTTTATCTTTCCATTCAAATTTGGATTTTCCCTTCAGCAGATCACCCAATGGTGCAGTGATTTCCGCTAGGGCAGGGATAAACCTTCTGAGGTAAGACACCTTCCCCAAGAATCCTTTGAGGGATCGTTGGGAATGGGGAAGGGGCATGCTTGAGATAGATCGAATCTTGGATTCGTCTGCGTCGATGCCATGTCTGTGTACCAAGAATCCTAAAAACTTTCCTGCTGTGACCCCAAAGGCACACTTGAGGGGATTCATTCGCATATTGAACCTTCTGCACCTCTTGAACACTCCTTCGAGGTTGCGGATATGATCTTCTTTGTACCTCGATTTCGCGACGAGGTCATCAACGTAGATTTCCACCGAGTGATGGATCATATCATGGAAAATTGCTGTCATAGCCCTCTGATATGTCGCACCGGCGTTTTTAAGACCAAATGGCATGACGGTGTAGTAGAAGTTTCCCAAAGGGGTCCGAAAAGCAGTCTTTTCGGCGTCCTCAGGTGCCATTTTGATTTGATTGTACCCACTAAATCCGTCCATGAAAGAAAATATTTCGTGGCCGGCAGTGATGTCAACCAAGGTATCAATGTGAGGCAATGGCATTTCGTCCTTCGGACAAGCTTTGTTGAGGTCGCGGAAGTCCTCGCAGACCCTGATTTGGCCGTTCTTTTTCTTTACGGGCACAATGTTACATAACCATGTAGGGTACTGGATTGGGCGAATGAACCCTGCACTTCTTAGTTTCTCCACCTCTTCTTTAATCTTTTCTTCCAAGTTTGGATGGTACTTCCTCTGTGGCTGCTTCACTGGTTTGGAGTTCGGGAATACGTCGAGGTGGTGAGTCACCAGCTCTGGATCTAAACCGGGCATCTCGTCGTAGCGCCAAGCAAATACATCACTGTACTTGCGAAGCAACGCGACCAGATTGGCTCGAGCACTGGGTTCCATGGTTTTACTAACAAATACAGGCCTCGCGGTGCCTTCCCCATCTCCTAGATTAACTTCCTCGAGCTCCTCCGGCTGGGGTTTTGGCCCATCTTGCATGCATTCAGGGGCCGACTCAGGTCTTTCAATCACCTCGAGTTCTTTTCCGTTCCCCTCTATATCGCGGGGGTCAGAAGCTTTACAAACGCTCGCTGACCCCTGACACCGTCACAAGTGATACACAGTCTTCCCCCCTTCGCTAGTCTTTGTGATCTTGCGAGGGGTCAACCTATCGAACACCGTGGGGCGTTTCGCGGGGACTGGTTCTGATGACTCACCCTTAATGTTTTCCCATTTTGGGATTTATCCCAACGGGCCTCGCGGTGATGGCTTCGCAAGCTTCCTCCACCTCAGAAAAGTACACTGCGTCTGAAAGGTGGGCGTCACAGGCCTCGAAGGGCCTTTCGGTTGCAGGCACAGTCACTTTCTTTCCAGCCCAGATTCCTTTGAGGCACTGGTGGTAGCTCGATGGGACCACCGCGTACCTGTGCATCCATGATCGCCCCAGAATTACATGGTAATTGGTTGATCCTTCAATGATGTGGAACTTTGTTGGTGCACGAATGGGCCCAACCGCGAGATCCAGTACGATGTACCCAAGGGAAGGTTTCTTTTCTCCTCCAAAGCCAACTATTCCTACCAGTGACTTGACGATTCGCGGCTCCGGGATCTCCAGCTTTTTTAACGTCTCGAGGGGCATAATGTTGATTGATGCCCCTCCATCTAGAAATGCTCGCTTAAACTCCACGCCATTGATGTACGCAGTGACAAACAGAGGCCTGTTGTGGGGAAATGGCACCCTTCTGTCCGCGTTTGAGAATGATATGGCATTAGAATCTTCGCGGATGATCCTCGCGACATAACCTCCTTCCACCACGCATGCTTCCTGGCTTTGATTAGCTATCTCCAATATCGCCTTTGTCATCATTGCTCTTGCGTTGGGGGTAAACCCCAGCCCATCAAAGAAGGTTTTAAACTTATGGCTCTTAGAAAGGATTTTATGCCTCTCATCCTCGCTTACCTCAACGGTAGGTTGATCATAGCTCGCGATCTCTTCAATGTGATCATAGAAGGAGGTCATGTAGACTTCTTCATCTTGACCCTCCATTTCGTACATAAAATCGTAATACCCACCATTATAGCACTCCGCCATCGCGACCCCTTCCCCATGCTGAGGGTAGGGCCTGTCGCGTACGTCTCTGTTTACACCAATTCTCAACTCGTTGTTGTCTTGTTTCTTTTTGAAAATATCTTTGAGTGTCCAACAATCACTCGTTGGATGTTGCACCCTCCTATGGAAGATACAATATCTTGGGTTCGCGCGATCCTGTTGGGTGGGCTGAACCTCAACCTCTGGGAGTTTTAGACATCCGTCCGCGACCCATGCGTTAACAAGATCAACAACCTCCTCTACGCTGCAAGGATATGGAGGTGCATCTCTTGCTCGCTCCTTATAATCCTTGAAGGGCTTGCTCCTTCTCTTAGGGTTGCCATCACCCCCTTGTGGCTTCCGCGAGGCTTGCGCGGAGGCCGCAGTGGCGATCCCTCCACTTTTCTTCCATGTTGTTTTTGGTATTTCTACATCGACAGTACCACGGATCTTAAACGCTGCTTCCATCAAAGCAGAAAACGTGTGGTACTTTCCATTGATCAGATGTTTCTTGTATTCGTTGATCATGCCGAGGAGGCAGATTTCCACCAAGCGTTTCTCTGGGACTGGCTCGTGGCACTGTACCGCTTTGTCTTGGAATCGTTTGATGAAATCAACGATGTCCTCAGTCAGCTTTTGCTTCTCATTTACAAGGTTAAGGAAGTTATCTTCTCCGTCACTTGGAAGAATTTAGTGTAAAACATATTCACCATTTCTTCCCAAGTGTTTACAGAGTGAGGCTCGATATTGACATACCAAGTATATGCGCGAGAGGTGAGAGACTTGGAAAATTCCCTCAATCGAAGGCTGACATCTTGTGAATGGACACCCAAAGTTTCAATGAAACGGTGAACGTGCTCTTGAGCACTTCCGTCTTTACCATTGAACTTCACAAATTTGGGTGGCACATATCCCTCCGGATATGGCATAGCCGTGATCGCGACGGGGTATGGAGGTTGAATCTCAGGGCTAGGAAGTGTGGGTAATGTGGCTCTGGCCTTTTCTTGTTGTAGCAGAGCTTGGACGTCTGCCAAAGTGAGAAATGCTTGGGGCTGTGGTTGTTGGATCACACCCCCCGCAGCTGGTGTACCCGGCGCCAGAACTGGTGGTATCATGGGGTTTGGATTATGGCCATTTTGTGGTGGAGCTGGTGGTGCAATAGGTGGGTTTACCACTTGTGGGTGAACCACTTGTGGGAGCTCGCCCACCAGGTTTCCTTCCACCACATTTGGTGGGGGCACTGGTGGAGCCGCTCGCGCTGTAGCAGCCACCACAGCTTGCGTGAGTTGGGTTATTGCCAAAAGCAACTGAGTTTGACTTTGTTGCATCTGCTGTTGTCCTTCTCTAATGAGTTGGAGAGTTTCAGCATTAGCAGCTAAGGTTTGTGTGGTATCAACTTCTTGAACTTCTTCCAACACAGGTGGTTGATTTTCCATTGCTCTTTGATGAAGGGTTTCAATGGCACTTAAAAGATTGTGAGAAGAAGAGCCTTGGATTTGTGAACCACTTCGTTGTGTTTGTAAACGGCTTCTGGTATCAACCATCAGCTATGAAAGCCTCCCCGCGGAGTCGCCTTATGTAGGATAGGTTCTTCGATGAATGGATAAAAATCAACTTGGAGAGGCTAACAATAACTAACGATTGAACAGGAATAGGAGAGTGTGTAAAGGGGCGAAGGATTAAGCCAAGTATACATAAAGAGAAGGCAGCAGTGTATCAACTCATTCCCCTTTGAGTCATCATCGTCCTCGAATCACAGTTCTAGAAGAAAGACGGGCTCGCGAGCGCTAGCAAGAACAATGTTCTTGATTCCAGAGCTCTGAGTCTCTTTCTCTCTCTCTCTAGAATTTCCGTGCTCCAAGGATGAATCAGAATCTCTCTGTCCGTCTTGAATTCGTGAATGAGTGTCCCATATTTATAGGGATCTGCACCCAATCATGGGGCTGCAGACATTTCCCCAATAACATGATGACACGTGCTCTCTCCGTATACCTGGGCGACGTGGGTGATGTCACTGGCCGTTAGGAAGCTTCCATTAGGTTATTCCAGTGCATCGTTTCCCTCGCAGCGACCCTTAATCCTTTAAAGCCACCAAGCCATTTCTATCTCCCCTGTTCCCGCTGCGCTGGTGATGGCCGTGAGCCCTTTGGCTCGCGCCAAGACCTAACTCGGGCTCGTATCGACTTCTCTGTCCCTGCCTTTTGGTCAGGTGCCGTCGCGAGCTTCATTCACGTATTCGCGTGAGCATTCACTCTTCCCCGTCGCGTCAATCTTCTTCACTGAGGATCTCGCGAGGGGTGATCTTCCCTTTTAGGTAATGTTTCCCTTGTTCAGGGCATCCCTTTGCGAAGGTAATCATAGCTTGGACACGCAATTTCGCGAGGGTTGTCCCCGCGGTGCCTATTCGCTATTGGCTAAACTCAACCGGTATCTGACGTGTCTCTTGTAACTTTTCTTCCCACGTGGCAAACTGTTATAGGTTGGTCAATGGTCTATTTTCCAGACGCGCTGACCTTTCCTACATGATCTCATTTAACGATCTTAGCCGATCTTTGCGGACCTTAATATGTACTCCTTCCGTACCAAAATAATAGTTTCTCTCTCTCTATCTCATGCTATTTTTCAAATAAAAAAATTAAGTACTTTCGTGTATTATTTTTCGAATTTTTTTGCACTGAATTAAAGCACTCGTCACTCGTCGAGTATTTTAATTTGGTACGAAAAAAAATCAAAAAATGATATATGGAAGTACTTAATTTTTTTTATTTGAAAAATGGCACGACTTTTCATAATGAACTATTATTTTGGAATGGAGGGAGTAAAATCTTTGCGCTGTTTTAATCGATCAAACATTAGTAAAAGCTTTGTTTTTTTTTTTTTATCGGCAAAAAGAAATTTATTAAAGAAGACTTGACAAAGGGAACATCAAGCCGGGGGGGAGAGGGGAGGGGAATCCAACCAAGGTTGAATAAAGAAAAAAACAAAGCCAAAAAACACCTAACAGGGAAAGCCCAAACTCCTAAAGTGCCTAAAGATCCAAACCCAAAACATGCCAAACCAACCACAAAACCTTCTAGACGACGACCTGCCACAAAGGCCCATTAGCAGGAAATGGGTTGCTTTTGAAGAGCAGCAAATCTATTAAAATCGCTCTCTATCATCTCCTTTATCCTCAACTCATCACTTACTGAGTGAATCACCCCCGTACGATTCCCAGTGGCAAGAGATTCCTGAAGTTCCCTCTCAACATCCAACAGCCTTTGGGTGCCAAGAGACTCACTATCCTCCATACCATCACTCTTTTGAACACTCGAGCATTCATCGAAAAATTGCCTTCTAATTCTTCTCTTGATGCTTGCTGGTCGAAGATCCACCATAAGATTGATCCCCTCCATCTAAGCTGCTCTAAGAGAGTTTGGAGATTCCAAAGTTATAGGTTCCACCACCTCCATCGAATTCGCCATTTCCATCATTTTTTTCCACTGGGTTTCTTCCACCACCTCTGTATTAACTGCTTCATCACAATTAGAGTCCTCAATCGAATCATCAACCACCGTGTCCCCCTCAGCATTATCTATTCCTTTGCTAATTTCCACAAGATCCTCTTTTTCACCAACAATTGAAACATAGGGAGTCTCTGCAACACACTCAGTTCCAAGTGTATACACCGTCAATGGTGGTTGAGCCTTTGCTAAGGAATCCGACTTAGTATCCAAAAATGTCTTCTCCAAACAGGCATTGGTCCGATTAGACGAGCCTATAGAGTCTGCCACCATAGCACCTGATGGGCTCAAAGACCCAGTCTTAGTCCAGCCCAATTCAAGAATACCTTTTTGATTCCTATGAGTTATATCCTGGCCGGTATCATTATTAACTGGGACAAACGCTTGCTCCTCATCCTGCCTCGAATCCTTGTTACCATTTACGACCATATCTTTTGCATCACCGTTAGAAACAGATCTAGGGAAGCATAGAGTATCCGCCTTGACACTATCGGGATTGCGAAGCTCTTGAATCCGTACCTTGTAAAGCACTCCACAAACATCCAACTGAATCCAATCATCAATAAACTCTTGCTTCTCAGTAGAAATCAAGACTTTTCCTTCTGCAAATGATGAAAGGCTTGAAGTAGTTTCATCGATAGCAAGGAAAGAACCCCAAAGCTCACCAATCTTTCTAAAAGTAGGAGGACTCCAAGCATTGAGGGGGACTCCGGAGCATTTAAACCAAATGATTCTTTCCAAACTCGCAGCTTCACCATTCCATTTTTTAGCATCAGAGAACCAGTTTGCTATCCATTTCTGTAGTAAGAACTTCTCCAAGGATTCCGAGTCAAGAAAAGTTAGCAGCAAAGATCTTGCCCCCCAACCTTCTAATCTTCACATCACTAGTAAAATTTTCCAATCTTAAAACCTCATATAGCTCCTCAACAGCAATGATCTTATTCAGCTTGGCCACTACACTTCTAGAGAGCCACTCATAACCAGTAGGTGAGATTTTTACGGATTTGGCATTCTCAAAAGCCTTCTCCACCTTTCCCCTAAGATCCCCCTTTAGCATCTGAGCATATGATTTGAAACCAGTAGCAGAATTGAACTTAGAGACATGGTGACCTTCAGCTCCTTTAAGGTTAATCTCACCAAGAGGAGTTACCTCTCTGACAAGCTCATTGTGATGATTTTACTTCTGCCCCTGTATTATTGTGAAGCCCCATTCTCACTCCCATAGAATTCCTAGGATGCTTCTGATCAAAACTTGTAAGCTTCACGAATAATTTTTTGCCCTTCCACCATAAGCCATTAGCTTTCGCTATAGCTACATCGGCAGAGACTGGGCAGCCATACCTAACAAAACCAAATTTTCTTCTTGAAACCTTGCTGTGTTTCTCTGGAACCTAGTAAAAGCTTTGTTAAATCTTTTTTTTTTTCCAAAAGAAAGCTGTAGATATTATTAAGAAATAAAAAGGCTCGAAGACCTAACATCAGCAAGGGCAAGATTAGCTAACATACTTAAAGTTGCAAGAGGAAAATAACGGGAGAAGCTTTAGACAATCTGAGAGAATAGAGCAACAATCGGAGTACGATTTCCCAACTTGAGAAAGAGCTTGAACGATTTGAAGTGAGTCACCTTCCACAATGATATTAGGCAGCCCTTTGTTTGCAGCAAGCACCAATGCTTCACGAAAGCTCAAGGATTCAGTAACTCTAGAGGAGAGTAGTCTAGGAAAAGGAATTGATGATGTCCCCAAAATTTGACCCGCATGATTACGGGCTACAATGCCAAGACCCACTAGTCCACTGCTTTTGCCAACCGCACCATTGACATTAAACTTAACAACACCAACAGGAGGCAAAGACCACATAGGAGGAGACGTGGATGCATGAGTGACAGGGGCGAGCGCTTAGAAGAATCATTAGCTTCGTTAAATTCAGAGCTTTGTTACTCCGTTCCAAATTGTTGTCACTTATACTATTTTGGGATGTTCCAAATTGTTAGTCATATTTGAAAAGTCAAAAAAAAAATTTATTCAATCAACAACCATCATTTCATTCAAAAGTTGAAATATAAGGGCATTGATGGAAATTAATGAATCTTTTAATGTGAATGCATTTATTGAATGCAGTTATTGGATGTCTACTTAAAATGTTAGAATTTCCAAAAGTGATCAGCAATTTGAAACGGAAGGAGTAGCTTATGAGCAGTAGACAGTACGTCAAACATAGTTCGCTGAAAAAGAAACCAATGGAATCATTAACATTATCATTTGCATGTTAAGTACTCGAATTGTTAAATTAAAGAGACCGTTTTAAGTTGTACTGTGAGTAAAAAAAAAAGTCACATTTCGAGACTAGTGGAGGTGAGCGTAAATTGGTCCGAGCGTTCGATTATGAAAAACAAAATATGTCAGGATTCCTCTCTATCTCAATCTGGCAATTGAACTTTGAGACATACTCGTTTTGTTATTAGGATGCTGGGAATTTCACTAGTAGAAGGTTTATGGTTGCCTAACCTGGCCTATTTTAAACAAGAAGGAAATTTATTATGATAAAATAAATGTTACAGAAAATGATAGTAGACTTAGAAAGTCAAAATTATTCATAACCAATTTCACGATAAAATTTTGAACCACCATACCCATAAATTAATAATTTCACCCACTTCCTCTAGGTTGTCACAAGTTCTAAAGAATCTAACACAACCATATCATGTTGTGGTCCAGCAGTTAGTACTTAGTACCTCGACACACTTTTGCTACAAACTTTTTGTTAGTAAAACAATTAGAGGTTATAGATTTGATTTTTGAAATGGATTATAGCCTTTATAGGGTACTAGGAAGAGTGGGATAGCTAGGGTGGTGGTTATGATAGGTGGTTTTAAAGTCATTACTCCCTCCGTTCTTAAATAATAGTACACCCTTTCTCTCTTGCCATTTTTCAAATAAAAAAATTAAGTAGTGTACAAAACATTATACACGAAAGTACTTAATATTTTTAATTTGAAAAATAGCAAGACTTTTCGTAATGGAGTATCATTTAGGAACGAAGGGAGTACTATTTTGCCTACACCAATAATTTGATGGTATATTAAAAGTAATCGTAAACACTTAAGTTTTGGAGGGGCAATTATGGAAATAATTTTGTAACCGAGCTTCAAAAAAGGAAGAGACCAAACTGGTGCTCTCCTTTTATATATTTGATGAGTAGATAGATAATGAGAGGTAGGGATGGCAATCTTGACCGAACCGATGGGTACCCGAACCATAACTGGTTTTTTTTCCCAAATCATAACCGAAATATTTCCTGTGGGTGCGGGGTATGGTATGGTATGTGAGATAACCGAATGAGTTCGGTTCGGTTCTGGTTTGAGCTGATAACCGAACTGTTCCCCAATCGAACTGAACCGGATATGTGTAATTACAAAATTACCCTTCATATGTAGAAATTTAGCCTGTGTATAGATTCAATGCATTGAAGATCTACTTAGATATATATTAGTTTTGCATTTAAAATATCTAGATGCATATCCGCATACCATTTTAATTGACGAATCTGTGGCATTTTCAGTTTAAGTGATTTTCATATTTGAATTTCATTCATAATTATTTCGTTATTATTTTGTTTTCTAATTTAACAGGGAGTACCCGAACCGAACCGATCCTCGATTGGTTCAGTTATGATTTCAATTCCCCCTACCCGTTCGGGTTTCGGTTCGGTTCGGTTCTAGACATTATCCGAACGGAACCAACCCATTGCCATCCCTAATGAGAGGTAGTTTTGTTTGCTTTGAAGGACCACAAAAATGTGGACTTAGGTCTAGTCCAGTAGTCTTCACATCGAGTCCCATCTAGTTTTGGGTTGACAATAATCGGAATCGTTTATTTTGTAAAGCTCGTCGAGTCTCTAAACTTGCTAAAACTCATGTTCCATAGATACCGATCAATGACTTATTAGAACACTCTCTTTGAACAAATGTATTGTGCACTTTGCATCGGACCCATTTGTTTTAGGATAAATGCGTTTTGATAAGTCATTGATCGGTATCCTCTGAACATGGTTTTTCCCGCGTTCGAAGAATTCTACAAACTTTGCAAAACGAACGATTTCGATAATTGTTACGAGCTCAGGATGGGCCCAAGAATATCCAAACTGGATGGGAGAAGACTAGACTAGACCTTAAATCTCCTTTTTTTTATGAGTCCTTCTACCTGCACAGATGTGCGTGCACAGATGGTGCACAGACGGGTCTCGGAGACCCACTTTTGGGTCCCACACGGCCGATCCGAGCCGTTTATTCATCTCAAAATCAAATTCCGAGGGGCCCACGCGGAGATCAAGTCGATCGGACGTCCCTAAGTGCTCGATCCAAAATCATCCCATTTCGTTCAAAACTTTTTGATCGAAATGGGATGATTTTGGATCGAGCACTTAGGGACGTCCAATCGACTTGATCTCCGCATAGGCCCCTCGGAATTTGATTTTGCGATGAATGAACGGCTCGGATCGGCCATGTGGGACCCAAAAGTGGGTCCCTGAGACCAATCTGTGCACCATCTGTGCACACACATCTGTGCCTATCGTTTTACCGTTTTTCTATTGTTCAATTGGTCTCCTAGTCTATAGGTCCATAGCTATTTCAATCAAAGGAAGAAAAGAACTACTTCAGTTTCAGTCAAAGGATAATAAGATAAAATAGAAAGGAAGCCGGCCATTACTGCTTTTCCAACCACTGATAGCACAACTTTTGCTGTTTTTGTAAAAAAAAAAAAAAAAAATAGTTCGTACAACCTAAACTTTTGTAACAACCTAGTATCTTTTGTGTAACCAAAAAAATAAAATTATCTTGGCATCCTACCTCTTGTGGTCCACTGTCACCAATGTTTTCTTTTCCCTATTTCCAATTAGTGATAGTAATATCTGATTCAATCAACTGATTGGATGTAGGGTTTGGCAAAATGAGTATGAGAAAACAACTAAAAAGCTTGCTTCCAAGGGATTGCAAGTCGCCTTTTAGGCGTTCTTGCAGATCAAAAAAGGGAAAAAAAAAAAAAAAAAAAGAGATTGCTAGTCTAAATCCTACGAAGGCTAGAGTTCCAAACTTTAGATGCCACTGAAAGTTTTCCCGTTAGTTATTTCATTAAGGCTCCAGAATTTGTCGATGTAGCCGCAAATAACCTCGAACATTCGATTACCTTAAGAAGAGGAAGAAAAAGGCGAGGGTCATGTTTTAACGACCCGGATTATTTGTTTTGAAAACTACTAACCTTGTTCTTGAATGGATTTTATGAGATAAAATCTAATTTTGATAAAATGTAGTTTTGTTTAGAGGTGTGATAAAATGACATTGTTTTCCCAGTGGATTAAATCTAGGGTTGATAAAGGTGTTTTTTAAATGATTTTGTGAGATAAAATCTAGTGTTGATAAAATCTAGTTTAATTTGCTAAAATCCGTTGAGAATATTAGATTTTATCAAAACTAGATTTTATGAGATAAAATCCATTCAAGAATAAGGCCTAATTAAACTGTTCATAACAAAATTTGTTTAACCTAATATCTGTAGTAGCGTGGTTTTTTTTTTTGATAACTCAAGCGTTTGGGCTAGTTTATAAACATCTCGATTAATCTTGCGTGCTCGATCCCACCGTCCAACATTGTTTCATCACACATTTGATGGAGAAATTAATTGAATGATTCCTTTAAAATTACTTTATCGTCCATTTAAGTCCGCTCATTGTTTATCCAACTTTTGAATGTATAAGACGTATGTTACCTAGGTTCAGATGATGATAATCTATAAGGGGTCCCGCGGGACCACAATATCGTCCACTCCGGTGAAGACAGTTATCCGGGTAACTGAAATTATTGGTGGCATGACGGTGACAGAAGAAGAGGACAAAGAGTTGCCGGGAGTGGCCCAGGTGGGTCATCGGTGGTGGATGAGTTGAATGGTGAATCCTGTTTGGAAAGGATTATGTTTAGTAGTAAGGGGGGTGTTTGGGAACCTCATTTTCAGCTTTTCGTTTTTAAGTTTTTGGCTTTTCAACTTTTTTTATTATGGTCAGAATGTATTTTGAATTTGGTAGAAGTGTTTGGGAGAAATGTGCAAAATACATTTTATAACAGGAGTAGTGTTTGGGAGATATGTATAGAATCCATTTTGTGGGGCTTTTTGTTAATGAAAATGAGAAAAGTGGAAAATGAGAAATCAAAAAGCTCCTCCCCACCTCTTTTTCACTTCTCCTCTCTAAAGTAAAAAATGGAAAACTCATTTTCTTAGAAATCATTTTGCCACAAGGCTCCCAAAAATCCAAAACCCAAAAATGTGAAAATGAGAAGTTGAAAAGGGGCTCCCAAACACCCCCTAAATAGGGGCGCCCCACATAATTTTGCTTTAGAGCTTATTATTCTAGAAAACTTTATTTATTTATTTATGCAAACTGTATTTTACTGTTTTTTTACAATGGATAAGACATGTCATTCTTTCACAATACATCAACTAAAAAACGACAATAAAAGAAAATTTAAATAAAAATTCAGTTTTATGAAACAAGCCTTTAGCAAAGGCAATTTGTGTTATGAACTCATTAATATTGTCCGATCGCAAGTAGACTATTTGTATTTATTGGTTACTCTTACTTTTGCTCTCTATATATAAATTCTGATTCAGCGGATGGATTCTTGTACATTGAGAAATAAGAAAGCAAAAAGAAAGAGAGAAGAGAGATTTTTTAGGTAATTAATGAGATTATGATCAGTTTGAAAGATTGATCCCATCAAGAACAATTTCATATACATAATGTTGTTGTTAGGCGAAAGTTTTACTTAGGAAACCTTATTAATTTTGATTGTAACAAATCATAGATTATAAAATAGAAAAATAATCGATATCTATATTAGTATTGCAGGATGACTTTTGGTGAATAGAGCTTCCTCAGCTTGCCACGTGTCCCCCAATCCTTTGCACTTTTTTAGCAATTAGCAAAGTCCTAAATGGTAGTATTTAATTCTTTACCGAGTTAAGCTTCATTAATCTTTTCAAATTTGAAATTAACAGAAGTAATGAAGACTAATGAAGGAAAGTAGCAATTATTTCCGAAATCCAAGGAAAGATTAAGAATTCTTATATTAGGTTACCATAAAAATTATATTAACGAAAAGATTGACAATTATCTTATATAGTATTGTAGGAAGGGTTTTCGTGAGTAGGCCTATGATTGCGACAAGTGGCACGAACTGATTGGTTGGTATATTTACAATGCTTATATTAATTTTCCACTAGAATTGCAATAAAAATACTTTTTCTAATAATCTATTCCAAAAAATGTGGGGTAGATTTGATTCTTGGAGATAATTTACCATTCAAAAATAAACGAATACAGTTTAAAAAGTTAATTGGACAAAGTTCAGTAGCTATAGTGTTTAAATTTAAAAGGGATCTCACCAAAAGAAAAAATTTACAAATGTTCAATGTGGATTCAACTTCGAAAACTTCCTCCACATGAGATTTGCTTTCCATTAAGGTGAGATTTAATTCCCCAAAGGAGAATTCATTCCTAAATTTGTCGTCTTATTCTATCTCTTCTTTTCCAAATGACATTTCTTTTGTGATCCATCTCATTCATGTATTTTAATTTTTTTTCACTGTAGTTTTGAGTTCTAGAAAAATATTTGACTGTTATGTAGGATGTGAAGTCTGAATGAAAAGTATAAATGAAGGAGGTGATTGTTTGGGATGATGAGGTATTAGCATTGATTGCCAATCCAAATTACAAATGCAGAAGCGAGATTGGTATTTCTTCAGCTTCATCAAGAAGAGTGATTCTACAGGTATTATTTTTTTATTGATTCTATAGGTGCTTTGGTTGATTTATTTTGTGATCAACATAAAATTTGTACTCTTTTTTTTTCCCCCCTAAAATGCATTGTGTGTTGACTTCAAAGATTTATGAGCACACCCGCAATCCTCTCAAGGGTGTATGAAATGCACTTAAAATTAAAATTAATGATCAATTCAATCATCACACACTAACAAGAGGTGATTAGAGAGGTATTTGATAGGAAATCCAATGCATTGATATTCTTTCATTTTACGCAATTCAATATTAGCACCATGCCCCTGCTATGCATAAAAATCATAGCACACAAAATAACATAACAATTGTATATCTTAGTAGTTCAATCCATATCAAACTTTCTAAGTAAATGACTGTTTGTAATTAAATTAGCAAAGCAACACTATTTTTTTTTTCTTTTGATTTTAGTTTCCTTGCATTGCACGGGGTGCCAGAGTCATATTATGGTGAAAAAAAGTTTGGTTTGAAACAATGGTGGTATGACACATTGGCATCCACCCCATCTCCCCACCATGTGTGGTTGGATCGGTCCGTGCATATAGCACAGGTTTGCTACAGAGTGTCTTTTTGTGAGAAAGAACGTGGATGCAACAAATGATAATAATTCATTGGTTTATAATATACTAGGATTTTGAATAGAGCATGTGACAATAATTCTATTACCATAACTCTTTTTTCAATTTTGAATTTGAAGTTCACAAATTTTGCTTTATTCTCTCTTGCATTCTTATTTTCCATTACAAAATTAAGTACCTTTGAGGTACGATATATAGTAAAATGTAGATACAAGTCAAAATCTATTATAGTATTGCAGTATATAATAAATTCATTTCAAAAATAACAATTTAAAGGGTAGGAGTAATTGATATAATTTTCATTTTTGTGCTATTTTTTTCTCTTATTTTTATAAATTAGTACTGGACAATGCCTTTTAAACCAAATGAATACAGACACAAATGATTTATTATATTTCGGACGACACATTGGTTAATTATTGCTATTTTACTTTATGCTATTCATGATCCCGTGCATAGCACGGGTTTTATGCTAGTTATGATGTACACGAGGAAAGATTTTACACCAAATTGGTGGAATTCGAATTAGCAACTCATGTGATCATATACAAGATTTACATACTGATTGAGTCAGCTTAATCCTGCAGAGTTACATTGTGATCAAGATTTGAATACTTTTTGTTGAAGGCTATGAATTTTCAAAAAGAAATGCTTGGAGATCGATGTAATATAATTCAATTTGGAAGGAACTTCATTGAAGTCAAATCAAGGTAGAAAATGGAAAGACTTGATAGGAAAGAATTCTGCTTGAAGATTATCCTCCAATTAATTTTCAAGTTTAAAAGGGAGAGAGGGAAGCATAAAAAAGAGAGAGGAGAGATTGAAGAAAGAGCTAGCTTATTGTGATAAAGAGATCAATTGTAAACTTTTGGGATATTTACCATCAGGTCACCCTTGGATCCCATAATTACCACCAGGTCAAACCCAACTCTGAAAAAATTTCCATCAACTCCACAACCCGTATAAAAATGCCTAAATCATAGGGTACCCTATGAAAGTGCCTAAACCACTAAACCCTATAATATGAAAGTGCACCCTAAACCTAAACTCTAGGGTACCCTACGATAGGGATGGCAATTCAACCCGCCCCGCTCCGAACCCGCCCTACCCCATCCCGATAGGGTAAGGTTTTTTTTATTTTTTTGGGTTATGGGTAGGGGCAGAGGGTGATTTTGAAAACCCGGTCAGGGTTAGGGTAGGGGCAGGGGTATGCTCACCCCGCCCCCATATTACCCGCCCCGACATATATACATATGTATAATTATATTTATATATCTGAAATTATATTTTCTCCCTTATATGCATTTGATTTTATTTGTATTCTTATAATTTTATTTTTACAACAAAAATACAACATTAGATAGTAGATTTTAGTTAAGTTGTAAAAGTTATTTTGTGAACTCTTATCATTTTTGCTCACTAATATTGGAGTCTAAAATATACTTTACTAATATGTGAAAAAAAAATAGGGGCGGGGCGGGTAAACCCGATACCCGATTGGGGTGGGGGCGGGGGTACCCATAAATTACCCGGTCGGTTTAGGGGCGGGTTAGGGGGTGGTTTGGGAATTTTAGGGTCGGGGCCGGGATCATCAAAACCCGCCCCAACCCGCCCCGTTGCCATCCCTACCCTACGACTAGGGTACCCTTATGACTAGGGTACCTTACGCCTAGTGTACCCTATGAAAGTGCCTAAAATCCTAAGATACCTCACGACTAGGGTACCTTATGAAAGTGTCTAAAATCCTATGGTATTCTACGACTAGGGTACCCCATGAAAGTGCCTAAAATTCTAGGGTACTCTATGAAAGTGCTTAAACCACTAAAACTCTATAATAGGAAAGTGCACCCTAAACCTAAACTCCAAAAAAGAGTGACTTACCTTAGTGGTAATTAAAAAAAATGACTTACCTTATTGGTAATTAGACATCTCTTTTCTAGACCTAGAGGTAATAATCCCTAAACTTTTTTATCCACACTTAGAGAGTGTTATTTGTAAGGTGACATTTCATTATTAAAGGGATTCTCATTCATAGTCTTGTACTCTTGTGAGGGTTTATCTTTTTGTGAGTGGTTTTGAAGAAAAATCATTTGGTGGTTGGGTGTTACTAGTTAGTACCGGAGTCAAGGATGGAGCCAGAGGGAAACAAGTGGTGGCGACCGCCACCACAAAGTTTTCATAAAATGCAATTATTATATAAAAAATAAATTTTTATCCCCAAATTATATAGACTCGCCACCACTAGGTTTTTTTAATCTTCCATCCTCTAGCTTTTTCTTTTCCCCTAATGTTATTATAGTTTTTCGTAGAGTCGATGAATATTCATAAAGCCTTATGTCATGTGATAGTGCAACATATCTAGAGTTGGACACTTAGAGAGTATACTAGGCTTGAAGTGGCAAACCAAACCACGATAGATAAATCTCTATCTTTGAATTCTCTCATCCATACTCTTTTACTTTATGTTTGTCATAACTTGGCTTATCATTGAATGTTATATAACTAGGAGAACAATTGCATGATAGGTCAATTAATTGAATACTGAATAAAAGATAATTGCGAATTCGTTCATCGGTTTTGTGCTCTGTCTTGTCTGAGCTTACTCAATCTACTACAATGACTATTTCTTATTATATCTACGAGTTTAGTTTTTTTTTTTTAATTATAAAATTCAATAATATACTTGAGAAACCCAATTTACCCCGTGTTGCATTTTGGACCAACAGTATTCAATATTTGTCTTATAAAGTTACATTTCTTTTATTATATTATATGTTTTAATTTTATAACAATTTCGCTGATTAAGTATCTTTATCAAAATACCCAAGTATTTACTCCTACCTTGGGCTTGAAGTGCGACTGTTGAGTCTCCAACTAAGAAACTAACGTAAGTCAATGGAAAACCACAAAAAACAAATCCAGCTAGCTCTCCAATCATGTGGTAGAGGTATATATGCTCCACAACAATATATATATATATATATATATATATATATATATATATATATATATATATATTTATTTATTTATTTATTTAATTTTTTTTTTTTTGCTTCACGGCGGGGATGTTTTAGTCAGTTTATGCGCACCTCACCCAACCTCTTTCCAGATTCCATTAAAAGTAAATCATCTAAACTGAAACTACGAGATTCACAACAAAGTATATTACAGCCTAATTGCAAAAATCAAACCTCGAATAATTGTGGTGGTGGCAAACCCCACTATCTAACCGGACTTTCAGCACAAATAATCATATCTTGCTTCAAATTTTGTGTGGGGGTGATTGAACTAAACCCATATCTATTTGTTTTTTTATTCATATGTATATACACATTTTTTACACGTGTCGACTAAAACTACAAAAATACAACAATCTTCAGTAGCCACCCATAACCAAACCTTTATTAGTATTCCAAGGGCATTTCAATCACTCCTGTCCTCATCGCATCTGCTCTGAGTTTCACAGGGAAGTCCACGCAGAATTAGAAGAAAAAAGATACTCCAAATCCCAGTCCAATATATATATACACATATACAGATACATATGATCAGAAGAAGGAGCTGCTGCTTCTGGGTTTGGTGAAAAATTCAGCGTTCTAAAGTGGGTCAGCTTCAGATTTCCGACAACCCTCATTTTCCAGGTAATAATTTCTATCTCCTCTCAATTTTTCTGGTGAAATTAATTAGATATGTGCATGCATGTTTATATAGATGTGTATATGTGTATATATATTCGTATATATGTGTACAGTGGGAGTTAAAACATAAAAGTGAGGATGAAGTTTCATGTTGTACAAGGATTCTGAACTTTTCAAAAGGTTACTGACTTTTTGCGTTGAAATGATTCTGAGTTCTGTTTATGAACAATCGTGTTCATCAACTCTGCTCTTTTGGTTTACTTTGCTACGGACACAATATCCGGATACAACACTCACAGGGGTGGGACTCACGGGTCGGACCTCATGTCGATGTTGTGTCCGGATGTTGACAGTCCGTAGCATTTTCGTTTACTTTACTTTCCTGATTCTGAGTTGCATTCGTAAACAACCAAGACTCATGTTGGGTTCTTCTTCGTTTATTACTAACTTTTACGCTTTCTTGCTTTGTTTAGTGAACTTTACTGTGTTTGCTTTTGATTTTCCAATAAAAAAAAGATTTTGATTTGTGTCTATTTCCGATGAGTTGGATTAGCGGTCAAAGGCTGCTGGCTTTTTGGCTAAGTTTCCACTAAAAGTTTCGTATTCTCACCGTAATCAAAAGTACATGTTGTTTCTGCTAAATGTCAAATTAATTGATGCATGCGAGGATGTGAGGAGAATGACTTGTGGAAGAATATAAAAAATACTGTTGAAAATGCCGAAAATACCAAAATATTAGAGTGGAAACTTAGCTTAGGTTTCTCTTTCAAGTTCAACCTAAGAGATCCTATCAACTTTTTTAGGGATCGGTCTACACATATATACTTCGGCTCACTAGCAGAGTGTGGGATCACAGGCGGCTCCACCCTTTGGATTGAGTTTTCACTTGTACACCTTAAATTATTATTTTTTTCCTTGAATTTTACTAGTAGTAATTTCATTTTTGGATTTGAACTCTCACCCTATATAAAACATTCATCAATTCACGTAATTCATGATTGAACACCTTATACAATAGCCAGTACATGTTCCTAATTAACCCCAAATTTTAAAAGAAGAAAAGAGGAGGGAAAAATAAAAGATCTAATGGTATCGCTATTGTGCTCTAACTTTTTTACGAAATACAATTTACTTTACATCTCAAAAGGAAAGAATATGTTTAGAAAGCTAGATTCGTAGCAACCTATTCGCCACAATTTTCTGTAAAAGAATGTTCTTAGATTTATTCAACAGTTTAATCTTCCTTGGCTCAAAATCTGAAATTTCGTCATGTGATGTATGAAGTTTTGTCCATACTGTTGGTAATTATTGAACACCATGTTAAAAATTTCTAGAGCCGACACTAGGTGCGATTAGTCCCAAGAATAATCGAGATGTTTATAGGTTGGCCCTAGTACACTAGGATATTTAGGGGAAAAAAAATTTCCTTATCTCAGAGGCCAAACGGGAATCAAGAAATCTGGTGGAACGAACTACTACTTCTTGAGTTGCTTTGAAAGAGACTAATTGTTCTTTAGTAAATATTATCCACAACTAATTAAAAACTAATTGATGCTTCATTGTGTGTGTCTGTGTTTGTTTGTAATCACCTTAATTAATTAAGTTTGATTACGTTGGTTAATGATTGATTTAGGCTTAATTTTTTTTCTTCAGCTGTTCCAAACAACGATGGCCATCACTTGCCCAATTTCAATAATGGTGCTTGGCATGTGAAAAAATACCTTTTGTGCTGTCAAATGACCCTTTTGCCCCTCCCAACTCGCAAAATGTCCAAAAACTCACCACTTCTTTCCCTCCAAATTCTAACTACTTTATTAATTCTATTCACCCTTTTTCACCCTTCAATGCCCCAAACGGTTGAAACTGAAGCCCTTCTTGAATTCAAAAACCAGCTAGAAGACCCCTTGAATTACTTGGATTCCTGGAAAAAAGATTCAGATTCTCCATGTGGCTTTCTCGGAGTTTCTTGCGATCCAAACACAGGTCTAGTCACTGAAATTTCTCTAGACAACAAAAACCTCTCCGGTTCATTATCTCCCTCCATTTCCATGCTCCAAAGCCTCACATCTCTTGTGCTACCTTCGAATTCAATTTCTGGGGAAATTCCGTGGGAATTGAACAATTGCACCAATCTTAGAGTTTTGAATCTCACGGGAAACAATATGAATGGTTCCCTGCCTGATTTATCCGGTCTGAGGAGCTTGGAGATTCTTGATGTTTCAGAAAACTACTTTTCCGGTGGATTCCCAAATTGGGTGGCGAATTTAACTCAGTTGGTTTCTTTAGGCCTTGGGGATAATGACTATGATGAGGGTGAAATTCCTGAAAGTCTTGGAAATTTGAAGAACTTGACTTGGCTCTTTCTTGCTGGTTCAAATTTGAGAGGTGAAATACCTGAATCAATTTTTGAGCTCAGTGCGTTAGGGACCTTGGATATTTGTAGAAACAATATTTCCGGAAATTTCCCGAAATCGATATCCAAATTACATAACATATGGAAAATTGAGCTGTATCAGAATAATTTGACCGGAGAACTCCCGGTAGAGCTAGCAGACCTCTCCCTTTTGCAAGAATTCGATATTTCCACGAACCAGATGTTTGGGAAATTGCCAGAACAGATTGGAAATCTGAAGAATTTGACAGTTTTTCAACTGTACGAGAACAACTTCTCTGGCGAACTCCCTCTGGAATTTGGAGATTTTCGCCATCTCAAATTGTTTTCAATCTACAGAAACAGTTTCTCAGGACAGGTTCCGGAGAATCTTGGTCGGTTCTCTCCATTAACTACTATAGACATATCGGAGAATCACTTTTCTGGGGGGTTTCCAAAATTCTTGTGCGGAACTGGGAATTTGCAGTTTTTGCTTGCATTGGAAAACAATTTTTCTGGGGAGTTAGCAGATAATTATGGTGAATGCAAATCTTTGGAGAGGTTGAGGATTAATCAGAACAACCTTTCTGGGAAAATCCCCGATGGGTTATGGGCACTTCCTAGTGCAAAAATGATAGATTTCAGCGATAATGAATTTTCTGGTGGGATTTCTCCTAATATTGGGATTTCAACTAGCTTGAATGAGTTGGTTTTGAGTAACAATAGGCTCTCAGGCAAGCTTCCGGTGGAACTTGGCAAATTGACTCAATTGGAAAGGCTGCATTTAAGTAACAATGAGTTCTCTGGAGAAATACCATCAGAAATTGGCTATCTAAACCAGTTGTCATCTTTGCATTTGGAGGAGAATTCATTTACTGGAAAAATCCCAGGAGAATTGAGGCAATGCGTTAGACTTGTGGACTTAAACCTTGCTTTGAATTCTCTTAGTGGTATTATACCCAATGCAATTTCACAGATCAACTCGCTGAATTCTCTGAATCTTTCTAGAAACGAACTTGAAGGTTCAATTCCGGAAAATTTACAGAAGTTGAAGTTGAGTTCGATTGACTTGTCGAAAAACCAGTTGACAGGAAAAATTCCGGTCTATCTTCTCTCCATGGGAGGCGACCAAGCATTTGTTGGAAACAAGGGGCTATGTATTGATGGAAGCTCTGAAACTGCTTCTATTTCGGGGTTTGCTGTTTGCAGTAGAAATAGTCTACAGAAAAGATTCATTGGTAATAAGCGGGTTATTTTCTGCATCATATTGGCCTCCTTGATTGTTATTTTGGGTGGTTTATTGCTAGTGAGTTACCGGAACTTCAAGCACAGTGAAGCTACTGAGATGGAGAATGATCTAAAATGGGATAAGAAAACAAATCACAAGTGGAAACTTGAGTCTTTCCATCCGATGGAATTGGATGCGGAAGAGATATGCAATTTGGATGAGGAAAAATTGATTGGAAGTGGAGGTACGGGAAAAGTTTACCGATTGGATTTGAAGAAAGGTGTTGGCACGGTGGCAGTGAAGCAACTATGGAAAGGGAACCAGGTGAAGGTTTTGGCAACAGAAATGAATACTTTGGGAAAGATAAGGCACAAAAATATATTGAAGCTCTATGCATGTTTGTTGAGAGGAGGCTCAAGTTTCTTGGTGTTTGAGTATATGGAAAATGGTAACGTCTTTCAAGCACTTCATAGAGAAATCAAGGCTGGTGAAGTGGAGTTGGATTGGTATAAACGGTACAGAATTGCTCTGGGAGCTGCAAAAGGACTTGCATATTTGCATCACGACTGTCCCCTGCCTATTATTCATAGGGACATCAAATCGACTAATATCTTGTTAGACGAGAACTATGAACCGAAAATTGCTGATTTTGGAGTTGCAAAGATTGCAGAAGGGTTCTCCTCCCAGAGGGAATCTGAAACCAGCTGTTTTGCCGGTACTCATGGTTACATTGCCCCTGGTGAGTTTCTTAAATCTGATTCCTTCAGAGTCGACATGAGTTTTTGTTTTGTTTCAGTATTCGCCTATTGAAAATTATTTGGAAAAATTTGTTGATGCTTTACTTTGACTGGAGAGTGATTAGGAAAGCATCTTTTCTTCTCTTTTTTCCCTATTGGACTGGTATAGCAGTCTGTGTTATAGAAGCAGTTAATTTATACAAATATTTTGCAGCCTTAAAATTAGTTTCAGTTTTATTTCACCAATTTTGTGATCAAATCATCCATCCTGAATTTTGCTGTTTCCTTAGATTCCCATCAACACAAAGAAATGCCATGAGGAAAAATGATTCATTACTATCAGCAAACTGATAATGACTTACTCTCTTTTATTATAGGATGATGATGCCTTTCTACATATGTGTATTCGTAGATGCTATGAGTTTTTTACACTCAAGCTGCAAATCTTCTGACCTTTTGTTTTTGTTATGTGGGCACTGATTTTCCTCTACAGAGCTGGCATATACTCTGGATGTCACTGAAAAGAGCGACGTATACAGTTTCGGTGTTGTATTACTTGAATTAGTTACTGGTAAAAGGCCAATAGAGGATGAATACGGAGAAGGAAAGGATTTGGTATATTGGGTATCAACACATCTCAACACTCTTGAAGATGTGCTCAAAATACTCGACAACAAGATTGTATCTTACAGTATTCGAGATGGCATGATAAAGGTATTGAAGATCGCGACTCTTTGCACCAGCAAGCTTCCCAATCTTCGCCCTAGCATGAAGGACGTGGTTAAGATGCTTGTTGATGCTGAGCCTCACACTTTCACATCTCCAAGCAAGCACGGAAAGAAAGAAACTGTTCTTGTCTAAATCCTTTTCACTTTTTGGAAGTTCAACATAGTTTTGAAGTCTATTGTCTTGCATATTGACTAGCCTGACTGTGGCAAACTGTAACTATATTTATGTTAAGAATCTTTTGTGTGCTGTTAGATGGGAGTGACACAAGCAGGATAACACTAGCGTGCTCAGCTTGTGCCACTGCACTACTCTTAGGTGGAGTTTTGTGTTGTAGAAGTACAAATTGTAATCTGATTGGGAGCTTAAAGCCATTTGTGCATAATTCCACTTTTAAGTTGTGAATCTGTTACCAGTTTCTTTCTACAATGTTATGTGTATCCATGAAGAGTGCCTATCAGAATACATATTTTGCGTATGAGTCGACTGACTGCGGTTGCCAATTTGATGGTTCGTTTAATCTTAACACCGTGTAATATGATATTAGAGCTAGATACTCGGGATTAACAGGTTGCGAGTCTCTGGTGACGCTGCAGAGACACTACTGTAGATCACATGGATGTCCGGTGGGGAGAATATTGATTGAGAAATCTTAGAGGTCTTACGATACCTGCTCTGCTCTGAAGCTCGAATTCGAACTCGAAGCACAAGCTTCCTATAAAAGAATGACAGAAATTGAACCCTTACTAAGTACTGCTCACCTACCTCAATGAATCGTGAGTATTTACCATAGAGACGGTAACATTTCCTCCGTATATGATTCGTATACAGAATGATGGGTTTTGTCACAATAACAAACTCTTAACACACAATATTGAGACACATTTTCAACTCCTTTTGTCGTAGAAGAAATGACTTAGTACATATATTTAAGTTGTTCACTGCGCATGCTCTCAGCGATCCGATGATGTAAAAGATTATTGTAACAAGGAAAAGATTTAAAGGGAAACAAAGCAAGATCACGTCGAGCTGGATCATAACGAATTTATTGGAAGCAACATGAATTCATAACCAAATAGAAAACCCTGAACAATTGATCAATGGGGCTTGAAAATCTAGTTTTTTGACAACAACACATTCACCAATTTCTCCAAATTCAAAGAAGATGACCCATTTGGACCCGCGGCCTTCTTTGCCAGTTCCTTCCACTCCATTGCCTTCTTCTTCATTTTCTTCCCTTTATCTCCACCCATCAATTCCAACACAAGTTTCTCTATCTCCTCCCTTTTCATATTGTTATCGATCTCCATTCCAACTTCCCATTCATTGCAAACGTATTTGCAATTTGTTTGTTGATCCCCAAAAAAAGGCCAACATATCATCGGCACCCCAGCCAACAAGCTCTCGAGAGTTGAGTTCCACCCATTGTGTGTTAAGAACCCTCCAACCGACGGATGGTTTAAAACTTCCTCCTGGGGGCACCACTCTGCTATATAACCTTTTTCTTTGGTGCTTGTTACGAATTCAGGTGGCAGCATCGCCGAATCGCCGGTGACTAGATCAGGCCTTATTATCCATAGGAAGTAGTGGTTGCTATTTGCAAGGCCCCAAGCAAACTCTACCTATTGAAGACAAAGTTAGTGTACGATAGTAATATGATAACAAACGCGATAGTGTTTTTTGCACTTGTTTTTTTGTTTTTTGTTTTTTTAGGTGAATTTACAAGAGGACATGGATCGTCTTTAGGCAATGGAATGGAAATACAATAAATGAACCAATTTTTCTGTTTGTGGGCCCTTTTTGGTCCACAGTTACAATCTTACCATTCAATTATTTTTTAGCGCTCATCCCGGTCTCCACCAACTCTGAAAACCACCTCCATACGAACAACAATACTAATTTTTTTGTTTTATTATCAAAAAGAATTTTTATTAATTCATACCACGAAGTACAAAGTTAATTGGGCCTTGGGTACATCGGCCTTACCACTTAATACCCTCTTTTCCTAATCACATGGAGGAACTGATTTAGGCCCGCTAGGCCTAAACCAGGAGGAAAACCCAAATGGCCCTGAAAAAGAAGCGGCCCAACTCAAAAAAAAAAAAACTCCTGAAAACCCTAATCCTAACAAACCAAACCAAAGTCCCACCAGCCACACCATGCCACCACCCCACCGGCTTCGGAACAAGCAGCCTAGCCCGCGAGAGACCAGAAGCAAACCACATAACCACAGAGAACAAAAAACCAGAAACCAGGCACAACCTCACCCTCAACAAGGAAACAGAGCCCCCGCCGCCGTAGACTCGCGGAGTAAACAAGCCGAAACTTCTTGGAACCACGAGGAAACCTTCAGCCGCTGCACCTCACCTGAGAGAGCACTAGCTAAACCATAAAACGCTGCTGCAAAGCCGGACGACCGGAGACTGAAAGCGGAACTGCAGCCCACGAGAAAAAATGAAAAAATCCAGCGCCTCCAAAAGGAGACCATGAACCCCCCATTCGGTCGTAGAACCACCACTAGCCGTTAGGCCCGAAACTGGATACCTCCAACAAGGAAAACCGGCGTGGTAGACCACCGGACAAACATACCATTAGGCCGAGATGGCCGCACCTAGCACTACAACCCATAGATTTAAATATCGGCCGAGACGTCTCGTATCGGCCGATACGTACCGGTATTTGGGGCCTCCGATACGGATACGGGCCGATATCTCGGTGTGAGGAAAAATCGCACCCCGTCTCGGCCGATACCCTCGACGTATCGGTGTCTCGGCCGATACAGGCCGAGACGGCTTCTGTCTCGGCCGATACGGAAAAAAAAAAAAAAAAAAAAGCTCAAACATTTTGAAAAATTATCGGTGAACCAAAAATTAGCAAAAAAAAAAAAATGAGAGATTATAATTTACAACACCAAGAACTCTATGGTGTGCTTATTGTTATGAGTTAGGCTATTGAGCTTGAATCTTGTTATGGCTCGTAATTGCGTGTTGTAAGAATTCTATGGTGCGCTTATTTTCGTATTATAACCTTATCATGGTGGTTTGGTTCAATTATATGTGCTAAGATTGGTTAAAATATTACTAATTAAGCTAATGAGAGAAAAAAAGAAAGTGTAAAATCAAGTTTTCTACATATTGCTAATGATTTTAAAAAATTCACGGCCGAGACGGCCGATTCCCGCGACGTATCACCGATATGTCCCGATACCGATACACCGATACCGCGACCGATACCGAGATTTAAAACCTTGCTACAACCATGGCCGGGAACGAGGACCCGAGAAAGGGGGAGGGAGAGGGGAACTTGCTCATGGAAAACACATGGCTGATCATAGAAGGAAGGAGGAGAGAAGGTGGAGAGTCTAGAGAGAGAAATGAATCCATCCAATACTAAAAATTGTTGTCAATGAAAAATATGACGCCAATTAAGGGAGAAGAATATATCTGAGTGCAAGAGAACAAATTCGTTGTCTTAAAGTTATATCTGCGCAGGATTTTGTGAATGATACCGCTTTATAATGGAATTCAAAATCTCACAAAATGTGTTGTGGAAACATGTTGCACTTGTACAGTTGTACGCATTACAGACCCAGTTGAATAGTAACCTAATGAACGCTGCTACGTGCACCGATGGTGTTTTTGAACAAAATGGGGTAGTTTTGGATCGAGCTCAGACAGCCGTCCGATTGCCTCGATTCCCGCGTGGGCCCACTCGGAATTTGATTTTGAGAAGGATGAACGGGTCGGATCGACCGGATGAGACCCACAACGGCGTCCCCAACGCCGTCGGTGCACCATCGGTCGGTTCCCCTATCTTTACTGGTAACCTAATTAGTCTGACAGAATTTTTTTTGTATTGATAACTCATCTAGAATAATATGGCACTCATACTTCCAAGACTACGAGACATAAAAGTGCGTGTTTGTTTCAAACAAAAATAAAGACACCAAATCGTATTATAAAAATGAGAAATTTGGATAGATTTATATTGTCGTGTTAGTGTCAACAATTATACGACTAATTATTCACAACTTTTTGATTATACTGTGATTTAAAGGTTTGTTCCGTTCTAAGATTTTAGGTTCGAGTCTCATTGTCAGCAGTTCTTGGGGTCACCTCACTCTCACGAGTAAGAATGTGAAACGGCTGTAGGAAAGCATGTAGGGATTTGTCCGAGATATGCATAAGGTAGTCCGGAAAACCCTATAATTCAAAAAAAGAAGAAGTACTGTACTGAAGAAAAGCTGTCTGCCCACATATCAATTTGCACTTAGTGAGACATAAACCTGTGTGGGCCGAGCAATTGCACTTATTGTGACATAAACCTGCCCACAGATCAATTGCACTTATTGCCCAAGTGGGCCGAGCCGTATCCTTTGATGTGCACTTTAATTCTCGAAATGAAAAGGGCAAGGCAAAATTAGTTTCACTGGACAACAATAAATCCTGATCTGAAAGACATTTGTGTAAGAAGGTAATGGCTACAACAATTACATATCATTCTTATTGTTTAGTATATTTGAGTTTTGTTGATGTCCGAGTGAGCTAATTTTCTTTTGCAAAGATGTTTCAGCACTCTACGAGACTCATAAGTTGAACGGCTTGGATCATTCGAGGTGAGCCTTGAATTGAAGCCAGCTCATTCTCCAAACTCTCTATAAAGGAAATTGTAACGTTGAGATTCAGTATGCGTGAACTCCAACCTTACAACTTGGTCCAAGGGGGAGTTTCTGGAAACTTTTGATGATCCTAGCAATATTGTTGTGTAAATTTTTTTGCTCTCCGTTTGCATTTTCTCGATTGCTTTTTGGAAAACAAGACACTTGATCTTAAGATCCTTTGGAGCTAGTCTATACGAAGCATTAGCTCTGGCTTCAAGTGGGGCTCCCTGCTAGAAGACGGTGAGTTTATGATTCCCAAGATTAGTAGATGGGCGCATAGTTTTAAATCTCGGTATCGGTCGCGGTATCGGTGTATCGATATCGGGACGTATCAGCGATACGTCGCGGGAATCGGGTGTAGCGGCCGTGAATTTTTTTAAATCATTAATTAGCAACTCATATAAAACTTTATGCTAACTTTTTTTCATCTCATTTGACACATTTTACACAATCTTAGAACATATATAATATGAAAATTAGCACATTATAGAGTTCTTACAATGCATAATTATGAGACATAACAAGTTTCAAGCCAAGAAGTCAATATAGGTAATTATTACGCAATTTTCAATCCTAACTGTTGATCCCAAAGAGATTTCACTTGTGGTGGCATAGAGGATTATATCCCCTCAAGTAATAGCTGGACAGCTTGGACCCTGTGGAGCCCTCTTTCTCTGGTTGTTCCTCCTGGTGACGGTGGACGACGATGATGATATATACTCTCAGGTAGAACTCTAAGCCTGCACACTGAGCAAACCGTTAGCACCAGACCGGACCGTTGAGTCCGGAATGGCACTCCGACGGTCTTGTAAGTAAGAAGAAGAAGAAGTGCAGTAGATTTAGGGTTTTAGAGTGAATTGCGCGCGTACCTCTAGTAGGAGATGAAGTTCACCTTTTATAGGTGAGCCCTGACTTGGCCTCCAAGTACAGCCGTGCCCATCACGTGACACAACCACTCGGCTGACGTCACGATGACGAGCCCGGAGGAATATACTGCATGCACATGCTCCCAGTAAGGTCCTGACGCGTGTCATAACCGTCATCTGTCACGATCACAGTTTGTTACGAGCACATGCCGCATTAACCGCTATGCTGACTCAGGACCGAGCTTCTCGGTATGTTATCAGCATCACGAAGTCGGTTATGGTCACCCCTCGGGTACGCCCCGAGGCCTTTTGATATTAACCACGAAAGGCCACAAATGAATTAAATATAGGATAGGTCTCGGCACTTTGCCGAGGCAGTGGGCCGAAGCCCCACAATGCTCTTTTTGAGTATGTTGATTCGTAATTCCGAAGAGTCCCTCAATGATAGTCTCTCGGCGACTACAAAGAGGTGTCTCATATTGATTCAGTGTACAAGCCAGGTGCTCGGTATAACCGGACCCCTACAATAGCCCCTCGATCCCTCCGTGCGGTTATCTTTCCACACGAGGGGTTGAATATTCGGGTGCCGAACGGGTTCCGATCCGAGCCCCATTCCACGAGATAAGGCTCATCATTAGATTCCCTGCCATCGCCGTCCCCCTATCCACCCGGAGCCTGCCACGTGTCCCCTACGAGTAGGATTTCAGCGGTGATGTGACAGCTGTAGTCACGTTGCTCCGTAATGCTGACGTAGTGGAGAGAGATGCTACGGTGAACCGTCTGAGATGACACGTGCTACGTGTTCACTGGCTGGGCGTACGCCGTTCCGGATCCCTTACAATGACCGTGAGGTTTTCCCGCCCAAGCCCATTAATTTTTCGAAATCCGCCCTTCCCTATAAATACCCCCTCAAACGGAGAAGGGATGTTTTCTCTCTCTTGTTTATCGACTTCCAGAGCGTCTCTCTCTAGAAATCCTGCAGATTCTTTGCAAATCGAAGCCTTTTTAACGCGTTTCGTCCAGATCTTCAGGTAAAACCTTGTCCTAGCTTGTTCTTCTTGCTTTTCTGCTTGTTTCTCTGCATTTTGGTCAAGTATTTTTTCTGTTTTCGTCGAGTTTTCTGGGTTTGGGTACTTGAAGATGAACAGTCATCTTCAACCTGTTCTTGAGGTTGAAGATGACACCGAGAAGTCTAGGATACCTCCACCGTAGGTAGATTCCGGAGAGTTAACTGTCACACGTGCACTTTGTCTGTTAGGGATCTCAAACGTCTGGTGGCCGCCGAGGGATAGGTTGTTCGGTATTGGTTTCAGGACCCATTGCTCATAGCTAACGGTCTTTTACCGTGCATTCTTTTGTTAGGTCTGGCGCCACCAGTCTTCGAGATCTCTTTAGACTCCGAGAGCTCAGGATCCGAGACTTCTAGCACCGCTGCTTCCCATATAGCTTTCCTTCTTCACAAATATAGAGCTCGGCCAAACCCTTGCCGAGAGATCGTACCGATGGACTACGATTTCGAAGTCCCTTTAGACGAGAGGCCCCTTCAATCCATACCGCCGAACCCAGCCCCTGGTGTCCCCGAGGATCCCATTGACATAGTCGATGATGTTGACGTCTCGGACGGCTTTTTAAATGATAGCGAGGCTACAGAGTCCGACGACCGGTCAGAATGGGACCCTTCTGAAACGACCACTAGCGCCGAACCCTCTACCGCCAGTGTTGAGCCTTCGGAGGATAACGCTGCTGCTGAAGTCGAGCAGCTCATCCTTGCCGAAATTGGCGTCGAGATGCCTGAGCCTACTCCGTCTTCCGAGGGGGCGTCCAGTAGTTGGAAGAAGGAGCAACGGTGTCCCTATCTCTGCTATTTCATGACCGGAGAGGCCGGTCTCAGAGCCTTCCGTGATAAGTACGACATTCCGGAAGATGTCAGTGTGACCCTTCACCCGAAGGGTCAAGAGCTCGTCTATGGACCGAACCACCTCAACATCCCTTTAATGGCTATAACTGAAGGAGGGGTGCGGATTCCGATGAGCGAATTTGTCCGAGCGTTTTTAAACGCTTATGAGCTTTCTCCGGACCAGCTCACGTGCAACAGCTACCGGGTCCTTAGTTCGGCATACGAGATGATGCTGAAGGATGACTTGGATCTCAGTGTTTGGGACCTACTCAAGATCTACGCTGTGTCCCGGAACAAATCGTTCGGGAGGTACTTCTTAATGACCCGTCCGAAGAAGCGGGAGATCGTAGAGCATCTTCCGGACTCCGAAAAATGGGCTGACCTCTACGTAGTGGTCTCTGGCAACTTTGACGAGCCCTCTGATGGCGATATCTTCCCCATCCCGACCGTTAGAGGGAACGTTGGTCGGTTCTTGATTCATACTTTGTCTGTCGCTTTACTCCCTGTATTTTTTGTGTACTGACCTTTCGGATGATTTTCTTGCAGCTCCATCTCCCGTAACAAGGAGGCTCAAGAGGATAGCCAGGAAAAGCTGTGCCGAAGCACTATATGAGGTACAGGGGAGATTGACCCACGACTTGCTCGGTTACATTCCGACTTATAGGAGTTGGATCAGAAAGAAGCCCAAGAAACCGAGAAAAGCCAAGCCGAGCCGTACGATATCTGAGGCTGAACGGTTGTTACTGGAGGAGCAACCTTTAGAGAACCTCCAAGGACAAGAAAGGGTCCCCGTTGACAGGGTTTCCCCGGATCCTTCGGATACGATGCCGCCGAAGATTGATCTGAAAGCGAAGCTGGCCGAAATGGCAGCGAAGGCGAAGACTAATGCGCCGAAGAAAGGCTCTACAAGTTCTCCGGCAGTCCCTCGCAAGGTCCCGATTGCCACAGTTCATAAAACGGCAACGGCTCGGTCAAAACCGACGTCCTCGACCGATGAAAGAGCGGCTAAGCGGGTAAAAATATCCGAAGTCCATACTATTGATGATGACATGCCTGAAGCCAACCGAGGTGCTGATGCCTCGTCTCTGCAACAGCCGGACATTACTCTGCTTCCCTTCTCCCCAGTTTTGGTGAAGGAAAATGGCAGTGTCATCATGGAAGATGACAGTGTGGCCGAGAACTCCCGCCTGGCGATGGGGCTTCTGCCAGGGCTAGCTCTGAAAAAGACCTTGATCTTGTGCCGGACAAGCTAGAGGATAATCTCTTCCACTGTACCGCTCAGATCATCAAGGTAAGCTCTTTTTTAACCGAGCTCTGTCTATTTTCTGTTGTTTATCTTTATGCTGATACTGTGTTTATCATTGCAGACCGGACAATCGATGTTCAAGCTCTACGACCAAGCGCTAGATCTCAGCAACTCGGCGAAGAAGCTAAAACGCCGAGCTGACGCGGCCCTTGAGAAGGTCGGTATAGCCGAGAAAAAGTCTGAGGAGCTGCGTCAGGAGAACGAGAGGCTCAAAGGTGAGCTTGCCGAGCTGGTGGAGTTGAAGAAGAGGGCAGAAGAGCGATTGGAAGAAGAGAGAGCCGGGCATCAAAAGGCCGTGGACGCTGCAAGGACCGAAGGCCATTCGGTTGGGTTCGATGAGGCTGGTGAGGCCTATGCTGGCGATATTTATCATCTGGTGAAGGATGGAGAGCGCAAGGGCAGCAAAGGGTATATTTTTGCCTGCGACGCCTTCAGAATCCTCGCCGAGGATCCTCGACGCGAAGCACCTGAATTGCCTGATTCTCCGACTGCTGAAGAGATTCCGGAAGGTGATGCCGAAGAGATTCCCGAAGGAGAAGATAATGAAGATAATGCTGAGAACGTCCCCGAACCGGAGAGAACCTCCGAGCAAGCCAATGAAGGGACCAACGTAACTCAGTAGGATAAACTGTTTTAGTTTAAACTGTTTTTGATATTACTGGACGGCTCCGGACAATTGGAGTTTGCCGTACCAGAGTTTGTAATGTTTAAAGCAGATTTATTTATGGAGATGGCACCGAACAAATACCACCCCGCCATGCTCCCGTTTCACCGAAGTGGTGAAAATGTTTTGATTTGAATGTTTTGAATGGATGATTTAGCTTTTTCATATATGGATGTTTATCGTTTGTATGCAATATGATCTTTATTGATTGGTATAAAAACCTTTTCAATACTTAGAAAATTTCTTACGCTTTATAAGAAATACATCCATCCAATAGCCCCTGCTTCGGGATCAATCAGAGAAAACGTTGCTCGGATTTAAACCGAAGCAATCGCGAAATGGAATGAAATTTTTCCAACACTTGGAAAAAATTTCCTCTGATAGCCCCTGCTCGGTTCTAATCAGAGGAAATAGTTGTTCGGATTGGAACCGAAGCAACAC
Organism: Vaccinium vitis-idaea; assembly: GCA_963854785.1. Taxonomy (NCBI): domain Eukaryota; kingdom Viridiplantae; phylum Streptophyta; class Magnoliopsida; order Ericales; family Ericaceae; genus Vaccinium; species Vaccinium vitis-idaea. Next base: position 22,604,355 of record OY978215.1, read on the forward strand.
AAAATGGAATGAAATTTTTCCAACACTTGGAAAAAAAAATTCCTCTGATAGCCCCTTCTCGGTTCTAATCAGAGGAAATAGTTGCTCGGATTGGAACCGAAGCAACACGAAATGGAATGAAATTTTTCCAACACTTGGAAAAAATTTCCTCTGATAGCCCCTGCTCGGTTCTAATCAGAGGAAATAGTTGTTCGGATTGGAACCGAAGAAACACAGAACGGATTTGAAAATCCTGGCGCCGGCCCAAGGTTATTTCCGGACCTTGAGAGTTCTAATCAGTAAACAAAATGGGCAATAGTCGTAGCGAAAGATTCTCTTTTCATTTAACATCCGAACACCTTCAATTACAAGATAAAAAAGGGGCAAAACAGGCAGCCAAAATGTACTTCTTCTAACAAAATTTTGCCTATGCATAGAACTTCCTAAGCTTAGTGGCATTCCAGGGGTTGCCAATAGGTGTTCCGTCTATCTCTGCTAACTTGTATGATCCGTGTCTGGCCTTTGCAACCACTCGGAAAGGTCCCTCGTAGTTTGGTTTGAACTTAGTCTTTTTGGACTTCTGAACTACTTCTCGGAGCACAAGATCATCTACGTTGAAGGGCCTCATCCGGACATTCTTGTTATAGCCCCGAGCGACCTCTTGCTGATACGAGGCATGTTTCAGGTGTGCTTCGTCCCTGAGCTCTTCAGCTAGGTCGAGCTCCCTATCCATGGCCTCATCGTTTGTCGGCACATCAAAACTTTCGGTCCGAGCTGTTGGGATTAGGGTGGCTAGAGGGAGAACAGCTTCCATGCCGTACGCCATAGAGAATGGCGTTCGGCCAATTGAGCGCCGGGGTGTGGTTCGATAGCCCCAGAGAACTTTTGGGAGCTCTTCGGCCCACCTGCCCCTCTTGAGAGTTAGGCGTCTCTTGATTCCTGCTGATATGGTCTTATTTGTCGCTTCGGCTTGCCCGTTTCCTTGTGGATATGACACCGAGGAGTGGAAGATCCGGATGCTGTGCTTCTTGCAGAGTTTCTCGATCGCTTCGGCCACAAATTGGGTCCCGTTATCCGAAATGATCGCATAAGGGACACCGAAGCGAGAGATAATATTCTTCCAAAGAAAGCGTTCTACGTCGGTGGCAGTTATGGTGATTAGAGGCTCGGCCTCAACCCACTTGGTGTAGTAATCAGTCGCTGTTATCAAGTGTTTGTATCCGCCTGGAGCTGTCGGCAGCTTTCCCACTAAATCAAGCCCCCATTGTGCAAATGGCCATGGGCTGGTGATTGGTTGCAAGACTTCGGCAGGCTGGAGCAAATGAGTGGCGTGCTTTTGGCATTGCTCGCACTTTTTGACATACTCCTCGGAGGTCTTCTTCATTTTCGGCCACCAGTACCCTTGGGTAAGGGCTCGGAGATGAAGAGACCGTCCGCCAGAGTGGCATCCGCTGCTTCCTTCGTGGAGTTCCCGGAGGATGCCTTCCACTTGGGAATCATGGACAACCTTTTAAGTCAGGGCCGGTGTAGGTCCTTCGGTACATCTGATCGCTCGGATCCAAGTAGAAGTAGGAGGCCTTGCACTTGACCCTGTGAGCTTCCTTCTTGTCTGTCGGGAGCTTCTCGTGTTTGAGGTAGGCGTAAATTTCGTCCATCCAACTTGGGCCGAGGGATATGAGTAGCACTTCTTTTGTCTTTTGCTCAATGCTCGGACCCTCTATTTCTCCTAGGAGGATGGTTCGGTTGGGGGAAGCTGCACAAGCTGTTGCCAGGGAGGCCAGAGCGTCCGCGTGGGCGTTTCGCTCTCGGCCCACCCATTCAATTTCCACGGTTCCAATCTCTTTCATCAGCTCCCGGACTTTGTCGTAGTACTTTTCCATCCTTGGGTCTTTTAGGCTATATTGGTCCTTGATTTGGTTCACAATCAGCTGGGAGTCGCTGTACACTTGCACTGTCTCGGCACCTAAGTGTTTAGCCATCTTTAGGCCGGAGACTAATGCCTCATACTCAGCTTCGTTGTTAGATGCTGGGAAACCAATGGTTAGCGCATTTTCGTGCATGACACCTTCCGGGGATATGATCACGATACCGGCTCCAGCCCCTCGACTGTTTGAGGCTCCGTCGATATGTAGGCGCCATACATCTCCTTGGAACATCTTCCATACTCTGCCTTTCCTTTCTTCGTTAGGTTTCTCGGCTTGCGCCGGAGTCCCTAAAGCTCTTCCGTTCGTTTGAGTCTCCACCGAGCACTCAGTTGTGACTTCTTGGGGTACTTCGATTATCTTCAGGCTGTCTTCATTGAGCTCAGGTGTCAGTTCGGCGATGAAATCTGCCAGAGCCTGTCCCTTGATAGCTGTTCTCGGTTCGTACCGAATATCAAAGTTTCCTAACTCCAAGCTCCATTTTGAGATTCGAGTGGAGAGGTCGGCCTTTCTGAGCACGGTTTTCAGGGGGTACTCGGTGATTACGATGATGGTATGGGCTTGGAAGTAAGGCAGCAGTTTCCTTTTCGCCGTTACAAGAGCCAAAACCAATTTTTCAAGAGGGAGGTACCTTGTCTCGGAAGGAACCAATGTTTTGCTGGCGTAGTAGATGGGCTGGAAGTTAGCCCCTTCCTTCCTCACAAGGACCGAGCTCACAGCATGTCCTGAAACCGAGAGGTAGAGGTATAGATCTTCTTCAGGCTTTGGCATTACGAGGAGGGGAGCTCTGGAGAGATAGTTCTTCAATTGGCCCAACGCTCGGTCACATTCCTCGGTCCACTGAAAACTCCTTTTGCTTGTTTTCAGAGACTCGAAGAAAGGTCGGCACAGATCCGAAGACCGGCTGATAAACCTGTTGAGCGCCGCGGCCATCCCTGTGAGCCGTTGAACTTCCTTGATGGTGCTCGGAGGTCTGAGGTTCCGGATTGCAGATATCTGCTTTGGGTCCGCCTCGATGCCCCGCCGGGTGACCATGTATCCGAGGAACTTTCCAGTGCCGACGCCAAATGCACACTTCTCGGCGTTGAGGCGCAACTTGTGTTTCTTCATGACAGCAAAAATTTCGCCGAGGTGCTCCAAGTGATCCGAAGCGTGCTTACTTTTGACAACCATGTCGTCAATATATGCTTCCATTGTGTCCCCGAGCTGCTTGGCGAACATTTTGGTGACCATGCGCTGGAAGGTAGCCCCAGCGTTCTTGAGACCGAAAGGCATGACTCTGTAGCAGTAGGTCCCTCGGGGAGATATGAAAGATGTTTTCTCCTGGTCCTCTACTGCCATTGCTATTTGGTGGTACCCGCTGTAGGCGTCCATCATGCTGAGCCGAGCGTGTCCCGCCGTAGCGTCAACCAACTGATCAATCCGTGGCAGTGGAAAGCAGTCCTTCGGGCAGGCATCGTTCAGGTTGGTATAGTCTACGCAAACGCGTAGCTTCCCATTCTTCTTCGGCACGACAACGGTATTTGCCAACCACGTCGGATATTGGACCTCTCGGATGGCCCCGGCATCAAGTAGCTTCCCGACCTCAGCAATAACAGCGTCTGAGTGGGCCGGAGACGAACGTCTCGGTTTTTGGACCACGGGCCTTCGGAGAGGATCGACATTCAGAGAGTGGGAGATAAACTGGGGGTCAATGCCCGGCATCTCGTATGGTGTCCAGGCAAAAACCTCGACGTTCTTTTTAAGGAACTCCACCAGCTGTTCCCTTTCAAATGTTGTCAGTGTCGATCCGAGGAGAAAGTAGCGAGTCCCGTCGTCATTTATGGGTACAGTGACGAGGTCTTCCACCGATTTCTCCTCCGCGGCCGTGCCGACTTCCTCCAAGACCGGACCCTCGAGTTCCTCGGTAGATCTTGGTTTGGGTTCTTTCTTCTTCTTTCCCTTCGTTGTTTTCTTCTTCATATGCACCGCGTTTACCTGGCATCTTTTTGCTGCCATCTGGTCACCTTTGATATCCTTCTGCCATCCTTCGGAACCAATGAACCGGACAACTTGGTGATAAGTTGAGGCGATGGCTTTCATTTCGTGCAACCAAGTTCTGCCGAGGATGGCGTTGTAAGGGCTCGGCGCGTCTACCACAACGAATTTCATCTGCAGGGTTTTTGAGCCCGCCCTCACCGGAAGGATGATCCGTCCCATCGGCCAGACCGGAGCCCCGTTGAATCCGAAGAGGGGGGAGTCGGCCGGCATCAAATGGTCCGGGTTCAGGTTCAGCGCTTTGAAGGCCGAGTAGTACAGGATCTCGGTGGAACTTCCTTGGTCAACGAGCACTCGCTTGACCCTGGGGATTCCCATGTAAACGGAAATTACCAGAGCGTCGCTGTGGGGTAGCTGAACGTCTTTTAGATCCTGCTCGGTGAACGTGATTGTCCACTGCTCCTCACGGTCCGAGAGCTTTCGTTTACCGCTTTCTCCAATGGCCAGAACCTGTGAGGAGGGGCTCGGTACTGCCCTAAGTGCTGCAGTCTTCTCTTTGGTTGCAGCCCCATGGATCACATGGACAACTACTTCTTCCGGAGGGTTATTCTGCTGCTGCGCTCGGGCTGCTGTCTTTTGTCGGTCAATGAACTGGTTCAAGCGCCCCTGCTTAACCTGCCCTTCAAGGAACTCCTTGAAGGGTCGGCAAGCAGTGGTATAGTGTCCCAGCTCATTGTGGTAAGTGCACTTAACCTTGCTGTCGCTTGGTTGGCCTTCGGCGGTCCCCAGCTTACCAGTTGGCCAAGCGAACCACGGTTCCCTAGAGATTTCTCTTATAAGCTTGTAGAGAGGTAGGTTGAATACTGTTCTTACGCCAACGAACTCGTTAGGTTTCGGTTCCCGCTCCCTGCGCGGTTCCCGTTCCTTCCACGAGTCGCGGTCCTTTTTCCATCCTTTGCTGCCCCCCGTTTTAACTGTGTTGACTTGCTTTTTCCCTGAGTAATCACCAGTGTTGCCCCTCTGGCTTCCCGAGGTTCTCGAAAGCCTTCTCTCGGATATGACATCCTCCAACTGGGCAAACTTCTCCACTGTCTCCATTAACCGGCTCATGTTTGCCGGGGGGTTTAGCATCAGTTCTTCGAAAATCGCCGAGGTCTCGTCCAAGCCGTACTTAAAGGATGTGGCTGCCATCTGGGGGTCACAGCTTTCAATGGCGTTATAAATCTCCCAGTAGCGCTCGGCGTACTTTCTCAGTTTCTCTCCGGACTGTCGTTTTAGGCCAACGAGAGCGTCGATCGTCTTTGGCCGTGTACTGCTCGTCACGAACCGAGCTGTGAAGGCCTCTTCCAGTTCTTCAAACGAGCCGATGGAGCCCGGTTGTAGTTGGTTAAACCAAACTAGACCGGTCCCCTGAAGGCTCACCGGGAAGGCCTTGCACATCATGGCCTCATTGTAGCCGTAAAGTCCCATCAGTTGCCGGTAGTGCACGAGGTGCATCACGGCGTCTGTCTTAGCGTCATACTTCGTGAATTTAGGGACAGTGAAGTTCTTCGGAGGTTCAGCTTCTTGGATCTCTCGAGTGAATGGTGACTCCTGGATTTTCCGAAGCCTTGAATCAGCTGGCTTCTTGGCTGAACGAGGGGCCTCGTAGGCCTTGTCAGTGCTGAACGCTCTTTTGGCGTTCAGTCTGTGCCGCTCGTCGCTCGCACCGAGGTCTCGGGGAGGCTCTTTTCGTTTCTCAGAGCTTCTGGCTTGAGGAGGATTTGCCTCCGCTCGGTATCTCTTTGACTCCCCGGTACGTGGGTCCCGAACGATAATATAATCGCCGGTATCATCCATGTCGTACTCTGGGAAGTGTTGGGTTTCTTGATCTCGGTGTCTCCGAGGACTCCGATCCCTGTTGTAGGTTCTCGGTTCTCGGTCCACACGCTCTCTATGGTGATCATGTCCCGCTGATCTGCTACGGATGATCTCTCGGCCATCCGCATCAAATTGCACCGGGGCCTTCCCACGGAGAACATTATCGCCTTCATCGTTTCAGCGTGATGCTCGGGACCCAGAACGCCCCGTCGTTGACTGAGAACTGGAAGAAGAGTGGCCTCCAGTCCGAGCAGTGAGATCTGTACGCACAATCTCCGAACGTCTTCTCGGAGATGGAGTCCGCTGTCTTGGTGGAATCACTCGTCCTGAGGCGTCGGTGACGATGATCGGCTGGCCCAAACGGTCTTTAGCCGAAGGGCGTTGAAATTGGTGGGTAAGTTGAGTTGTTTGAGCAGCCGCCGCCGCCTTACGCCGTCGCCTCGACGCCCCTGATCGGGAGGCTGAGGCTGTGGGTTGTTTCTTCGTTAATGCTTCAATCTGAGCCTTCATGGCAGCCATCTGCTCCTGCATCTGCTGCACGGTATCTAAGGGATTTGGGCTCGGAGTGAGGCCTGAAATGGGGTGGGTAACGATGCCAACCCGAAGACCACCCCCGGGGTTAGCTCCTGCCGCCGGTCCGGTGGTTCCGTCGTCTTCAACGATCGCCATGGAAATGCTGGGATGCAGAGGAAGAGTATCCTCCAAGAAGAAGAGTAGATCGCCGGGAAATGACGAAAATCAGTCGGGTCCCCAGCGGAGTCGCCAATTGTGGAGCCCTCTTTCTCTGGTTGTTCCTCCTGGTGATGGTGGACGACGATGATGATATATACTCTCAGGTAGAACTCTAAGCCTGCACACTGAGCAAACCGTTAGCACCAGACCGGACCGTTGAGTCCGAAATGGCACTCCGACGGTCTTGTAAGTAAGAAGAAGAAGAAGTGCAGTAGATTTAGGGTTTTAGAGTGAATTGCGCGCGTACCTCTAGTAGGAGATGAAGTTCACCTTTTATAGGTGAGCCCTGACTTGGCCTCCAAGTACAGCCGTGCCCATCACGTGACATAACCGCTCGGCTGACGTCACGATGACGAGCCCGGAGGAATATACTGCATGCACATGCTCCCAGTAAGGTCCTGACGCGTGTCATAACCGTCATCTGTCACGATCATAGTTTGTTACGAGCACATGCCGCATTAACCGCTATGCTGACTCAGGATCGAGCTTCTCGGTATGTTATCAGCATCACGAAGTCGGTTATGGTCACCCCTCGGGTACGCCCCGAGGCCTTTTGATATTAACCACGAAAGGCCACAAATGAATTAAATATAGGATAGGTCTCGGCACTTTGCCGAGGCAGTGGGCCGAAGCCCCACAATGCTCTTTTTGAGTATGTTGATTCGTAATTCCGAAGAGTCCCTCAATGATAGTCTCTCGGCGACTACAAAGAGGTGTCTCATATTGATTCAGTGTACAAGCCAGGTGCTCGGTATAACCGGACCCCTACAGACCCCAACTTTAAAAGTTAAAACAAAAATCAACCGTACTTTCTCATCTTCTTTTACACGCCTCTTCCTCTTCCTGTACATCTTTGTTTATCTCAATCTCTGCCATGGCAGCGAACCAGCGACCGATGCACCCCTCTCAGCCTCCAACGATGGCGGTGCAAAGATCAGAGAAACCCCCACTCTCTCTTTCTCTCTCGGTTTTGCTTCGTTTTGTTGTAGATCAGTCATTTGTGGGTTTTGTTTTGGGATCTATAAACTTCAAATTTTTTTTTGGTGGATCCTTTGATTTGTTTGACGTAAGTATGGAGTATGATGGAAGATTGAGAGATACTACTATGGACGAAAATATCAAAGGAGAAGATGAAGATCAGGTTTTCAATCCTTTTCCACTCTCCTCCCCTTTCTCTTTCTTGAGAATCGACCATGGGTTTTATTTTTTTCCATCTTGGCCGATACTCTCTGAACCTGCTTCCATCTCGGCCGATACACCGATACGTACCGGGAATCGGTTGGTTCGTATGCGATTTTGAAGTCACACCGCTATATCGGTGTGTATCCGTATCGGAGGCTCAAAATTCCGGTACGAACCGGCCGATACGGTACGTATCTGGCGATATTTAAAAGTATGGATGGGCGCGTAAATTGCCCGGACACCTTGTTATGGTTACTATAACTCCTTGAAAATGCCCTCTATTTTGAGATGGGATCTCAACTTTTTAATCAATGCAAAATAGAAATGATGATAAATTTTTGTTAGGCATGGGACGAGGAAAAGAGACCACACGAGGGGGGTACCGGCCCTTCCAAAAGCCTTTCTACTTATATAGTACAGAAAGTAGCAGAATAGAATACAAAGATAACATTTAAAGTTGACAACTATTACGAGACATCCTAATTTGGAATAGAATAAAATTAAGTGATCGTTGAGAGTATGTATAGTACCAGTTGCTGCTGTGACACGACTGTAACACTGCCGAAATTACTATAAATGACCGAGCCGGGTTCCTTTGAATCAAGCCATTGTAGACACTCAGTTTCTTCCTTCCACAAACTGTATCCATGAGAATCCAATTGGTCTTTTTCTTCGTCTTTTATGTTACTCAGAAGTAATTGCAGAGGACCCATGGTGTAAACATGGGAAAACATCGACGAGAGAGACTCCAGTACTTCCGGTTCAAGCGTGTCGAATGTGTGGATACTACATGCTGAAGCTTCCCAAGCTTTGTGTGTTGATTCCATGGCTAGATTTAAGATTTCGTCGTTCGGATCGGTTGTTTGAGAAAATGTTGGGAGGTCCTTTACACGTATGTTTTTCATTCCAGGAATGCAATCTATTACCGTTTCCAAGTATTCATTTGTTTGCTGACTTGCATCTGCATATATATTATCCACAAATTTAAATTAGTTGTGGAGCGAGGATATGTAACGACCCGGATTTTTACAAAATAAAAATTTCGTTTAATAATTCAATAAATTATTTTTATTTCCTTATAATTAGATTATTCCTTTTATAAATTAATATAAAATTCATTTTTAATTTAGATAGTTGGTTTTCTAGCTATGCATGCAAGTGTACGAGGCCGAGTAACACACCCATTACACTACTGTATAACCCGTAGCTCCCTCTTAATATCCCAACCAACTCCAACATCCGTCTCCATTACACAAACCTAACTTGGTACCTTCTATGTACAATCTTATAAGTTTTGAAACTTGTGTTTGACCATGAGAGAGAGAGAGAGTGGAGAGTGTGTGTGTATGCATGTACTCTTGCACATGCAAGAGTAAATGCTAGCTTACTTATGCAAGCAAGGGTTGTGTGTGAGGGAAAGCCCTAAGAGCGAGGTTTTTGCACCAAAACTAGTTAGAACAAGCCTTGCTATTTTAGGAGAGAATTAGCCTAACTTGGATAAGCACATGCATTTTGCTTGAACATGTACACATTCTACACCCTAAACCTAGCAAACCTAAAAGACTTGGCTTCTAAGTCCCACAAAACATGGATCCATGTTTTAAGGAAGCATATTCCTCCTATGAAACCTATTGAGCTCAACCCTAGGGTACTATGCTAGCACATGCACAATTTTGTGTCTAAGCTTCAAAAAATATCCCATAACAAAGGTGACCATGCAAAATTCTATACAACAAGAGGCTTATTTTTACGACACTATCTTTCCAAGTAACTTCTTCCACTAGATTCTCCCTAACCCTATGTACTTGGACCTATGGACCTAAGGACCTAACCCTACTGTCACGCCCTCATTTTTACAAAACATAAATAAAGGAGTTTCAACAAATAATTAGTCAAATGTTAAAATTTTCATAAATCCATCCCAATCAAGTTCCATAAAAATAAAGTACATCCTTAGCCTATAGGCTATCAAATGTTCGGGCAACCTTACCCCAAAGGTGAAATCAAAGAATATCTCATAAGTTATTACAAGTTCCATGTCAAAATATAGAGAATAGATTAGAGTTACATTATCATCTCCCAAAAGAAAATTTAATGCATAGAAGATGAATAAAATAACTTCATGCCATGTATGCTCTTTATCCAAGTCATGCACTCCAAACCATGCACGATCAAAGCTGGGTACCTGAAAAGGGATAGGGTGAGCACACGCACTCGTAGGAGAACTATTCTACTAATGCTAGGTGTATGAATGTGATATATGCACATGGAACCATGAGGTGACAAATGGGTGTACCAATGAGAGTAACAGTGACCAAATTTTTAGGGAAAGAATTTGGAGACGCCACAGTACCCAAATAATTGCCAAGTATCCACCAACAAACCATAAGTTCAAAATATTTCCGAAGTACCGAAACACCACCCAAAATATCCATTTTATTACACCCAACTAGCCAAATTTTTCACAAAAGTCTAAATCCAAGTTCACATGTCGAATTTCAACAAAACACACTTGATAGTTTGAAAATCTCAATTCTCATTTCTTTCATTGAAGAAAAACCATCATTTCATTAATACCAGGGATTCAAATCCCTCTGCAGGATTCCATAGGCTCTGCGTGCCTCTGCCGGGTTCTGTAGGCCCCGCGTGCCTCTGACGGGTTCTGTGGGCCCCGCGTGCCCCTGCCAGGATCTATAGGCCCCGCGTGCCTTTACCAAAACCTCACCAAAATTGACATTGGTTTAAAACACCTCATCATCACAAACATTTCATTAAAATTCTTATAAGAAGTCCTCTTCCCCAACTTCATTTCACCAAAGCACCCCTTTTGAAAAAAAGAGTTACGCACACATTTACGCATGCTTTCTAAAAACCAACAAAACATTCTTGTGACATAAAATGGCATATTTATTTATAAAACCTTAGCCCTCGAGTCAAAACATGGGTGAAAATGATACCAAAGGTCAAATATAAGAAGGAATAAGCGATCGGGGACCAAACGGACATCAAAGGGTGGCCGAATGCCACCCAAATGACAAGGGCAGCAGCTGGAAAATTATGGACAGCAGCCTATGAACAGTACACAGTGCATAGTTTCACCTCTAAGTTGTGGAATTTCAATCCAATCACAAATAAGATAGTTTAGGCTCAAAATAGAAGTGCTAGGCAACAATTAAACATGGAGGGAGATCAATTTTACTCCCAATTTCACCAAACAACAAGTAATTTCATAGATCAAAGAATCAAAGTGGGAAAAACCCACACAAATGGGGAAAACATGATTTTCAATGAAGTTGAGGCCAAGAATCAATTATGTGCAACAAATCATAAGCATACAACTAGAGAGAGTAGACATTGTTCCCCTACCTCAAGGTTTTGCTTGAAAATTGAAGATGAGTGAAACCCTAGGTGTAGAAACTTCAAATCTTGAAATCCAAGGGAGCTTGATGTTTCCAATGTGTAGATCTTGAAGATTTGTGGTGGATTAAGGTAGAGGGGTGATTTTAGGGTTTGTTTCGTGGTTTTGAAGTGAAGAAATGAGTCCAAGACCCGATTTATAGAAGGCTGTGTCGGGCTCAAAATTCGCAGAAAAATACAGCTGGATAGCGGTATCAAGAAAAACCCATACCGGTATCAAGAAAATATAACTGGATATAACTAGATGCCGGTATCCAGAAAAAGCCATACCGGTATCTAGACTTTCTGATGGCTCAAAATCTGCAGAAAATATAACTGGATACTGGTATCAAGAAAAAGCCATACCAGTATCACGAGTGAAAATTTTTAAATTTTTACCACCTCCACCAATTCGAATCCCGATCATTTCTAACACATTTTCAACACCTTCAAACATCCACACAACATCGTAACACTTATTCGTACCATTTACTAGACCCCCGGTACACCGAGATATACACACACATATAATACTTAGAAAGAAACATATTTTAAAACATTAATCAACTCATTCACATTACTTAAAATGAATAGAAGATAGAAAAGAATTTTCATGAAATTTCGGGTCTTTACATCTACACTAGAGTGCAAGTTGCACCCACCTTGTACTTCCCATGTGCCAAGACAAGAGGGAGAGATGGCCAAATGTTTTAGGAGAGAAAAAGGGAGAGAGGGCCATTTGAGTAGTTCGGCCATTCCTCTTTTGTCAAACCACCACCTTTTCACTTTCCTCTTTTGTGCTCTCACACTTTCCAACTATAAACCTATTCTAATACCACCAAAGTCAACCTTCTTAGGCCTTAATTAACTCCCCTACTAAGTTAATTACTGGGAAGTTGGTTGATTAGAGAGCCCTCACAAAGGATTGCTTATCAGCTTCCGGTTAACGCCCGGAAATTAAGGTAGTTTACTAAACCATTCTTCTAATTAGTTGTTTCTAGTTCAATAAGTATTTTCTAATTAGTTTTCTATGTTGAGATTTGAAGCTTGTTTAAGCAAATTTATGCATGTATTAAGGGTTCCAAACTTGTTACTTAGTTTCTAAGAAAGTTAGTGAGAGGATTTCATGTTGAAAGAATAGAAAGGGTTCTAATTAGTTTTTAATTAGTATGGTTCTTCATGCAATTAGTGGTTGATTTCATGAGATTAAACTAGTTGAAAGTTCATTAGAAGAAATTAGAAGATAAAGTTTTAATATGGGTGACTGGAAAGTTCCTAGTTAAACTAAGTTTTTTGGAAGTACTAACTAATTTGGGTGGATTACTAACTTAATTTACTAATTAAATGGTTCTTCCTAAAATTAGTTTGTTAATCAATCCTAGTAATGATTTAATTTTGCTAACAAGGTTTTTACATGCTTCAATAGTTTTATTTTATTTTTGGAAAAACTAGAAGTTTTAATAAAATAAAGTGTGTGGGTGAAATTTTCCAACATCTATTATTTTCTAGAAATTTTCTACTAAAGAGCAGTAGAAATATTTCTTTTAAATAAAAGTGTGTGTTGTGCTAAAGGATTTGTTTATAAAAGATTGTGTAAAGTTTTCTTGAAAAAGAAAGTTTCTTAAAATTTAGAAAGCATTTCTTTTTGAAAAACTAGATTTCTAGAAAGTAAGTTTATATTGTTTATTAAAATTTTGGTGTAGAAATATTATGACAAAGTTTGGTTAAAGCCTTTGGTCATAATTTTCTAGAAAAGTAAAATTTTGAGAAATTGCAAGAAAAAGAAAGTTTACTAAATTTTTTTATTTCTTTTAGAGAAGAAATAAGTTAGTTTTACAAGGAAAAGAGAGAAATTGGATTTTTGGATAGAAAATAAAGTTTATGGAGGAATTTATATATTGTTGGGAAAGTTGGTGCATTAAAGTGCATGATTTTATGTAGTAGTTTTCACAAAGGAAAAATATGATTTTATGAGAAAAGTTTTTGGAAAATATTGCATGGGCATTATTTGGAGCATATGGCATTGAGCACGTACACGATACGTTACGACACGGGAAATGAGAAAGTTTGAATAGCTGTTGATGAGAAAATAGAGATGAGAATGAAAAATGTGATTTGAAATGAGAAATGAGATTTTGGGAAATGAAATGATAATATGGATTTGATGCCACCTCAAGTTCCACGAGGAGAACTTGGAGGATTGGATTTGATGCGGTAGTGCAGCGAGAGCACCACCTCAAGTTCCGCGGGGGGAACTTTTAAAATTGGGCTAAGCGTGCACACGGTGAACGGACCTCATAAACAGACTGGTTAAGTTCAGTGATATGAGACGGACGGGACTGTGTCGTGTGAGTCGCAGGGCGGACGGACCGTGCAAACAGGCTGTTAAATTCGGTGATGCACGACGACCGGGGCCTCGAGCGGAAAGGTTGGTGCCGCCGGTTAAAAGGAGACTTAAGCGGACCAATAACTTTTGACTGGTGTGAGATGATTGAAATTTGAAGAAGAATGCTGAAAGAGGCACTGATACGAGAAAATGATTTGAGAAACTGATGAGAATTGAATTGAGATACTGTTTTGAGAAACTAACACGTGACACTGTTTGAGATATTGAAATGAGATACTATTTTCTGCGCATGTTTACTCTGATCCGCATGGACATGCATGGTGCATTCATGATATTACTGGTAACAAGTTTGAAATACTGTTTTCAAGCTTATTGTTGTAGAATTGCTAGTTAGAAATTGGGTATTGTAGACTACTGGGCTCTGTTGCTCACGGTGTTGCACTTCTGTAACTTTGACATAATACCACGATGTTGCTTGTGCGACTCTGACGTATTATGTCAGATTATCGAGACGAACATGATCAATTCTATGGAGAACAGGCAGTGCTGTCGGAGTGGGGAAAAACCCGGCGCAAGGGAAGACCTAGATCCGACCCGGTTGTTATTTATGTATTTGATGGAGACAATATTATTTGTATTAAAGTTTGTATTTAGACTTTAATATGGTTTGTAATAATAATTAATGTGCCCAAATTTTGGTGGCGTTACAGGATATATATCGACTCGAGCAGAGCCGACCAAATAGATAAGTTTTTATTTGAAAATATAAAGTTCAATTAACATGATACCCAATTCATAAAACAAACAAAAAAACCCCTAAACAATTGATCAATGGGGCTTTAAAATCTAATTTTTTGATAGCAACACATTCACCAATTTCTCCAAATTCAAAGAAGATGACCCATTTGGACCCGTGGCCTTCTTTGCGAGTTCCTTCCACTCCATAGCCTTCTTCTTCATTTTCTTCCCTTTATCTCCTACCATCAATTCCAACACAAGTTTCTCTATCTCCTCCCTCTTCACATCGTTATTGATCTCCATTCCAACTTCCCATTCATTGCAAACGTATTTGCAGATCGTCTGTTGATCCCCGAAAAAAGGCCAACACATCATGGGCACCCCTGCCGACAAGCTCTCCAGAGTTGAGTTCCATCCGCTATGTGTTAAGAACCCTCCAACGGACGGATGGTTTAAAACTTCCTCTTGGGGGCACCACCCTGCTATAAAACCTTTTTCTTCAGTGCTTGTTACGAATTCAGGTGGCAGCATCGCCGAATCGCCAGTGACTAGATCAGGCCTTATTATCCATAGGAAGTAGTGGTTGCTATTTGCAAGGCCCCAAGCAAACTCTACCTGTTGAAAAAAAAAAAAAATAGTGTACGGTAGTAATCTAATACTAACAAACATGGCAGTGATTAAATATCTAATGATTTTCACCCTCCTTTTTGTTTTTTTCTACGTGAATTTATGGTAGGACATGGATCCTCTTTAGGCAATGGAATGGAAATAAATTGGATGGACCAATTTTCCTTTGCTATTTGTGGGCCCTTTTTGGGTCCACTTTGACAATCCTTCCCGTTCAATTAATTTTTAGCGCTCATTCCGGTCCCCAACCACACTGAAAATTACCTCAACACCAATACTATAAGCGTAGCCATCCATTAACAGTAATGGACTCTGATTGTTGGCAATGAATAACACGACGCCAATTAAGGGAGCAGAATATATCTAAGTGCAAGAGTACAAATTAATTTTAAAGTTATATTTGTCTATATTTGTGCAGGATTTTTGCGAATAATACCACTTTATAATGGAATTATAAAATTTACAAAATGTGTTGTGGAAACATGTTGCACTTGTACGGTCGCACACATTACAGAGCCAATCCAATAGTCCTGGAAAAAATTCACAGAAAATTTCCGTGTTGATAACTCACCTAGAATAATGACACTCATACTTTGGATAGGTTTATGTCGTGTTAGCGTCAACAATTATATGACTAATTGTTCACAACTTTTCGATTATACTGTGATTTAAAGGTCTCCTTCGTTTTAAGGGTTTATGTTCGGGTCTCACTGTTAGCAATTTTTGGCCTCACTCCCACCGGTAAGCATATGAAATGATTGTGGAAAGATATATAGAGATTTGTTCAAGATGTGCGTATAAGTTAACCTAGAAAAAAGCTGTGTGCCCACAGATCAATTGCACTGATTGAGACATAAACCTGCCCATCCCCAAGTGGGATACGTTTACTGAAGAAAAGCCGTGTGCCCACAGATCAATTGCACTTATTGAGACATAAACATGCCCATCCCCAAGTGGGATATGTTTACTGAAGAAAAGCTGTGTGCCCACAGATCAATTGCAGTTATTGAGACATAAACCTCTCTACCCCCAAGTGGGCAGAACGTATCCTTTTTGATGTGTGCACTTTTATTTTCGAAAGGAACAGGGCTCCTTGGCAGTTTATGAGCTGGACTGCAACGTGCAATCCAGGTAATTGGACCCCACCCTTAATGAATATCCTACCTTGGGGTGTACACGGTCCAGATCGGATCAGATTGGCATGAATCCAATCCTAATCCGCGAGTCACGGTTTTTAGAAAATACAATCCGTGTCCGGACCAAAAGTCGCACGGTCCGGTTCCAATCCGATCCGCGAGTCACGGATCGGTTTCGGTTTTAGCTTCGAGTGGGATTCCACTAGTAGATGATGAGTTCATGATCCGTAGGATTAATCAATGTGCACATAAGATGTCCCGGACATCTTTTTAGGGTTGCTAACTCTTTAAAAATGCCCTCTACTTTGAGATGGGATCTCAACTTTTAATCGTTGAGGCTCTCACATCAATGCAAAATAGAAATGGCGATAAATTTTTGTTATCAGCATTTTAAAGTTGACATCTATTACGGGACATCTTAATTTGGAATCGAATAAAAAATTAAGTGATCGTTGAGAGTATGTACATACCAGCTGTTGTTGTGACAAGACTATGACACTGCCGAAATTAACGTAAACGACCGAGCCAGGTTCCTTAGAATCAAGCCATTGTAGACACTCGGGTTCTTCCTTCCACAAATTGTATCCCAGAGAATCCAATTGGTTTGTTTCTTCATCTTTTATGTTATTCAAAAGTAACTGCAGGGGACCCATGGTGTAAACATGGGACAGCATCGATGAGAGAGAATCCAATAGTTCCGGTTCAAGTGCGTCAAACGTGTGGATACCACATGCTGAAGCTTCCAAAGCTTTGTGAGCTGATTCCATGGCTAGATTGAATATGTCGTCGTTTGGATCAGTTGTCCGGAAAAAAGTTGGGAGGTCCTTTAGACGTATGTTTTTCATTCCAGGAATCCATTCTATTACTGTTTCCAAGTACTCATTTGTTTGTTGGCTCGCATCTGCATATTACCCACAAATTTGGATCAGTGGTGGAGCCAACATATCGACTCGAGAGGGGAGCGGGGGGCCTGTAGTGACTACAGGTATAGTGAGTGAATCTCGGCCGTTAAAAGTGTTTTGAACGGTCCAGATCTAAAATAGTGAATAATGTAATTGTTCGCGCGAACAATTCAATTAAGATCCGGACCGCCCAAAACAAGAATGGACGGCTAAGATTCTCACTACACAGCCTGTAGTGAGTTGCTCACTACAGGCTCCCCTGTTCCGACTCGAGAGGGCCTAGATAATTTTTTGTTAAAAAATATAGGAAAATAATTTTCACACTACTTTATTTGAGAATTGCACACTCTTTCTTGTCTTTTAGTTAAAAATTTGCACATAAAAGTGCAAACAGGACAAAAAAGGATGTGCAGTTTAAAAAAAGGATTGTAAAAATCATTTCCCGAAATCCACTTTTTGTATTAGTGGAAAGTGGAGTATATCTTTTTTCTTCTCGTATCCTATATATACAAGTCGATCCTTAAATAACTCAAGCACATGTACTTATTGTTTGTTTATATAAGTATTTCAAAAAATTCCATGGGAAAATCTAAATTATTCGAAATTAACCTCGATTAAATCATAAATCGAAATACAATATTCCACTAATTACACTCAAGATAATATTTAGTACTTGAGATCAGAATTATGATTGTGGCCAGAAGTGCACTATTACGTCATGTTTAATTATGTACAGAGCTAATTTAAACATTAATTGCCGTATTTAAAAAATGTAGTCATTTTCTATTATCGTAAGGCACCGTGATGGGGTTAACGTCTACTAATAAAATACGAGATTAAGTTATTCGCCGGTGGAAACAAATCGATTGCATTGCACCAAATCGATTGCAATGCGCCATGTGTCCAACCAGTGGTCCCAAATAGTAGAACATGGACATGTGGCGTAATACAATCGATTTGGAATAAACTTTTGTTTCCACTGGCGATGGAAATAATTTAAACTCATAAAATACTTCCTCCATCCCATTTTAGGTGCTCTCTACGAGGAATTGAGATTTTTAAAAAGTTAAATTTTAAAATTGTTAAGTTAATTAAATGTATTTAAAGTGTCTGAACTTTTAATATGGAACTTTCAAAACATATGTATTATAGATCTTATTCGATACTCACTCTGTCCCCTTTTAGTGTCAACTTTTTCACTTTGGGTTGTCTTTTAACAAGTGTGATTTGGAAATTGAATGAATAAAAGTTTGTACAATTATTATTTTGCTATTTTCAGAAGTTAGTGGGAAAAAAGATAACGAATAAAAGTGGATGTAATAGTTGATATAAAAAGTGTAAAGTAGAGGCAAAAGTTGATTTAAAAGGTGCAAGATGATGTCTCTTTAATAAGTTAGATTTACAAATCAATACACTTAAAAAGGGATGGAGAAAGTAAATATCAATTACTTGTACCGTACAAAGTTTTCAAAATTATGAAAAACGTTAGTATAAATTAAAAGATAACAATTGAGATGAAAATAGTACCTTTTAAGGGTAAAACTGGAAATTTAGCTTGTTTTAATTGATGTTTATAAAAAGAGGACATTTGTTTTGGAACATCCTAAAATAAAAAGAGAGACATTTAAATTGGGACAGGGAGAGTATGAGCGTATAATATTTCTGTAAATTACACACAAAAAGTCTAAAGGGAGAACATTATTTACACCGGCAGTGTAAACTAAAGTTTCCTTCACATCTATTACATTGCACCATGTGACTAAACAGTGGTCCCAAAAGATAGATATGGACACATGGCGCAATGTAATCTATTTGAAGAAAACTTTGATTTACACCGCCGGTGTAAATAATGTTTTCTCAATTTCTAGATCACTTCTTGTCATTTCTCTCCCACTCATTAATGTCTTCACACTCTAGCTAATTCAGAAATGAAACGAAAAATCAATGTTCTCACTCCCTACATCCCATAAAGACGTTCTTTTACAAAAGGATATAAAGATAGTATTTTACAGAATGACAGTGAAATTTTCGGATAAAAATCTATTTTAGTTGGTTAATTTGTTGTCAAGAAATATAAAAAATTGTGCACGAAGGTGCTTCATTTTTCTATCCCAAAACTGAACAATTTTTGAATAATGGGCTATCTTTACGGGACGGAGAGACTAATTGTAAAAAAAAAAAAGTACAAATGTCATAAGGTTAAATTATTATTAATTCAAACCGATAAAATATATATATATATATATATATATATATATATATATATGAAAAGATACACATTTTCATATGTTTAATTATCAATGAGCATATATAATACCAAAGGTTTATACATTCTATTGTCAATTTTTGTGGCAAAAGTCAATTTTTTTTTTTTTTTTGGCAAGAAATATTAATGGTTAATGATGTTAGTAAGAATTATAGGTGCCTTATATATCAACTTTTCTATATTCCATGGTAATTTACCTTAAGTGGCGTAAAGCCTTTCTCCAGAAGAGCCCGATACTGATAGAACCCCATATACCCACAAGCTGGAAAAGTCCAGAAAACAGCCACCGGTATCCCAAGCTCTTGAGCTGCCGTTATAGTAAACGGCATCACACCGTCGGAAACAATACACGAGACCGGCGGATTCTCCGAACCTGACCGGTCGTTGAGTTCTTTTAGAAGGTTACGGAACATCGTTGAGAAGTTCCTTCGAATCGATTCCGCAGAGCAGAGCTACGTCTTGGGTGGCGTCAGGGTCCGAAGGGGGAAGCCCGTCGGGGATTGTTTTGAACTGGAAGTGGGGTAATGTGGAGAGAGAATCGAGTCCCCTGGCTTTGATTAGTCGGTTTTGGTTGAATTCGGTGTTGACGAAGGTGATGAAAAAGCCCTTGTGGTGGAGGAGTTTTGCTAGTTTCATCAGTCCTTTCATGTGGCTTTGTGCTGGGAATGGAATGAATACTGCATGGGGCATTTCATTATCACCTACAGCCATTTTTCACGAGTCTCTCTCTCTTTCGTGTGCTTGTGTTTGTGGGTGTTTTTTTTGAAGGTGTGAAGTGATAGGCAATACTGTGCAGGGTATAAATAACTTCTTCAATGCTGATTTTATTACTCCCTCCATTCTTATTTGTTTGTCCCACATTCTCTCTCTTGTCTTTTTTCAAATTAAAAAATTAAGTGCTTCCGGTGTATCATTTTTAAAAAAAATTTCGCACCGAATTAAAGTACACGATGAGTACTTTAATTCGGGTGTAAAAAAATTTGAAAAATAATACACGAAAACACTTTATTTTTTTATTTGAAAAGTGGCACGACTTTTCGTAGTGGACAAACAAATAGGAACGGAGGGAGTATTAATTACGAGTAGTATTTATTTTCATAACTCAGGTTTGACTTCCGTGTCAACTTAATTACTTACCCTTCAACTAATCTTAGGGGAGTAATCACAACATGAACTCAAACTCGAGTAGCTTAACGCATCTTCACTCTTAGCTTCAAATTTTGGTATGTCAAATATTTTAGAGAGCTCGCGTGACAATAATTTAGCATGTTCAAATTTGGCAGCTTTAAAAATGCTTACCCCAAATCAAAGTGACATATGAATTGCTTTAGGGTAAATTTCACCTACCTCCCCTAAGGTTTCTGACAATTACAGGGACCTCCCCTAAGGTTTCTGAAATTTCACTGACCTCCCCTACTTTTGAAAATAAATGTCACATACCTCCCTTCCGTTAGAAAAACTAACGGAAAATGCTTATGTCACCCCCACCTCACTCTCCTCTTTTTATTTTAAATCTTAAAATGTTTATAACTTTTGTTTTATATATTCACTTTTTATGAAATTTATATATTTAAAATCTACTCGAAAAGATCTATAAAATGAGATCCATATTTAATGTGAAATTATGAAAAAATAAAATCTTATTTTTTCAATGTGAATTGTAATTATAATGTTACATAATTTAAATTATTTCCAATTCGTAAGTCAAAATTTTACGCAAAAATTGAACTCCCTCCGTTCCAAATTGTTTGCCCCTTTTGGGAATGCGTGCATTTTACACGCAAAAAATAATGTACAAGTATTAATTTTTTTCAACAAACTTTATACCAATTTAAAGATCTTATTGAGAAGGAAAAAATTGGTGTAATTATTTTTTAAAAAAAGTTCTCATAAACACGTTATTTTTTAGTGCAAAATGCACGCACTTCCAAAGGGGGGGGGGGGGGTGGGGGGGGTGGGGGGGGGCAAACAATTTGGAACAGAGGGAGTACGAAACATCATAAAATCTTCTTGTTTAACAATTTTGTTTTTTCCAAATATATTCTTAATTAAATGAACATGGTAAATTTGCAAGTCCATTTTTCTATTTAATGGTGACTTTATCCCAATAAAATTTTAAATTTTCAATGCAAATTTTAATTATATTGTCATTTTTTTTTTGCCATTCGATATTCATCAATAGAGAGTTAGTTGTTAAATGTTAGTAAACTATAAGGGTTAACCTCCTCTTCATAGGAGTCGAACCCAGAACCTTACAAAAAAAGTTGTAAGAATTTTGAGGTTTAAAATTTTGAGTTAAACATTGAAAAATTTAAATTATGTAGCATGATAATTCACATTGAAAATTAAGATTTTATTTTTTCATAATTTCACATTTAATATGGATCTCATTTTATAGATCTTTTCGAGTAGATTTTAAATATATAAATTTCATAAAAAGTGAATATATAAAACAAAAGTTATAAACATTTTAAGATTTAAAATAAAAAGAGGAGAGTGAGGTGGGGGTGACATCAGCATTTTTCGTTAGCTTTTCTAATGGACGTGGGAGGTATGTGACATTTATTTTCAAAAGTAGGGGAGGTCAGTGAAATTTCAGAAACCTTAGGGGAGGTCCCTGTAATTGTCAGAAACCTCAGGGGAGGTAGGTGAAATTTACCCATTGCTTTAAGATATTCTCTGTTTTTAATGTAATCATTCCATTGTGTTTTATGCTATCAAGTTTTGAACAAGATTTTCCGGTTCATCCGGTTGCCCCCTTAACCCTCTCACGACCCGTTTGGATGACGTATTAGTTTGAGAGGGATTAAATAGTAAGGGGGGATAAAATAGTCAGGATGATTAAATAAGAAGGGTGGACCCACATTGATGTGACAGTTAGGAATGGAGGATTAAATAGTACATGGTTTGGATGAGGGATAAAAAAGGAGGGATAAGGAGGGTGGATGATGTAAAAAACTGTTAAATGACATATTTGCCCTTTCATGAGCCCGTATTAGATAATTAATTAAATCAATTATATAATTTCAAAAATAATTAA
This sequence comes from Vaccinium vitis-idaea, assembly GCA_963854785.1. Lineage (NCBI taxonomy): Eukaryota > Viridiplantae > Streptophyta > Magnoliopsida > Ericales > Ericaceae > Vaccinium > Vaccinium vitis-idaea. The sequence goes on from OY978215.1 coordinate 22,626,459, forward strand.
TTTGTTACACTTAACAAAAAATAAGCTATAATAAGTGCTTCTAATATCTTTTTTTTATATAAATTCAAATTATTATTATTAGTCAGGGGTGGGTTTTGGTGTTGTCAAAGACACACCAAATTATTTTTTGTTTAACAAAAATTAAGCTATAATTTTTGTTTAACAGTATTTTTGTTTAACAATTTTTTCTCAATTTTCCTCATATTAATTAGGTGTTGTCAAAGACACACCAAATTATTTTTAGCCAAAGCCACAGTAACTACTCTTTTATTTCCCACCGTTGGATCACATTGAATGTTGCCGCACCAACACCAAATAATTTCTCCTTTGAGCCTTGCCTTGTAAATATCGACAGATTGCTCTCATCCACAAAACTCATCTTTATCTCCTCTGTTCCTGTTCTCACCCACAAAACTCTCTCTTCTCTGCTCTCACCACAAAACTCCTCCATGGCCGACATCTTCTCTCACTCGCCGACGACGATCCAACATCCTCTCTCACTCGCCGACGACGGCGATACTTCTCCGGCGATCAAAGCTCTGACGAACAGAGAAAGTTTCTGGGTCTAAGAAGGTAAAAAAAAATACAAATTTTCTGGGTTTTTCTTTTCTTAATCCGAATTTTTATTTGTAAAATACTATTTTTTTTTTGTAAAATTTGGGTTGAATTTTGTTAGCAATGGTTGTTTGTGCTTGTGTGAGTGTGTTGTGAGAGGGGTAGCCTGGTAATTCGGTCCCGGATGAGAACCCGGATTAAACATAAGCACACCGCCCCCCCCCCCCCCCCTCCTTTTATTTAGTCAGGGGGAAGGGGGATGAGGGGAGGCCGGATGATATGGGGTGGGACCGGGATGAGGAGGGGGAGGATGATTTAGTCGGGGCTCTAAAACTTCATCCAAACGGGCTCTCAATCTTTGTAATCTTTTTTCAGAGATTAATATATTTCATTTTGCAGGGAAAAAAATAAAAAAGATTATCCGGGCCATCAAAATACAGTAATAAATAGAAAAAAAATGGTACCTTATTTATACTAAATGCCAGATTTGACATGAAAAGAAGATGACAAATTATGACATCTAAGTATTTGACAAATTTATAAATAGGATTTATTTGAAATATAAGTGCATCCACTATGCATGCCATGTCTAATTTGAAATCGTTAGAGCATCCCCAACAATAACTCCCCGAAAAGTTCGTAGACAGTGCACATATTTATTATAGTTTGACACTTTTTCTATAACACTCCAACAACACTCCCTAATTTACTTACTTTCTGTTAAGAAAATGGCTACAATACACACTCGGTTAAAGGTGTGTATCATATGTACCTATTGTATGATCTAGATTGTGTCACCTCATCGGCAATCATAACATTTTTTATTTTTTTGTAACTTTTCAGCAATACGATTCGTAACATTTTTTACGATTCGTAACATTTTGGTGCGTCAGGTAACTTTTATAAAAAAAAATCGTAATTTTTTTAGGACTGTGTATTGTAGTATTTTCCTTCTATTAAAATATTAATATTTATTGAGAGAGAGAGAGAGTGTGTGCATTAAAATAAGGTATGAGGAGGAGGATTCATGATACTCCCTCCGTTCCAAAATAAGTGTCCTCTACGAAAAGTCGATCCACCACACGTTACGTTCAACATGACTATTAAGATACAGATCACCCTCTAAAATCTCTACGCCAAAGCAAAATCAGGGATTAAATATGTCATCTGATTTCATAAAATCGGTAATTACACTAATATCCCGAGCCTGCTTTCGCCCGTCTTGGACTAACATATCCCTGTCTCTCCCGTCGTCATCATGTCACAAGCATATATACGGTGCGAGGTGGCTCCAAAAGTTGATACCAAAGAGAATCAAACCTGAGACATCTTATGAGGCAGCAAACCACCAAGTCTCAAATCAAGATCACTTGGTCAATCCCTTGGAAATTGTTGTAGGCATAGTTGGGTAGTCTGTCACAAAAAGATGTTGTGGTGATATAAAATAAAAAATAAAAAATTGATGTAAATTTGGCATCCTATTGAATCTCATAAAAATTAGGTCCCATTTCGACAACAATTTTTTTTTTCTTTTCCTTGGATGGATATGACTGATAATCCATGCACCTTGCCGATCCATAGTCATCAACAAATCAAAATTGTTTTCCAATACTTGGGCGACTATTCAGTGTTTTTGGAGTATCGTTGCATTGTGCTTTAACGACTTCAAGAAGTACCCGTCGGCCCTCACCACCCATTTTTATGAAAACACACTTATTTTGTTGTGAAATGTACATGAATATTTATGGTGGGGAGGAGACACAAGCACTTAACAATGTCTAACGTAACTATTTTTAATTTTTTTTTAGGCTACAATTTCCATACTTCTCATTCTATGATTAATAAAAAAGTGATTTGGGACCAGTATGGGTCACCCCTGTGCTGGCAACCTCCCTTCACCCCCATCTGTATAGCCCTCCCATATTTATTGATTCAAAAATGATATATACACTCCCTCCCCAACCACTCCCTACCACTCCCCCTCTCACATGTGGTGGGTCTCACCATGGGTTCCACATGTGATGGGTCCCACCACATGTGAGAGAGGGAGTGGTAGGGAGTGGTTGGGAGGGAGTGTATATATCATTGTTCTGATTGATTATACTTGAACTCGTAAAATGTGCGTTGACCGAATCTAATAGCTAGCTGGACTGCTGGAGTAGATAGCTAGGTTTGATTCTATAACTTCAAGAAATCATCTTAATCAATATTACTGTTAATATTACTGTTATGCATCCAGGGGCGACTTCAGAATTTTGATTCAACGCTGATAAAAATACATAGCGTATTTACGATGAAAAGCTATATACCAAAAAAAAAAAAACTCTGACTAGGCAAAAGAAAAAAAACTCTGACTAGGCAAAAGAGATATATACATGTCCAATATATCGTTTGACAAAAAGACTCTAACATATTATAACATCCCACGACGAGTCTTCATATTTTGTAAAATGCAAAAAAGACCTCAGGATCTGTTTTTGGTTTTTTCTCTCTAAATTGTCAAAATGGAAAACTCATTCTCGCACAATCTGTTTTGAAGAGTAGTTGCCAATCATATAAAACTTCAAAAAGAGAAAAGGAAAAGCCAAAAATTGGCTCCCAAACACCCCCCTTAAATGTGAGATACTCGTTCCACTATCCTTAAATGGGTATTATATATTGGGCTCTAAGCTTGTTTTGTTTTGCTAGAGCTATAAAATTTTGGTTCAAATTTGAATAGAAATATTTATTTTATACACCCAGTCGCTTGCCCTTTCTGGTAATAAGGTAGAGTCGCCTTTGCATGCACGATATGTGTAACATTACTTAGAAGCAGACGGGAAAAGAAAAAAAAAAACGTTACTCTGAAGCAAATATTAATTCTCATACTTTTTAAGTTTTCCTAGAAAAGCCACTCCACTTTTTTTTTTGTCTTTATTCAAAAAAAATTCGCGTTAGTTTTGCGCCAAACTTTTGTGGATTATTGATTCGTCTAGATAAGAGGAATCGGCAGGGGCGGAGGCAAACAGGGGCTGGGGTGGGCCCTGCCCCCCCCCCCCCCCCCCCACTTTAAAAAAAAAAAAATTTCGGATTAACAATCCCCAGTTCGCATGTCTAACTAGTGCCCCCCCCCCCAACCCAATTCGGCAATTCCTCAAACAAAGCACTGTCTTTTACGAGTAAACAAACAAGAATGGAGAAAAAGTGAAAAACGAAGCTTCGATCATATCTGGGTTTCTGAACCGACTGGCGACTATCGAGTAAACAAAGAAGAAGGGGTTAAGGGTGAAATTTGAAACCCTCATTTCTCTCTCATCTCTGGTTCAGTAAGTCTGCCAAACCCAATTTCTCTCTCATCTCTGGTTCAGTAATCTGTAATCTAATCTAATGTTCACTTATTTCGAACAATGAACCTAATCTAGTGTATAATCTTGTGTATTTCGAACCTAATCTTGCTAACAAAACACAAGCAAAACCTATTTCCAACCCACGTCTATACTGATTGCAATGAACCTAATCTAGTGTTCTTATTTTTTTTTTTGTCTAAGAGAATGAGACTCCGAAATGCGAAATGGTCTTGAAGGTAATATTTGGAGATTGCTAATTTGCTCACAGCTCACTCTCGCCGGTTACTACGGTAATATTTCATTTTCCTTATTTTAATACTCGCTAAGGGTGCAAGTGGGATGCCCCTGCATCCCCCCTTGAAATATTCGTGAATGTGTAATTGTGGTACTTGCTAAGGGTGCAAGTGTGATGCAGGGCTCCCCCCCTTTATTATTGGTTGTTGATTATGTCTTGTTTAATACTCGCTAAGGGTGCAAGTGGGATACCCCTGCATCCCCCCTTGAAATATGCTTGAATGTGTTGTTGTGGTGCTTGATAAGGGTGCAAGTGTGATGCAGGGCTCCCCCCTTTTATTATTGTTTGAATATACATCTCTTTCATTTGATGTAGATGGGAAAAACAATTCGAATTGATACATATTTCAAAAGAAAAAGTGACAAAATTTCGCCGACTTCTAATGTGGACACTCCAATTGTGCCAATTACTGATGTCGATCCTCCAATTTCTGAAGATCTACCTACCAAAACTCGGAGGGTTGAAATTGTTGAAATTGACCTTAGTTCTCTAGAGCGTGATCCAGGGTTGCGTAAGAGCATTTATGATTATCATATTACTCAACGTGATGAAGTTCGAAGAGCATACATCAAGGCCGGTCCATTCCAACCTTTGCTTTCTGAGTATAAAAAATCTGGGAGTGGGAAACATCTTCGTAGTTTTCAGCGGTCGTGGTTTGATACTTTTTCTTCGTGGCTTGAATATTCTCCTTCTAAAGATGCAGCTTTTTGCCTACCATGCTATCTATTTAGTCCACCATCTGGGAACCAAGGGAATAGTGCTTTCATTACAGATGGATTTCGCAATTGGAAAAAAGCTAGGGATGGTTTCAATGGTGGTTTCTTGCATCATGAAGGGAAAGACCCTAATTCCTTTCATAAAATTGCCCAAAAAAAATGTGAGGACTTGCTAAACCAACCTCAGCATATTCACAGAGCTGTTGAGAAGTACAGTGCTGCAGAAATTGCAAGCAATCGTCTACAAGTTGAAACCTCAGTTCGGGCGGCCCGATATCTTGCGTCTCACACAATTGCATTTAGAGGTCATGATGAAAGTGAGGAATCATTGAACCGTGGAAATTTTCTTGATTTGGTTGCTTTTCAAGGAGAATGTAACGAAAAGATTGCCGAAGTTGTGTTGAAAAATGCTAAGCAACAAAATGCTATCTACACATCACCGCAAATCCAAAAGGAAATTTTGCATATTTATGCAACCAAAGTGAAGAAGGCAATTCGTGAGGAAATTGGGGATGCGAAGTTTTCCATAATTGTTGATGAAGCTCGTGATGAGTCAAAGAAGGAGCAAATGTCGATAGTTCTGAGATTTGTTGACAAAGAGGGCATCCTTCTTGAGCGCTTTTTTGGACTTGTTCATGTTTCCAATACAGCTGCATTGACTCTGAAAAAGGAGATATATTCTGTTTTGTCCAATCATTGTTTAGATGTTCTTGATATTCGGGGGCAAGGATATGATGGTGCAAGCAATATGCGGGGTGAGTGGAATGGCTTACAAGCTTTGATAATGCGTGATTGTCCATATGCTTACTACATTCATTGCTTAGCACATCGTTTGCAATTAGCACTAGTTACAGCATCTAAGGAAGTTTTCTCCATCTTTGATTTCTTTGGGCAGTTGACAACTATTATCAATGCTGTCGGTGGTTCATGTAAACGCAATGATGAATTAAGATCTGCTAAAGCATCTGAAATTGAATATTTCATCTCAATTGATGAGCTTGAGACTGGGAGTGGAAAAAATCAAATTGGCACTGTGCGTCGGCCATGTCGGCCATGTGATACTCGTTGGAGCTCTCATTTGAGGTCTATTTCTAGCTTGATCGACATGTTTAGTCCAGCATGTGAAGTTTTGCTCAATATTAAGGAAGATGGAACTTGTTACAAAGATCGAGGAGCGGCAAACGCAGCTCATAGAACATTGACCTCCTTTGAATTTGTCTTCATCTTGCATCTTATGCATGAAATTATGAAGATCACTGATGTTCTTTGTCAAGCTTTGCAACGTAAAACTCAAGATTTAATAAATGCTCTTCGTCTTGTCTCATCAACTAAAAGCCTACTTCAGAAATTGAGAGATGCGGGATGGGATCCTCTAATTGCTAAAGTGAGATCATTTTGTGTCGCACGAACGATGGATATCCCAGATATGAGTGTCCGTTACATTCCAAGGCAAGGGCGAGCTCGTGGACATCAAGATGAGTTTACAATTGAGCATTATTATCGAGTTGAGACTTTTTATGCTGCAACTGATTCTCAATTGCAAGAGTTGGGCAGTCGTTTCAATGAGCGTTCGATGGAGTTGATTACTCTTGGCTCGACTTTGGATCCTCGGGAGCATGAATCATTTAGGATGGATGATGTTTGTCAATTGGTGGAAAAGTTTTATCCCCAAGACTTCACTGATTTAGACAAAGAACAGCTGAAGATGCAACTTCCTCACTATGAGCAAAATGTGGTTAGAACTCCAGAGTACCAAGCTTTACCAACTATGTCTGAACTGTGTAAATGGTTGGTGAAGACAAGGACATCAACAATCTAGCACCTTGTTTACCGAGTGATCACCCTTTTACTTACTCTTCCTGTTTCTACTGCATCGGCAGAACGATCTTTTTCGGCAATGAAAATTATCAAAAACAGGCTTCGGAACAAAATGGAAGATGAATATCTCTCAAACTCTGCAGTTATATATGACGGAGTGTGAGGAAAATCCAACTCTTAGCAAAATCTGTAAAAATCTTTGCCAAGCTATCTAGGATTGAAAATTTGGTATGGCAACCCTTGCAAAGCCGGACTGCTTCAATATCAATTTTGGTCGGACACAAGTACACAACATCATCCACCCCGGTGAAGACTTGTGTCCTTTTTGCTCCTATTGGAGATGTGTATTTTTTTTAAAAATCTTTTGGCCCACATTGGCTAGCTACAAAACATTTTAGCTCTTTATGTGTGTGAAGGCTTTAAGGGCTATTGAACAGCTGGCCGGGCCCAAAGAGAGGCCTTGCGCCCATATAGAATGGGCAATTTTGGGGAACCTAATCCAGAACCTCGTGTGCAGAAGGAGGGGGTGCGAATCCCCGAATTTGAAGGAGGGAGTGCGAAAGTTTGCCTCACATTTTGCAAAATTATTTAATGGGAAAATTTTCCTTTTGAACCAATCTGCAATTTTGGATAAGATTTTCTGATGTTACAAAAACGAAAAAAATGTATGCTTAATTAGAGTGTACAGAGCTGTTACAAAAGTGAAAAAATGTATGCTTAATTACCGAACTTTGATTGATTCTGTTTTCCGAAAATTCATTTTTCTCGTGCCTATAAATGGAGCTCTTCTCTAGCCATTTAATGCATACTGAAAAAATCATTTCCGTACATAGACAAAGCGCAAGAAAGGTTGATTGTGTTTTGTATTTCTGGTCTTCTTCAATGTAAGGAAGATCGAGGAAGAGGCTGTATTCTGAGTTGTTTTACTCTGAAGACGGCATGGCTGCTACTAATTGCACAGTGAGGCCGCGAAATGACTTAAAGAAATCAACCTAGTCCGCGACTCAACCTAAAACAATAGCCAATTTCTTCCGGTATTTTTTGTTCATTTATAGATTCGAGGGAGAACAAATCCTCTTCTGCTTCCACCGACATCAACAAGCCATTTTGGTTTGAAGGATTGTATTTTAAACGGTGGAAATAGAAGTTGTTCTTTTACCTCACTACCAGAAATTGGCTTCATACTGTTCTTTTGTTAAAATTTCTACTGTTATCCCATCCACTAACAAAAGTCGTGAAGAGATTAAAAAATGGACTGATGATGATTTTCTCTGCAAAAATTATATCCTCAATGCCTTGTCTGATGATCTATATGATTACCACTTGTCTTTTGAAACTGCTAAGGATGTTTGGGATGCACTCCTGAAAAAATATGCCACTAAGGAGGCTAGGTCTAAAAAGAATGTTGTGAGTCAATATCTGAAATTTCAAATGGTCAATGAAAAATCTGTGGTGGCTCAATCTCATGAATTACAGAAAATTACTCATGAAATTCTTTCTAAAGGAATGACTATTGATGAACAATTTCAGGTTGCAATTCTTCTTGACAAACTTCCTCCAAGTTGGAAAGATTTCAAGAAAGATCTCTTCCACAAAACGAAAGAATTTTCAATGGAGAGCTTGATGGCCCGTCTTCGATCGGGTTGAGGTGGAGGAACGGAAACAAGATCAGAAAGATGAGGTTCTTTTTATTTCAAACGAAAAGAATTAGAGTTCGGTCGTGCTTAAGTCGAAAGGAAAAATCATGAAGCCGAACCAAATCGAACTGGAAGAATTAGAATGTGAAGCCCTATCAGAACAGGAACCAATCCCCTTCAAGAGGCCAAACTCGAATCATGGACTCTGTCCAATTTGTGTGTTACAATTATAACAAGCCTGGTCTATGGCAAGAAGTTGCAAGAGCGCCAGGCATCGCACTGGACCCCAGGCAAACTTGGTGAATGAAGAACCACTCATGGCTATGATATCAGAAATCAATCTGATAAATGGTTCAAAAGGGTGGTGGATAGACATGGCGAGACACTGGCGATTCTCGCCATGTTTGTTATGATCGTTCCTTGTTCAAGAGCTATTCTAAAGCTGATGATAAGAAAGTGTTGTTGGGTGACTCCCACACCACTAAGGTTATTGGTTTTGGTAATGTTGAATATAAAGTTCACTTCTGGGAGGATTGTCACTCTGAAAGAAGTTCTGCGCATCCGGTCAAAACCGTGGCCAAACTGATGGAGAGAATTCAGGAGCATGCACGGGTGGAAGATGACATCCTGCAGGCTGGGGGAAAGATCGTGGCTGGACGGCCTCAGCTCCCGGAGAAGAAAACGGTGGAACCAAGGATGTACAAGAAGGATTTCACAGCGGGAAGGAAGGACTACGCCCAGCAGAAGAAGGAGAAAGCTGATCCAGACCCCAATTCGTACTTCAGCATCATGGCAACTTTCAATATCCCAATCTACAAGATGCTGTACAGGATCAAGAATGAACAGTGGTTCAGGAGACCCCCAAAGATGACTGGGAACTCAGAGAAGAGGAGGGCTACCAACCAGCACTGCAGCTATCACAGAGACTGGGGACACATGACTGAAGACTGCGTGGAGTACAAGAAGTTCTTGGATGAAAAAGTGGCGGAAAGCCATCTAAAGGAATTTCTGGCAAGTGAAAAGACTGATGCCGAGCTGGTAGAAGAGATGGACTACGAAAAGGGTCCAAAGGGGACAATCCATATGATACATGGACTGGTGGCTCCATACACCAACAACGAAATCAGACACATCCAGAGGGTCAACGGACAGGCAGGGCAAGTCATGAAGCTCGGCATGAAGAGGCCGAGGGCGGAGGGAGTCATGGAAACCCCAATCACCTTCACTGATGGTGACCTGGATGGGGTATTAGTACCCCATAATGACGCACTGGTGATTACCCTACGGATAGGAGATTACGACGTGGAAAAGATCCTTGTGGATCAGGGGGCTAGCACGGAAATCATGTATTACCACACTTTTAAAAAGATGGAACTCCCACCGAGCTCATTGCAAAAGTGTTTAGTTCCTCTGGTAGGTTTCAGTGCGCAGACAGTATGGCTTATGGGAAAGGTCACGTTACCCGTCCGAGCTGGATCAGTGGTCCTGAAAACTGACTTCCTTGTGGTAGACATCCCTTCCTCCTATAACGTGATTATAGGAAGAACTTGGATGCACAAAATGAGGGCAGTCTCCTCAACTTACCACCAAAAGATCAAGTACCCTAGAGCAGACGACATTGAGTGCATTAGGGGAAACCAGAAAGTAGCTGACCTATGTTTCAACATGGTATTGAGGAAGTCCCCAAAGGCCGAGCTGGTACAGACAGTCAAGGTTCCAGATCAGCCAACCTTGGAGGACGTTGGAGGAGACCCCACCAAGAAGATGGTGGAGGGGTTGAAGAAAATACAGATTCAGGGAGATGATGAGGAAAGTATTTCTTGATTGGCGAGACACTTGCCGAACGGGAGGAAAGGGATTTGGTCGCCTTTCTGAAAGACCACATCGATGTTTTCGCATGGACTCCCCAGGAGATGCCTGGGATAGATCCCGAGATAATCTGCCACCATTTAAACGTGGATCCTCAGCACAAACCAGTTGTGCAAAAGACGAGAAGGTTGGCTCCATAGCACGCCGATGCTGTGATTGAAGAGGTCGATCGTCTACTAGAAGCGGATGCCATACGAGAAGTGAGCTATCTTGACTGGCTAGCCAACACAGTTGTGGTAAAAAAGAAGAACGGGAAGTGGAGAGTTTGTGTGGATTTTACCAGCCTCAACAAAGCATGCCCAAAGAACAGCTTTCCACTCCCCAGGATCGATCAACTAGTAGACGCCACATCAGGCTATGAAAGGATGAGTTTCCTTGACGCATATCGAGGATACCATCAAATAGCCATGCATGAGCCAGACCAGGAGAAAACATCCTTCATCTCACCAAGGGGACTCTACTGTTACAAGGTTATGCCATTCGGGCTGAGGAACGCTGGGGCAACTTACCAGAGACTGGTCACAAGGATGTTCAAAGACCAGCTCGGAAAGACCATGGAGGTCTATATTGACGATATGGTGGTGAAGAGCAAGTTGAAGCCTGATCATCTTGCCAACCTAAAGGTAACTTTCAATATTCTGAGAGAATACAAGTTAAAATTAAACGCTTCCAAGTGTGCCTTTGGAGTCAGCTCAGGGAAGTTTCTAGGGCACCTGGTGACTAAGCGAGGGATCGAAGCCAATCTAGATCAGATCACGGCTCTGCAAGGCCTTCAAAGCCCAAAGACCACGAAGGAGGTCCAAAGGCTAACAGGAATGGCAGTAGCTCTTAATCGCTTCATCAGTAAATCCTCAGACCGTTGCAGACCATTCTTTCAGCTTCTGAAGAAGAGAGAAGGATATGAGTGGGGAGCCGAGCAGGAACAGGCTTTCCAGGAGTTAAAAATTTACTTGTCATCACCACCCCTACTCTCTACTCCTGAAGCTGGGGAGCGGTTGATACTTTATCTGGCAGTATCTGATCATGCGGTCAGCTCGGTTCTTTTACGAGTAAAGGGGACAGAGCAGGCCCCGATCTATTTTGTAAGCAAAACACTGCTAGATGCTGAGACGCGTTACCTACCGCTAGAAAAACTGGTATACGCTCTTATCATAGCTTCAAGAAAGCTGCCTCACTATTTTCTACAGCATCCCATCACTGTGTTCACTGAATATCCACTAAAGGCCTTGCTTAGGAAGGCTGACCTCTCTGGACAAATATCCAAATGGTCCATTGAATTGAGCCAATTTGACCTTGACTATCAACCAAGGACGACAATTAAAGGGCAAATCTTGGCTGACTTTGTAGCTGAGTTTACCCCGACAGTTGCTCCACCTCCGCCGGCCCTCCACGAGAAGGAGCAGAACACCAATCATCCCGAGCAGCCAGCAAGAATGGCCGATCTGGATCCAGAGGAATGGAGGCTCTACGTTGATGGATCAGCTTGCAATAAAGGATCAAGAGCAGGGGTGGTGATGTTCTCTCCAGAAGGCTTGGTACTGGAGCAAGCACTACGGCTGGGGTTTAGTGCTACTAACAATGTAGCAGAATATGAAGCCTTGCTCGCTGGATTAAGGAGTTCCCTGGAACTCAAGGTAAACATATTAAGAGTATTTTGTGACTCACAATTAGTTGTTAACCACCTTTCAGGAGAATACGCTACGAAAAGCGAAAAGATGGCTGCATATTCAGAAGCAGCCAAGGATCTACTTGACAAATTTGATGAAGTCCACATTCAACAAATCAGCTCGGGCCAGAATGCGCATGCAGATTCACTGGCTTGCTTGGGGTCAGGAGTCATGTCAGAATTCCGTCGTACAGTGGTTGTGGACTATTTGAGTGAACCAAGCATTGGCCGAGCGGTGGAGATTGTAATGGAGACAGAATTTGGGCCGAGCTGGATGGATCAAATAGTAGCATACCTACGAGATGGGACCCTGCCAGAAGACAAGAGAGAAGCTCACAAGATAAAGACCAAGGCAGTACGCTTTTGGCTCTCTCCAGAAGGTAAGCTTTATAGAAAATCTTTTCTTGGTCCATATTTATTGTGTGTACACCCAGCCCTTGTTCAGAAATTCCTCCATGAAATCCATGCTGGAACGTGTGGAGGACATACTGGTGGAAGGTCCATAGCCCACCGAGTAATATCCCAGGGATATTGGTGGCCTTACATGCAGGAAGATGCAAAAGCTTTTGTAAAAAAGTGCGAAAAATGTCAAAGATATTCCCCTCTTATCCGAGCTCCAGCGGAGGATCTGTTACCTTTAACTAGCCCATGGCCATTTGCCCAGTGGGGATTGGACATCGTGGGTCCTCTTCCTATGGCAACAGGGAAACGAAAATTCTTACTTATTGGCACTGACTACTTCATTAAATGGATAGAGGGGGAAGCTCTTGCCAAAATCACAGAAGCAATGGTGGAAAGATTTGTGTGGAACAAAATAATCACAAGGTTTGGAGTACCCTACTCCATCATTTCAGATAACGGGTCCCAGTTTGGCAAGAAGTTCAAAGCTTTCTGTGCTCAGTACGGCATCAGAAACTATTATTCCACCCCAGCTTACCCACAGAGCAATGGGCAAGCAGAGGCTTCGAACAAATCTATCCTAAAAAGTCTCAAGAATAGGTTGGAGAGGAAGAAGGGAAAGTGGCCTGATGAGCTTCCAGCCGTGCTCTGGGCATACAGGACCACCCCATGGCGATCTACGGGAGAGACGCCGTACTCCCTTGCTTATGGGACAGAGGCGGTGATTCCCTTGGAGATTGGTTTACCAACCATTCGCACAACTCTCGTGGAGTCAGGGGGCAACGATAAAGCCCTGGCCGAGCAACTTGATCTCGCCGAGGAAAGAAGGGAGCGTGCCCTTATCACCTTAGCAGCGTATCAAGAGCAGCTACGAAGGAGCTACAATAAGAAGGTGCAGCCAAGAGAGTTCAAAATTGGAGATCTAGTCCTAAGGAAAGTCTTGGCTAACACCAAAGTATCCTCTGACGGGAAGCTTGGGCCGAACTGGGAAGGCCCATATAAGATTGTGGGGATTGCTGGAATTGGGGCTTACCGTTTGGCCGACCTGGATGGAGACCCAGTGCCCCAGCCATGGAACGTCAAGAACTTGAGGAAATTTTACCAGTAGTTTGTTTATGTGATTACGAATACAATCACATGAATACGAATAAATTCACATCTTTTCTATGTATGGTTGGGATTACGAGTAAAATCACCAACGACAGGAATTTAGATCTTTTGATTCTTCAAGCATCAATGAAATTTTGTCTTTTCTTATTATGGTTTTGATTAATATGAACCAAAATTGGCTTTCAAATTTTGTTTCCTATTAGGGAGCAGAGGGTGAGAGCATACCCTAACATTTATGGATTATAGTTGAGTATGAAGACACTCACTCTAAAATTCCTAAGTATGAAAAACTTAGATTTGCAACGATAAATGCAAAAATCCAAGTATGTGGACACTTGGTACAAAATCCTAAGTACGAAAAACTTAGATTTGCAACGATGAATGCAAAAATCCAAGTATGTGGACACTTGGTACAAACTCCTAAGTACGAAAAACTTAGATTTGCAACGAATATTGCAGTAAACTTTCTAAGTATGAAGAAACTTAGACATGTGCAACGAACACTATGAAGAAACGTGAAGAAACTTAGATTTGTAACGAAAATTGCAACTTGCAACGTATATTGCAATAAAGTTTCTAAGTATTAGCATATTGCAACAAAAAAACTCTAAGTATGAATAAACTTGGATGTGCAGCAAATATCGCGAAAGGTACTAAGTACGAAAAACCATAGCAATTTAAAAAGCAAACACTTTGTACCACTGGCCATATACGGCCGAACTAGGTCACGCAGGACCAGACATCAGAGCCAGAAAAAGCAAAATTCAAGTATCAATTAGGCCACACACGGCCGAGCATGCCACGCAGGGCTAAGTCATTTAGAGTTTGACAAACATAAGTTCGACATAACATCAAACAGGCATCAAGCCTCTTCACCGCGCTGTCCTGCATCGGTGGCAAGATTGGGGACAGGACTACCTTCAGCAATACCTTCACTTTCCACGGGAGCAGTAAGATCAGCTATGTTTCCCTCTGAGGGGGTTTGCTCTGTGGGGGGGTCAGTTTGAACTTCAGGAATTGGAGGTGACTGGTCGGCGGCACGATTTTGAGCAGCTGCCATCTCGCTCGGCAGTTCCATATCAGTCCAGTGAGGGGATGACTCATCTACGCCGAGCTTGCTGAGGCATCTCCGCCAAGCCATCTCCCAGACTGCATCCTTCACTGCCGGCATTTGAGCACGGTAGTTGTCAGTAATCAGCACGACAGCTCGGTCGTACTCCGCCTCCGCTCTGGCCTTCGCTGCAGCAAGTTGCTCCCTAAGACCATGCTCAATCTCCTCCGATCTCCTTCTCAGATCAGCATTCTCTCCCTTTAGCACCTCCGATTCAGCTCGGGCCTCCTTTAAGGACTGAGAATACTGTGCATTTTCTTTCTCAGCTCTCTCCGCTCTCTTCTGTTCTTTCTTCAGTTCCTTTTCAGCATCCTTTGCCCTCTCAAAGCCCACGGATGCCTTTTGCATAATCTGCAAAACAAAAAATAAGACATAAAGGGAGATGGAATCCTAGGTACGGCGAGAAGGAAAGAGAAGAATCTTCTTTACCTTGGCACTAGATTGGAAGATGGATTTCATAAGGTTGTCATACGAGTTGCTCTTCTCCCTGTCCATGTCTAGGGGAAGGAGAGCAGCTCGGGAAACACCGTAAACAACGTCCACCGAGGAGATCTTGTCAACCATGGAGAGGGAGGTACCATCAGGACGTGCTAGAGGAGGAGCCCATGGCTGCAACAAAGGAGGGGAGTCTGCCATCAAGTGACTAGAACTCGAATCCCTCGTCCTTCACCTTCGAGGTGGGGGTTGGGCGTCTGAAGGACTCTCCACGGGACGCTTGTCCCTCTACTGAGAAGGAGAAGCGATTGTTGAGGAGTCAGAAGGATTCAGGGGATTGGAAGCAGGAGGGGCCCGTGAGAGAGGGGCACCGAGGTTCAGCTCATCGAGCAAGTTGATGGGATGACGAGGCATCTCTCTATCAGGGGAGGGAGAGTAACCGGACGAATCGTCTGAGTCTGCAAGAAGAGCAGCCTGCTCAGACAGGGATTGGACGATTGAGCGGTGATCCAACGCTCTTTCTTCTGTTTCTTCTTCTTCTTCTGCTGCTTCCCTACCAGATGTGCTCGCATCTTGATCGGTACGGGTGAGGATTGGGAAAGCAGTTGGTATTTCAGGGATGTGAGCAAACGTGATTTGCTGTTGAAGATTGCTCGGGGACCGAGCTCTCCTAACTCTTCTTGGGGCCTGGCCTCTTCGGGGTCGAGTACTTCTTTGTTCGGCCGGTGGGCGTGTGGCGATCAACGGGGCAGCTGGAGGCCAGGGGTGTCTCGATGTTGGCTCGCCGACCCTTCTGATACCACCCCAGTACGTTGGGGTGTAGTCCAATAGCAGGTGAGCTGCGCGGCCGAGACCAACAGGGGTTGGTGCGAAACTGTCGAAATACAGAGCCCGAGCAATATCCTCGCGATGAAGATTGTCGTGGATCAGACGGCCACCATGATTGAGGTTGCTAGCTGCAAAAACAGAGGAAACAGTACATAAAAAATGATCAACAGAGCCAAGAGATATGAAAAACCAAAAAGTAGTAAGTACAAAGGTCGAATACTAACGTGGTTGGCCTGAGACTGAAGGGCAGGAGAAGCCAATAGTATTTCCCTCAGCATCTTTTGGCTCCCAGTTACCGGTGACTACGAGAAAGTCATCCCCCTCGCCCTTGGAGGAATTAGGCAGGTTTGTGATGAGCTTCTGCTCGGGGTCCCTGGCCTTGAAATAATAGTTGAGGTCTACTGTAGGGACTACGCTGTAAAGGTAATGTAAATCCCACCAGTCCAGATGCAGGCCGAGCAGCCTGTTCAGGGCAATGGTACCCATAACAACCCTAACGAAATTAGGGCAGAGCTGCATAGGGTTTAACCTACACCTAGAGCAAACCTCCCTGAAGAAAGAATGGAAGGGGAATCTAAGGCCACCTTCCACTATAAAGATCAAGGGAACGTGGATTTTGTTTTCTTCCAAGCCTACTTCTCTCAAATCGTTACGATCGTTCAATCTGAAATGAACGTCGTTTGGAATTCCATATGTCCTACGAAATTCGGCTATTTTTTGGGCATTACTAAGGAGGGCTCTGTGTTTTCCCATGATTAGGGTTTCACAGTTGAAACCCAAGGGAAGAAGATGAACAGGCGCTGAAA
Source organism: Vaccinium vitis-idaea (assembly GCA_963854785.1). Taxonomy (NCBI): domain Eukaryota; kingdom Viridiplantae; phylum Streptophyta; class Magnoliopsida; order Ericales; family Ericaceae; genus Vaccinium; species Vaccinium vitis-idaea. The sequence goes on from OY978215.1 coordinate 22,643,030, forward strand.
AATGGCGAAGGGGGCAAACACAAAACAGAAATGGAGAACTAGAAAGGGGCTACTTACGTGAGAGGGTATGGGCCTAGGATGATACTCTCCGACGGGAACACGTTTTCCGACGAAAACCGGAGATGGGTTTTGTTGCAGAAAGCTTGAGCGACGTTAATGACGGACGGAAGTTTTCTTCTTCTCTCTCTTGCTTCTGATGAGGTGGAGTAAAGGTGAGAAGGGAAAGAGATCTTTAGAAAATAAGGGTTTGGGGGGGAGAAAGAGTAATCATTATCCCGCCCAAAACCCCAAAAAGTAGGGCGTGACATACGAGAAATGTCACCCCAAATCGTCCTTTGGCTTTATCTAATGACCAACGGGTCACTTCGCATTTAATGCGAAAACAACCCTGCTCCCCACGAGGGGGGGAAGGTGTGCAAGAGGTGCACCAGGGACCGTTGAAGCTCTGCGCATCGCTGACAAATGGCAGCCATGGCAGAGCTGGGGAGCAATTGGAGTGGGTAAAATCTGATTACCCTACTATTGGGCATATCACGTGCCTTATTTGATCACCACGGGAGGATGAGTAGCTCGGCACCACATAGGAATCCTTAAACCCTGTAACGAGCTGGTTTGGCCACGAATGAGGCTGGGACTAGTAAAAAGTAAACTAATAAATCAGGATGCACTAGCTCGGCGTAAGGCATAAAGGATGCCCCTGATATGACCGAGCTAGAAGGCTACGTGTATAGCTTAAAATAGCATTCTGGAATACATAGTTCAGCTCGGCGTGATGGGCTGAGCTATGTACGGGTTAATCCGAAGCTATGAGGAAGCACGACACCGCCACGAGTAGGGCGGTGAGACATTCCAGAATAATCTAAAGCGGTTCCTTACGAGATAAGGAGTAATCCCGTAGCATGGGGGATCAATATGGGAAGTCCTAACGTGATTAGGGAAGAATCTTATATGGAAAGGAGGACTCCTGCTAGATGAGATCTAGCAGGACATGGAGACTCGTCCCTAATAGGAAAGTCCTATTAGGAAAAGGATTCCTAAAGAGAATAGGAAACAGGGGCACGAGATGCCTAATACGAAGAACATCTACACCTATAAATACAAGGCAATAACCATGACAAAAGGTACGCTGTGAATTGCTTTCATATGCATTGAGTGATTTGTGTGTTCAAGTACGTGATACTAACTTAGGCACCGGAGGGCCTTTGCCAACGAGAAGCAAAGGTGCTCTAACCCTTTTTCTGTCTTGCAGATTTAGGGTTGAATCAATGAAGCACGTGATCCAGGACTACGTGGATTTTATCCCCGTACAATACATATACAGATATGTACACGCAGAATTAGAAGGAAAAAGATACTCCAAATCCCAGTCCCATAGATATATACATGTACAGATATATATGATCAGCCATGTCACTTCTCTTTTTTTTTTTTTTTTTGAAAAAGTAATCCACAAATCCAATATCCAACCACTGCCTTAGTGTTGGGTAGTGGAAAAATGGAAGTAACTCACACTGTCCTTATTTCTTATCTCAGGTTATGGATGTTTTCAATAAGATATCAGAACTGTTTCCCGGGGCGACCGGCTCACTTTGAATGCTCTTAGTTGCACAGAAATGCAGTTTATGGGGGATGAATGTGCTATTCTACTTTCTCCGGGTGTACGGGAAAATTTATGAAGCCGCTGTATAAAGCATGTTTCCCCTCTTATTAACAGACTAGGAGATTAATTTTGGTTTAATTTCATGTTATAAATATCTTAGATCAATGCTTCAAAATTTTTATTTTTTTATTTTAAAGTTATTGGAGTAGGGTTTTATTTTGCTCTCTAGAAAAACGTTGATCTGACCTTACACCCTTTCTTTGTAGTACTTATTTTCGAAACGTGTGTATCGGTCTTCATGTTTTGTAATCGTCTTTTCGAACTTGACAACTTGTATGCAGCAGGTGAAACCCCAACCCTTGCAAGGATTCACGTCAAATAAATTTTATTGGCCAACCCTTGCAAGGATTCACGTCAAATAAATTTTATTGGCCTTGTTCGTTTCCCTGTTTAGTTTTAGTTTTAGTTTTGATGACATTATCATTTCCCTCATTTCTCTCTCTATCTCTCTCCACTCATTACACCTGCTAACATCATCAAAACTAAACTAAACTATCTAACCAAACACAACCATTACTACTTATGATCTCATTTAATGATCTGAGCCGATCTTTGTGGACCTTAATATGTACTCCCTCCGTTCCAAAATAATAGTTTCACTCTCTCTCTCTCATGCTGTTTTTCAAATAAAAAAATTAAGTACTTTCATGTATTATTTTTTGAATTTTTTTGCACTGAATTAAAACACTTGTCACTTGTCGAGTATTTTAATTTGGTACGAAAAAAATAAAAAAATGATCTATGGAAGTACTTTATTTTTTTTTATTTGAAAAATGACACGACTTTTCGTAATGAACTATTATTTTGGAATGGAGGGAGTAAAATCTTTGCGCTGTTTAAATCGATCAAACATTAGTAAAAGCTTTGTTTTTTTTTTTGATCGGCAAAAAGAAATTTATTAAAGAAGACTTGACAAATGGAACATCAAGCCAAGGTTGAATAAAGAAAAAAACAAAGCCAAAAAACACCTAACAGGGAAAGCCCAAACTCCTAAAGTGCCCAAAGATTCAAACCCAAAACATGCCAAACTAACCACAAAACCTTCCAGACGACGACCTGTTACAAAGGCCCATTTGCAGGAAATGGGTTGCTTTTGAAGAGCAGCAAATCTATTAAAATCGCTCTCTATCATCTCCTTTATCCTCAACTCATCACTTACTGAGTGAATCACCCCCAGATGATTCCCAGTGGCAAGAGATTCCTGAAGTTCCTTCTCAACATCCAACAGCCTTTGGGTGCCAAGAGACTCACTATCCTCCATACCATCACTCTTTTGAACACTCCAGCATTCATCGAAAAATTGCCTTCTGATTCTTCTCCAGATGCTTGTTGGTCGAAGATCCACCATAAGATTGATCCCCTCCATCTGAGCTGCTCTAAGAGAGTTTGAAGATTCCAAAGTTATAGGTTCCACCACCTCCATCGAATTCGCCATTTCCATCGTTTTTTCCCACTGGGTTTCTTCCATCACCTCTGTATTAACTGCTTCATCACAATCAGAGTCCTCAATCGAATCATCCTCAATCGAATCATCAACCACCGTGTCCCCCTCAGCATTATCTATTCCTTTGCTAATTTCCACGAGATCCTCTTCTTCACCAACAATTGAAACATAAGGAGTCTCTGCAACACATTCAGTTCCAAGTGTATACACCGTCAATGGTGGTTGAGCCTTTGCTAAGGAATCCAACTTAGTATCCAAAAATGTCTTCTCCAAAAAGGCATCGGTCCCATTAGACGAGCCTATAGAGTCTGCCACCATAGCACCTGATGGGCTTAAAGACCCACTCTTAGTCCAGCCCAATTAAAGAATACCTTTTTGATTCCTATGAGTTATATCCTGGCCGGTATCATTATTAACTGGGACAAACGCTTGCTCCTCATCCTGCCTCGAATCCTTGTTACCATCTACGACCATATCTTTTGCGTCACCGTTAGAAACAGATCTAGGGAAGCATAGAGTATCCGCCTTGACACTATCGGGATTGCAAAGCTCTTGAATCCGTACCTTGTAAAGCACTCCACAAATATCCAACTGAATCCAATCATCAATAAACTCTTGCTTCTCAGTAGAAATCAAGACTTTTCCTTCTGCAAATGATGAAAGGCTTGAAGTAGTTTCATCGATAGCAAGGAAAGAACCCCAAAGCTCACCAATCTTTCTAAAAGTAGGAGGACTCCAAGCATTGAGGGGGACTCCGGAGCATTTAAGCCAAATGATTCTTTCCAAACTCGCAGCTTCACCATTCCATTTTTTAGCATCAGAGAACCAGTTTGCTATCCGTTTCTGTAGTAAGAACTTCTCCAATGATTCCGAGTCAAGAAAAGTTAGCAGCAAAGATCTTCCCCCCAACCTTCTAATCTTCACATCACTAGTAAAATTTTCCAATCTTAAAACCTCATATAGCTTCTCAACAGCAATGATCTTATTCAGCTTGGTCACTACACTTCTAGAGAACCACTCATAACCAGTAGGTGAGATTTTTACGGATTTGGCATTCTCAAAAGCCTTCTCCACGTTTCCCCTAAGATCCCCCTTTAGCATCTGGGCATATGATTTGAAACTAGTAGCAGAATTGAACTTAGAGACATGGTGACCTTCAGCTCCTTTAAGGTTAATCTCACCAAGAGGAGTTACCTCTCTGACAAGCTCATTGTGAAGATTTTACTTCTGCCCCTGTATTATTGTGAAGCCCTATTCTAACTCCCATAGAATTCCGAGGATGCTTCTGATCAAAACATGCAAGCTTCACGAATTATTGTGAAGCCCTATTCTAACTCCCATAAGCCATTAGCTTTCGCTATAGCTACATCGGCAGAGACTGGGCAGCCATACCTAACAAAACCAAATTTTCTTCCTGAAACCTTGCTGTGTTTCTCTGGAACCTAGTAAAAACTTTGTTAAATCTTTTTTTTTCTTCCCCGGAAGAAAGCTGTAGATATTATTAAGAAATAAAAAGGTTTGAAGACCTAACATCAGCAAGGGCAAGACTAGCTAACTCATGGGGGACAAGACCCCCCAATTCTCTAATCTAGCACCTAATAGGGATCGCTTAGCCAACGAATGGGCTACCCTATTACAAGAACATTTAACATACTTAAAGATGCAAGAGGAAAATAACGGGAGAAGCTCTAGACAATCTGAGAGAATAGAGCTACAATCGGAGTACGATTTCCCAACTTGAGAAAGAGCTTGAACGATTTGAAGTGAGTCACCTTCCACAATGATATTAGGCAGCCCTTTGTTTGCATCAAGCACCAATGCTTCACGAAAGCTCAAGGCTTCAGTAACTCTAGAGGAGAGTAGCACAAGGAATTGATGTTGTCCCCAAAATTTGACCCGCATGATTACGGGCTACAATGCCAAGACCCACTAGTCCACTGCTTTTGCCAACCGCACCATCGACATTAAACTTAACAACACCAACAGGAGGCAAAGACCACATAGGAGGAGACGTGGATGCATGAGTGACAGGGGGCGAGCGCTTAGAAGAATCATTAGCTTCGTTAAATTCAGAGCTTTGTTAAATCATACTATCTCCGTTCCAAATTGTTGTCACTTGTACTATTTTGGGATGTTCCAAATTGTTAGTCATATTTGAAAAGTCAAAAAAAAATTATTCAATCAACAACCATCATTTCATTCCAAAGTTGAAATATAAGGGCATTGATGGAAATTAATGAATCTTTTAATGTGAATGCATTTATTGAATGCAGTTATTGGATGTCTACTTAAAATGTTAGAATTTCCAAAAGTGATCAGCAATTTGGAACTGAAGGAGTAGCTTATGAGCAATAGACAGTACGTCAAACATAGTTCGCTGAAAAAGAAACCGATGGAATCATTTGCATGTTAAGTACTCGAATTGTTAAAAGAGACCGTTTTAAGTTCTACTGTGAGTAAAAAAAAATAGTCACATTTCGAGACTAGTGGAGGTGAGCGTAAATTGGTCCGAGTATTCGATTATGAAAAACAAAATATGTCAGGATTCCTCTCTATCTCAATCTGGCAATTGAACTTTGAGACATACTCGTTTTGTTATTAGGATGCTGGGAATTTCAGTAGTAAAGGGTTTATGGTTGCCTAACCTGGCCTATTTTAAACAAGAAGGAAATTTATTATGATAAAATAAATGTTACAGAAAATGATAGTAGACTTAGAAAGTCAAAATTATTCATAACCAATTTCACGAGAAAATTTTGAACCACCATACCCATAAATTAATAATTTCACCCACTTCCTCTAGGTTGTCACAAGTTCTAAAGAATCTAACACAACCATATCATGTTGTGGTCCAGCACAGTTAGTACTTAGTACCTCGACACACTTTTGCTACAAACTTTTTGTTAGTAAAACAATTAGAGGTTATAGATTTGATTTTTGAAATGGATTACAGCGTTTATAGGGTACTAGGATGAGTGGGATAGCTAGGGTGGTGGTTATGATAGGTGGTTTTAAAGTCATTACTCTCTCTGTTCTTAAATAATAGTAGACCCTTTCTCTCTTGTCATTTTTCAAATAAAAAAATTAAATAGTGTACAAAACATTATACACGGAAGTACTTAATTATTTTAATTTAAAAAATAACAAGACTTTTTGTAATGGAGTATCATTTAGAAACGAAGGGAGTACTATTTTGCCCACACCAATAATTTGATGGCATATTGAAAGTAATCGTAAAAACATAAGTTTTGGAGGGGCGATTATGGAAATTATTTTGTAACCGAGCTTCAAAAAAGGAAGACACCAAATTGGTGCTCTCCTTATATATATTTGATGAGTAGATAGATAATGAGAGGTAGGGACGACATTTTTGACCGAACCGATGGGTACCCGAACCATAACCGGTTTTTTTCCCCAAATCATAACCGAAATATTCCCTGTGGGTGTGGGTATGGTATGGTATGTGAGATAACCGAACGAGTTCGGTTGGGTTCTGGTTTGAGCTGATAACCGAACCGTTCCCCAATCGAACTGAACCGGATATGTGTAATTACAAAATTACCCTTCATATGTAGAAATTTAGCCTTAGTATAGATTCAATGCATTGAAGATCTACTTAGATATATATTAGTTTTGCATTTAAAATATCTAGATGCATATCTGCATACCATTTTAATTGACGAATCTGTGGCATTTCCAGTTTAAGTGATTTTCATATTTGAATTTCATTCATAATTATTTTGTTTTCTAATTAAACAAGAAGTACCCGAACTGAACCGATCCTCGATTGGTTCAGTTATGATTTCAATTTCCCCTACCTGTTCGGGTTTCGGTTCGGTTCGGTTCTAGGTACCCATCTAGTTTCAGGTAATAGGTTTGGATATGACAATATCCGAACGGAACCAACCCATTGCCATCCCTAATGAGAGGTAGTTTTGTTTGCTTTGAAGGACCTCAAAAATGTGGACTTAGGTCTAGTCCAGTAGTCTTCACATCGAGTCCCGTCTAGTTTTGGGTTGACAATAATTAGAATCGTTTATTTTGTAGAGCTCGTCGAGTCTCTAAACTTGCTAAAACTCATGTTCCATAGATACCGATCAATGACTTATTAGAACACTATCTTTGAACAAATGCATTGTGCACTTTGCGTCGGACCCATATGTTTTAGGATAAATGCGTTTTGATAAGTCATTGATCGGTATCCTCTGAACATGGTTTTTCCCACGTTCGAAGAATTCTACAAGCTTTGCAAAACGAACAATTTCGATAATCATTGTGAGCTCAGGATGGGCCCAAGAATATCCAAACTGGATGGGAGAAGACTGGACTAGACCTTAAATCTCCTTTTTTCTATTGTTCAAGTGGTCTCCTAGTCTATAGGTCCATAGCTATTTCAATCAAAGGAAGAAAAGAACTACTTCAGTCAAAGGATAAGATAAAATAGAAAGGAAGCCGGCCATTACTGCTTTTCCAACCAGTGATAGCACAACTTTTGCTGTTTTTGTTAAAAAAAAAAAAAAAATTCGTACAACCTAAACTTTTGTAACAACCTAGCTAGTATCTTTTGTGTAACCAAAAAAATAAAATTATCTTGGCATCCTACCTCTTGTGGTCCACTGTCACCATTGTTTTCTTTTCCCTATTTCCAGTGATAGTAATATCTGATTCAATCAACTGATTGGATGTAGGGTTTGGCAAAATGAGTATGAGAAAACAACTAAAAAGCTTGCTTCCAAGGGATTGCAGGCGTTCTTGCGGATCAAAAAAGGAAAAAAAAAAAAGAAAGAGATTGCTAGTCTAAATCCTACGAAGGCTAAAGTTCAAAACTTTAGGGGCCAAAGTTTTCCCATTAGTTATTTCATTAAGGCTCCAGAATTCGTCGATGTAACCGCAAATAAGCTCGAACATCTGATTACCTTAAGAAGAGGAAGAAAAAGGCGAGGGTCATGTTTTAACGACCCAGATTATTTGTTTTGAAAACTACTAAGGGTGAGTTTCCGAATGGATTTTATCAAAATCTGATAAAATCAAGCCTTTGATTTTATCCATTCGTGAGGAGAGTTGATAAAATCTTAGATTTTTACATTCAAAAATCTAAGATTTTATCAACTCTCTGCACGAATGGATAAAATCCATTCGGAAACTCACCCTAAGGGTGAGTTCTCCAATGGATTTTATCAAAAATTTGATAAAATCAAGCCCTTGATTTTATCCATTGGTGAAGAGAGTTGATAAAATCTGTAGATTTTTTAATGCAAAAATCTACAGATTTTATCAACTCTCTTCACCAATGGATAAAATCAAGGGCTTGATTTATCAAATTTTGACAAAATCCATTGGAAAACTCATCCGAAGGCCTTGTTCTTGAATGGATTTTATGAGATAAAATCTAATTTTGATAAAATGTAGTTTTGTTTAGAGGTGTGATAAAATGACATTGTTTTCCCAATATATTAAATCTAGGGTTGATAAATGCGTTTTGTAAATGATTTTGTGAGATAAAATCTAGTGTTGATAAAATCTAGTTTAATTTTCTAAAATCCGTTGAGAATGTTAGATTTTATCAAAACTAGATTTTATGAGATAAAATCCATTCAAGAACAAGGCCTAAGTAAACTGTTCATAACAAAATTTGTTTAACCTAATATCTGTAGTAGCGTGGTTTTTTTTTTGATAACTCAAGCGTTTGGGCTAGTTTATAAACATCTCGATTAATCTTGCGTGCTCAATCCCACCGTCCAACATTGTTTCATCACACATTTGATGGAGAAATTAATTGGATGATTACTTTAAAATTACTTTATCGTCCATTTAAGTCCGCTCATTGTTTATCGAACTATTGAATGTATAAGACGTATGTTACCTAGGTTCAGATGATAATCTATAAGGGGTCCCACGGGACCACAATATCGTCCACTCCGGTGAAGACAGTTATCCGGGTAACTGAAATTATTGGTGGCATGACGGTGACAGAAGAAGAGGACAAAGAGTTGCCGGGAGTGGCCCAGGTGGGTCATCGGTGGTGGATGAGTTGAATGGTGAATCCTGTTTGGAAAGGATTATGTTTACTACTCCCTCCGTTCCATAATATTGGTCCTCTACGAAATTACGTGCAATTTTCAAACTAAAAAATAACGCATCTATAAAATAATTTTTGAATTTTTTCCGCACCGTTTAAAAGTTCACAATGAGATCTATCAAACAAGATCCATATTGATGAACAAATTATGTTCATAAGTACATTATTTTTTAGTTTGAAAATTGCACGTAGTTTCGTAGGGGACCAATGGAATGGAACGGAGGGAGTAGTAAATAGGGGCGCCACACATAATTTTGCTTTAGAGCTTATTATTCTAGAAAACTTTATTTATTTATTTATGCAAACTGTATTTTACTGTCTTTTTACAATGGATAAGACATGTCATTCTTTCACAATATATCAACTAAAAAACGACAATAAAAGAAAATTTAAATAAAAATTCAGTTTTATGAAACAAGCCTTTAGCAAAGGCAATTTGTGTTATGAACTCATTAATATTGTCCGACCACAAATAGACTATTTGTATTTATTGGTTACTCTTACTTTTGCTCTATATATAAATTCTGATTCAGCGGATGGGTTCTTGTACATTGAGAAATAAGAAAGCAGAAAGAAAGAGAGGAGAGATATTTTTAGGTAATGAGATTATGGTCAGTTTGAAAGATTGATCCCATCAAGAACTATTTCATATACATAATGTTGTTGTTAGGCGAAAGTTTTACTTAGGATACCTTATTAATTTTGATTGTAACAAATCATAGATTATAAAATAGAAAAATAATCGATATTATGATGTTTTGAACTAATTTGAATAAAGTTTACATTGAAGGATTTGGTTGAGGTACACGAGGAAAGATTTTACACCAAATTGGTGGAATTCGAATTAGCAACTCATGTGATCATATACAAGATTTACATACTGATTGAGACAGCTTAATCCTGCAGAGTTACATTGGCCTTGTTCGGTTAACAAGTTTAGTTTTGTTTTGTTTAGTTTTGATGATGTAAGCAGGTGTAATAAGTGGAGAGAGATAGAGAGAAATGAAGGAAATGATGATGTAAGCAAAACCAAAACAGGACCAAAACAGGCCCAAAACTGTTAACCGAACATGGCCATTGTGTTCAAGATTTGAATACTTTTTGTTGAAGGCTACGAATTTTCAAAAAGAAATGCTTGGAGATCGATGTAATATAATTCAGTTTGGAAGGAACTTCATTGAAGTCAAATCAAGGTAGAAAATGGAAAGACTTGATAGGAAAGAATTCTGCTTGAAGACTATCCTCCAATTAATTTTCAAGTTTAAAAGGGAGAGAAAGGGAAGCATGAAAAAAAGAGAGGAGAGATTGAAGAAAGAGCTAGCTTATTGTGATAAAGAGATCAATTGTAAACTTTTTTATCCACACTTAGAGAGTGTTATTTGTAAGGAGACATTTCTTTATAAAAGGGATTCTCATTCATACTCTTGTACTCTTGTGAGGGTTTATCTTTTTGTGAGTGGTTTTGAAGAAATATCATTTGGTGGTTGGGTGTTACTAGTTAGTACTGGAGTCAAGGATGGAGCCAGAGGGAAACAAGTGGTGGCGAGGGAAACAAGTGGTGGCGACCGCCACCACAAAGTTTTCATAAAATGCAATTATTATATAAAAAATAAATTTTTATCCCCGAATTATATAGACTCGCCACCACTAGGTTTTTTTAATCTTCCATCCTCTAGCTTTTTTTTTTCCCTAATGTTATTATAGTTTTTTGTAGAGTCAATGAATATTCATAAAGCCTTATGTCATTTTATTTTTTTAAGTACATATTTTCGCCATCACAAAGGTAAAATCCTGGCTCTGTCCCTGACTGGAGTCAAAACTAGTTGGTTAGGTGACTTAACTCCTAGAGTGAAAAAAGTGCAACTAGGGTCAGAGGTTCTCTACCACCCGTGAAGGCGTGAAGCTAGAAGGATTGTTACTAATGGTGATAGTGCAACATATCTCGAGTTGGACACTTGGAGAGTATACTAGGCTTGAAGTGGCAAACCAAACCACGATAAATCTCTGTCTTTGAATTATCTCATCCATACTCTTTTACTTTATGTTTGTCATAACTTGGCTTATCATTGAATGTTATATAACTAGGAGAACAATTGCATGATAGGTCAATTAATAGAATACTGAATAAAAGATAATTGCGAATTCGTTCATCGGTTTTGTGCTCTCTCTCTTGTCTGAGCTTACTCAATCTACTACAATGACTATTTCTTATTATATCTACGAGTTTAGGTTTTTTTTTTTAATTATAAAATTCAACAATATACTTGAGAAACCCAATTTACCCCGTGTTGCATTTTGAACCAACAGTATTCAATATTTGTCTCATAAAGTTACATTTCTTTTATTATATTATATATTTTAATTTTATAACAATTTCGCTGATTAAGTGGGTGTTCCACTAACAAAAAATTGTTTTTTCCAAACTCCAAGACAGGTCATTCTCTCACAACACATCACATAAAAAACCGTGAAAAACCAATTTTTAAAAAAAACCGAGTTAGTGGAACACCCCCAAGTATCTTTATCAAAATACCAAAGTGTTTACTGCTACCTTGGGCTTGAAGTGTGACTGTTGAGTCTCCAACTAAGAAACTAACGTAAGTCAATGGAAAACCACAAAAAACAAATCCAGCTAGCTCTCCAATCATGTGGTAGAGGTATATATGCTCCACACCAATATATATATATTTTTTGCTTCACGGCGGGGATGTTTTAGTCAGTTTGTGCGCACCCCACCCAACCTCTTTCCCGATTCCATTAAAAGTAAATCATCTAAACTGAAACTACGAGATTCACAACAAAGTATATTACAGCCTGATTGCAAAAATCAAACCTCGAATAATTGTGGTGGTGGCAAACCCCACTATCTAACCGGACTTTCAGCACAAATAATCATATCTTGCTTCAAAATTTGTGTGGGGGTGATTGAACTAAACCCATATCTATTTGATTTTTATTCATATGTATATACACATTTTTTACACGTGTCGACTAAAACTACAAAAATACAACAATCTTCAGTAGCCACCCATAACCAAACCTTTATTAGTATTCCAAGGGGGCATTTCAATCACTCCTGTCCTCATCGCATCTGCTCTGAGTTTCACAGGGAAGTCCACGCAGAATTAGAAGAAAAAAGATACTCCAAGTCCCAGTCCAATATATATATATATATACACATATACAGATACATATGATCAGAAGAAGGAGCTGCTGCTTCTGGGTTTGGTGAAAAATTCAGCGTTCTAAAGTGGGTCAGCTTCAGATTTCCGACAACCCTCATTTTCCAGGTAATAATTTCTTTCTCCTCTCAATTTTTCTGGTGAAATTAATTAGATATGCGCATGCATGTTTATATAGATGTGTATATGTGTATATATATTCGTATATATGTGTACAGTGGGAGTTAAAACATAAAAGTGAGGATGAAGTTTCATGTTGTACAAGTACAAGGATTCTGAACTTTTCAAAAGGTTACTGACTTTTTGCGTTGAAATGATTCAGAGTTCTGTTTATGAACAATCGTGTTCATCAACTCTGCTCTTTTGGTTTGCTTTGTACACAACATCCGGATACAAGACCCATGTTGATGTTGTGTCCGGATGTTGGCAGTCCGTAGCATTTTCGTTTACTTTACTTTCCTGATTCTGAGTTGCATTCGTAAACAACCAGGACTCATGTTGGGTTCTTCTTCGTTTATTAACTTTTACACTTTCTTGCTTTGTTTAGTGAACTTTACTGTGTTTGCTTTTGAATTTCTAATCCAAAAAAGATTTTGATTTGATGCATGCGAGGATGTGAGGAGAATGACTTGTGGGAGAATATAAAAAATACTGTTGAAAATGCCGAAAATACCAAAATATTAGAGTGGAAACTTAGCTTAGGTTTCTCTTTCAAGTTCAACCTAAGAGATCCTATCAACTTTTTTACGGATCTGTCTACACGTATATACTTCGGCTCGCTAGCAGAGTGTGGGATCACAGGCGGCTCCACCCTTTGGATTGAGTTTTCACTTGTACACCTTAAATTATTATTTTTTCCTTGAATTTTACTTGTAGTAATTTCATTTTTGGATTTGAACTCTCACCTTATATAAAACATCCATCAATTCACGTAATTCATGATTGAACACCTTATACAATAGCCCAAACAAAGTACGTGTTCCTAATTAACACCAAATTTGAAAACAAGAAAAGAGGAGGAAAAAAAAAAAAGATCTAATGGTATCGCTATTGTGCTCTAACTTTTATACGAAATACAATTTACTTTACATCTCAAATGGAAAGAATATGTTTAGAAAGCTAGATTCATAGCAACCTATTCGCCACAATTTTCTGTAAAAGAATGTTCTTAGATTTATTCAACAGTTTAATCTTGCTTGACTCAAAATCTGAAATTTCGTCATGTGATGTATGAAGTTTTGTCCATACTGTTGGTAATTATTGAACACCATGTTAAAAATTTCTAGAGCCGACACTAGGTGCGATTAGTCCCAAGAATAATCGAGATGTTTATAGGTTGGCCCTAGTACACTGGGATTTTTAGGGAAAAAAATTTTCCTTATCTCAGAGACCAAACAGGAATCAAGAAATCTGGTGGAACGAACTACTACTTCATGAGTTGCTTTGAAAGAGACTAATTGTTCTTTAGTAAATATTATCCACAACTAATTAAAAACTAATTGATGCTTCATTGTGTGTGTCTGTGTTTGTTTATAATCGCCTTAATTAATTAAGTTTGATTACGTTGGTTAATGATTGATTTAGGCTTAATTTTTTTTCTTCAGCTGTTCCAAACAACGATGGCCATCACTTGCCCAATTTCAATAATGGTGCTTGGCATGTGAAAAAATACCTTTTGTGCTGTCAAATGACCCTTTTGCCCCTCCCAACTCGCAAAATGTCCAAAAACTCACCACTTCTTTCCCTCCAAATTCTAACTACTTTATTAATTCTATTCACCCTTTTTCACCCTTCAATGCCCCAAACGGTTGAAACTGAAGCCCTTCTTGAATTCAAAAACCAGCTAGAAGACCCCTTGAATTACTTGGATTCCTGGAAAAAAGATTCAGATTCTCCATGTGGCTTTCTCGGAGTTTCTTGCGATCCAAACACAGGTCTAGTCACTGAAATTTCTCTAGACAACAAAAACCTCTCCGGTTCATTATCTCCCTCCATTTCCATGCTCCAAAGCCTCACATCTCTTGTGCTACCTTCGAATTCAATTTCTGGGGAAATTCCGTGGGAATTGAACAATTGCACCAATCTTAGAGTTTTGAATCTCACGGGAAACAATATGAATGGTTCCCTGCCTGATTTATCCGGTCTGAGGAGCTTGGAGATTCTTGATGTTTCAGAAAACTACTTTTCCGGTGGATTCCCAAATTGGGTGGCGAATTTAACTCAGTTGGTTTCTTTAGGCCTTGGGGATAATGACTATGATGAGGGTGAAATTCCTGAAAGTCTTGGAAATTTGAAGAACTTGACTTGGCTCTTTCTTGCTGGTTCAAATTTGAGAGGTGAAATACCTGAATCAATTTTTGAGCTCAGTGCGTTGGGGACCTTGGATATTTGTAGAAACAATATTTCCGGAAATTTCCCGAAATCGATATCCAAATTACATAACATATGGAAAATTGAGCTGTATCAGAATAATTTGACCGGAGAACTCCCGGTAGAGCTAGCAGACCTCTCCCTTTTGCAAGAATTCGATATTTCCACGAACCAGATGTTTGGGAAATTGCCAGAACAGATTGGAAATCTGAAGAATTTGACAGTTTTTCAACTGTACGAGAACAACTTCTCTGGCGAACTCCCTCTGGAATTTGGAGATTTTCGCCATCTCAAATTGTTTTCAATCTACAGAAACAGTTTCTCAGGACAGGTTCCGGAGAATCTTGGTCGGTTCTCTCCATTAACTACTATAGACATATCGGAGAATCACTTTTCTGGGGGGTTTCCAAAATTCTTGTGCGGAACTGGGAATTTGCAGTTTTTGCTTGCATTGGAAAACAATTTTTCTGGGGAGTTAGCAGATAATTATGGTGAATGCAAATCTTTGGAGAGGTTGAGGATTAATCAGAACAACCTTTCAGGGAAAATCCCCGATGGGTTATGGGCACTTCCTAGTGCAAAAATGATAGATTTCAGCGATAATGAATTTTCTGGTGGGATTTCTCCTAATATTGGGATTTCAACTAGCTTGAATGAGTTGGTTTTGAGTAACAATAGGCTCTCAGGCAAGCTTCCGGTGGAACTTGGCAAATTGACTCAATTGGAAAGGCTGCATTTAAGTAACAATGAGTTCTCTGGAGAAATACCATCAGAAATTGGCTATCTAAACCAGTTGTCATCTTTGCATTTGGAGGAGAATTCATTTACAGGAAAAATCCCAGGAGAATTGAGGCAATGCGTTAGGCTTGTGGACTTAAACCTTGCTTTGAATTCTCTTAGTGGTATTATACCCAATGCAATTTCACAGATCAACTCGCTGAATTCTCTGAATCTTTCTAGAAACGAACTTGAAGGTTCAATTCCGGAAAATTTACAGAAGTTGAAGTTGAGTTCGATTGACTTGTCGAAAAACCAGTTGACAGGAAAAATTCCGGTCTATCTTCTCTCCATGGGAGGCGACCAAGCATTTGTTGGAAACAAGGGGCTATGTATTGATGAAAGCTCTGAAACTGCTTCTATTTCGGGGTTTGCTGTTTGCAGTAGAAATAGTCTACAGAAAAGATTCATTGGTAATAAGCGGGTTATTTTCTGCATCATATTGGCCTCCTTGATTGTTATTTTGGGTGGTTTATTGCTAGTGAGTTACCGGAACTTCAAGCACAGTGAAGCTACTGAGATGGAGAATGATCTAAAATGGGATAAGAAAACAAATCACAAGTGGAAACTTGAGTCTTTCCATCCGATGGAATTGGATGCGGAAGAGATATGCAATTTGGATGAGGAAAAATTGATTGGAAGTGGAGGTACGGGAAAAGTTTACCGATTGGATTTGAAGAAAGGTGTTGGCACGGTGGCAGTGAAGCAACTATGGAAAGAGAACCAGGTGAAGGTTTTGGCAACAGAAATGAATACTTTGGGAAAGATAAGGCACAAAAATATATTGAAGCTTTATGCATGTTTGTTGAGAGGAGGCTCAAGTTTCTTGGTGTTTGAGTATATGGAAAATGGTAACGTCTTTCAAGCACTTCATAGAGAAATCAAGGCTGGTGAAGTGGAGTTGGATTGGTATAAACGGTACAGAATTGCTCTGGGAGCTGCAAAAGGACTTGCATATTTGCATCACGACTGTCCCCTGCCTATTATTCATAGGGACATCAAATCGACTAATATCTTGTTAGACGAGAACTATGAACCGAAAATTGCTGATTTTGGAGTTGCAAAGATTGCAGAAGGGTTCTCCTCCCAGAGGGAATCTGAAACCAGCTGTTTTGCCGGTACTCATGGTTACATTGCCCCTGGTGAGTTTCTTAAATCTGATTCCTTCAGAGTCGACATGAATTTTTGTTTTGTTTCAGTATTCGCCTATTGAAAATTATTTGGAAAAATTTGTTGATGCTTTACTTTGACTGGAGAGTGATTAGGAAAGCATCTTTTCTTCTCTTTTTTCCCTATTGGACTGGTATAGCAGTCTGCGTTATAGAAGCAGTTAATTTATACAAATATTTTGCAGCCTTAAAATTAGTTTCAGTTTTATTTCACCAGTTTTGTGATCAAATCATCCATCCTGAATTTTGCTGTTTCCTTAGATTCCCATCAACACAGAGAAATGCCATGAGGAAAAATGATTCATTACTATCAGCAAACTGATAATGACTTACTCTCTTTTATTATAGGATGATGATGCCTTTCTACATATGTGTATTCGTAGATGCTATGAGTTTTTTACACTCAAGCTGCAAATCTTCTGACCTTTTGTTTTTGTTATGTGGGCACTGATTTTCCTCTACAGAGCTGGCATATACTCTGGATGTCACTGAAAAGAGCGACGTATACAGTTTCGGTGTCGTACTACTTGAATTAGTTACTGGTAAAAGGCCAATAGAGGATGAATACGGAGAAGGAAAGGATTTGGTATATTGGGTATCAACACATCTCAACACTCTTGAAGATGTGCTCAAAATACTCGACAACAAGATTGTATCTGACAGTATTCGAGATGGCATGATAAAGGTATTGAAGATCGCGACTCTTTGCACCATCAAGCTTCCCAATCTTCGCCCTAGCATGAAGGACGTGGTTAAGATGCTTGTTGATGCTGAGCCTCACACTTTCACATCTCCAAGCAAGCACGGAAAGAAAGAAACTGTTCTCGTCTAGATCCTTTTCACTTTTTGGAAGTTCAACATAGTTTTGAAGTCTATTGTCTTGCATATTGACTAGCCTGACTGTGGCAAACTGTAACTATATTTATGTTAAGAATCTTTTGTGTGCTGTTAGATGGGAGTGACACAAGCAGGATAACACTAGCGTGCTCAGCTTGTGCCACTGCACTACTCTTAGGTGGAGTTTTGTGTTGTAGAAGTACAAATTGTAATCTGATTGGGAGCTTAAAGCCATTTGTGCATAATTCCACTTTTAAGTTGTGAATCTGTTACCAGTTTCTTTCAACAATGTTATGTGTGTATCCATGAAGAGTGCCTATCAGAATACATATTTTGCGTATGAGTCGACTGACTGCGGTTGCCAATTTGATGGTCCGTTTAATCTTAACACCGTGTAATATGATATTAGAGCTAGATACTCGGGATTAACAGGTTGCGAGTCTCTGGTGACCATAGTTTTAAATCTCGGTATCGGTCGCGGTATCGGTGTATCGGTATCGGGGCGTATCGGCGATACGTCGCGGGAATCGGCTGTCTCGGCCGTGAATTTTTTAAAATCATTCACAACTCATATAAACTTTTTTGATATACATTTTTTTCTCTCATTGGGCATATTTTGGCACATTTTACACAATCTTAGGACATGTAAAGAGGGTATCTTGAGATGTTGAATATTTCACAGCTGTGCTTCATCAAGTCATGCGTGCTGTAATTTTTTTTTTGATAGTTGATGAGAATTACCAATTTACCATACAACATGTTACTAATAAAGTTCCTATTTTTTTAATTTTTTTGCGCCATTAAATTTTGATTCACAAAATCAATGGCTGTGATTTATTCTGCCATAGACAGCTGTAGACAGCTGTAGACAACTAAAGATTCTCGAGATCAAAGTTCTGTATCAGTTTGGTTCTCAAAAGTCAAAAGGAATTTATTTCTTCCTTCTCTACCTCCGAAGTTTTCTCTCTCTACAAGCAAAAGATCTGGGGAAAAGAAATAGAGCAGCCACATGGTTGACGACGGTCGATCTTCTCTCTGGCGATGTCTCTTTTATCTTCTCGGACGAGTCTACTCACATCAATAGTTTCTCACTTGGAGTTGCCGGAGACATCGAAGACGCCATCGCGGGTAATTTTGTGGACGGAAAACCCAATCACAGCCTTAGTCACTACAAAACCAAGATCTGCAAAATACGAGACGGTTGTTTTCCAGACAGAGTTGTTTTTCCCCTTTGATTTGTTGCGTGCAAAACTTCAAAAGAGGTTTGAATCGTTTGATTTCTCTCTCTCTCTCTCGATCCCCCTCTTCTCCGCCGACGCACATAGCGGCCGCCGCTGCACAGAGCAGCCGACCTGAGCTGTTTTTTTTTTTTTCGTATCGGCCGAGACAGATGCTGTATCGGCCGAGACACCGATACGTATCGGGTATCGGCCGAGACAGGGTGCGATTTTTCCTCACACCGAGATATCGGCCTGTATCCGTATCGGAGGTCCCAAATACCTGTACGTATCGGCCGATACGATACGTCTCGGCCGATATTTAAATCTATGCTGGTGACACTGCAGAGACACTACTGTAGATCACATGGATGTCCGGTGGGGAGAATATTGATTGAGAAATCTTAGAGGCCTTACGAAACCTGCTCTGCTCTGAAGCTCGAATTCGAACTCGAAGCACAAGCTTCCAATAAAAGAATGACAGAAATTGAACCCTTACTAAGTACTGCTCACCTACCTCAATGAATCGTGAGTATTTACCATAGAGACGGTAACATTTCCTCCGTATATGATTCGTATACAGAATGATGGGTTTTGTCACAATAACAAACTCTTAACACACAATATTGAGACACATTTTCAACTCCTTTTGTCGTAGAAGAAATGACTTAGTACATATATTTAAGTTGTTCACTGCGCATGCTCTCAGCGATCCGATGATGTAAAAGATTATTGTAACAAGGAAAAGATTTAAAGGGAAACAAAGCAAGATCACGTCGAGCTGGATCATAACGAATTTATTGGAAGCAACATGAATTCATAACCAAATAGAAAACCCTGAACAATTGATCAATGGGGCTTGAAAATCTAGTTTTTTGACAACAACACATTCACCAATTTCTCCAAATTCAAAGAAGATGACCCATTTGGACCCGTGGCCTTCTTTGCCAGTTCCTTCCACTCCATTGCCTTCTTCTTCATTTTCTTCCCTTTATCTCCACCCATCAATTCCAACACAAGTTTCTCTATCTCCTCCCTTTTCACATTGTTATCGATCTCCATTCCAACTTCCCATTCATTGCAAACGTATTTGCAATTTGTTTGTTGATCCCCAAAAAAAGGCCAACATATCATCGGCACCCCAGCCAACAAGCTCTCGAGAGTTGAGTTCCACCCATTGTGTGTTAAGAACCCTCCAACCGACGGATGGTTTAAAACTTCCTCCTGGGGGCACCACTCTGCTATATAACCTTTTTCTTTGGTGCTTGTTACGAATTCAGGTGGCAGCATCGCCGAATCGCCGGTGACTAGACCAAGCCTTATTATCC
The DNA here is from genome assembly GCA_963854785.1 of Vaccinium vitis-idaea. Lineage (NCBI taxonomy): Eukaryota > Viridiplantae > Streptophyta > Magnoliopsida > Ericales > Ericaceae > Vaccinium > Vaccinium vitis-idaea. The sequence continues at coordinate 22,663,093 of OY978215.1, forward strand.
ATAGGAAGTAGTGGTTGCTATTTGCAAGGCCCCAAGCAAACTCTACCTATTGAAGAAAAAGTTAGTGTACGATAGTAATATGATAACAAACGTGATAGTGTTTTTTGCACTTGTTTTTTTGTTTTTTTAGGTGAATTTACAAGAGGACATGGATCGTCTTTAGGCAATGGAATGAAAATACAATAAATGAACCAATTTTTCTGTTTGTGGGCCCTTTTTGGTCCACATTGACAATCTTACCATTCAATTATTTTTTAGCGCTCATCCCGGTCTCCACCAACTCTGAAAACCACCTCCATACGAACAACAATACTAATTTTTTTTGTTTTATTATCAAAAAGAATTTTTATTAATTCATAACACGAAGTATAAAGTTAATAGGGCCTTGGGTACATCGGCCTTACCACTTAAGACCCTCTTTTCCTAATCACATGGAGGAACTGATTTAGGCCCGCTAGGCCTAAACCAGGAGGAAAACCCAAATGGCCCTGAAAAAGAAGCGGCCCAACTCAAAAAAAAAAAACTCCTGAAAACCCTAATCCTAACAAACCAAACCAAAGTCCCACCAGCCACACCATGCCACCACCCCACCGGCTTCGGAACAAGCAGCCTAGCCCGCGAGAGACTAGAAGCAAACCACAAAACCAAGAGAACAAAAAACCAGAAACCAGGCACAACCTCACCCTCAACAAGGAAACAGAGCCCCCGCCGCCGTAGACTCGCGGAGTAAACAAGCCGAAACTTCTTGGAACCACGAGGAAACCTTCAGCCGCTGCACCTCACCTGAGAGAGCACTAGCTAAACCATAAAACGCTGCTGCAAAGCCGGACGACCGGAGACTGAAAGCGGAACTGCAGCCCACGAGAAAAAATCCAGCGCCTCCAAAAGGAGACCATGAACCCCCCATTCGGTCGTAGAACCACCACTAGCCGTTAGGCCCGAAACTGGATACCTCCAACAAGGAAAACCGGCGTGGTAGACCACCGGACAAACATACCATTAGGCCGAGATGGCCGCACCTAGCACTACAACCATGGCCGGGAACGAGGACCCGAGAAAGGGGGAGGGAGAGGGGAACTTGCTCATGGAAAACACATGGCTGATCATAGAAGGAGGGAGGAGAGAAGGTGGAGAGTCTAGAGAGAGAAATGAATCCATCCAATACTAAAAATTGTTGTCAATGAAAAATATGACGCCAATTAAGGGAGAAGAATATATCTGAGTGCAAGAGAACATGCAAATTCGTTGTCTTAAAGTTATATCTGCGCAGGATTTTGCAAATGAATGATACCGCTTTATAATTAATGGAATTCAAAATCTCACAAAATGTGTTGTGGAAACATGTTGCACTTGTACAGTTGTACGCATTACAGACCCAGTTGAATAGTAACGTAATTAGTCTCACAAAAAAAAATTCGTATTGATAACTCATCTAGAATAATATGGCACTCATACTTCCGAGACTACGAGACATAAAAGTGCGTGTTTGTTTCAAACAAAAATAAAGACACCAAATCGTATCATAAAAATGAGAAATTTGGATAGATTTATATTGTCGTGTTAGCGTCAACAATTATACGACTAATTATTCACAACTTTTTGATTATACTGTGATTTAAAGGTTTGTTCCGTTCTAAGATTTTAGGTTCGAGTCTCATTGTCAGCAGTTCTTGGGGTCACCTCACTCCCACGAGTAAGAATGTGACACGGCTGTAGGAAAGCATGTAGGGATTTGTCCGAGATATGCATAAGGTAGTCCGGAAAACCCTATAATTCAAAAAAAGAAGAAGTACTGTACTGAAGAAAAGCTGTCTGCCCACATATCAATTGCACTTAGTGAGACATAAAGCTGTGTTATTGTGACATAAACCTGCCCACAGATCAATTGCACTTATTGCCCAAGTGGGCCGAGCCGTATCCTTTGATGTGCACTTTAATTCTCGAAATGAAAAGGGCAAGGCAAAATTAGTTTCACTGGACAACAATAAATCCTGATCTGAAAGACATTTGTGTAAGAAGGTAATGGCTACAACAATTACATATCATTCTTATTGTTTAGTATATTTGAGTTTTGTTGATGTCCGAGTGAGCTAATTTTCTTTTGCAAAGATGTTTCAGCACTCTACGAGACTCATAAGTTGAACGGCTTGGATCATTCGAGGTGAGCCTTGAATTGAAGCCAGCTCATTCTCCAAACTCTCTATAAAGGAAATTGCAACGTTGAGATTCAGTATGCGTGAACTCCAACCTTACAACTTGGTCCAAGGGGGAGTTTCTGGAAACTTTTGATGATCCTAGCAATATTGTTGTGTAAATTTTTGTGCTCTCCGTTTGCATTTTCTCGATTGCTTTTTGGAAAACAAGACACTTGATCTTAAGATCCTTTGGAGCTAGTCTATACGAAGCATTAGCTCTGGCTTCAAGTGGGGCTCCTTGCTAGAAGACGGTGAGTTTATGATTCCCAAGATTAGTAGATGGGCGCATAGTTTTAAATCTCGGTATTGGTCGCGGTATCGGTGTATCGATATCGGGACGTATCGGCGATACGTTGCGGGAATCGGGTGTAGCGGCCGTGAATTTTTTTAAATCATTAGCAACTCATATAAAACTTTATGCTAACTTTTTTTCACCTCATTTGACACATTTTACACAATCTTAGAACATATATAATATGAAAATTAGCACATTATAGAGTTCTTACAATGCATAATTATGAGACATAACAAGTTTCAAGCCAATAAGTCAATATAGGTAATTATTACGCAATTTTCAATCCTAACCGTTGATCCCAAAGAGATTTCACTTGTGGTGGCATAGAGGATTATATCCCCTCAAGTAATAGCTGGACAGCCTGGACCCCAACTTTAATGTACTTAAAAGTTAAAACAAAAATCAACCGTACTTTCTCATCTTCTTTTACACGCCTCTTCCTCTTCCTGTACATCTTTGTTTATCTCAATCTCTGCCATGGCAGCGAACCAGCAACCGATGCACCCCTCTCAGCCTCCAACGATGGCGGTGCAAAGATCAGAGAAACCCCCACTCTCTCTTTCTCTCTCGGTTTTGTTTCGTTTTGTTGTAGATCAGTCATTTGTGGGTTTTGTTTTGGGATCCATAAACTTCAATTTTTTTTTTGGTGGATCCTTTGATTTGTTTGACGTAAGTATGGAGTATGATGGAAGATTGAGAGATACTACTATGGACGAAAATATCAAAGGAGAAGATGAAGATCAGGTTTTCAATCCTTTTCCACTCTCCCCCCGCTCCCCTTTCTCTTTCTTGAGAATCGACCATGGGTTTTATTTTTTTCCGTCTCGGCCGATACTCTCTGAACCTGCTTCCATCTCGGCCGATACACCGATACGTACCAGGAATCGGCTGGTTCGTATGCGATTTTGAAGTCACACCGCTATATCGATGTGTATCCGTATCGGAGGCTCAAAATTCTGGTACGAACCGGCCGATACGGTACGTATCTGCCGATATTTAAAAGTATGGATGGGCGCGTAAATTGCCCGGACACCTTGTTATGGTTACTATAACTCCTTGAAAATGCCCTCTATTTTGAGATGGGATCTCAACTTTTTAATCATTGAAACTCTCACATCAATGCAAAATAGAAATGATGATAAATTTTTGTTAGGCATGGGACGAGGAAAAGAGACCACACGAGGGGGGTACCGGCCCTTCCAAAAGCCTTTCTACTTATATAGTACAGAAAGTAGCAGAATAGAATACAAAGATAACATTTAAAGTTGACAACTATTACGAGACATCCTAATTTGGAATAGAATAAAATTAAGTGATCGTTGAGAGTATGTATAGTACCAGTTGCTGCTGTGACACGACTGTAACACTGCCGAAATTAATATAAATGACCGAGCCGGGTTCCTTTGAATCAAGCCATTGTAGACACTCAGTTTCTTCCTTCCACAAACTGTATCCATGAGAATCCAATTGGTCTTTTTCTTCGTCTTTTATGTTACTCAGAAGTAATTGCAGAGGACCCATGGTGTAAACATGGGAAAACATCGACGAGAGAGACTCCAGTACTTCCGGTTCAAGCGTGTCGAACGTGTGGATACCACATGTTGAAGCTTCCCAAGCTTTGTGTGCTGATTCCATGGCTAGATTTAAGATTTCGTCGTTCGGATCGGTTGTTTGAGAAAATGTTGGGAGGTCCTTTACACGTATGTTTTTCATTCCAGGAATGCAATCTATTACCGTTTCCAAGTATTCATTTGTTTGCTGACTTGCATCTGCATATATATTATCCACAAATTTAAATTAGTTGTGGAGCGAGGATATGTAACGACCCGGATTTTTACAAAATAAAAATTTCGTTTAATAATTCAATAAATTGTTTTTATTTCCTTATAATTAGATTATTCCTTTTATAAATTAATATAAAATTCATTTTTAATTTAGATAGTTGGTTTTCTAGCTATGCATGCAAGTGTACGAGGCCGAGTAACACACCCGTTACACTACCATATAACCCGTAGCTCCCTCTTAATATCCCAACCAACTCCAACATCCGTCTCCATTACACAAACCTAACTTGGTACCTTCTATGTACAATCTTATAAGTTTTGAAACTTGTGTTTGACCATGAGAGAGAGAGAGAGAGAGAGAGAGAGAGAGAGAGTTCGGGGGAGAGAGAGAGAGAGTGGAGAGTGTGTGTGTATGCATGTACTCTTGCACATGCAAGAGTAAATGCTAGCTTACTTGTGCAAGCAAGGGTTGTGTGTGAGGGAAAGCCCTAAGAGCGAGGTTTTTGCACCAAAACTAGTTAGAACAAGCCTTGCTATTTTAGGAGAGAATTAGCCTAACTTGGACAAGCACATGCATTTTGCTTGAACGTGTACACATTCTACACCCTAACCTAGCAAACCTAAAAGACTTGGCTTCTAAGTCCCACAAAACATGCATCCATGTTTTAAGGAAGCATATTCCTCCTATGAAACCTATTGAGCTCAACCCTAGGGTACTATGCTAGCACATGCACAATTTTGTGTCTAAGCTTCAAAAAATATCCCATAACAAAGATGACCATGCAAAATTCTATACAACAAGAGGCATATTTTTACGACACTATCTTTCCAAGTAACTTCTTCCACTAGATTCTCCCTAACCCTATGTACTTGGACCTAAGGACCTAACCCTACTGTCACGCCCTCATTTTTACAAAACATAAATAAAGGAGTTTCAACAAATAATTAGTCAAATGTTAAAATTTTCATAAATCCATCCCAATCAAGTTCCATAAAAATAAAGTACATCCTTAGCCTATAGGCTATCAAATGTTCGGGCACCCTTACCCCAAAGGTGAAATCAAAGAATATCTCATAAGTTATTACAAGTTCCATGTCAAAAGATAGAGAATAGATTAGAGTTACATTATCATCTCCCAAAAGAAAATTTAATGCATAGAAGATGAATAAAATAACTTCATGCCATGTATGCTCTTTATCCAAGTCATGCACTCCAAACCATGCACGATCAAAGCTGGGTACCTGAAAAGGGATAGGGTGAGCACACGCACTCGTAGGAGAACTGTTCTACTAATGCTAGGTGTATGAATGTGATATATGCACATGGAACCATGAGGTGACAAATGGGTGTACCAATGAGAGTAACGGTGACCAAATTTTTAGGGAAAGAATTTGGAGACGCCATAGTACCCAAATAATTGCCAAGTATCCACCAACAAACCATAAGTTCAAAATATTTCCGAAGTACCGAAACACCACCCAAAATATCCATTTTATTACACCCAACTAGCCAAGTTTTTCACAAAAGTCTAAATCCAAGTTCACACATCGAATTTCAACAAAACACACTTGATAGTTTGAAAATCTCAATTCTCATTTCTTTCATTGAAAAAAAACCATCATTTCATTAATACCAGGGATTCAAATCCCTCTGCAGGATTCCATAGGCTCCGCGTGCCTCTGCCGGGTTCTGTAGGCCCCGCGTGCCTCTGCCGGGTTCTGTGGGCCCCGTGTGCCCCTGCCAGGTTCTGTAGGCCCCGCGTGCCTTTACCAAAATCTCACCAAAATTGACATTGGTTTAAAACACCTCATCATCACAAACATTTCATTAAAATTCTTATAAGAAGTCCTCTTCCCCAACTTCATTTCACCAAAGCACCCCTTTTGAACAAAAGAGTTACGCACACATTTGCGCATGCTTTCTAAAAACCAACAAAACATTCTTGTGACATAAAATGGCATATTTATTTATAAAACCTTAGCCCTCGAGTCAAAACATGGGTGAAAATGATACCAAAGGTCAAATATATGAAGGAATAAGCGATTGGGGACCAAACGGACATCAAAGGGTGGTCGAATGCCACCCAAATGACAAGGGCAGCAGCTGGAAAATTATGGACAGCAGCCTATGAACAGTACGCAGTGCATAGTTTCACCTCTAAGTTGTGGAATTTCAACCCAATCACAAATAAGATAGTTTAGGCTCAAAATAGAAGTGCTAGGCAACAATTAAACATGAAGGGAGGTCAATTTTACTCCCAATTTCACCAAACAACAAGTTTCATAGATCAAAGAATCAAAGTGGGAAAAACCCACACAAATGGGGAAAACATGATTTTCAATGAAGTTGAGGCCAAGAATCAATTATGTGCAACAAATCATAAGCATACAACTAGAGAGAGTAGACATTGTTCCCCTACCTCAAGGTTTTGCTTGAAAATTGAAGATGAGTGAAACCCTAGGTGTAGAAACTTCAAATCTCGAAATCCAAGGGAGCTTGATGTTTCCAATGTGTAGATTTTGAAGATTTGTGGTGGATTAAGGTAGAGGGGTGATTTTAGGGTTTGTTTCGTGGTTTTGAAGTGAAGAAATGAGTCCAAGACCCTATTTATAGAAGGATGTGTCGGGCTCAAAATTCGCAGAAAATAACAGCTGCATAGCGGTATTAAGAAAAACCCATACCGGTATCAAGAAAATTGTAGACACCCCGATTTTGACCCGGGATACTTGACCAAGCATTCCCGATGATGAAATAGACCAATTGTGCATACCTTGAGGCTAAGAACAAGGCTTGAACTCACCAAACCACCCTAAACCATTCTAAACCCTCCTAGAACAACCTTAAACCAACCAAAATGACCAAAATACCCGTCAAACCATCCAAAATACTCTTCAAAATAAACTCAAGCCTACACCATCTTCTAGTACATTCAAAACCCTCTTTATTGATATATAATACGTCTCAATCCGTTTTGAAATGAGGGAGATGTGCCCGTTTTACCAAAACGACTTGTTTTCCCGACCTTCTGAGTTTAAAATGGTCACACACTTGGATGTACAAATTATCTTGGGTTCAAACCACTTGGGTTATAAAGTACACTCAACAAGTTTTCCAACGCTTCAAACCACGCATGAAACGGAGTTTGGTAGCACCCGAAGCAGCCCTTTGAAGTTTGGTCTGTTGTGCAGACCTTTGAGCGCTCAAACCATGCGCGAACCAGAAATTTTCAAAACATTTTTCAGCTGGTTTTCCACCTAAACTATGGGCTCCCCCTGGTTTCTACAGCTTCGTTTTCACGCCAGAATCCCTCTAATAACATTCCCTCCCCAACTTGAATTGCAAATTTCAAATTTCTCTCATTTCTCTCTATATAAACCACTCTCCACCCATTGTTTAAAGACCTTTGGCTGATCTCTTACACCCTCACACCCTTCATCAGATCAAACCTACTCTCTCTCATCCTTCAACCACGTTTTACACCCTCTCTCATCCATCTCCATCATCTTCAACCTCCAAAACACCCAAAAACCTTCTTTAAAAGGCCTAAACTCCATGGGTCTTTGAAGAAATCATCTCTCACCAAGCCTACTGCCCTCAAACCTTCCTCAAATCCATAAACCTTCCTCAAATCCATAAACCCACTCCAATCAGTCCTTGTTCTTCATTGATCATCTCCTTTCAAGCACTCAAACACTAAAAAAATCTCATCTTTAAGACCAAATACACATGGGTCTTTAAGATACCAACTACAATAGCCCCTCTCTCACTCTAATAAACCATTTACAGCCCATACATTCCATCCATTTTTTCCAAACCCAGCTCTTCCATCAAAACTCACCTCATTCAAGCCAAAATCACCATTTTAAGCCCAAATACACCCTCATCCACTCAATCAATCATCCAATCAACTCTACACTCATACTCCTCTATCCAAAATACCTCAACTCAAGCCTATATTCTAAGCCACTTCTCAATCATCCAAAACTCCAAGTTCAAGCCTTGATCAAAGCCGAAAAGGTAGAAAATCATGTGAAAAATCACGTTTTGGTCATCCTGAGGGAGACCAGTAAGTTCATGGAGGTCTTATATATATGAGCTCACAAGGTCCTAAATATCCAGAATAACAAACTTCAAAAATCTCAGCTCAAGATAGCTTGAGCGCTCAATGTCCGTACATTGAGCGCTCAAACTCTATCTTGGTTCATATTTGCTTTATGTTTATTTCAAGTTTGTGTTCTGTTTCTGGTTCAATGCAGTGTGTGTGTGTGTTGATGTTTGGCTAAGCCAACCTTATTACGAAGTGTGTGTGCGTTGGTGTGTGTGTTGATGATTGGCTAAGCCAACCTAATCTCAAAGAGTGTGTGTGTGTGTTGATGTTTGGCTAAGCCAACCTAATCTCAAAGTGTGTGTGTGTTGATGTTTGGCTAGGCCAACCTGATCTCTCCATTCCTTCACTCTAATCATGCTTATGTGTGAACCGATGCTTGCTCCCCACTCCTATGGGCACCTCAAGTTCATTTTATTCATGTTGATGAAATTTCAATACATCATGCACCATCATGTCATGTTGAACTAATTTGTGGTCCAAATGAGGGCTGAATGCTGCAGAAACACTCAAGTAAAGAAGATGGCTTGAGCGCTCAATGCACATCTTTGAGCGCTCAAACTGTCCTCTGGTTCCATCAAAACTTCTTCTCATTTCAGCTTGTTCTTGACATGTTGAGTATTCTACAAAGTTTTACAGCATTAAGTCTTCATTTCTTCCATATTGTTTGCCCCATTTTGGTCCATGAATGAGTTCAAACCCATGATTATGTGATTATGCCATTTTGTCCTGTAATCCAAATGCTATTTTTGAATAAATAATGGTGGTCAAAACGTGCTTTCATCAAATCAAAATCATCAGAAGCATCATAAGCATGTATGGGTGGCCAGTAGTTTGAGCGCTCGAACCCACAGGTTGAGCGCTCAAACCCTTAGCAGTGGGTCAGATTGGTTTAGCCTTGCAGCGGTTTGTCGTGTCATTTTTAGTTATTTTGTTATCATTCTGTATAGTCTAATGCTGTTACTTGCTGTTTGATGCTCTTGTTTGTTCATACTTGCATATCATCGCCATTCATGTAGATTCACGGAGCACAAGCATACACCGTAGCTCATTGTTATGTTTGTCATCGTTATTTAGCTTCCCATCCCTCATTTCCCGTATTTGTTCAAAGTTGAGTTGCATACATTTCTTGTATAATCCCACAAAAGTCAAGTAGAGACCGGTCTTCGAACCGGGCGAGGGGGGTGCCGTAAAACCCTTCCCCTCTCGTAACTGAGCTCCCGAACCTAAGATAGTATGGTGATGACGGGCCAGTAATCCTTATCCATTGAATGAGGCACGAGTCAATCGAGTTCAGTTCCTCGGGGACAATCCGCTAAAACCCGGGTGGCGACTCCGAATCGATATTTGAGATATCCCTCCGGAGGTGCGTCCACAAAAATATAACTGGATATAACTAGATGCCGGTATCCAGAAAAAGCCATACCGGTATCTAGACTTTCTGATGGCTCAAAATCTGCAGAAAATATAACTGGATACCGGTATCAAGAAAAAGCCATACCAGTATCACGAGTGAAAATTTTTAAATTTTTACCACCTCCACCAATTCGAATCCCGATCATTTCTAACACATTTTCAACACCTCCAAACATCCACACAACATCGTAACACTTATTCGTACCATTTACTAGACCCCTGGTACACCGAGATATACACACACATATAATACTTAGAAAGATACATATTTTAAAACATTAATCAACTCATTCACATTACTTAAAATGAATAGAAGATAGAAAAGAATTTTCATGAAATTTCGGGTCTTTACATCTACACTAGAGTGCAAGTTGCACCCACCTTGTACTTCCCATGTGCCAAGACAAGAGGGAGAGAGGGCCAAATGTTTTAGGAGAGAAAAAGGGAGAGAGGGCCATTTGAGTAGTTCGGCCATTCCTCTTTTGTCAAACCACCACCTTTTCACTTTCCTCTTTTGTGCTCTCACACTTTCCAACTATAAATCTATTCTAATACCACCAAAGTCAACCTACTTAGGCCTTAATTAACTCCCTACTAAGTTAATTACTGGGAAGTTGGTTGATTAGAGAGCCCTCACAAAGGATTGCTTATCAGCTTCCGGTTAACGCCCGGAAATTAAGGTAGTTTACTAAACCATTCTTCTAATTAGTTGTTTCTAGTTCAATAAGTATTTTCTAATTAGTTTTCTATGTTGAGATTTGAAGCTTGTTTAAGCAAATTTATGCATGTATTAAGGGTTCCAAACTTGTTACTTAGTTTCTAAGAAAGTTAGTGAGAGGATTTCATGTTGAAAGAATAGAAAGGGTTCTAATTAGTTTTTAATTAGTATGGTTCTTCATGCAATTAGTGGTTGATTTCATGAGATTAAACTAGTTGAAAGTTCATTAGAAGAAATTAGAAGATAAAGTTTTAATATGGGTGACTAGAAAGTTCCTAGTTAAACTAAGTTTTTTGGAAGTACTAACTAATTTGGGTGGATTACTAACTTAATTTACTAATTAAATGGTTCTTCCTAAAATTAGTTTGTTAATCAATCCTAGTAATGATTTAATTTTGCTAACAAGGTACATGCTTCAATAGTTTTATTTTTTTTTTGGAAAAACTAGAAGTTTTAATAAAATAAAGTGTGTGGGTGAAATTTTCCAACATCTATTATTTTCTAGAAATTTTCTACTAAAGAGCAGTAGAAATATTTCTTTTAAATAAAAGTGTGTGTTGTGCTAAAGGATTTGTTTATAAAAGATTGTGTAAAGTTTTCTTGAAAAAGAAAGTTTCTTAAAATTTAGAAAGCATTTCTTTTTGAAAAACTAGATTTCTAGAAAGTAAGTTTACATTGTTTATTAAAATTTTGGTGTAGAAATATTATGACAAAGTTTGGTTAAAGCCTTTGGTCATAATTTTCTAGAAAAGTAAAATTTTGAGAAATTGCAAGAAAAAGAAAGTTTACTAAATTTTTTTATTTCTTTTAGAGAAGAAATAAGTTAGTTTTACAAGGAAAAGAGAGAAATTGGATTTTTGGATAGAAAATAAAGTTTATGGAGGAATTTATATATTGTTGGGAAAGTTGGTGCATTAAAGTGCATGATTTTATGTGGTAGTTTTCACAAAGGAAAAATATGATTTTATGAGAAGTTTTTGGAAAATATTGCATGGGCATTATTTGGAGCATATGGCATTGAGCACGTACACGATACGTTACGACACGGGAAATGAGAAAGTTTGAATAGCTGTTGATGAGAAAATAGAGATGGGAATGAAAAATGTGATTTGAAATGAGAAATGAGATTTTGGGAAATGAAATGAAATGAAATGATAATATGGATTTGATGCCACCTCAAGTTCCACGAGGAGAACTTGGAGGATTGGATTTGATGTGGTAGTGCAGCGAGAGCACCACCTCAAGTTCCGCGGGGGAACTTTTAAAATTGGGCTAAGCGTGCACACGGTGAACGGACCTCATAAACAGACTGGTTAAGTTCAGTGATATGAGACGGCCGGGACTGTGTCGTGTGAGTCGCAGGGTGGACGGACCGTGCAAACAGGCTGTTAAATTCGGTGATGCACGACGACCGGGGCCTCGAGCGGAAAGGTTGGTGCCGCCAGTTACAAGGAGACTTAAGCGGACCAATAACTTTTGAGTGGTGTGAGATGATTGAAATTTGAAGAATGCTGAAAGAGGCACTGATACGAGAAAATGATTTGAGAAACTGATGAGAATTGAATTGAGATACTGTTTTGAGAAACTAACACGTGACACTGTTTGAGATACTGAAATGAGATACTGTTTTCTGCGCATGTTTACTCTGATCCGCATGGACATGCATGTTGCATTCATGATATTACTGGTAACAAGTTTGAAATACTGTTTTCAAGCTTATTGTTGTAGAATTGCTAGTTAGAAATTGGGTATTGTAGACTACTGGGCTCTGTTGCTCACGGTGTTGCACTTGTGTAACTTTGACATAATACCACGATGTTGCTTGTGCGACTCTGACGTATTATGTCAGATTATCGAGACGAACATGATCAATTCTATGGAGAACAGGCAGTGTTGCCGGAGTGGGGAATGACCCGGCGCAAGGGAAGACCTAGATCCGACCCGGTTGTTATTTATGTATTTGATGGAGACAATATTATTTGTATTAAAGTTTATATTTAGACTTTAATATGGTTTGTAATAATAATTAATGTGCCCAAATTTTGGTGGCGTTACAGGATATATATCGACTCGGGCAGAGCCGACCAAATAGATAAGTTTTTATTTGAAAATATAAAGTTCAATTAACATGATACCCAATTCATAAAACAAACAAAAAAACCCCTAAACAATTGATCAATGGGGCTTTAAAATCTAATTTTTTGATAGCAACACATTCACCAATTTCTCCAAATTCAAAGAAGATGACCCATTTGGACCCGTGGCCTTCTTTGCGAGTTCCTTCCACTCCATAGCCTTCTTCTTCATTTTCTTCCCTTTATCTCCTACCATCAATTCCAACACAAGTTTCTCTATCTCCTCCCTCTTCACATCGTTATTGATCTCCATTCCAACTTCCCATTCATTGCAAACGTATTTGCAGATCGTCTGTTGATCCCCGAAAAAAGGCCAACACATCATGGGCACCCCTGCCGACAAGCTCTCCAGAGTTGAGTTCCATCCGCTATGTGTTAAGAACCCTCCAACGGACGGATGGTTTAAAACTTCCTCTTGGGGGCACCACCCTGCTATAAAACCTTTTTCTTCAGTGCTTGTTACGAATTCAGGTGGCAGCATCGCTGAATCGCCAGTGACTAGATCAGGCCTTATTATCCATAGGAAGTAGTGGTTGCTATTTGCAAGGCCCCAAGCAAACTCTACCTGTTGAAAAAAAAAAAAAATAGTGTACGGTAGTAATCTAATACTAACAAACATGGCAGTGATTAAATATCTAATGATTTTCACCCTCCTTTTTGTTTTTTTCTACGTGAATTTATGGTAGGACATGGATCCTCTTTAGGCAATGGAATGGAAATAAATTGGATGGACCAATTTTCCTTTGCTATTTGTGGGCCCTTTTTGGGTCCACTTTGACAATCCTTCCCGTTCAATTAATTTTTAGCGCTCATTCCGGTCCCCAACCACACTGAAAATTACCTCAACACCAATACTATAAGCGTAGCCATCCATTAACAGTAATGGACTCTGATTGTAGGCAATGAATAACACGACGCCAATTAAGGGAGCAGAATATATCTAAGTGCAAGAGTACAAATTAATTTTAAAGTTATATTTGTCTATATTTGTGCAGGATTTTTGCGAATAATACCGCTTTATAATGGAATTATAAAATTTACAAAATGTGTTGTGGAAACATGTTGCACTTGTACGGTCGCACACATTACAGAGCCAAACAATAGTCCTGGAAAAAATTCACAGAAAATTTCCGTGTTGATAACTCACCTAGAATAATGACACTCATACTTTGGATAGGTTTATGTCGTGTTAGCGTCAACAATTATATGACTAATTGTTCACAACTTTTCGATTATACTGTGATTTAAAGGTCTCCTTCGTTTTAAGGGTTTATGTTCGGGTCTCACTGTTAGCAATTTTTGGCCTCACTCCCACTGGTAAGCATATGAAATGATTGTGGAAAGATATATAGAGATTTGTTCAAGATGTGCGTATAAGTTAACCTAGAAAAAAGCTGTGTGCCCACAGATCAATTGCACTGATTGAGACATAAACCTGCCCATCCCCAAGTGGGATACGTTTACTGAAGAAAAGCCGTGTGCCCACAGATCAATTGCACTTATTGAGACATAAACATGCCCATCCCCAAGTGGGATATGTTTACTGAAGAAAAGCTGTGTGCCCACAGATCAATTGCAGTTATTGAGACATAAACCTCTCTACCCCCAAGTGGGCAGAACGTATCCTTTTTGATGTGTGCACTTTTATTTTCGAAAGGAACAGGGCTCCTTGGCAGTTTATGAGCTGGACTGCAACGTGCAATCCAGGTAATTGGACCCCACCCTTAATGAATATCCTACCTTGGGGTGTACACGGTCCAGATCGGATCAGATTGGCATGAATCCAATCCTAATCCGCGAGTCACGGTTTTTAGAAAATACAATCCGTGTCCGGACCAAAAGTCGCACGGTCCGGTTCCAATCCGATCCGCGAGTCACGGATTGGTTTCGGTTTAGCTTCGAGTGGGATTCCACTAGTAGATGATGAGTTCATGATCCGTAGGATTAATCAATGTGCACATAAGATGTCCCGGACATCTTTTTAGGGTTGCTAACTCTTTAAAAATGCCCTCTACTTTGAGATGGGATCTCAACTTTTAATCGTTGAGGCTCTCACATCAATGCAAAATAGAAATGGCGATAAATTTTTGTTATCAGCATTTTAAAGTTGACATCTATTACGGGACATCTTAATTTGGAATCGAATAAAAAATTAAGTGATCGTTGAGAGTATGTACATACCAGCTGTTGTTGTGACAAGACTATGACACTGCCGAAATTAACGTAAACGACCGAGCCAGGTTCCTTAGAATCAAGCCATTGTAGACACTCAGGTTCTTCCTTCCACAAATTGTATCCCAGAGAATCCAATTGGTTTGTTTCTTCATCTTTTATGTTATTCAAAAGTAACTGCAGGGGACCCATGGTGTAAACATGGGACAGCATCGATGAGAGAGAATCCAATAGTTCCGGTTCAAGTGCGTCAAACGTGTGGATACCACATGCTGAAGCTTCCAAAGCTTTGTGAGCTGATTCCATGGCTAGATTGAATATGTCGTCGTTTGGATCAGTTGTCCGGAAAAAAGTTGGGAGGTCCTTTAGACGTATGTTTTTCATTCCAGGAATCCATTCTATTACTGTTTCCAAGTACTCATTTGTTTGTTGGCTCGCATCTGCATATTACCCACAAATTTGGATCAGTGGTGGAGCCAACATATCGACTCGAGAGGAGAGCGGGGGGCCTGTAGTGACTACAGGTATAGTGAGTGAATCTCGGCTGTTAAAAGTGTTTTGAACGGTCCAGATCTAAAATAGTGAATAATGTAATTGTTCGCGCGAACAATTCAATTAAGATCCGGACCGCCCAAAACAAGAATGGACGGCTAAGATTCTCACTACACAGCCTGTAGTGAGTTGCTCACTACAGGCTCCCCTGTTCTGACTCGAGAGGGCCTAGATAATTTTTTGTTAAAAAATATAGGAAAATAATTTTCACACTACTTTATTTGAGAATTGCACACTCTTTCTTGTCTTTTAGTTAAAAATTTGCACATAAAAGTGCAAACAGGACAAAAAAGGATGTGCAGTTTAAAAAAAGGATTGTAAAAATCATTTCCCGAAATCCACTTTTTGTATTAGTGGAAAGTGGAGTATAGTTTTTTTCTTCTCGTATCCTATATATACAAGTCGATCCTTAAATAACTCAAGCACATGTACTTATTGTTTGTTTATATAAGTATTTCAAAAAATTCCATGGGAAAATCTAAATTATTCGAAATTAACCTCGATTAAATCATAAATCGAAATACAATATTCCACTAATTACACTCAAGATAATATTTAGTACTTGAGATCAGAATTATGATTGTGGCCAGAAGTGCACTATTACGTCATGTTTAATTATGTACAGAGCTAATTTAAACATTGCCGTATTTAAAAAATGTAGTCATTTTCTATTATCGTAAGGCACCGTGATGGGGGTTAACGTCTACTAATAAATACGAGTGGAAACAAATCGATTGCATTGCGCCAAATCGATTGCAATGCGCCATGTGTCCAAACAGTAGTCCCAAATAGTAGAACATTGACATGTGGCGTAATACAATCGATTTGGAATAAACTTTTGTTTCCACCGGCGGTGGAAATAATTTAAACTCATAAAATACTTCCTCCATCTCATTTTAGGTGCTCTCTACGAGGAATTGAGATTTTTAAAAAGTTAACTTTTAAATTGTTAAGTTAATTAAATGTATTTAAAGT
Source organism: Vaccinium vitis-idaea (assembly GCA_963854785.1). Classification (NCBI taxonomy): domain Eukaryota; kingdom Viridiplantae; phylum Streptophyta; class Magnoliopsida; order Ericales; family Ericaceae; genus Vaccinium; species Vaccinium vitis-idaea. The sequence goes on from OY978215.1 coordinate 22,679,441, forward strand.
GTCTGAACTTTTAATATGGAACTCTCAAAACATATGTATTATAGATCTTATTCGATACTCACTCTGTCCCCTTTTAGTGTCAACTTTTTCACTTGGGGTTGTCTTTTAACAAGTGTGATTTGGAAATTGAATGAATAAAAGTTTGTACAATTATTATTTTGCTATTTTCAGAAGTTAGTGGGTAAAAAGATAATGGATAAAAGTGGATGTAATAGTTGATATGAAAAGTGTAAAGTAGAGACAAAAGTTGATTTAAAAGGTGCAAGATGATGTCTCTTTAATAAGTTAGATTTACAAATCAATACACTTAAAAAGGGATGGAGGAAGTAAATATCAATTACTTGTACCGTACAAAGTTTTCAAAATTATGAAAAACGTTAGTATAAATTAAAAGATAACAATTGAGATGAAAATAGTACCTTTTAAGGGTAAAACTGGAAATTTAACTTGTTTTAATTGATGTTTATAAAAAGAGGACATTTGTTTTGGAACATCCTAAAATAAAAAGAGAGACATTTAAATTGGGACAGGGAGAGTATGAGCGTATAATATTTCTGTAAATTACACACAAAAAGTCTAAAGGGAGAACATTCTTTACACCGGCAGTGTAAACTAAAGTTTCCTCCACATCTATTACATTGCACCATGTGACTAAACAGTGGTCCCGAAAGATAGATATGGACACATGACGCAATGTAATCTATTTGAAGAAAACTTTGATTTACACCGCCGGTGTAAATAATGTTTTCTCAATTTCTAGATCACTTCTTGTCATTTCTCTCCCACTGATTAATGTCTTCACACTCTAGCTAATTCAGAAATGAAATGAAAAATCAATGTTCTCACTCCCTACATCCCATAAAGACGGTCTTTTACAAAAGGATATAAAGATAGTATTTTACAGAATGACAGTGAAATTTTCGGATAAAAATCTATTTTAGTTGTTAATTTGTTGTCAAGGAATATCAAAAATTGTGCACGAAGGTGCTTCATTTTTCTATCCCAAAACTGAACATTTTTTGAATAATGGGCTATCTTTACGGGACGGAGAGACTAATTTGTAAAAAAAAAAAATACAAATGTCATAAGGTTAAATTATTATTAATTCAAACCGACAAATATATATATATATATGAAAAGATACACATTTTCATATGTTTATTATCAATGAGCATATATAATACCAAAGGTTTATACATTCTATTGTCAATTTTTGTGGCAGAAGTCAAATTTTTTTTTTTTTTGGCAAGAAATATTAATGGTTAATGATGTTAGTAAGAATTAATAAGGTGCCTTATATATCAACTTTTCTATATTCCATGGTAATTTACCTTTAAGTGGCGTAAAGCCTTTCTCCAGAAGAGCCCGATACTGATAGAACCCCATATACCCACAAGCTGGAAAAGTCCAGAAAACAGCCACCGGTATCCCAAGCTCTTGAGCTGCCGTTATAGTAAACGGCATCACACCGTCGGAAACAATACACGAGACCGGCGGATTCTCCGAACCTGACCGGTCGTTGAGTTCTTTTAGAAGGTTACGGAACATCGTTGAGAAGTTCCTTCGAATCGATCCGCAGAGCAGAGCTACGTCTTGGGTGGCGTCAGGGTCCGAAGGGGGAAGCCCGTCGGGGATTGTTTTGAACTGGAAGTGGGGTAATGTGGAGAGAGAATCGAGTCCCCTGGCTTTGATTAGTCGGTTTTGGTTGAATTCGGTGTTGACGAAGGTGATGAAAAAGCCCTTGTGGTGGAGGAGTTTTGCTAGTTTCATCAGTCCTTTCATGTGGCTTTGTGCTGGGAATGGAATGAATACTGCATGGGGCATTTCATTATCACCTACAGCCATTTTTCACGAGTCTCTCTCTCTTTCTGTGCTTGTGTTTGTGGGTGTTTTTTTTGAAGGTGTGAAGTGATAGGCAATACTGTGCAGGTATAAATAACTTCTTCAATGCTGATTTTATTACTCCCTCCGTTCCTATTTGTTTGTCCCACATTTTCTCTCTTGCCTTTTTTCAAATTAAAAAATTAAGTGCTTCCGTGTATCATTTTTTTAAAAAAATTCGCACCGAATTAAAGTACACGATGAGTACTTTAATTCGGTGTAAAAAAAAATTTGAAAAATAATACACGAAAACACTTTATTTTTTTATTTGAAAAGTGGCACGACTTTTCGTAGTGGACAAACAAATAGGAACGGAGGGAGTATTAATTACGAGTAGTATTTATTTTCATAACTCAGGTTTGACTTCCGTGTCAACTTAATTACTTACCCTTCAACTAATCTTAGGGGAGTAATCACAACATGAACTCAAACTCGAGTAGCTTAACGCATCTTCACTCTTAGCTTCAAATTTTGGTATGTCAAATATTTTAGAGAGCTCGCGTGACAATAATTTAGCATGTTCAAATTTGGCAGCTTTAAAAATGCTTACCCCAAATGAAAGTGACATATGAATTGCTTTAGGGTAAATTTCACCTACCTCCCCTAAGGTTTTTGACAATTACAGGGACCTACCCTAAGATTTCTGAAATTTCACTGACCTCCCCTACTTTTGAAAATAAATGTCACATACCTCCCTTCCGTTAGAAAAACTAACGGAAAATGCTGATGTCACCCCCACCTCACTCTCCTCTTTTTATTTTAAATCTTAAAATGTTTATAACTTTTGTTTTATATATTCACTTTTTATGAAATTTATATATTTAAAATCTACTCGAAAAGATCTATAAAATGAGATCCATATTTAATGTGAAATTATGAAAAAATAAAATCTTATTTTTTCAATGTGAATTGTAATTATAATGTTACATAATTTAAATTATTTCCAATTCGTAAGTCAAAATTTTACGCAAAAATTGAACTCCCTCCGTTCCAAATTGTTTGCCCCTTTTGCGAATGCGTGCATTTTACACGCAAAAAATAATGTACAAGTATTAATTTTTTTCAACAAACTTTATACCAATTTAAAGATCTTATTGAGAAGGAAAAATTGGTGTAATTATTTTTTAAAAAAAGTTCTCATAAACACGTTATTTTTTAGTGCAAAATGCACGCACTTCCAAAAGGAGGGGCAAACAATTTGGAATAGAGGGAGTACGAAACATCATAAAATCTTCTTGTTTAACAATTTTGTTTTTTCCAAATATATTCTTAATTAAATGAACATGGTAAATTTGCAAGTTCATTTTTCTATTTAATGGTGACTTTATCCCAATAAAATTTTAAATTTTCAATGAAATTTTAATTATATTGTCATTTTTCTTTTGCCATTCGATATTCATCAATAGAGAGTTAGTTGTTAGATGTTAGTAAACTATAAGGTTAACCTCCTCTTCATAGAAGTCGAACCCAGAACCTTACAAAAAAAGTTGTAAGAATTTTGAGGTTTAAAATTTTGAGTTAAACATTGAAAAATTTAAATTATGTACCATGATAATTCACATTTAAAATTAAGATTTTATTTTTTCATAATTTCACATTTAATATGGATCTCATTTTATAGATGTTTTCGAGTAGATTTTAAATATATAAATTTCATAAAAAGTGAATATATAAAACAAAAGTTATAAACATTTTAAGATTTAAAATAAAAAGAGGAGAGTGAGGTGGGGGTGACATCAGCATTTTTCGTTAGCTTTTCTAATGGAAGTTAACGGAGGGGAGGTATGTGACATTTATTTTCAAAAGTAGGGGAGGTCAGTGAAATTTCAGAAACCTTAGGGGAGGTCCCTGTAATTGTCAGAAACCTCAGGGGAGGTAGGTGAAATTTACCCATTGCTTTAAGATATTCTCTGTTTTTAATGTAATCATTCCATTGTGTTTTATGCTATCAAGTTTTGAACAAGATTTTCCGGTTCATCCGGTTGCCCCCTTAACCCTCTCACGACCCGTTTGGATGACGTATTAGTTTGAGAAGGATTAAATAGTAAGGGGGGATAAAATAGTCAGGGTGATTAAATAAGAAGGGTGGACCCACATTGATGTGACAGTTAGGAATGGAGGATTAAATAGTACATGGTTTGGATGAGGGATAAAAAAGGAGGGATAAGGAGGGTGGATGATGTAAAAAACTGTTAAATGACATATTTGCCCTTTCATGAGCCCGTATTAGATAATTAATTAAATCAATTATATAATTTCAAAAATAATTAATTTGTTACACTTAACAAAAAATAAGCTATAATAAGTGCTTCTAATATCTTTTTTTATATAAATTCAAATTATTATTATTAGTCAGGGGTGGGTTTTGGTGTTGTCAAAGACACACCAAATTATTTTTTGTTTAACAAAAATTAAGCTATAATTTTTGTTTAACAGTTTTTTTGTTTAACAATTTTTTCTCAATTTTCCTCATATTAATTAGGTGTTGTCAAAGACACACCAAATTATTTTTAGCCAAAGCCACAGTAACTACTCTTTTATTTCCCACCGTTGGATCACATTGAATGTTGCCGCACCAACACCAAATAATTTCTCCTTTGAGCCTTGCCTTGTAAATATCGACAGATTGCTCTCATCCACAAAACTCATCTCTATCTCCTCTGTTCCTGTTCTCACCCACAAAACTCTCTCTTCTCTGCTCTCACCACAAAACTCCTCCATGGCCGACATCTTCTCTCACTCGCCGACGACGATCCAACATCCTCTCTCACTCGCCGCCGACGACGATACTTCTCCGGCGATCAAAGCTCTGACGAACAGAGAAAGTTTCTGGGTCTAAGAAGGTAAAAAAAAAAATACAAATTTTCTGGGTTTTTCTTTTCTTAATCCGAATTTTTATTTGTAAAATACTATTTTTTTTTGTAAAATTTGGGTTGAATGTTGTTAGCAATGGCTGTTTGTGCTTGTGTGAGTGTGTTGTGAGAGGGGTAGCCTGGTAATTCGGTCCCGGATGAGAACCCGGATTAAACACACACCCCCCCCCCCCCCCCCCCCTCTTTTATTTAGTCAGGGGGAAGGGGGATGAGGGGAGGCCGGATGATATGGGGTGGGACCGGGATGAGGAGGGGGAGGGTGATTTAGTCGGGGCTCTAAAACTTCATCCAAACGGGCTCTCAATCTTTGTAATCTTTTTTCAGAGATTAATATATTTCATTTTGCAGGGAAAAAAATAAAAAAGATTATCCGGGCCATCAAAATACAGTAATAAATAGAAAAAAAAATGGTACCTTATTTATACTAAATGCCAGATTTGACATGAAAAGAAGATGACAAATTATGACATCTAAGTATTTGACAAATTTATAAATAGGATTTATTTGAAATATAAGTGTGCTTGACCGTTCGGGTGATTAATAATTAACTTAAAATTTCGTCCCAAGCGTAGGACTATCGACCGGTGCAGCACAATAAATCCGGAAGTACCGGAGTCGAACCACAGAGACGGTCTACGGTGTTGACCCAAACAATGCTAGATACTACGTTTGTAACTGGCTCTTAGGTAGCCACCCCTTGCTCAATTGGTTTAATTAATTATCTAAATTGAACTAATTTATTTACTGAACTCTGAATTTAAACAGGAGAGCACAGCCGTGGGCACTACGGTGCCCGCAACTAGTCTAATCCACATTCACTCGGGCCACAATTATTTAATTAATAGGTTTAAAAATATGGAAAAAGTTCCTAACAAGTGCACACCACTTGTCACCAGTTCCTGCGCAATTTAGAACGGGCGATGCCCGGGTTTTGTTTGCTAGAAAAGTTCCGTATTCAGAAACTGCGCATCAATTAAAGTGATTCGGCACCGAGGTGGAATATGAATCAGCCTAGCCACGGGACACCTTGTCCCGCAGCCGCACTCAATACGACTACTCACACATATTAAAATAAAGTGCAGAAATCAGAATAATCTTAGATCTAGACATGCTTTCAAAGAATACGAAATAGAAACAATAAAGAGCGTTACCGTAAAGGGAAAATTAATCTTGAAATTCAATCCGCAAACAAATACTGAAACTGGGATTCTGGAAAACAAGACTTGAATGTAGAAGTTGAAGAAAAGTTGTAGCCGAACTTCGGAAAGTAAGAAAACTAATAATAATTCGTGGAACCCTAATTAGCCCCAAAAACGGGGTATTTATATCCCCTCCCGAAGTCAAAATCCGTAACAAAGTCAAAATTAATTATAACGCCCTCGGTATCGATACAGGAGAAGTCCTGTATCGATACCCATACGTTCTGTTCGCGTATGATCACTCGGGTATCGATACAGGACAATCCCTGTATCGATACCGAGACCTTTAACTTGCTCCTCAGCTTGCTTGGCCGTCCCCACTTGGGCCCCACTGGTTCCCTACGTGCATGACCGCCATGTGTCCACTCCATGCGCTCTTCCCAGCCTGTTCCCTACAAAACAACCAAAAACAAGAAAACCCAAGGACACACCGCATCAAGTGGAAAATGGAATAAAACAGCGCCTTTAACGCGTTGATTAGCCCTACTTAGGCGCTTATATCTAGGGATATTGCGCGCCTATCAATGTGCATCCACTATGCATGCCATGTCTAATTTGAAATCGTTAGAGCATCCCCAACAATAACTCCCCGAAAAGTTCGTGGACAGTGCACATATTTATTATAGTTTGACACTTTTTCTATAACACTCCAACAACACTCCCTAATTTACTTACTTTCTGTTAAGAAAATGGCTACAATACACACTCGGTTAAAGGTGTGTATCATATGTACCTATTGTATGATCTAGATTGTGTCACCTCATCGGCAATCATAACATTTTTTATTTTTTTGTAACTTTTCAGCAATACGATTTGTAACATTTTTTACGATTCGTAACATTTTGGTGCGTCAGGTAACTTTTATAAAAAAAAATTGTAACTTTTTTAAAAAAAAATCGTAATTTTTTTAGGAGTGTGTATTGTAGTCTTTTCCTTCTATTAAAATATTAATGTTTATTGAGAGAGAGAGAGAGAGAGAGAGAGTGTGCATTAAAATAAGGTATGAGGAGGAGGATTCATGATACTCCCTCCGTTCCAAAATAAGTGTCCCCTACGAAAAGTCGAGCCACCACACGTTACGTTCAACAGGACTATTAAGATACAGATCACCCTCTAAAATCTCTACGCCAAAGCAAATCAGGAATTAAATATGTCATCTGATTTCATAAAATCGGTAATTACACTAATATCCCGAGCCTGCTTTCGCCCGTCTTGGACTAACATATCCCTGTCTCTCCCGTCGTCATCATGTCACAAGCATATATGCGGTGCGAGGTGGCTCCAAAAGTTGATACCAAAGAGAATCAAACCTGAGACATCTTATGAGGCAGCAGACCACCAAGTCTCAAATCAAGATCACTTGGTCAATCCCTTGGAAATTGTTGTAGGCATAGTTGGGTAGTCTGTCACAAAAAGATGTTGTGGTGATATAAAATAAAAAATAAAAAATTGATGTAAATTTGGCATCCTATTGAATCTCATAAAAATTAGGTCCCATTTCGACAACAATTTTTTTTTTTTTTTTCCTTGGATGGATATGACTGATAATCCATGCACCTTGCCGATCCATAGTCATCAACAAATCAAAATTGTTTTCCAATACTTGGGCGACTATTCAGTGTTTTTGGAGTATCGTTGCATTGTGCTTTAACGACTTTAAGTAGTACCCGTCGGCCCTCACCACCCATTTTTATGAAAACACACTTATTTTGTTGTGAATTGTACATGAATATTTATGGTGGGGAGGAGACACAAGCACTTAACAATGTCTAACGTAACTATTTTTAATTTTTTTTTTAGGCTACAATTTCCATACTTCTCATTCTATGATTAATAAAAAAGTGATTTGGGACCAGTATGGGTCACCCCTGTGCTGGCAGCCTCCCTTCACCCCCATCTGTATAGCCCTCCCATATTTATTGATTATACTTGAACTCGTAAAATGTGCGTTGACCGAATCTAATAGCTAGCTGGACTGCTGGAGTAGATAGCTAGGTTTGATTCTATAACTTCAAGAAATCATCTTAATCAATATTACTGTTATGCATCCAGGGGTGACTTCAGAATTTTGATTCAACGCTGATAAAAATACATAGCGTATTTACTCTGACTAGGCAAAAGAAAAAAAACTCTGACTAGGCAAAAGAGATATATACATGTCCAATATATCGTTTGACAAAAAGACTCTAACATATTATAACATCCCACGACGAGTCTTCATATTTTGTAAAATGCAAAAAAGACCTCAGGATCTGTTTTTGGTTTTTTCTCTTTAAATTGTCAAAATGGAAAACTCATTCTCGCACAATCTGTTTTGAAGAGTAGCTGCCAATCATATAAAACTTCAAAAAGAGAAAAGGAAAAGCCAAAAATTGGCTCCCAAACACCCCCTTAAATGTGAGATACTCGTTCCACTATCCTTAAATGGGTATTATATATTGGGCTCTAAGCTTGTTTTGTTTTGCTAGAGCTATAAAATTTTGGTTCAAATTTGAATAGAAATATTTATTTTATAAACCCAGTCGCTTGCCCTTTCTGGTAATAAGGTAGAGTCGCCTTTGCATGCACGATATGTGTAACATTACTTAGAAGCAGACGGAAAAAAAAAAAAAAAACGTTACTCTGAAGCAAATATTAATTCTCATACTTTTTAAGTTTTCCTAGAAAAGCCACTCCACTTTTTTTTTTTTTTTTTATTCAAAAAAAATTCGCGTTAGTTTTGCGCCAAACTTTTGTGGATTATTGATTCGTCTAGATAAGAGGAATCGGCAGGGGCGGAGGCAAACAGGGGCTGGGGTGGGCCCTGCCCCCCCCCCCCCCCCCCCCCACACACACACACACACACACTTTAAAAATAAAAAAAAAATTCGGATTAACAATCCCCAGTTCGCATGTCTAACTGGTGCCCGCCCCCCCCCCCCCCAACCCAATTCGGCAATTCCCATGTCTAACTGGTGCCCCCCCCAAACCCAATTCGGCAATTCCTCAAACAAAGCACTGTCTTTTACGAGTAAACAAACAAGAATGGAGAAAAAGTGAAAAACGAAGCTTCGATCATATCTGGGTTTCTGAACCGACTGGCGACTATCGAGTAAACAAAGAAGAAAGGGTTAAGGGTGAAATTTGAAACCCTCATTTCTCTCTCATCTCTGGTTCAGTAAGTCTGCCAAACCCAATTTCTCTCTCATCTCTAGTTCAGTAATCTGTAATCTAATCTAATGTTCACTTATTTCGAACAATGAACCTAATCTAGTGTATAATCTTGTGTATTTCGAACCTAATCTTGCTAACAAAACACAAGCAAAACCTATTTCGAACCCACGTCTATACTGATTGCAATGAACCTAATCTAGTGTTCTTATTTTTTTTTGTCTAAGAGAATGAGACTCCGAAATGCGAAATGGTCTTGAAGGTAATATTTGGAGATTGCTAATTTGCTCACAGCTCACTCTCGCCGGTTACTACGGTAATATTTCATTTTCCTTATTTTAATACTCGCTAAGGGTGCAAGTGGGATGCCCCTGCATCCCCCCTTGAAATATTCGTGAATGTGTTATTGTGGTACTTGCTAAGGGTGCAAGTGTGATGCAGGGCTCCCCCCCTTTATTATTGGTTGTTGATTATGTCTTGTTTAATACTCGCTAAGGGTGCAAGTGGGATACCCCTGCATCCCCCCTTGAAATATGCTTGAATGTGTTGTTGTGGTGCTTGATAAGGGTGCAAGTGTGATGCAGGGCTCCCCCCTGTGGACGGCCCACTGGAAAACGGTGCGTTTTCGCGTTTCGAAAAGATTGTGTTTGTTTGAGTCGCCACCCGGATTTGAGGTTCGAACCCGAGAAACCGATAAAAACATGACTTGTTTGCCCATTGAAAAAGATTTCACTGATCATAGCGGAACCAAAGATTTCTCGGATTCGGGGGTTTGGTTACGAGAGGGGAAGGGTTTTACGGCACCCCTCTCGCCCGGTCCGTGAACCGGTCTCTACTCGATATTTTGTGGGATTTTAAAAATGTTTGAAATTTAATTTATTCACGTAAATGGGGAATCGGGGATGGGAATCACGTAACAACAAGATATACAAGAGATACGATTCTACGGTGGATGCTCGTGCACGTGATCTACATGGAGAATGATGAAAATAATAAACGAAACCACTACAAATATTCACAGAAATAAACCACAACAGAAACCGTACAACAACTCAAGAAATTATGAGCATGAGAATCACTAAACTGGCTTGCAATCTGGATCCCGGAATAGGGATTGAGCGCTCAAGGGTGATGGCTTGAGCGCTCAACCTTCCAAACCAGTTTGAGCGCTCAAGGCTCATGGATTGAGCGCTTAAACCAGTTCCTGACTTCTGTGAATTCAATCCCTTTCATCACTTCTTTGCTCATTCTTTGCATGATCAAACATTAATAAAACATCTTTCATGGAGAATCAGGAGAAAACAGATAGTGTGATCTTTGAAAGAATGACGAAAAGAAGAGAATCACCACAAATTGACGAAGAAAATGTTTAGGAATGGAAGAAAGAGAGGTATCCGGATCATGAACATAGTGATAACAACTCACACACACACCTTCCAGTTAATTTCCAGTAATACTCTATAAGAACAAATCATAAGTATCAAACTGTTCAAGAACAGCTTGAGCGCTCAGGTGCATAACCTTGAGCGCTCAAGCCATAATCTGGCTTTCTGATTTTTGACCTTCAAGCAAACTTTTGATACTTCATAATGATCATAAATACATAAACTGAAGATTTATGAGGTTGAACAGTCACTGTTTTGCACTCGAATACAAGATTTTCAAAGGTTTTGGTGCTTGATCATCATAAAATAGTTAATCTATACTCATGCAAGTGATTTCTGGGTGAAAATGAACTGTTATGAAGGTTACATGAGCATATCAAACTATTTAATGATGATCAATACCAAGGGAAAACACAAGAGTTAGTAGAACAGAAACTACTCAGAACTGGGCTTGAGCGCTCAAGGCCTAAGGCTTGAGCGCTCAACCCCTGTTGAAACTGCAGATTTTGGAAGTATTTTTAAACAACTTTTAGACCTTTATGAGTTCAATGCAAGTATAAAGAACTTGTTTGAACTCACTGGTCTCCCTCAGAAGGATCAAAACAATGAATATATCACATGTTTAACTACCTTTTTCACTTGATTGAAGGCTTGAATTTGATTGTAGGTTTGGGGGTGGACAATAATGGATGTTTTGGTTAGTATTCAGGATGGGTGGTGCAGTGTGTGAGGTCGATTGATGATCAAAAGATCGGATTTTGAGTTTGAAGAGTGATTTTTTGTAAGTGGTTTTGATGGAATGTAAATGGTTTTGTAGAGAGAGAGAGAGAGAGAGAGAGTGATGAACGATTTCTGGGTGGATTCAGAGCTGGAGTATGAGAATTCGTAACCTCTAAAACCAGGGGTGGTGAGTGGTTTAAGTAGGCAGTGAGTGGGAGGGAAGAGAGGAGAGAGAGAGGAAGTGGGTTTGTATTTTAGGAGTAGTTTTAGGTGTAGTTTTAGAGTTGGTAGAGTGTATTGTACGTATAAGGATCATAGAAGATCACCCAAGACGCTCCCATGCAGAAAATCTCATGATGAGATACTCTGCAAGTTGCTGACTGGATCAGAGTTGAGCGCTCAAAGCCGTGGGCTTGAGCGCTCAAGGTGTTTTTCCCAGGGTTGAGCGCTCAAAGCCTCAAGCTTGAGCGCTCAAGGTTCTTGATGGCAGATTAGTGGTTTGACTTGGTTTAACAATGCTTGGTTTAGTTTGGGTTATTTGGTGACGTTTGGTTAATTTTAATCAAGTTCAAGCCATTTTCACAAGTTTCGGGTAGTCACGATTGGTCCATTTCATCATCGGGACTGCTCGAGCGCATTTTGGGTTCAAAATCGGGGTGTCTACACCCCCTTTTATTATTGTTTGAATATACATCTCTTTCATTTGATGTAGATGGGAAAAACAATTCGAATTGATACATATTTCAAAAGAAAAAGTGACAAAATTTCGCCGACTTCTAATGTGGACACTCCAATTGTGCCAATTACTGATGTCGATCCTCCAATTTCTGAAGATCTACCTACCAAAACTCGGAGGGTTGAAATTGTTGAAATTGACCTTAGTTCTCTAGAGCGTGATCCAGGGTTGCGTAAGAGCATTTATGATTATCATATTACTCAACGTGATGAAATTCGAAGAGCATACATCAAGGCCGGTCCATTCCAACCTTTGCTTTCTGAGTATAAAAAATCTGGGAGTGAGAAACATCTTCGTAGTTTTCAGCGGTCGTGGTTTGATACTTTTTCTTCGTGGCTTGAATATTCTCCTTCTAAAGATGCAGCTTTTTGCCTACCATGCTATCTATTTAGTCCACCATCTGGGAACCAAGGGAATAGTGCTTTCATTACAGATGGATTTCGCAATTGGAAAAAAGCTAGGGATGGTTTCAATGGTGGTTTCTTGCATCATGAAGGGAAAGACCCTAATTCCTTTCATAAAATTGCCCAAAAAAAATGTGAGGACTTGCTAAACCAACCTCAGCATATTCACAGAGCTGTTGAGAAGTACAGTGCTGCAGAAATTGCAAGCAATCGTCTACAAGTTGAAACCTCAGTTCGGGCGGCCCGATATCTTGCGTCTCACACAATTGCATTTAGAGGTCATGATGAAAGTGAGGAATCATTGAACCGTGGAAATTTTCTTGATTTGGTTGCTTTTCAAGGAGAATGTAACGAAAAGATTGCCGAAGTTGTGTTGAAAAATGCTAAGCAACAAAATGCTATCTACACATCACCGCAAATCCAAAAGGAAATTTTGCATATTTATGCAACCAAAGTAAAGAAGGCAATTCGTGAGGAAATTGGGGATGCGAAGTTTTCCATAATTGTTGATGAAGCTCGTGATGAGTCAAAGAAGGAGCAAATGTCGATAGTTCTGAGATTTGTTGACAAAGAGGGCATCCTTCTTAAGCGCTTTTTTGGACTTGTTCATGTTTCCAATACAGCTGCATTGACTCTGAAAAAGGAGATATATTCTGTTTTGTCCAATCACTGTTTAGATGTTCTTGATATTTGGGGGCAAGGATATGATGGTGCAAGCAATATGCGGGGTGAGTGGAATGGCTTACAAGCTTTGATAATGCGTGATTGTCCATATGCTTACTACATTCATTGCTTAGCACATCGTTTGCAATTAGCACTAGTTACAGCATCTAAGGAAGTTTTTTCCATCTTTGATTTCTTTGGGCAGTTGACAACTATTATCAATGCTGTCGGTGGTTCATGTAAACGCAATGATGAATTAAGAGCTGCTAAAGCATCTGAAATTGAATATTTCATCTCAATTGATGAGCTTGAGACTGGGAGTGGAAAAAATCAAATTGGCACTGTGCGTCGGCCATGTGATACTCATTGGAGCTCTCATTTGAGGTCTATTTCTAGCTTGATCGACATGTTTAGTCCAGCATGTGAAGTTTTGCTCAATATTAAGGAAGATGGAACTTGTTACAAAGATCGAGGAGCGGCAAACGCAGCTCATAGAACATTGACCTCCTTTGAATTTGTCTTCATCTTGCATCTTATGCATGAAATTTTGAAGATCACTGATGTTCTTTGTCAAGCTTTGCAACGTAAAACTCAAGATTTAATAAATGTTCTTCGTCTTGTCTCATCAACTAAAAGCCTACTTCAGAAATTGAGAGATGCGGGATGGGATCCTCTAATTGCTAAAGTGAGATCATTTTGTGTCGCACGAACGATGGATATCCCATATATGAGCGTCCGTTACATTCCAAGGCAAGGGCGAGCTCGTGGACATCAAGATGAGTTTACAATTGAGCATTATTATCGAGTTGAGACTTTTTATGCTGCAACTGATTCTCAATTGCAAGAGTTGGGCAGTCGTTTCAATGAGCGTTCGATGGAGTTGATTACTCTTGGCTCGACTTTGGATCCTCGGGAGCATGAATCATTTAGGATGGATGATGTTTGTCAATTGGTGGAAAAGTTTTATCCCCAAGACTTCACTGATTTAGACAAAGAACAGCTGAAGATGCAACTTCCGCACTATGAGCAAAATGTGGTTAGAACTCCAGAGTACCAAGCTTTACCAACAGTGTCTGAACTGTGTAAATGGTTGGTGAAGACAAGGAGATCAACAATCTACCACCTTGTTTACCGAGTGATCACCCTTGTACTTACTCTTCCTGTTTCTACTGCATCGGCAGAACGATCAAAAACAGGCTTCGGAACAAAATGGAAGATGAATATCTCTCAAACTCTGCAGTTATATACATCGAGAAGGAAATTGCATTGAAATTTAGTTTAGAGTCGATCATAGATGATTTCCGAGATTTAAGAACACGTCGGATTGCACTTTGATAGATTGTTAAGCTACTTTTGTTCTATTTTGATGGATGATCAATCTTGGAATCTGTATTTTGGCTTTTTCTTAGAGTCTATCATATTTGTTGTGTAAGGAATAGAAATGTATTTTGCGTTGAATCTTTTTCCTTTATAACTCGGCCCCCCCGGATTTCTAATCCTGGCTCCGCCACTGGGAATCGGAAAGTAAAAACTTATGACCGAAACCCAAGTGTATTTGAAAAAATTCAAGAAAAATCCCAAAAAACTCTTTTTTTGGTCTTTTTTTCTATTGGAACTCTGTGATTCACATGGAGAGGTACCGAGAAGTTCTAGGAAAGGCTAAATTCATGGTATGATTGGTAAGTTATTTTTTAGGGTGGGAATAGATTAAGCATGTATGAATACTCTCTATTGTAAATTTTGGACGTACGACATATCAAATAACAAAAACTCGCTCTCGCTCCCATGGAGGTACCCGATTTTAGGGAACCACGTAAATCTTGCTGTCGATTTCTTTACTGTTATTATTCCTATATTGTGTTTGTGATTGTTTACGCTTACATTTTGGATTGTTTGAATTTTTTTTTCTAAGATTGATCACCCTTCACAATAGAACTATAATATTTTAGTGGTCTGTCAAAGTGGAATTCCGATGCTCCTCAAAAACAAACCAAACCAAACGCTTCTCCATACATAAAAAATTAGGGTAAATTTCACCTACCTCCCCTGAGGTTTCTGACAATTACAGGGACCTCCCCTAAGGTTTCTTAAATTTCACTGACCTCCCCTACTTTTGAAAATAAATGTCACATACCTCCCCTCCGTTAACTTCTGTTAGAAAAGCTAACGGAAAACGCTGATGTCAGCGCCACCTCACTCTCCTCTTTTTATTTTAAATCTTAAAATGTTTATAACTTTTGTTTTATATATTCACTTTTTATGAAATTTATATATTTAAAATCTACTCGAAAAGATCTATAAAATGAGATCCATATTCAATGTGAAATTATGAAAAAATAAAATCTTATTTTTTCAATGTGAATTTTAATTATAATTTTACATAATTTAAATTATTTTTAAAGTGTAAGTCAGTATTTTATGCAAAAATTGTAATTCTCCGTTCCAAATTGTTTGCCCCTTTTGGGAATGCATGCATTTTACATGCAAAAAATAATGTACAAGCATTAATTTTTTTCAACAAACTTTATACCAATTTAAAGATCTTAGTGAGAAGAAAAAATTGGTGTAATTCTTTTTCAAAAAAAGTTCTCATAGACACGTTATTTTTTTAGTGTAAAATGCACACACTCCCAAAGGGGGACAAACAATTTGGAACAGAGGGAGTACGGAACATCATAAAATCTTCTTGTTTAACAATTTTGTTTTTTCCAAATATATTATTAATTAAATAAACATGGTAAATTTGTAAGTCCATTTTTCTATTTAATGGTGACTTTGTCCCAATAAAATTTTAAATTTTCAATGCAAATTTTTATTATATTGTCTTTTTTTTTTTGCCATTCGATATTCATCAATAGAGTTAGTTGTTAGATGTTAGTAAACTACAAGGGTTGACCTCCTCTCCATAGGAGTCGAGCTCAGAACCTTACAAAAAAAGTTGTAAGAATTTTGAGGTTTAAAGTTTTGAGTTAAACAGTGAAAATTTTAAATTATGTAGCATGATAATTCACATTGAAAATTAAGATTTTATTTTTTCATAATTTCACATTGAATATGGATCTCATTTTATAGATCTTTTCGAGTAGATTTTAAATATATAAATTTCATAAAAAGTGAATATATAAAACAAAAGTTATAAACATTTTAAGATTTAAAATAAAAAGAGGAGAGTGAGGTGGTGCTGACATCAGCGTTTTCCGTTAGCTTTTCTAACGGAAGTTAACAGAGGGGAGGTATGTGACATTTATTTTCAAAAGTAGGGGAGGTCAGTGAAATTTCAGAAACCTTAGGGGAGGTCCCTGTAATTGTCAGAAACCTCAGGGGAGGTAGGTGAAATTTACCCAAAAATTATTTAAGATAGATTTTGAACTAAATTTTATTCTAATTTCTCGTAACTCGCAGACACACAATAATACTGGAATTGACGGAGTGTGAGGAAAATCCAACTCTTAGCAAAATCTGTAAAAATCTTTGCCAAGCTATCTAGGATTGAAAATTTGGTATGGCAACCCTTGCAAAGCCGGACTGCTTCAATATCAATTTTGGTCGGACACAAGTACACAACATCATCCACCCCGGTGAAGACTTGTGTCCTTTTTGCTCCTATTGGAGATGTGTATTTTTTTTAAAAATCTTTTGGCCCACATTGGCTAGCTAGAAAACATTTTAGCTCTTTATGTGTGTGAAGGCTTTAAGGGCTATTGAACAGCTGGCCGGGCCCAAAGAGAGGCCTTGCGCCCATATAGAATGGGCAATTTTGGGGAACCTAATCCAGAACCTTGTGTGCAGAAGGAGGGGGTGCGAATCCCCGAATTTGAAGGAGGGAGTGCGAAAGTTTGCCTCACATTTTGCAAAATTATTTAATGGGAAAATTTTCCTTTTGAACCAATCTGCAATTTTGGATAAGATTTTCTGATGTTACAAAAACGAAAAAAATGTATGCTTAATTAGAGTGTACAGAGCCGTTACAAAAGTGAAAAAAAAAAATTGTGCTTAGTGCACAAAATTTGTTTAGTTAATTGATTCAATTACCGAACTTTGATTGATTCTGTTTTCCGAAAATTAATTTTTCTCGTGCCTATAAATGGAGCTCTTCTCTAGCCATTTAATGCATACTGAAAAAATCATTTCCGTACATAGACAAAGCGCAAGAAAGGTTGATTGTGTTTTGTATTTCCGGTCTTCTTCAATGTAAGGAAGATCGAGGAAGAGGCTGTATTCTGAGTTGTTTTACTCTGAAGACGGCATGGCTGCTACTAATTGCACAGTGAGGCCGCGAAATGACTTAAAGAAATCAACCTAGTCCGCGACTCAACCTAAAACAATAGCCAATTTCTTCCGGTATTTTTTGTTCATTTACAGATTCGAGGGAGAACAAATCCTCTTCTGCTTCCACCGACATCAACAAGCCATTTTGGTTTGAAGGATTGTATTTTAAACGGTGGAAATAGAAGTTGTTCTTTTACCTCACTACCAGAAATTGGCTTCATACTGTTCTTTTGTTAAAATTTCTACTGTTATCCCGTCCACTAACAAAAGTCGTGAAGAGATTCAAAAATGGACTGATGATGATTTTCTCTGCAAAAATTATATCCTCAATGCCTTGTCTGATGATCTATATGATTACCACTTGTCTTTTGAAACTGCTAAGGATGTTTGGGATGCACTCCTGAAAAAATATGCCACTAAGGAAGCTAGGTCTAAAAAGAATGTTGTGAGTCAATATCTGAAATTTCAAATGGTCAATGAAAAATCTGTGGTGGCTCAATCTCATGAATTACAGAAAATTACTCATGAAATTCTTTCTAAAGGAATGACTATTGATGAACAATTTCAGGTTGCAATTCTTCTTGACAAACTTCCTCCAAGTTGGAAAGATTTCAAGAAAGATCTCTTCCACAAAACGAAAGAATTTTCAATGGAGAGCTTGATGGCCCGTCTTCGACCGGGTTGAGGTGGAGGAACGGAAACAAGATCAGAAAGATGAGGTTCTTTTTATTTCAAACGAAAAGAATTAGAGTTCGGTCGTGCTTAAGTCGAAAGGAAAAATCATGAAGCCGAACGAAATCGAACTGGAAGAATTAGAATGTGAAGCCCTATCAGAACAGGAACCAATCCCCTTCAAGAGGCCAAACTCTAAACATGGACTCTGTCCAATTTGTGTGTTACAATTGTAACAAGCCTCGTCTATGGCAAGAAGTTGCAAGAGCGCCAGGCATCGCACTGGACCCCAGGCAAACTTGGTGAATGAAGAACCACTCATGGCTATGATATCAGAAATCAATCTGATAAATGGTTCAAAAGGGTGGTGGATAGACATGGCGAGACACTGGCGATTCTCGCCATGTTTGTTATGATCGTTCCTTGTTCAAGAGCTATTCTAAAGCTGATGATAAGAAAGTGTTGTTGGGTGACTCCCACACCACTAAGGTTATTGGTTTTGGTAATGTTGAATATAAAGTTCACTTCTGGGAGGATTGTCACTCTGAAAGAAGTTCTGCGCACTTTAGAAATCAGGAGAATCTTGTGTCCAGCTACCTCCTCAATAAACCTGGCTTTACCCAGATACTTGGAGCCGATCAGTCACTGCTACAAAAATGGTAAAAGATGACACACCAAAAATTGAAACAATGATAGTTTTTGTAAAACTGTCATAAAAAATATAAGGGTAGAGTTTTGATGTCAGTCTATCCTAAAAGCTATCATCTTTGCGATATAAGATGACGGTTTAGAATAAAAGTGACATCATTATCTCTTTCTTTAATGTCAGTTTTTGCTTAGAACTGACATTCAAACAAGGCACTTCCAGAAGCCCATATGGAAAACCTTTTAATGTCAGTTTTCCTTAAAAACAACATTGAAACTAAATCCTTTTAATGACAGTTTTAATTAGAACCCACATTGACGTTGATCATAAAAAATGACAGTCAAAAAGTGTCATTAAACATATAAGATGACAGTTTAAAATCGCCTCTTATATATTCAATGTCTAAGGTAACAATTTAAATCTAAAACTAACATAAAAAGTGCTCGGCTTAAAATTTTTCGAAAATGTAGTATAAATATTTTTGTTGGTCTTTTGTCAACAACAAGCGTGCTAGCTCAGTTGGTAACATGCGCGCGTGCGAGGAACTCAAGGTCTTGAGTTCTAGTCCTGGGGCAAGCAAATATTAGCTCACCACACAAGTGCTACGTAGGCGCCACACAGGCGCCACGGGGGTGCCACGTGAGCTCCAATTGGGCGGTCATGCGAGGGCAGCCACACGGGAGCCACATGTTCGAACTAGAATTGTAATTTTTTTTTTTGCAATGGAGGATAGATAAGATGACAGTTTAAAACCGTCATCGTTGATTGTAAAGATGACAGGTTTACACCGTCATCTTATATGTTTCAATGACGTTTTTTGACTGTCATAACAAATCTAGACTTTTAAAACTGTCATCTTTTGTGTTTTATGACACCTTTTGACTGTCATGGTTTAAGATTTTTGTAGTAGTGATTATACTCTCACCAAAAATGGATGATTTGTCGGTAAAGGTTATGCAACTAATGGGATGTTTAAACTTAATGTTGACATGAATAAAATTACTACTTCGTCTTATATCGTTTGTTCTATGAATGTTTGGCATGCTAGACTTCGTCACGTAAACAAGAAATTGATTAAGAACATGAGTAACTTATGTTTTATTCCTAATATCTCATTAAATGACTTCAAAAAATGTGAATCATATAGTCAGGCCAAAATCACTAAGAAATCACACAAATCAATAGCTAAGGAATTAGAATTGCTTGATTTGGTACATACCGATATTTGTGAACTAGACTGAGTTCTCACTAGAAATGTACAAGGATACTTTATCACGTTTATTGACAATCATTCAAATTAAACTTCTTTTTATTTGATGAGACATAAGAATGAAGCATTTGACATGTTTAAGATCTTTTTCTAGATGAAGTTGAGAATCAGTTTAATAGAAAGATTAAGAGACACCATAGTGATAGAGGAACTAAATATGATTCGAATGAATTCATTACTATTTATTAATCTACTGGCATTATACATGAGAAAACTGCTCCTTACTCACTCGAAATGAATGGAATGGAAGAACATAAGAATAGAACATTGTGTGAACTTGTAGTTGCTATTATGCTTAGTTCGGGTGCAGCTTCACATTGGTGAGGTGAAATTCTATTGACTGTATGCTATGTGTTGAATAGAATTCCCAATTCTAAATCTTTAATTTCACCTTATAAATTGTGGAGAAACAAGAAGCCCAATGTGTGTTATTTTAAAGTATGGGGCTGTTTAGCTTTGTTTGCATTCCTGACCCTAAAAGGTCAAAAGTTGCTAGTAGAGCTTATGAATGTGTTTTTATTGGTTATGTTATATATAGTAAAGCTTATAGATTCTTTGATATCAACAATAAGGTGATTATATAATCTATTGACGCTGACTATTATGAAGAAAAATTTACGTTTAAATCCAATCCAAAAATAGTGGGGGCACTGAATCTTGTAGCATTACACCTAGATTAGAAGAACCTAGAAACGTGAATTCTAGGGACATTGATACTGAACCGAGAAGGACCAAGAGGGCATTCATCTCGAAGGACTTTGGTCCTAATTTTGCATTTTCTTTAGAAGAGGACCCCACTCCACTTCAGGAAGCCTTGTCTTCCTCGGATGTCGATTTTTGGCTGGAAGCCATTAGCAATGAAATGGACTCACTAGAGACCAATAGAATATGGCAACTAGCTAGTAGACTTACCACTAAGTTGTAAAGCGATTGGTTGTAAATGTGTACTTAAAAGGAAGTAAAAACCTCATGGTTCAGTGGATAAATTTAAGGCTAGGCTTACCGCGAAGGGATATAGGCAAAGAGAGAACATCGATTTTTTTGACAATTATTCTCCTGTGACACGAACTACTTCTATTCGAGTTTTGATTGCTATAGCTTCTATTCATAACTTAGTGGTTCTGTTTACATATAAAATTAACAAATCCAATAATTGATTGACACGTAATCAAAAATGCCAAACGTTGGCAATTATCTGTCAATGGAGATACACTGGATTAAAAGAATACATTGGAATAAATACGATGTCGTATTATCTCTTAAAATCAAAAAGCGGTTATTGACAGTTACAAGTCCAGGATAAAATAAAAACTGGCTTCGAAGCCATGATGTTAACTGCTGAACACGTAAACTCCACGTGTAAACTTGTGAAACGGAATAGATAGCAGTTAGAACACGTGGAGTATTTCTTGAGAGGCAGTTATTTCCTTAACTCGTAATCATTTGAGTTAGTGTTAAGTAACTGTGCAGATTCAAAATAAAAGCTTATGGAAGAAGAATTAGAAGAATTCAAATTCAGACGTGGAAGAGGGAAGAAACTGCCAACTCGAAGAGTAGAAGTTAGAGTTCGAAGCAAGCCAAGTTCAAATTCGTTTGAGCGGGAAGTTCAAACTGCAAGCAGCGTCTATAAATAGAAGAAATTGAAGAGTGAAAAGCCCCCGGACAAATCTTCAACAAACAGCTATAAAAAAACTGATGCTTGGTTTGTTCATTGGCAAAGTAGTTTAGGATTTCGAACTCAGTTCGAAGTAGATTAGGAAGTAGATTAGGAAGTAGTTAGGATTAATCTCGAATGTTCTTGTAACAATCACCTGTTCGAACTTCTTTTTCTTGTTCTTGTATTTGAAGTTGGAGGCAATTTCGAAGTAAGTTTACCTTTGATTTATCAATCGAAGTATCTTGTTTCTTTGTTGTTCTTTAATTTCCTAAGTATATTGGTTTGCATTTCTTCACTTGTTAAGAAAAAATCCTCTTAATTGAGGTAATTGAACCAACACAACACAATCGCCTGATTATATTTGGTTTTTCCAAACTTAATCTGAGGGAGGAGATTGAAACTCTCTCTGGCACGCTCGCACTCGATTATTTTGCTATAAAGAAGTAAAGAACCACGAAACAGGTTCATCAAATGGATGTTAAAACTGCTATCTTAAATGGTGATTTAGAAGAAGAGATTTTTATGGACTAACCCGAGGGGTTTGTTGTCCACGGCCATGAACGCAAAATGTGTAAGTTAGCTAAATCTCTATATGGCCTTAAACAAGCACCTCTGCAGTGGCATGAAAAATTTGATAATCTCATTTTATCAAATGGTTTCAAGGTTTACAAAAGTGACAAGTGCATATACTACAAGTTTAAGAATTCAGTATGCACGTTAATATGTTTGTATGTTGTTGAGTTGCTAATATTTGGTTCTAGCTTATCTATTGTAAATGAGACCAAATCTTTGCTTAGTAAGAACTTTGACATAAAGGATTTAAGAGAAGCTGATGTTATTTTGGGTATCAAAATTACAAGGTCATAGAATGGCATCTCACTTGACCAGACTCGTTATATTGAGAAAATTTTGAAGAAATATAAGTATTTTGATTATAAACCTATTTGCACCTCTTTTGATCCTGCTATGAAGTTAATTAAGAACACTGGTGATAGTGTTAGACAATCCTAATATGCAAGTATTATTGGTAGTCTTTGTTCTGCTACTGACTGTACTAGAACAGATATTGCATATGTTGTGGGTGTATTATGTAGGTTCACTAGCCAACCTAGTATGGAGCATTGACATGCTATTGAGAGAGTAATGCGGCATTTGAAAAGAACTATGAACCTTGATTGCAATACTCTAAATATCCCGTTGTGTTAGAGGGATATAGTGATGCTGATTGGAATACCCTTACAGATGACTCCAAGGCAATCAGTGGATATGTGTTTAATATAGCTAGTGGTGCAGTTTCTTGGAAATCTAAGAAACATAAAATATTGTCACAATCTACGATGGAGTCTGAGATGATAGCACTAGTTGCTGCTAGTGAAGAGGCAGGTTGGCTGAGAAACCTTCTGGCAAAAATCTTTTTATGGGAGAAACAGATACCAGCGATCTTAATCCACTGCATAGTACTGCGGCTATTGCAAAAGTTCAGAAACGTTACTATAACGGCAAGAGATGACAAATACATTGTAAACACAATACATTGAGAGAGCTCCTCATTACTGGTGCTATTAGAGTGGATTATGTCCAGACAGATGAGAACCTTGCCGATCCTTTGATGAAAGGACTGGCTTGGGAGGTGTGGTACACCTCGAAAGGGATTGGACTGAAGCCCATTGATAAATGAGTTAGTTATGATGGATACCCAACCTACACACTAAAGATCCCAAAAAATAGATTCAAAAGGAAAAACAAGTCACAAAGGTGATACGGTGAGATCATGCAAATTAAATAGAGTTAAGTCCATCCCTAAGAAGCATGACATCCTATAGCAAAAGAGGTTGAGTCATTATGACCTCAATGAGTTCTATAGCTCTATGTGAAGTGGAGTACCCAAGCTGCAGGAGTACTCTTGACAAACTCACCTATATGAATGTTGGAGTTTAGCCACTCCTCGGGAAAATTTGCCCAAATTCTCTTGGTCATTCATGAAACCGAAATACAAGCACATGGCCGTAAAGTGCTTGCTTAAGAAGATAACACAAAGTGGAGTTGTGTGTGTGGAGCATTTAGCCTTAGAGTTCAAGACCACAAGTCACTCTAGTATCTTATTAAAGCAGTTTCACTATGTAACAGTTCAAGTCGGTAGACTCCTTTACTTGTGGATTGCTCTATACCTTCTTGCTCAATGAATATTTAAAAAAAAAAATACAAGTGGGGGATTGATGGGGATATGTATTTTTCGAAGAGTTTTTCAAAATCTTTGTGCTTAATTAGTGCATAGAATTTTTTTGACGCCACATACGAAAGTTAGCCTCACATTTTGCAAAATTATTTAAAGAAAAGATTTTTTCTTTTGAACCAATCTGCGTTTTTGGAAAAGATTTTCTGCCGTTGTAGAAATGAAAAAACGTGTGCTTAATTAGAGTGTACAGAGTCGTTACCAAAATGAAAAAAACATGTGCTTAATTAGTGCATAGAATTTTTTTGGTTAATTGATTCAATTACCAAACTTAGATTGATTATGTTTTCCGAAAATTAATTTTCCTCATGCTCATAATTAAAAGACTTGTTCTCCAGCCATTTAATACACACCGAAAAAATCATTTTCGTATACATAGTCCAAAGAGCAAGAAAGGACGATTGTGTAAATACCAACACACTTGCCAATGGGAGACATTTAAATCCCAAATTCTGAAACTACACTAGACTTAGATTCCAAATCAACTCGGATACGTAGACAATCCATTCAAATGAGCATAGTCACAAATATGGTGAAACCCCAAATGTTCACTAAAATCAAACTTCTAATTTAGAACCATGGTTAGACTTGATTCCGGTTTAAACTTGGTTACGTAGGCAACCCCTTCAAGTGGGTACAGTCTCAAATTTGATGAACTCCAAATGTTCAAAAGAAATCAATTTCCTAAAACCGGAACTACATTAGACTTGATTCCGAGTCAAACTCGGATACGTAGGCAACCCATTCAAATGGGTACAGTCACAAATTTTGTAGAATCTAAATGTTCACTAAAATCAAATATTGTGAACCCCAAATGTTCAATATAAATTCACAAAATCAAAAAGATCATTTAGGATTGGCATCTGAATGGTAAGGGAGTGGGTGTCAACCTAGTTGAGATGTGCTTCTTTTATAGTGATGCCGCAAAGAATTCTACAAACGAATCTCTAAGATTCACCAAATTATCAAATGAGCTGCAAAAGCTCATCAAATAAATAAAGATTTGGGATTGGCTATGAATGATAAGGGAGTGGGTGCCAACCTAATTGAGATGTGCTCTTCTTATAGTGATGCCGCAATTTCTAATTTTATAAATGAATTTTGTAGGTTCACCAAAACTTACAAATGAGCCGCTTAGGCTTGGTAAAAAAAATACTAAGCATGAACTACGTTTGGCTTGATCTCAAACCATGAGTACATAGGCAGTCTAGATTTTATATCTTGGTTTAGCCCTTAAAATAAATAAAAACAAATCCTTCTTTTCTCCTATTATGAAAAGAGGGTAGTGATAAAACAATTGTTGGAATCAAAGGGTTTTCTATTGATAAAAGATATAATTAAAAGATATTTTATATCTTGAATGAATCTCAACCACTTAATAAAATCTGGTGTGTTTTATTTTCATGGGAGTGAGATTTTGCTTAGCGAAAGAATCAAATTTTTGTCTAACAAGTACATTTATGTTAAGAATCTTTTGTGTGCTGTTAGATGGGAGTGGCATTTAGTTGTTCTATGGTTAGATGGGGTCTTTGTTTTAATAATATTAACGGTGGGTGAGGGGTCCCTGAGCTCAAACCCAGACACGAGCAGGATAACACTTGCATACTCAGCTTGTGCCACTGCACTGCTGTAAGAGTACAAATTGTAATCTGATTGGGAGCTTAAAGCCATTTGTGCGTAATTCCCCTTTTAAGTTTTGAATCTGTTATCTGTTTCTTTCAACAATGTTACGTGTGTATCCATGAAAAGTACCTATCAGAATCCATATTTTGGGTCTGGAGTCGGCCTTAAGAAATGGGCTGGACTGTGGTTGCCAATTTGATGGCCTGCACGCTTAATCTTATACCGTGTAATATGATATCATAGCTAGATACTCGAGATCAACAGGTTGTGTCTCTAGTGACACTGCCGAGACACTAATGTGGATCCCATGGATGTCCGGTGGGGAGAATATTGATTGATACATCATAGAGGCCTTCGGATTAGATACCTGCTCTTCTCTGAAACTCGAATTCAAACTCCAAGCACGAGCTTCCAATAAAAGAATGACAAAAATTGAACCCTTTTCTAAGTATATATTGCTCACCTACCTCAATGAATCTCAAGTATTTACGATAGAGACGGTAACATCTTTGTAAATTATACAGAATCATGGGTTTTATCAGAGTAACAAAGTCTTAACACACAATATCAAGACACACTTTCAACTCCTTTTGTCATAGAAGAAATGACTTGGCATACATAATTAATTTGTTCATTGTGCGTGCGCTTAGTAATTCAATGATGTAAAAATATTATTGTTAGAAGGAAAAGATTTAAACGAAAACAAAGCAAGATCACGTCGAACCTGATCATAACGAATTTATTGGAAGCAACATGATACCAATTCATAACCCAAACAAAACACCCCTGAACAACTGATTAATGGGGCTATAAAATCTAGTTTTTCGACAGCAACACATTCACCAACTTCTCCAAATTCAGAAAAGATGACCCATTTGGACCTGCGGCCTTCTCTGCCAGTTCTTTCCACTCCATAGCCTTCTTCTTCATTTTCTTCCCTTTATCTCCTCCAATCAATTCCAACACAAGCTTCTCTATCTCCTTCCTCTTCACATCGTTATCGATCTCCATTCCAATTTCCCATTCATTACAAACGTATTTGCAGTTGGTATGTTGATCCCCGAAAAATGGCCAACACATCATGGGCACTCCAGCTGATAAGCTCTCGAGAGTGGAGTTCCATCCACTGTGTGTTAAGAACCCTCCAACAGACGGATGTTTTAAAACTTCCTCTTGGGGGCACCACCCTGCTATAAAACCTTTTTCTTTGGTGCTTGTTACGAATTCAGGTGGTAGCATCGCCGAGTCGCCGGTGACAAGATCAGGCCTAATTATCCATAGGAAGTAGTGGTTGCTATTTGCAAGGCCCCAAGCAAACTCTACCTATTGAAGAAAAAGTTAGTGAACGTTAGTAATCTAATAACAAACATGATAGTGATTTTTGCTAATTTAAAAAATCTAATGATTTTCATCCGCATATATATATATATATATTAAATCCTCACTCTTTATTATATTTTTTTCAATGTGAATTTATAATAGGACATGGATCCTCTTTAGGTAATGGAATGGCAATAAAATGGATGGACCAATGTTGCTGTTTGTGGGCCCTTTTTGGGTCCACTTTGACAATCCTACCCATTCAATTAATTTTTAGCTCTCATCCCAGTCCTCAGCCACGTCGAAAATAACCTCCATACGGACACCAATACTAAAAATTGTTCGCAATGTACAATTTGACGCAAATTAAGGGAGAAGAATATATATGCGTGCAAGGGAACAAATTCATTGTCTTAAAGTTATATTTTCCTATATTTGTGCAGGATTTTGCAAATAATTCCGCTTTATAATGGAATTCAAAATCTCACAAAATGTGTTGTGGAAACATGTTGCACTTATACGGTTGCACACATTACAGAAGCAATCGGATAGTAACCTAATTAGTCTCAAGGAAAAATTTCACAGAAAAATTTATGTATTGATAACTCATCTAGAATAATATGGCACTCATACTTTGAAGATTACGAGCAATAAAAGTCATGTGAAACAGCTGTGAAAAGGGATGTAGGACTTTGTTCGGCATGCGCGTAAGCTAAGCCGGAACCCTGTATTTCCAAAATAAAAATTTATTGTACTAAAGAAAAGCCATATCCTAAAAATGATAAATTTGGATACCTTTTTATTGTCGACTTGTGAATAATTAGTCACATGAAACGGCTGTGAAAAGGGATGTAAGAATTTATCCGAGAAGCGAGTTGAAAAGGGATGTAAGAATTTATCCGAGAAGCGAGTAAGCTAACCCGAAACTTCTACTATATCAAAAATTAAAATTTACTGTACTCTAGAAAAGATATGTGCCCACAGATCAGACATCGGAGATCTCAATTGCACTTATTGAGACAAACCTGTCTATACCCACGTGGGCCGAGCCGTGTACTTTGCTGTGTGGACTTTAATTCTCGAACAAAAATGATAGGTACACACCCTCTCAACCACTCCCCACCACACCCTCTCTCACATGTGTGGTGGGGCTCACCCGATGGGTCCTAGTGGGTCCCACCACACATGTGAGAGAGGGTGTGGTAGGGAGTGGTTGAGAGGGTGTGTACCTATCATTGTTCATTCTCGAAAGGAACGGGGCTCCTTGGCAGTTCATGCCTCATGGGCAGACTGCACCGTGCAATTAATCCAGGTATTCCGGCTCCACTTGTATGGAACATGAAATGAAACATAAAAAGGCATTCGATGGATGAGATCCGTCTAGTACACTGTTTGAATAGTGTACCGGGCGAATTTCATCCGTTGAATACCTTTTCATGGTGATTTTTATGGTTTCTTTTCATGTATTGTATGAAGGCTCCTCCCTTAATGGCTGAATGAATATCCAACCCATATGATTTATCAATTTCGTGGGGGGAAATTCTAAAACCCATTAATTGGGTTTTCGTTAAGATTTAAAAAGCGCATTGAAATGTGTAAAAGATATATAGAAAATAAAAAAAGTACACCGAAATTTGTGGATTTTTTTTTTTGTTTTTTTCTTACCTTATTGTCAACCCAAACTAGGACCCATTTTGTGGATTACAAGGTAAAATTTTAGTTTCACTAGGTGATTGTAACAAAGTAATGGTCACAATTACATACCATTGTTATTTTCAAACAAATGTGTTTAGGTCTGAGTTTTTTTGGCGTTGAGCTAAAGATGTTCAGCGCACTATGAGACTCATAAGTTGAATTGCTTGGATCATTCAAGGTGAAGTCTTGAATGGAAGCCAGTTCCTTCTCAAAATTGTTTATAAAGGAAATTGCAAGGTTGAGATTCATGTATCCTAGCAATATTGTTGCGTAATTTTTTACTCTTATCTGTTCACACATTTTCTTCATTTCTTTTCGGAAAACAAGACAATCCATCTTAAGGCCTTTGGGAGCCAGTCCAAGCGAAGCATTTTCTCCAACTTCAAATGGGGCACTGCTAGAGGACGGTGGATTTATAGTCTCTAGGATTAGTCGAGGTGCACATAAGATGGCCCGGACACCTTCTTACGGTTGAAACTCTTTGAAAATGCCCTCTGTTTTGAGATAAGTCTTAAGTTTTTAATCATTGATACTCTCACATTAATGCAAAATAGAAATGGTTATAAATTTTTGTTATAAGCATTTTAAAGTTGACAACTATTACGATACATCTTAATTGGGAATAGAAGCCTCATTCCACAAACTGACTTAAATTGAATAAGTCAGTGAACTTGCTTATTGAGTAAAATTGGGTTGATATGTTGTAAGAGAGTTATGTGTCTCGTAAAGCGTAATAAATCAGTATTGGGTTTAATAAGTGAGTTTCGTATAACAACCGGAAATTAAGTGATGGTTGAGAATATGTACTATACCAGTTGCTGCTGTGACACCACTGTAACGCTTCCAAAATTAACGTAAACGACAGAGCCGGGTTCCTTAGAATCAAGCCATTGTAGAGACTCGGGTTCTTCCTTCCACAAACTGTATCCAAGAGAATCCAACTGGTCTTTTTCTTCGTCTTTTATGTTATTCAGAAGTAATTGCAGAGGACCCATGGTGTAAACATGGGAAAACATCGACGAGAGAGAATCCAATACTTCCGCTTCAAGTGCGTCGAACGTGTGGATACCGCATGCTGAAGCTTCCAAAGCTTTGTGTGCTGATTCCATGGCTAGATTGAAGATATCATCATTTGGATCAGTTGTTCGCAAAAATGTTGGGAGGTCCTTTAGACGTATGTTTTTCATTCCAGGAATCCAATCTATTACTGTTTCCAAGTACTCGTTTGTTTGCTGGCTTGCATCTGCATATTACCCACAATTTTAGATCAGCGATAGAGCCCAAGATATTGACTCGAGAGGGGCCGACAAAAATGATAAATTTTTATTCGGAAATATGTATCTCTTCGTTTTTTATATATCTTTTGTATTCTCGTATCCTATAATGTACAAATCGATCATTTTGAGTCCAATGCAATAATAATATGCGAATTTATTTTGCTAATGTAAATTATTTGAAATTAACCTCGATTAATTAAACCATAAATCAAATGCAACATTACCCTAATTACACTCAAGATAACATTTAATACTTATTTATAATAAAAAAGGTGGTTGCCTTCGGCCCCAGAATAGCTCATTTTATTACACTTTAGAAGTTTAGTGGAAGCGGATAAAGTGTATGGCAAAACTTTGAGATGTTCATTGTAAAAAGTGGGAAGTCAAGTTTAAATAACTTGTAACTAAAAAATCTTGTCCCATAAGCACCACAAGTTCAACATCTCCATAATCGACACCGTTCTACAAATTGACTTAAACTCAATAAACTAGTGAAACTGGCTTAAGTATTTGAGTTAATGTATTGTAAAAGCGTGACCTGTCCCGTAAAATACAATAAATTAATTTTGAGTTTAAATCAATTTTGTTGAACAAGACCTAAAATTTTAGGCTATTTTTCAGCTTCTAGGAAGCTCCCAAATCATTAATAAATCTACAGATAATAGTTTTTGACAGATATTGCCAAAGGTTTTTAAAATTAAAAATCGCAACATCTAATATTGTTTTTTAATGTAAGTGGGAGGCCGAGGGGACTAGATCTGGGATCCTGTAGGACGAGATGCTCTAGAAGGTTGCTCTTGTAGTGCATGATCTCAATCATTCCAAATGTTTTTAATGGTTCAGATTATTTTATTGGTAAAATAAATATTCTACATGTCAAATGATGTATGAAATCTAAATCGTGCACTACAATATTGTAGGTACTCTTGCCTACAGGATATTCCCGATTCCGAGGGAACCACCACCCAATTTTCTAGAATTATCCCAGCTACCAATATTTGTGCAACATTAAGTTTGGGCCCCAAAGATCAGAATTATGATAGCGTCCAAAGTGTCAATTTTCTAGAATTGTCCCTGCTACCATTATTTGTGCACAATTATGATTGGGCCCCAAAGATCAGAATTATGATAGTGCCCAAAAGTCTATCATTCGTCATATTTATTTATGTACAGTGCTAATTTAAACATTGTCATATTTGAAATATATATACTAATTAAGTCAGTTTCTAGTCATAAATATTGTTAATAAAATATGATCCTCGGATATTTCTGTAACTACACCCAAAAAAGTCTAAAATAGTCATCCACTGAAAATTAAGATGTAAAATCCATTATCCTTCTTCTTGTCACTGTTTTCCCCACTCACTGATGTCTACACAGTAGCTAATTTCTACTCTCAAATCTCAGGATTTCAATTTGGAGAGTAGTTCTTAAAATTAATGTTTTCCCTTTCTTTTTCCTACAAAGATAGATTACTGTAGAGTGACGTATAATTTTTGGATAAAACTATTAGTTAGTCGCTTTTAGTGATGATATCTCTATCAAGGCAATAGTGAAAAGTGAATATAAAAGTTGATGTGAAAGTTCAATTAATGATGCTTTATTAATTAATTGGAATTACGAAACTATATACTTAAAAAAGAATGGAGAGAGTATACTTGTTTTGTAGGGGGTGTTCCACTAAACGGTTATTTACTTTTTAAAATATCTTTAGTTGATATATATAAGGAGAATGATCTGTCTCATAGAGCGTATCAACCAACCCAACTTCCATCTCCGATCAACCCACCCCACCGCCCCTCGCTCTCTCTCTCCCCCCAATCAATCCACCCCACCCCACCCCACCAGCCACCGCCTCTCTCTCCGATCAATCTAGTTGGCCGATCAACTGGGTTTCCCATCAACTGGATTTCCAGAAATTAATCCGGCCACTTTTCCAGTGAGCATCAAGTAAACAATCCGGCATGAGAAAATCAGTTGATGCTGTTGCTGTGCTGGCATGAGATTTACGTCAACTCAGATTTACGTCGTTACTGTTCATCCCCTAAAACTTTGAGTTAATTTGTGTCGCCTGATTTTGCTCAGTTTTTGCTCTTCCACTCTCTACTCTAGCTTTTCCAGGCGTTTGTGTCGCCTGATAATGATGCTATAACGTATACACACAATTTTTTTTTTTGTTTTGCGATTATATATATGTACTGATTTTAAAATGTCACTGCTACCCCATTCTGTAGTCAATTTCCACGGCAAAAGTCATTATTCTTTCGAAGTTTCACTGACACATCAGTAAAAAAATAGTCTAGCTACAATGGATGTATTTGGTTAGATAGTTTAGTTTAATTTAGTTTTGATGATGTGATCAGGTGTAATAAGTGAAGAGAGATAGAGAGAGAAATGAGGAAAATGATGATGTCATCAAAACTAAAACTAAACAGGGAAACGAACAAGACCAATATTATTTATATTCAAAAAATTTATTCAATGATAATTTACCTTTAAGTGGTGTAAAGCCTTTCTCCAGAAGAGCCCGATACTGATAGAACCCCATATACCCACAAGCCGAAAAAGTCCAGAAAACAGCCACCGGTATGCCAAGCTCTTGAGCTGCCTCTATAGTAAACGGCGTCACACCGTCGGAAACAATACACGAGACCGGCGGATTCTCCGACCTGGACCGGTCGTTGAGTTCTTCTAGGAGGTTACGGAACATCGTTAAGAAGTTCCTTCGAATCGATCCGCAGATCAGAGCTACGTCTTGAGTGGCGTCAGGGTCCGACGGGGGAAGCCCGTCGGGGATTGTTTTGAACTGGAAGTGGGGTACTGTGGAGAGAGAATCGGGTCCCTGGGCTTTGATTAATCGGTTTTGGTTGAATTCGGTGTTGACGAAGGTGATGAAAAAGCCCTTGTGGTGGAGGAGTTTTGCTAGTTTCATCAATCCTTTCATGTGGCTTTGTGCTGGGAATGGTATGAATACTGCATGGGGCATTTGATTATCACCTACAGCCATTTTTCACCTCTCTCTCCTTTCTCTCCTCTCTCTCTCCCACTCCCTCCCTCCTTGTGTTTGTGGGTTTTTTTGGTGGTGTGAACTGTGAAGTGCTAGGCAATAGCGTGCAAAGTATAAATAACATCTTCAATGCTGATTTTATTATTGTTTATTTAGATAACTCATGCCCGAACCAAGTTACGTACGCCTCAACTATTTCGAGTATTTCAACATCTCACATGTCAAATATTATAGAAAGCTCATGTTACAATTTGACATGCTCAAACCACTAAGTCTCAAGTTAGGATAACTTAATCAATCCATTCGAAATTGTTTGTATGCATATTTTGGTCAAAAAATAATGTGGTGATTGAACAAACCAATTTTTACGATAATAGGGGTGACCACCGATTTTTATGAAAACACGCATATTTTGTTGTGAAAGTCCACACGAATATATATGGCGGTAGGAGTCAGAAGCATTTATTTTCGATTAAAGTCACTTTATTTTTTTGGCTAAACCAATTTTTACGATAATAGGGTGACCCAAACTAGGTCCCAGCCCACATTTTAATCAATTATGGAATGATAATATAGTACTCCTTCCGTCCCAATTTAATAGTCCCTCGTTTTATTCTAACCGGATAAAAAACTACTTATAACTTGAAATCGGTAATGGATTTCATATTCAATATGGATCTTGTTTGATAGATCACAATTAATTCTATAAGACAATATTTTCAAAATCACGTAAAACAATGTAAATTACAAGATATAATCAATTGAAAAGTGGCACGAACTCCCAAAAGGGACTATTAAATTGGGACGGAGGGAGTATATAATATCCCATCTGTCCTATTTTAAGTGTCCACTATGGGAATGTTTGTTTATTTTCAAACTCCAAAACAATCATAGTGTTCACTTCACATTTCCAAAACATTTTCCAAAAAGATTCTTTTCCCATCTCTCATCTCTCCAATCATTAATCACATTTCTCTCTCTACTCATACTCCTTTCTCCAATCATTAATTCTCATTTCTCTCTCTATCTCTCTCTAATTATTACACCTCTCTCCAATTATTATTTTTTCCAAAAACTCATCCAAACATCATCTCAAAAATATTTCTCAAAATATTCTTCTCAAAACGCTCAACCAAACAGAGTTGCGGCAATTATAATTGCTTTATGTTCTTAATTTTTTTAAATTTTTTTTTATGAAAATACATTTTTTTAAGTCCAAGTAAACACGTGTTTCCTTAGGAGAACACTTAAATTGAGACAGAGGGAGTATTATTTATAAACATGAGAAGCACCGGCAATGTTAGTATATATGTATATTACAGTATTTCCCGTGCTGCCAACCTACCTTCTTGTATTTGTTAATTACTTGAACTCGTGAAATGTGTGGATTGAATCTAAAAGCTAGCTGGAGTAGATAGCTAGGTTTGATTCTATAATTTCATGAAATTTACAATAAAATTATTATAATGAAGCCCATTCGAATATTCGATCAATATATTGTTATACAGTATATCAGATGATATGTTAGAGCATCCTCATTTGGCTCCCTACTTTAACTTTTGAGTAGAGGTGTCAAATGGGCCGTGCCGGCACGGCACGGCACGGGCACGACACGTTAAACCCCGGCACGGGCACGAGTTGGGCACGGTCTAACTGGACACGGCACGGCACGACACGGTTAAAGCGGGCACGGTTTGGGCACGTGGCACGGAAATGGGTGGGCACGGCACGGGGCACGGCACGGTAATTGGACTGGCACGACACGATCGTAGACGGGCACGGGCCGCACGGCACGATAGTTGCTAGGGAGTGGCACGACACGGCACGGCACGGTCTTACTTGGGTACGGCACGGGCACGACACGTTATTAGGCGGGAACGGCACGGGCACGGCACGAAAGTGGCACGGGCACGGCACGGGCCTAACACGGAAGTGGCACGGGCACGACACGGTCATAGACTCGTAGTCGAGCATGGCACGGGCACGGCACGGTAGTTAGCTTGGCATGACGGAAAAATGGAAATGAATTTTTTAATAAGAAAATTGAAAATGAAGTATTAAATTACAAAAAAAAAATTGATGAATTTTTTTTTCCCTTGTCCATTGACCATTGACATGACTCAAGGCTCATGGCCATGGGCCCATAATTTT
Organism: Vaccinium vitis-idaea; assembly: GCA_963854785.1. Lineage (NCBI taxonomy): Eukaryota > Viridiplantae > Streptophyta > Magnoliopsida > Ericales > Ericaceae > Vaccinium > Vaccinium vitis-idaea. The sequence goes on from OY978215.1 coordinate 22,714,272, forward strand.
AATAAGGAAAAAATGGATTTTTATTAAAGAAATTGACTTGCCATAATAAAAAGTTCTGGAAAAAAGAAAATAAATTTTTGAATAAGATTCAATGAAATAAATTATTGAATTAGGAAAAAAAATTAAATTTTGCCTTGTCAATTGTCATGAGTCATGGGCCTCATGGCCCAATCTCCATGGGCCCATGGCCTATAATAATTTAATAAGCCCATAATATGTACTCCCTCCGTCCAGATTTGTTTGTCCCTCGTTCTATTGTAACCAGACAAAGAATTATAGTAATATCTTTAAATTGGTAAGTAATTATATATTCAATATGGATCTTGTTTGATAGATCTTGATTAGTTCTAGAAGACAATATTTTTAAAATTACATAAAACATTGTAAATTACAAGATATAATCATTTGAAAAATGGCACGAACTCCCAAAATGGACTAACAAATCCGGACGGTCGGACGGAGGGACGAGGGAGTAATAACTTAATGAGAAAAAAATTTAATTTTTTATTAAAGAAATTAAGTTGCCAAGTTGTTAACTTAAGAAATTAACTTAATGAGAAAAAAACTTAATTTTTTATTAAATTATTTTGACGATCCACACCGTTCATTTTGTTGGTGGTGGTGTTTTAATCAATCTCACCAAATTTGACGTCGATCGGGTTTGGGAAGACCTTTCATCGAGACTTAAGACTTATTATTATGAAAATTATAAATATGTTATTATGCACGATCAAGTACGTAACGGTAAGCAATTTACTTTATTCTTGGCATGAATAATATAATTCCTCCCGCATAAAATCTAGACGGTTCCGATTTAAAAAAAACGGCTCAGACGGCCCTCGAGTGATGCATTATAGGACTTTACTACTTTTATAACCACCGAATGTGATCCGATCATGTGGTTGCCAACATGTGATCATCACCATTTTTGGTGGAAATGATATAATTGATAAGATAAGAAATCGTAACGGTTTAGATCGAACATTCGGAAAAAAATAGTCTGCACCTACCTTTCAAATCTAAACATAGAACTTACTTGGTTCATAACCAAGTTACTACACAATAGTATAATGTACAATAGTTATACAATCGCAACACAGTTTTGACGATCCACACCGTTCATTTTATTTGTCTTGGTGTTTTAATCACTCTCGACAATTTTTTAGTCCATCGGGCTTGGAAATCCGTTTCATCAGGACGTAGATTAATTATTACGATTTTTTTTGTTACGTGCAATCAACTACATAATGGTAATCAGTTTACTTCATTCTTGGCATGGGGGATGTAATCACTCCCACGTACAAGGTAAACGGTTCCGATTTGGGAAAAACAACTCGAACGACGCTCTCGTAATGCAATTTTACGAGAATTTTCACCTTGGTGCATGGTAATACGGTGTGACCAACTACACTTGATAATCCATATGATATATATATGCCACTTGTGGGGTATTAGGGCCTGCAAGCTGCAAACCCTCTCTCTCTCTAACTCTCTCGACTCTCTCTCTCTGCAACGGTTATCTGCTCTCTCTCTCTCTCTGTCTCTCACGGTCTCACCAGTCACTAGACTCACCACCTGACCACCACCGCACAACCACCACCACTGACCACTCACACTCACTCTGTCACTCACCGGACCTCCACCACCACCGCACAACCACCACCAAAGTACCAAATTACAAAACCCTAACCCTAACCCTAACCCTAACCCTAAACCTGACCCTAACCCTAATCGGCTTATCCTCTCCAATCATCATCATCTTATCTTATCTTATCTCTCTGACTCTCTCCGATCATCATCATCCAGATCTAATCAGCTAATCGTAACCCTAATCGACGGTCACTACTTACTCAATACTCACTACCACTCGAAGTTGACGGTCACCACTCACCACCACTCGACGGTGACCACCACTCCACGGCAGTACAGCACAATCCACACTCACCACCACTCGGCGGTCACCTAAACCCTAGATCTATTTTTTATTAGTGATTATCTGTGTTTATTAGTGATTATCCGTGTTTATTTGTGATTTTCGTGTTTATTTGTCATCTATTACATAAAACCTAGAGTTTCTGTGTTAACAGTGTTATAATATGTGTTTATTTGTGATTTACGTGCTTATTTGTCACTTTTTATCATGGATAATGAAAATTTTAACTTTGGTTGTGGGGTTTCACGCCATAACTCACACTCTGGCTCTGATGATGAATCACCACAACCACAATCAAATCCTATATCATCACCACTGGTACATGGTCGTGGAATAGACTCTCTGGGTGAAGCTGGTTCAAACGTTGTTGGACCAGTTCCAGCAGAACATGTTGGTGGGAAAAGGCAGCGCACTTCTTGGGTATGGAAACACTGTGCTATAGTTAAAGATTTCATTAATAAACAGGGGGTTAATGTAGGAGAAAGAGGTGTGTGTAATTATTGTGGAAATGATTATAGTTGCGTTAGTAACAGTGGCACGGGACAAATTACGAGACATCTCAATAACAAACATAAATCGGAAGTTGGGCCAGACAGTGGTGATACTGATAGTGTAACTGGTTTATCTAATTTCGTATATTCTGCACCTAAAATGAGACAAGGATTGGCCCTTTATGTAGCTGCTGCAGAGCAGCCATTTACTTTTGGTGATGATATTCGATTTGAATATTTTGTCCAAACTTATCTAAATCCTTGTTTTTCTAAGGTTTCTAGAAATACAACCAGAAGTGATTGTTTGAAAGCTTTTACTGAAGCCCGGAGAAATTTGGTAACTGAAATTGCACAACTTGGTAGTACAATCTCTTTTACTTCTGATTTGTGGACTGGTCGAAATAACCTTGGTTACATTGCTTTGACTGCTCATTATATAGATGCTAATTGGATTTTGAATAAAAGAATTATTGCTTTCCGTTTGATGGAGTATCCTCATAATGCTAATCACATTTTTCAATGCATAAATGGTATTTTCAGGGAGTTTGAAATTGCTGACAAAGTTTTTAGTATTACATTTGATAATCACACTGCTAATACTGCTGCTATTGATTTGTTCAAACGAAACTTGTCTACTCCTCATGCTGGACAGTTTTTTCATATACGATGTGTGTGCCATATTATTAACTTAGTTGTGCAAGATGGTTTGAAACATATAGTACCACAGATTCAAAAAATTAGAGAAGCAATTCTTTTTATAGGTACTTCACTAGCTAGGCAACAAGAATTGAAGTTTTGTGTGCAAGTTATCACGTTAAACCAAGGCAAATGAAAACAGATATAAAAAATCGTTGGAATTCGACCTTTCTTATGTTAAAATCTTGTAGGAATCATAGAAACGTAATTACAACTTTTGTTAATTCCAGGTATGCTGATGTTTCTTTAACTCCTATTGATTGGTACATTGCTTTTGAGTTTATAAACTTCTTGAAAGTATTTTATGCTGCTACTTTAGCTTGTTCGGGTGTTTATTATCCTACTACTTGTCTTGTGCTTAATAACTTGTATAATATCAGTGTAAACTTTCGTAATCATAGAACTAAACCAAATTTTGTAGAAGCATGTGATGTTATGGAAGAGAAATTCAAAAAATATTTTGAGGTCATGCCAAAGGTATTTATTGTAGCTACAGTAATGGACCCAAGGATTAAGTTAAGAGGCGTTGAATTGCTCTTAGAAGGGATTGGTGATAATTTAGGGATCACGTTACCTTCTCCTGTTGAAGTTTCAGAACTGTTGAATTCTATATATGCTTCATATTTGTCTAAATTTGGAAGCCACACTTCTACTTCTGCTCCATTAGCACCTTCTGCCATTAGCAGTGACCCATCTTGGTCTCTGCTTTCAAGTAGAGGAAGAAGTGTAGCTTCACGGACTGAACTTTCTATGTATTTAGATGTAGATTATCTTACCAGTCAAGATGCTGAGGCATTTGATATCTTAGCGTGGTGGAAAAAAAATGAAAGGGCATTTCCTATTCTTTCAATCATGGCACGTGATTTACTAACACCTCCCGTGTCTTCAGTTGCATCTGAATCAGCTTTTAGTGCTGGTAAAAGGGTGTTGGATGAGAGGAGAAGCAGATTATCTTCGGATATTTTGGATGGTCTGATTTGTTTAAAGGATTGGGAGGATGCACGTCTTGGAATTAAAAGGTGCCATCCTAGAGAAGAATTCAGAGATTATTTTGAGAACGCAGACATAGATGATGATTAGTTGGTGTGCATGGGAGATGCATTACTGCTGGCTGCTGAAGTGCTGCTGGCAACTTAATGTTGCATGATCCAGGTGCTATCTATCCTTCTTGGTGCTTTTGTTGTGCACTTGTGCTGCTGCCTGTTGGGCAGTTGGTTCTGTTTTCTGTTACTACTCTTGCTGCCTTGCATGCTGGCATGTTTGTGTTTAGTTGGTGTGGAAAAGTGCAAATTATGACTGCTCTGTGTGTGTAGTAGTGTAACCAAATGCCCAGAAAACTGAATATTGAATTATTGAAGTTATAGAATCAAGTTCAAGCAACTGGGCAACTTATGAAGGCTTAAGCCCTAAGGGCTAAGGCAACATAAAGTTGCCACTTGTTTGGCAAGTGCAAGTGTGTAACTGTGTAACCAAATGCCCAGAAAACTGAAAATTAAATTATTGAAGAATCAAGTGATTCAAGTTCAAGCAACTGGGCAACTTATGATGGCTTAAGCCCTAAGGGCTAAGGCAACATAAAGTTGCCACTTGTTTGGCAAGTGCAAGTGTGTAACTGTGTGTAGTGTGAGTGTGTGTGTGTTGTGGTGGTGTGACTGTGTATTACAAGCATCCATTGGTTATTCAGTTTTCTGGGCATTTGGTTATTCAGTTTTTCGTTTCGGCTATGATGATAAAATAAACTAAGTGAATTGGGTGGCAACTTATGAAGGCTTTGATGGCAACATAAAGTTACATCCATGTGCTAGTGTCTTATATAGATCTGAGCCCATGTGTGTTTTATCTGAGCATTGTACAACAGATTTTGCTTTTAGGGCTATGGAACTGGCATCATCACTTGAGCAGGAAGTTAACGAGACGTCAAAAAAAGAAGGAATCATATTAGAACAGGTTTTCTGTGCATAGTTCATCAGTTTTCTGTGCAATTGGTGGTTCAGTTTTCTGTGCATTTGGTTATCTAGTTTTCTGGGCAATTATTCAGTTTTCTGGGCAGTTATCTGTGGCTCTGTGCATTTGGTTATTCAGTTTTCTCGGCAGTTCGTTAATTAGTTTTCTGGGCAGGCATTTATTCAGTTTTCTGGACATTTGGTTATTTAGTTTTCTGGGCATTAGGTATTCACTTTTGTGGGCATTTGGTCATTCAATTTATGAGCATTGGTCATTAATTTCTGGGCATTTGGTTTGTTTAGTTTTCTGGGCCTTTGCTTATGCAGATTTGTGGGCATTTGGTAATTCAGTTTTATGGGCTACCGATTTTGTGAACTACAGGTGTCCAAGTGCTCAAAAAGGCCGGAGTCGTTGAAGTTTCTGGTTCACTGATGCTGATACGTGCAACGGAGCCAAGTAGTCAGTAGAGATAGGAAACTTGTAACTTGTAACTTGTCTTGTTTCAAAATTTCCAAGTATATTTGTATTGTATCAAATAACTTGTAACTGTAAGACTTGGAAGTTGTAACTTGAACCGGAGTGAGTCGAGTAACGGAGTCATTTGTATTGCTTTCATTGACCATTTAAACTAGTAGTGAACCAATATGAGATTTAAGTAATTGATTCAATTGAATAAAATGACATGTTACTCGTTTGAACTTGGAAACAAGGACCTTAGTGTGCACTACTTGTGTTCAAAAGCCTAAAGGCCCCAAACAACTCCGTGCACTACTTGTGTAGTTGTGTTCAAAAGCACTGCTTGAATAATTTTTTCTTGAAAAGCACTACTTGAATAAAATGACATTACTTGTGCACTACTTGGAAACGAGGTCTAAAAATGACATTACTTGTGCACTACTTGGAAACGAGGACCGTAGTGTTTACTGTTTAGAATAATTGAAAGGCGTCGCCGCATCGAGGGCTCGAGGCAAAGTTATCACTCTTAGCCCTTAGGTCACTTGAGCTTTTATCTTTTTGCAATACATGATTTGGCCGGACAAGGCACGGCACGATTAAGTAAGTGAGTTGGCACGACACGACCCGATTAATTAGCGGGTCGGCATGACACGACACGATTTAGAAAAGCGGGTTGGCACGGCACGACCCGATTAAAAAATGGAACAGCACGGCACGACACGAGTCACACGATTAATTAAGTGGGCCAGCACGGCACGACATGATTAAATAAATGGGTCAGCACGACACGACACGGTCACAAAATGGCACGGCACGACACGGCACGAATAAAGAAATTTGGCACGGCACGGCACGATAAAAAACGGCACGACACGATTAAAAACGGCACGCCACGGCACGATTAAGTAAATGAGCCGGCACGGCACGGCACGGAGCACGGTTGGCACGGCAAAAAAGTGGCACGGCACGTCCCGGTTGGCACGTTTGACACCTCTACTTTTGAGTTAAAGTAGCGAGCAAAACCTCCCAAAACCCTAAAAAAACAAGCTCTCTATTTTACCTCCTCAAATTATTTTTGCTACAGTACCGCACCAAATTTGGTGCGGCACTGTTCACGCACTTCTTGTTTTTTTAATTATTTGTTCCGATTAATTTTGCTATACGTCAGAGGAGAGAAACATCTCCCCAGGGGAAGTTGTTTGGATACAAACTTGAGCCAAACTTTTGAAAAGTCCAAAAACTTTTTTCTTTTTTTTGGAAAGTCCAAAAACAACTGGCCCCACCCCAGAATCGTTTTTCTTCCTCTCTCAGAACCCTCTTCAACTGTTGATTGCCAGAAACGGGACCCACTGGCCCCTCACCCCAAATTTCCTTTATTTTCCCTACGTTGAAAACAAACAGAGATGTGGGCCCACTGACGCTAGAGTGAGGTCTCCATTATCTTTTTGACCACTTTCAAAAAATGTTGAATATTTAGTGGGCCTACTGGCCCCGGTCACCATTAGCCTTAGGGAATTTTTTTTTTTTATAGATTTGACGGGAATAGTTTGATATAGTAAAGTTAAAACAGAGAGTCTAATTTTGTGAGTTTTTGAAAAAGTGATTTGCGAATTTATAACAGGTGTTTTTGAAGTTAAATTTGGTGAAAATTTTGGTGCTCCTGATAAAGATGCTCTAACATTACTTAGAAGCAGCCGCGAAGCAACAGTTCTATAGGTACAGATCGGGTGCACCGACCAGTGCCGGGAACCCCCTTGTGGGTCCTACACGGTCAATCTGAGCCGTTCATTTATCCTAAAATGAAATTCCGAGGGGGTCTACGCAGAAATCAACAAATCGAACGTTCCTAACTGCTCAATCCAAAACTACGCCATTTCGTTCAATGTTCAAAAAAATTTGAAACGAAATGGGGTGATTTTGATTTTGGGATGAATGAACGGCTTGGATCGACCGTGTGGGATCCACAAGGGGGTCTCTGGTGCCGGTCGGTACATGGTCTGTATCCCTGGATTTTCCGGCTGCGAAGGAAACAGTACTTAGAAGCAATTATTAATTCTCATACTTTTTAAGTTTTCCTAAAAAAGCCACTTCACTATTTGTTTTTGCCTTTATTCAAAAAAAATAAAATTCCATTAGTTTTGCGCCAAATTTCTGTGGACAAAATTCAAGAAAAAGCCCAAAAGCCATTTTTTTGGGGTTTTTTTTTTTTTTTTTGGATTTTTTCCCTAAGATTGATCACCCTTCAGAATAGAGCAACAATATTTTAGTAGTCTATCAAAGTGGAATTCCGACGCTTGTCCATATATCTAAAATTATTTAAGATAGGTTTTTAACTAAATTTGATTATAATTTCTCCTAAGTCACACAAACAAAAATAATGGAATATTGAAGGAATATGAGCAGAATTCCATTCTTATAGCAAGGAAAAGTCTTTACCCAGCTAGCAAAGCCGGGTTGCTTTCAAGATAAATTTTGGTCAGACACAACATCATCCACATCCAGTATCCCAGTCAAGATTTGTGTCCTTTCTGCTCCTACATAGCGTTCACGGCTTTGCTACTTTTCTTACCGAAAACATCTCCCCAGGCGGGCAGATTATAGCTTTAGGGAGATTTTTTTTATAGATTTGACGGGATTAGTTTGATATAGTAATATTAAAATAAAGAGTCTGATTTTGTGAGTTTTTGAAAAAGTGATTTGCGAATTTATAACAGGTGTTTTTGAAGTTAAATTTGGTGAAAATTTTGGTGCTCCTGATAACGATGCTCTAACATTACTTAGAAGCAGCCGCGAAGCAACAGTTCTATAGGTACAGATCGGGTGCACCGATGGTGCACCGATCGGTGCCGGGAACCCCCTTGTGGGTCCTACACGGTCAATCCGAGCCGTTCATTTATCCTAAAATGAAATTCCGAGGGGTCTACGCAGAAATCAACTAATCGGACGTTCCTAACTGCTCAATCCAAAAGTACGCCATTTCGTTCAGACGTTCAGTGTTCAAAAAAATTTGAAACGAAATGGGGTGATTTTGATTTTGGGATGAATGAACGGCTTGGATCGACCGTGTGGGATCCACAAGGGGGTCTCTGGTGCCGGTCAGTACATGGTCTGTATCCCTGGATTTTCCGGCCGCGAAGGAAACAGTACTTAGAAGCAATTATTAATTCTCATACTTTTTAAGTTTTCCTAAAAAGGCCACTTCACTATTTGTTTTTGCCTTTATTCAAAAAAAAAAAATTCCATTAGTTTTGTGCCAAATTTCTGTGGACAAAATTCAAGAAAAAGCCCAAAAGCCATTTTTTGGGGTTTTTTTTTTTTTTTGGATTTTTTCCCTAAGATTGATCACCCTTCGGAATAGAGCAACAATATTTTAGTAGTCTATCAAAGTGGAATTCCGACGCTCGTCTATATATCTAAAATTATTTAAGATAGGTTTTTAACTAAATTTGATTATAATTTCTCCTAACTCACACAAACAACAATAATGGAATATTGAAGGAATATGAGCAGAATTCCATTCTTATAGCAAGGAAAAGTCTTTACCCAGCTAGCAAAGCCGGGTTGCTTTCAAGATAAATTTTGGTCAGACACAACATCATCCACATCCAGTATCCAAGTCAAGATTTGTGTCCTTTCTGCTCCTACATGGCGTTCACGGCTTTGCTACTTTTCTTACCGAAAACATCTCCCCAGGCGGGGAGATTATAGCCATCGTTTTGCATGACTTGAGAGACGTGATCTTTTCTTTTCTTTTTTTCATTTTAGACTCTGTTTGGAACTTAGGGGAAAAAAAAGGAAAAATAATTAAGAAAGAAAGTAGAGGAAAAATTGAAGAGAAAATTGGTGGAAAGTTAAGAATTTGAATATTTTTCTTTCTCTTTCTTGAGAACTAAACAAAGGAAGGGAAAATGTAAAAAATTTCCCAAATTTCCAAACAGAGCCTTAGTCTTTTTTTTTTTTCTTTTTTCATTTTAGGGAAAGAGAGAAATACCATAGATAAGAGTAGGATACAAAGTACCAATATAACAAACAACCAAACAACAACAAACAAGATTAAATTACAACTAAAACATCCTGCTGAAATTCATTACCGGTGTCTGGATGGTGAACAAAAAGAGTTAGAGCTCACTTAGTTAGAACATGGGCTTGCTCTACCTCTGTATGCGCAACCTTGGAGATTCTACAAAAAGTGAACTTAGAGATCACCAACGTGAGGTTGCGGATCAAAAAGGCATCAAGGTGGTGGCAATCAGTCTTCCCTGTGGTCTGCATCATAGTCAAGGGTTTGGAAAAGGGTTCATGGTCGAGTGATCCAAATGATATTCAAAGTGACATGGTTTTATAAAACACGGGTTTTACAAATATGACTAAGCTAGAATAAATTTGATATAAAATAACTCAGAGCAAGTCACCATATAAATAAATATTTTGAAAAAATGAGAAATAAATATCTCTGGACGAAAGACCTAGTTTTGTTTGATCTGCGATTTTAGTGAAGAAAAAGTTCGCTAATTCACTGTTACGTGTAGTGAAGTCGGAACACCCTACCCCATCCTTTCGGCACTCGGAATAAACTTTTCCAAAACAACATAAGTGATTGAAAACATACAAGGATATTAAATGCTAACCTATATGCAATGAGAAGAAGAAAATTAGTATTCAGTCTGAAAATGTATTTTATTGCATGAGACATTTTAAATAAAGGGAGGATATATATAAACGAAGGATTTGGACCGTACCCGGTCTCAGGGCTGCCTACGTATCCCCGGACTCAGGAGAATCAGGTCATCACGTAGTTCAAGAAGACAAAAAGTTTGGAGAAATGGGACCGAGCCCGGCTTAAGGCTGCATACTTATCTTCGGCCTCAGAAGAATTAGGTCTCACGTAGTTCGGGACAGAAACTGAAGTTTTAGTGAGATTAGTCTTGCTGAAAAATTTAGCTAGTGAGGCACAGAGGTGTTTCTACCGTACACAAAGGACAACGTCTAAACTCTGGCGAGGACGCTATTGAGGATTCAAAATACACATGAAACTCTGGGACATCTCCAAAATGTTTTGAGACTGAAGACGGGTCTAAACAGACTTCACGACTCGGTGGGAAATATATTGAAAAATAGTCGTTCGAGAATGCCAATAGCTGACGGGAGGTCCCGAGATGTTTATTCGGTGGCTACAGGGCCGAAAATGGGTTTAAAACACTGTTTGCAAGTTCGTATAAAAAGTTGTAAAAATTTCATCCAGAGTCGAAACAGGCTACGGCAGGCCCCGGGATATATCCTATATAAATTTGAAAAGTAAATGTGATTTCAGAAAACATATAGGATAATAAATGAATAAGTTGAAAAATCATGACTAGAGCTGGAAAAAGTTAACTTTTTGGTAAAAAGTTAAATATTTGGTATAATATTAGACAGTAAAAATGAGTGCATTTAACTTTTTGGTAAAAAGTTAAATTTTCCCGCCCGGAGCTGTAAAATGGTCTCCGGCGAGACTCGGGTTGTCCCAGTAGGGTTTATAGGCTAAAATTAGGTTTCTGAAGCCCGACAGGTATGTTAGTAAAAAGTTGTGAAATTTTGTTTCGAGACTTCAGATGACAGTTGGTGGGCCTAGGGAAGCTTCCGGATCAATTTTGTGGGATGAAATGACTCTGGCTATAACAGAGGGGTATTTTGGTAATTTGACGTGGAGTTGACTTTGGGACCAGAGCAAATCCGAAACGGATCCTAGAAAGGGTAATTTGGTAATTTGCAAGATATGCTAATTTCAGGACAGAAACAATGTCAGGACGGGCCTTATGACTCCTGGGAATGCATGATATAATCTGAAAATGCACACAGGATATAGTATAAATGATACCATAAGTATAATAGAAAAGGCTGTCTGGATCCTACGTGGGGACTTGGACAACATAACATGGGGCCCGAGGGCAACATAACTTGGGGCCCGAGGGCATAACACTGAACCCTCATCAGGCTGTCTATGTATTGTGGACACCCCTCCACGAAGGAAATTCGATTCGGAGTCGCCAACCGAATTTTAGTGGAATGTCCCCGAGGAACCAAACTCGAATGACTCGTGCCTTATTTTTAGCATAAGATTTTTCATACCAGTCCGTCTTCACTATATTATCTTAAGTTCTGGAGCTTGGTTACGACAGGGGAAGAGTTCTATGGCACCCCTCACCCACTTGTGTTTTTTAAGTACTCAAATGGGTCGTGGATCCCGTGGCAGGTTTTCATGTAATAGTTGGCCCTCTCAATGAAAGTTAATTACTATTAGTGTTCACCGCGCAGCTGCGTTAATTATTAATGTTCCAGCCCTTCAGGGAGTCCACCACTGGACATTCTTACGAGGCTCATCAAGACTAATTAAATTACGTTGTATGTGGTGAGAAAATACTAGAGTTTCATCAATGTTCTTAACAGCAGTACAACGGACTCCATAATGGTACCGGAAGCGGAGCATGGAATGATACATAGCGTGAATTGAGTATTGACTATAGCGCCTATGAATTTTGTAAAACTATTTGTATAGCCAGACCAATTGAAGTGGCCATAGCGGTCACATGTTAGCTGTTGTGGCCATGAATTCGGTGAAAAATCAAATACAAAGCGATAAATAACATGTATCAGTGATGTGAATTTTTGGGATATAATGGTGTAACAATATCAAAGGGTCAAGAAACCGCCAGAGAGCGGAGCATATTCATGAGTCATGCTTGGTATTCGAATGTTTGGGCCTGACAGAAAATGAAAAAAAAATTAAAGATAACGAAGGCTATGACTGGGTATTTTCGATAAAAAGTGGAACAAATAAAGCTAACATGAAAATTGATACTCTACTATTTTTGTTGGGAAAATCAAGTAAACTGATTCTTCATTGTTTAATCCAACCTGATAGATATTCGCAATCATAATTAATTCAAGTTTCTTTACAGAATACCCCCAAAACATCAAGAGTACTTGACATCTCTTCAACTGTTCCTGACCCTTCCGGACACCTAGTTATCAAAAAAAATAAAAAATTACTCCGGAACCGACCTGATTAGATCATGGTTTTCAAGTGATTTTTTTTTGGGCACGCAGTGAAATTATCTATTTCAAACTGGCAGCAAGTAAGACGTCTTTCGCAATTCTTTAGCGTGCTTCTTTTAGTGAAGTTAAAAATATTGCCTGAAAAACGACCGTCACATGTACATGTCGGAGTGATGACTTTGTGGCAAGAGTATAACAAGCCATTCTAAGTTTGATTATAGATTGTCCATTTTCTACTTACGGGTGATTGGGTGCACGTTTTGGAATTGATCATCTCGGAATGCATTTTGAAAAATAACCTACACAAAACTCTCAGGAAATTGCTCAGCTGTAGAAATACGTCCACGGAGAAAGATAATAGAACAACTCTAGTAATTACCGGAGACATTTTTCCCCCCTTCGGAGTAATTATTTCATGTACAACCATCACACATACATCACAGACAATATTATGTCACATTGAAAACAGAGGTATACCTTGGTATGCAAGAGAATAGTTGCAGGTTCTAGCCTCCCATTGAAACTAACATTTTGTTCACCAAGTTGTTGAAACTCAAAGTGGATGACCCATCTGAAGCAGTGGCTTTCTCTGCCAAATCCCTCCACTCCATAGCCTTGCTCTTAAATTTTTGCCCCCTCTCTCCTTCCATTAGCTCTCTAACAACTTTCTCCACTTCATCTCTCTTTACATCACCGCCGATCTCTAACCCAACCTCCCATTCAGTACAGATATATCTGCAATTCGTCAGTTGATCACCAAAAAATGACCAACAAATCATCGGCACACCTGCTGACAAGCTCTCAATAGTCGAATTCCACCCACAATGAGTCATAAACCCCCCGACCGACCGATGGTTTAGGACTTCCTCCTGCGGGCACCATCCTAATATTAGACCTCTTTCTTCGATTTCCTCAGCTAATTCAGGCGACAAAAACGCAGAGTTGGATTCATCACCTATTACCAAATCAGGCCTAATTATCCACAAAAAGTCATGGTGGCTATTCACAAGTCCCCACCCAAGCTCTTCCACTTGTTTCTGAGTCATTACCGCTATGCTTCCGAAGTTCACATAAATTACAGATCCGGGTTCCTTGGAATCAAGCCATTTTAGACAATCGGATTCTTCTTTCCATAGATTGTACCCGATGGACTCCGACTCATCCTTCTTTGATGTCTTATTCAAAAGTAATTGAAGTGGGCCTATGGAATAGACAAATGGGAAGATGGACGTCAAAGCGTTCAATAGATCTTGCTCCAACGCATCAAAAGTGTGTAGAATGATTGCTGAAGCTTTCAAAGCCCTCTCGGTTGCTTCCATACAGAAATTGAAAGGTATGTCGTTGGGATCTGTAGTTTGAATATAGCTTGGCAGATCTTTCAAACAAATCTCTTTCATTCCTGGAATCCAATCTACGACCGTATCCAGGTACCCATTTGTTACATAGCTTGCATCTGTGCGCACATATGAAATTTGAGCATTGAAACATCTGTTTTTCCTCATATTGTTCACCGAATTTTGTTCCACTATCTTTACTTTCATAGCCATTAGCACCATCATTCTCAGGAAAACTTACACTTTAAGTTTTTGCAAAATAAACAGAGTGGTGGTCTTGTACAAGTACACATAATTCTACTAACTACAGCAAAATTAGAGAAACATACCTTTCAGTGGAGTAAGGCCTCTATCCATTAGGGCATGAAACTGGTAAAACCCCATGAAACTACATGCTGACAGAGTGAAGAACATTACGACAGGGATACCGAGCTGTTCACCAGCTGAAATTGTGAAACTCATAAACCCATCCGAGACAACACAAGTAACCGGAGGCACGGCCACATCGGATGATGTAGCAGCGTTTGTGTTGTTTAGCTTGGCAACAAGACTCAGAAACGGCGCCAACATCAGGTTCTTTCTGATTGCCTCACACATAGAAAGTATGGATTGGGAGGCATCAGTGTTATCCAAAGGAGGAAGCCCATCTGGAATCGTTTCGAAACGGAAATCCGGCAAACCGTCGAGAGAATTGGGTCCTCTGGCTTTGAGGAAGCGGTTGTGGTTGTACTCTGTGTTGACAAAGGTTACATGGAAGCCTTTATGGTGGAGAAGCTTTGCTAGTTTTAGCATTGCTTTTATGTGGCTTTGATAAGGGGATGGTATGCAGATCACGTGAGGTTTATCACCATTGTTCACTGCTGCCATATCTAACACCCCTCTGTTGTTTCTTCGAAATGATTAGGTATATCTATGGGAGGACTACAAGTTTACAAGATCAGTTCTTGGTTGAAATCATTTCCTTATCCCTGGACACTTTTGAACGATAAATTCAAGGGTAATTTACACCAACCTACCCTTAGGTTTCCGGTAAATACACTGCGCCCCCAAGTTTAAACTAAAGACACCAATCTCCCTTGGATGGGACAGAAAAGAGTACGCAAATCTATGGGCGGGCTACGGTTGTGTTTGGTTTGGGTTTTGAGTTTTGGTTTTTGTAATGATTAGAGGGGGAAATAAGGATAATAATTAAAAAAATAGGTATTAATGATTGAAGAGAGGTAGAGAGAGAAATAAAAATAATATTTAAAAATAAGGTAATAATTGAATAATAATTGAGAAAACCGGTTCTTGAAAACCAAAACGAACAAGATCCCAGTTTTCAAGATGTTGGATTTTACCCATTGATTCGGGTCCCAATTGAGGGTGACCCATTGCCAAAGTCAAAGATCTCAGCCAGCGACGATTGAGATTTTCGGGGATTTGATTCTCGCGTGGTTCAGCCTTAAATGTTTTTGGACCTTTGTTTTACCTTTCCTGTATATATACATATACACATGTATGTATATCCAACTCAAAATTAATTGATAATGAGTGAAGAGGTCCCAGCATATATAGATACACTGCACCCCAACTTTAAACTAATTACACCAATCTCCCTTGGACGGGACAGAAGGGCTACAGCTCTCAAGATCAGTTCGTAACTGCGAATTCGGAGGTTGAAATAATTTCTTATTCCGGAACAATGTTGAATGATAAGTACTCAATCAATGAGCTGCACATTTTACGTAATACCACATTGACTTTTGATCTTGCCAAAAGTTAGATTAATCTACTGCCGCACTACCCGCACATCTCTTTCATTCAATGTATCAGATCCACAATTTAAGCGACAAAATTACTTAAAATATGGAACACCCGCTTTTTGTTTTTCTGTTTTGTGGAAGTACTCAGGACATCCACAACTAGCTTCTTAAAAATAGCTCACAAGTTGACTCCTAAGGTTTACGCATAAGCCTAATTGGGGTCAATTTTTCACTCCTAGAGCTTACTAAATTTAAGGAGCATGTGTGCATTGTGCACTTAGTGGACTAGCAAGAGCATTATCTATTTTCAAATAAAATCATTTATCTTTTGAAAATTTAATATTAAGAAAATATTAAAAGGGCTTAGGTCCCACTTGGAGCTAACTACAAAACTACCTAAATTTAGTTAATGGTTTAGGAGTCATGCTTAGGAGTCACCCTTAAGAGCTTGTATTGGGAGCCCATTGAAGAACATAATTGATCAAATGACTTGCTAAGTGGATGCCCACAAATCTGTTGTGGTTCTTGTGGCAAACTTCACTTAGACCCCTGTGGGTTGGGTAATGTCGGTTATAGCCCCTATAGTTTTAAAAAATGTGTAGATGCACCCATGTTCATCCATGTTAACAGAGATGTACCTCACACACCTGACCAATCTATTAAAAACGGTAATCCAAACCATTCATAATGTATTAATCAAATAGTAGAGCATTTTTGTAAAAAAAGAAAAAGAAAAGAAGTTGATCAAACATCAATAATTTAGTGATCGGGTTCTTGTTAAAATGAAAAGTAAATCTAAATTTGAAAATGTACTTCATAATAAATTCTATTCGACCATGAGGTTTTCATTTTTCAGTCGATTTAAATTTTGGTATGGATGTAGTACTCATCAAGCTCTACAATATGAACAATTTGGATTCAATTTTTTTGTAACATGGATGGATTGTTTAGGTGTAAGGAAGAAGAAGAAGAATCAAAGAAGAACATAGGGGCATATTAGACTTTAAGTCTTTTCCGTTAACGATGAAAGCATTTTTTTTCATTAATTGAGTACATCTGCACACTTTTAAAAACCAAAAAGGGTGCGAATTGAACCACATGAAGTGTAACCGCATATGACACAAACCACAAGGGGTATAAGTGAAGCTTGCCAAAAAAACTTTCCTTTTTTATTGAAGACTCTGAACAGACAAGGTTTTTTCTTTAAGAGGCTAGTTTGGTTCCACTAGTATGGGAAGCATCTCAAACCTAGCATATTCCAAATTTGTAGTGTCAAAATTGATCTTCCAAAATAAAGGAACAAATTAGGGATGACAATTCAACCCACCCCGCTCCGAACCCGCCCTACCCCGCCCCGATAGGGTAGGGTTTTTTACGATTTTTTTGGGTACCGGGTAGGGGTAGGGGGTGATTTTGAAAAACCCGCTAGGGTTAGGGTAGGGGCTGGGGTATGGTCACCCCGCCCCGATATTACCCGCCCCGACATACATATATATGTATAATTATATTTATATACTCTTATATGTATATATCAAATTATATTTTCTCACTTATATGCATTAAATTTTTTTTTATTCTTATAATTTTACTTTTACAACTAAAATACAACATTACATTACATAGTAGATTTTGGTTAAGTTGTAAAAGTTATTTTGTGAACTTTTATCATTTGTACTCACTAATTGGTGTTTGAAATATACTTAACTAATATGTGAAAACAATAGGGCGGGGCGGGTAAACCTGATACCAAATAGGGGCGAAGGCAGGGGTACCCATAAAATACCCGGCTGAGTTAGGGGCGGGTTAGGGGTGAGTTAGGGAATTTTAGGGTCGGGGCAGGGATCATCAAGACCCTCCCCAACCCGCACCGTTGCCATCCCTAGAACAAATAGAGGATGGGTTGGGTTTGTTGTTTAATCCAAGCTAATGGATGTTGGCATGTTGCTATCACAATTCAAGCTTCCTTATGCGTACTTTTTCACTAAACAACCAAAAAAGTAACAAGTATGCATCTCCACGAGGACCACGACCGATCAAGGGCGGAACCAATAATTATAGTTATTATTGGGGTCAAAATCACATCTAAAATCATGTATGACATTTTTAGTGCAATATTAGTGACGAGAATGTCTATTTTTTGCATATTATGAATCATATTCGACATACCAATTTCTTTTTGCCGTTGTGATGCCTTCGTACTTGGTTCCTTTTTTATCTTTGTAATGCATTTTCAAAGATTAATAAAAAAAATTTGCCGTTAAAAAAAAATATTTGACATACCAATTAATATTAGACGAAAACAATTCATAAAAGTCGAGACATTTTATATTTTAAGAATCATACATGTTATAGTCATTGGGCATACAACCCTAATTAGTTGGCAAAATAGGCATAAGAAAACAGTAAGTGTTTAACCATGTGGTTGCATGTTCGAATTCCACGCAGGGCCGGCCCTGGGGGCAATCCCACCAAGCGGCCGATTAGGGCCCCCAGTTTTTGGTGCAATAATAGGGCCTCCAAAATTTGAGATATATTAAATATTATGATGTCAACACTTTCGTGTGATACGCTTTGGTAGATTAGCGGTAAGATGCCACAGTTTTACGGTTTTACCCATGAGGTCCCAATGTCGATCCTTGCAAACCTTGATTTTTTTTAGGTGAATTTACTTCAAATATGTAAAACTCTGTTAAGGCGTTGGGAATGGAACTCACATTCTCTAGGTTCTAAACACTCTACATTTCCACTGCACCACAAGGAAATGTCAGTACTTATATCGAATAACTTATATATATACATATGCTTAGAGGCCCCATCTTTAGAACTTGCTTGGGGTCCCTAAGATCTCAGGGCCGGGCCTGATTCCACGAATGCCAATATCTCAACTCCTGGGGCCACTGGGGGTTATGCCCAGTCGTTACCTTCAAGGTCTCGAAATTAGTCGAGGTGCGTGTCAGTTGACCAGAACATCCGATTAGGCGAGGTGCGTGCAAGCTGGCCTCGAAATTAACAGAATCTTTTCCATCGTGTACCTCAACAATCTATTATTTCTCTGTTCATCATTCCCGTCCAATTTCTTTATTTGTTTCTTTTGGTAAAATGGTTGGGACAATTTGATTACTTAGCAATTGGGGCAACATTACAAATTACGTGGAGAACAATTAGTCAATTAAGTTTCAAACCCATAAAGAAGAAAATGACCATAAAAGAATGAACATTCATGGCAAATTTTTGTATTCCCCTAGTTCAGCAATTGCCTAGGTTCGTGCTTCTCGTGAATCACATCCTGTTTATATGTGCGCGCAAGAAAATGAAATTGATCTAGACTAACATATTGGGGGTTTGTGTGTGGCATGTCATTAGGCACGTCGTCACCTCACCGATAACGCTCTAACATTGAATATGTTCCAGTTGTAATGATGTAACACAGAGCTCCGAAACTGTGTAGGCTAAGTAAATGGGAAATAAGAAGGAAATGACAAACACAAAATACAGATTATTTTCTCCCTTCACGTAATTTACACCATGAGAAACCATCAGATCTGATCGTGATAATATGCCACACTG
Source organism: Vaccinium vitis-idaea (assembly GCA_963854785.1). NCBI lineage: Eukaryota > Viridiplantae > Streptophyta > Magnoliopsida > Ericales > Ericaceae > Vaccinium > Vaccinium vitis-idaea. The sequence continues at coordinate 22,733,473 of OY978215.1, forward strand.
AAAACAGAGTTCTACCCAGGAATGCTGAGAACAGCTGCAGAGGCTAGCCTCGCATTGAGAACAATTTGTTGACCAAGTTGTTCAAATTCTCAATGGAAGACCCATCTGAACCAGTTGCTTTCTCTGCCAATTCCCTCCACTCCATAGCCTTGCTCTTCATTCTCTTCCCCTTTTCTCCCCTCATTAGCTCTCTAACAGCTTTCTCCACTTCATCTCTCTTCACCTCACCACGAATCTCTAACCCAACCTCCCATTCAGTACAGGCATATCTGCAATTCGTCGGCTGATCAGCAAAAAAAGGCCAACAAATCATCGGCACTCCTGCCGACAAGCTCTCAATAGTTGAATTCCACCCGCAGTGAGTCATAAAACCCCCGACCGACCGATGGTTCAGGACTTCCTCTTGTGGGCACCAGGCTACTATTAGACCTCTTTCTTTGATTCCCGCCGCTAATTCAGGAGGCAAAGATACAGAGTCAGATTTATCACCCATTACCAAATCAGGCCTAATTATCCACAAAAAGTCATGGTGGCTATTCACAAGTCCCCAACCAAGCTCTTCTAGTTGTTCCTGGGGAATTGACGCTATGCTTCCAAAATTCACGTAAATTACGGATCCTAATTCCTTGGAATCAAGCAATTTGAGACACTCAGATTCTTCTTTCCAGAGATTGTATCCAATGGATTCCCACTCGTCTTTCTTTGATACTATGTGATTCAAAAGTAGTTGAAGTGGGCCTATGGAATGAACAAATGAGAAGATTGACTTTAAAGCGTTCAATAGATCATGCTCCAACGCATCAAAAGTGTGGAGAATGATTGCCGAAGCTTTTATTGCCCTCTCGGTTTCTTCCATACAGAACTTAAAAGATATGTCATTGTGATCTGTAGTTTGAATATAGCTTGGCAGATCTTTCAAACGAATCTCTTTCATTCCCGGAATCCAATTTATGACGGTGTCCAAGTACCCATTTGTTACACAGCTTGCATCTAATGCACAAATAAGAGATGTATGAGCACTGAAACATGTGATGTTCATCACAATCACAAAGTAAGGCTTTGTTGTTCTTTATGTGTTTCAACCAAAAAAACACAACAATGTTACACACACAACACCCGCCCACCCCCATGTGAGAGTGTTTTTTGGGATTTATTGTGTGTGTAGCTTTTTTGAACCAAAAAACATTGTTTAGGTTCTAAATTCCAAGTGTTTCTACGTGACGAAATATACAAGCCAATGGAAAATATTCCCCGAAGTAAACAAAGAATTACAATATTTTGGTAGAGAACATTTTGCGCCTTTAAAATGTAGTAAATCTCTTCCGAGAGTGAATCTTAAAACAAAGAATTACTCATTGTAATTTCTGGATAAATTTCTGGGTATGTAGCACTGCTGTTTGAATTCCGGATTAATTAGGACTACTACCGCAAAAACACCACTCCCGCTCAACTGCAACAACTACCACCTTCCCTTGGCAATTACTCATTAGTACCACGATCATTGTTAAAGGATTGTTGGTTTTTTTTTTTTACCCAAATTAACAGAGTGTTAGTCTTGTACGGGTACAAGTACGCAGAATTCTACACACACTATATACTAGAAAAAAAGAGGAGAATCATACCTTTTAGTGGAGTAAGGCCTTTTTCCAGTAAATTGCGAAACTGATAAAAGCCCATGAAAGAACAAGCAGACAGAGTGAAAAACATTATGACGGGGATACCGAGCTGTTCACTGGCTCCCATGGTTACGAAACCCATAAACCCATCGGAGACAATACAAGTAACCGGTGGCACCACATGAGATGATGAGGCAGCCGCACTTGTACCATTTAACATGGCAAGAAGGTTCAGAAACGGCGATATCATGTTAGGATTAATGCGTTTGGTGGCCTTGGTATTGTCCGAAAGAGGAAGCCCGTCTGATATCGTTTCGAATCGGAAATCTGGTAAACCATCGAGAGAATTGGGTCCTCTAACTTCGAGTAAGCGATTGTGGATGTACTCTGTGTTGACGAAGGTTATGTGACAGCCTTTGTGGTGGAGGAGCTTTGCTAGTTTCAACATTGCTTTCACATGGCTTTGAACTGGGAGTGGCACACACACCACATGGGGCTTATCACCACCATTCAGTCCTTCCATATCCAACAATCCGCAGACCAACCCAACCCAGTCCGTGTTTTAATGGTTTGGGATATGTTTTTAAGTCCATTGAATTGGGTTGTGTTGAGTTTTTAAACCTGATTAATTAACGTGATGGGTTCGGAATTATTTCTTAAAATCAAGTTTGGCCCGGTGTAGCTCGTATAAAATAATGACAATAACGTGCATTATATATTTATAATATCAAAAGAGGGTCTACTGGGCACCCAATAAACACGCAAAAAAAACAAAAAAAACTCTAATACATCTTGTACACTTTTCATTTTTCAATACGCTTACACCTACTTTTATACACTATATATTTCAACATATATTTAACCTTAACTTGGCATTTTCCAATAAAAAAAATAATAAGAAGAAAAAGCTACTACGATACATATCTATAACAGCACCCTTTGTATATATATATATAGGGTAAACTTCTTATCCGGACTTTTTATTTCCGGACCTCATGATCCAAACATTTTTTTAACGATCCGATCCGTCCAATGTGTTCAGAAGGTGTTTTCAAGAGTCCACGCGAGAAATCTTCAAAAACAAATACCGGGAAGGACTTGATCCAAGCAGTTTTTGCATAAAATATATATTTACATTTTTTGCGAAAACTGCTTGGATCAAGCCCTTCCCGGTATTTTTTTTGAAGATTTCCCGCTTGAACCCTTGAAAACACCTTCTGAACACATTGGACGGATCGGATTTTCCAAAAATAATTTGCAACAAAAAAAAAACCATTTTTTTCTTATTTCCGGGAGGTGTGGATTAGAAGTTTTCCGTATATATATATACATATGGAAAATGTTCTAATGAGGACTCCCTCAAAGATCTCCTCTGTGAGCGGTTCGGATCGTCGAGATTCGACCCCGATCCATGAGGTCCGCAAATTACGAGTTTGAGGGAGTCCTTAGTAGAACGGAATCCTATATATATATATACACTAAATTTCCAATCCACACCCTTAAAGTGCGGACTTCGTCCACACCTCATAGATCTCGATAAAATTTTCATGATCCGAACCGTTCGATGTGTTTAAAATGTGTTTTTAAGGATCCCCGCGAGAAATCAGCAAAAAAAAAAAAAAAAAAAACCGGGAAAGGCTTGATCTGAGCAATTTTTCATAAAAACTGTACATGCGGGACCTTAAAAACATATTTTAAACACATCAAACGGATTAGATCGTCGAGATTTGGTCCGGAACTATGAAGTCCGAACGGAGTCTGTAACTTTAGGGTGTGGATAGGTTCTTGTTCATCGCATATAAACACTAATTTGCAGTGGGGATTATTGGTTAATCGAACGGGTTTGCTAAATTTAACTCTAAGGGGCTGTTCTACTAACAACAAATAATTTTTTCTAAAAATTAAAATATGTCATTCTCTCACAATAGTTCACATGAAAAATGAAAAACCACTTTATTTAAAAAAAACTTCCTTAATGAAACACTCCCTGAGAGGGCCGGTCTTGAAAATATTAAAAGGAACCCAATCATTACTAGACCAAAATTCAGGTGAGGATTGGCCTAATAAGTTGGCTGGCTTATTTTTTCGTCTTTATTTGATTTTTTTTCAAATTATTTAATTTTTCATCAACTTTTTGTGTATTATTGGTTCATCTCGGCGAGAGAAATCAAAAAAGTTAAGCTAACTTAAGTTATACAAGTTTCGTTATTATCTAATAGAAGTCGGTAAACATACGGGTACAGAGGCTTTTGCCCAGAAAATGTACCGATCGGGTTCGGGGACCCACTTTTGGATCCCACAAGAGTGATCCGAATCGTTCATTATTTTTAAAACATTTTTCCGAGGGGCCCCAAAAAAATTCAGCTCAATCGGACGGTTATAAGTGCTCGAACCAAACTCCCACAGTTTCAATGAATTTTTTTTTGATTGAAACGGTGAGAGTTTGGTTAGAGCATTTCTAACCGTCCGATTGAGCTGAAATTTTGTGAGGCCCCTCGGAAAAATGTTTTAAGAAAAATGAACGGTTCGGATCACCCGTGTAGGACCCAAAAGTGGGTCCCCAAACCCGATCGGTACATTTTCTGGACAAAAGCCTCTGTACCCGTAGCATCTTCCTTTTGAAGTTTTTTTTTTGAACTGATCTAATAGAAGTACAATCCGAACCTGCCCTCCCTGACGTGACTGTCCGTTTGTTTTGGGTTTTCGTACTGGTTTTTGATGTTCTCTTACAGATCGAGACTAATCATATCATACCTGTGGGTACCCGCTTATTACTTTAATAATCCCCCACCTCTCTTTCCATAATTACTTCCTATTGGGTTTAATGTTTTTTTGCCCTTATTCGAATAGAGAGAAGAGTAAACGTTAAAAGAGAGGACTCATTTATGACAAATGAAATGTCCCTTTTTTCTTTTTCTTTTTTTCCGTCATTTATAATCTTTTACATGGGAAAGTGAAATGAAACTCGATCCCGAAATATAGCGTGAGACATCCAAAAGCTCTACCGCATGAACTAGCCACTACTTGCATGAGAGGGTCCTTTTGAGAGTGTACTCTTCTTTGCATTTTTGTATTTTGAGGGGGTGTTTCGCTAAAAAAAAAACATTTTAGTTTTAACTCAAAAACTACTCTATCCCGCTAACAAAACACCCACAAAAAAATCACTTAATTCCACTAACCTACAAAAAAATCAAAAAGCCAAAAAACTAGTTAGTGGAACAAGTTAGTTTTTTTGCAAAACTAAAAACCAAAAAGCCAAAAAACTAGTTAGTGGAACAAGTTAATTTTTTTTTGCAAAACTAAAGATCCAAAAAAAACTAAGTTAGTGGAACATGGCCTGAATCATGTATTATGTATTATGTATTACTATGATTTTTTGGATTATAATCAGAATCAATTATGGATTTGCAAAGTATTTGATAGATGTCTGTGGAATAAATTTTGCAAAAGAATAGTTTTTGGAAATTTAATCATCACAGTTAGGGGTGAAAAAAAATAGAGAACCGGACCGAACGAGAAAATCGGACCGAACTGGTATTTTTTCACCTTTTTTTGTTGTGCGATTTAGTTTCGGTTCAGTGACCTCCGAAAATTGTAAAACTGGTCCGGTTCCCGGTTTGGGAGATTTTTAAGCCTGTTCAAACCAGACCAAACCAAACCAAACACACACACACACACACACACACACACACACACACACACTTAACCAGACGACGACTCACCAAACCCCAACATTTCACGTTTTCAACCCCCTCTCTCTCTCTCTCTATCTCTCTCTCTCTCTCTCTCTCTACCATAGGCGATTCTCCTCTCAGACTAGTCGCCATCGACTCCCACCCCCCTCTCTCTCAAACCGAGATGGCATGCAGTCTGTCATTGTCGTCCCGTCGTCCTCTCATTGCGATCTGTGTCTGTCGTCCTCTCACCGAGATCTCTACCAATCGACGCCAGCCATCGTGCACTCTGTCCATCATCGAGATCTGTTGATTTATGTCTCTCTATATATATGTGTGTATATGTATGTGTATATATATATATGTATGTATGTATCACTATAAATGTTTAGATCTGGTGTATATACATATATATTTATGTATGTTTTTGAATCAGCCTCGATCAATCTCTTCTCTCCCTCTCTCCGACGAACCGAACCGACCTTAGAACCGTGACAAACTGAACCAGAACCAAACCGACATCTAAAAAACCGGTTTCGATTCTATGGTTTTCCAATACCAAGCTTTCCCGATTCACTCATATATATGGCAGAACCGGACCGGTTTCACCCTTAATATTATGGCATCAATTACCCTTTAATATTTACAATTATTTCTAAATATTATTAGTTAAAATATCTTTTCGAAAATCTTTTGCGATATTAAAATATTATTTGTAAGATTATTTATTAAAATATTTCAAATAGATTTTGCAATTATTAGTTGAAATATTTTTAATTTATTATTTAAAATATCGTTCACTAAATTATTGACAAAAATATTATTAATTAAAATATCACTGCAATATTATTAATTGAAATATCAAATAAGGGCAAGGGTAACATGGTCATTTCATCCGAAGAATAAACCCATAATCCAAATGAGAATTCAAAAGTACCTTCATGTTGATTATCAAATTGTGTCTCTATTGCGTGCTTATAATGTAGATAAGGCCATTGTGGGTTCGACTATGGGTTCCGAATGTATAACTACTTGTAGGGACAACTTTTGGGTATGAGAAGAATAATCCAAACCGTTGACTAATTTAAAAAAAAAATTGTGAATAAATCTGTAAAAAGATTAGCTCAATTAGATATGTGTACGTGGTTGATCCAAACTTCAAGTTTACTTTCAGAATTTGGTATCCTAAATTTTGAATGAGAAATTGTAATGTTGGATCTCATGTGGGGTACACGTAGCGACCCAAGTCACTATATCGTCGTAGTGACCTCAATTGTCAGCTCTCTATTATATGTATTTTAGATCAGAATCGAATAATATTTTTGGGAATATTGAGTAGATCATTCATGCAAAAAATAAAATTAATTGGATATTGGTGGTCAAATGTTCAGATACCATTTATATGGATGGCCAATATCATTTGGACAATACACTGAAAAAAGAAATTTGTCTCAATTGTACGTCTACCAACCTCCAACGACCATAATTGGTGTACCCATAATGTGCTCAACATTCCTGAAAAAATCAACGGTTTCAAGTCCTAATGAAAATTTCAGAGGGCCCAAAAATTGTGATCGCTATAGGAATGTAGTGATTTGGCTCACTACGAGAACTCCATGTCCAGAGGGATCAACCACTTACACATATTTAATTGAGTTGATTTCTTTCGGACTAATCGGAAAATTATTTTAAAATTAATGAAAGATTTAAATTATTTGTGTGTGACCCAAAAGTTCGTTTTGTTCGGTTGGGTTTCCTAGAACTCAGTTTTGAAAAACCTTATTTGAAAGAGGGCTTCAAATTGGTTTCTCTTCCTAAAAGAATCAACCCTGAGCTTGTAGGTCCCACCAGTACTACACTCTCTCTTGCAAGTCAGTCACTTTTTCTCTCTATAATTATTGCAACTCTCTCTCTCTCTCTCTCTCTCTCTCTCCCCTTTCCCAGCATAACCCAACGACCAAACAATCTTTTTTACTTTTACTTTTCTCTCTCTCTTATGTACTTTTTCCAGACTTTTAAGAGTAACTTTGGGAAACCATTTAGGAAGCCGAACATGTGTTGGTCCTCAAAATCGGTTTGGAATTTCGTTGAAATCATTTCCAGATCCCTCAAAAAAAATTTTTGAATAAATACAATTCCAATGCGGAAAAGGATGTATGCGGTCCCATTGGGGATGAACTGGTTAAGTTGGGTTTCTGAGATTCTTCATCAAAGGATCATCTCCGCCATCGTTGTTGGAACTTGAAACGACACCTTAATGATGAAAGAGAAGAAGAGAGAAAAAAACACATGAAACTCTTAGATCTGAGATTGAGAGAGAAACTCTCACTGCGAAGGAGGTGTTATTGAATGACAAAAAGCAACAATCACTCAAGGAATGAAAAATAACACCCATCAAAATTCAAAAGTAAAGTCCTGCCCTCCCACCAACACATTAGAGTGACAAAAACTCAAAGGGAAGGGAGGGGAAGAATGAGAAAAGGTGGCTAGGTTTTCTTCTTTAGAGAGAAAAACTCCGGGTTCAATTGTAGAGATTAATGATGTTTTAGTTGGGTAATTGTCCAATCAAGATTTGATACTCATTGATAGGGCCAGTCTTCTTGTTGAGCTCCAAAAAACAGTTCTTGTCACGGTATATTTTATCAAACCTCTTCCTCATTTGAAAAAATTAAGTGTTGATTTTATCAAATCTTGATTTTATCCCCTTTTTATCGTTTGAAAAACAAGTCCGTGAAAAGTTAAAAAAGGCCAACTTGACCGTCATCTATCAATCCCCGAAAAGGATCTGTGTTTCTTCTAATAACACAATGACTTCTTGATCTTGGCAAACGTTAGATTAATCTTTTTGTTAAGTTATGTACAATACAAGTTAGATTGATGTATAGATTCCAAAACCTGCCAAATTACTTAAACGATGAAACACCCATTTGTCTTTTCTGCAAGTACTAAATTTTTTTATTATTATTTTTAACTTTTTATCAAAGATGTAGTTGTCGATCTCAACAAACACATTTTTACTAAAGAGACATTGGTCCCGCAAATACGTAGGTAGCCTAAAATGAGGTAAATAACAATGTATACAATATGTAATTTTGTATTCTGTCCACAAAAATTCGTATTTCACCACCAAATTTCATAAAAACATTAATAATCAACACCAACAAAATTCGTAAATACTACAAGAAAAAATAATAACATTGTGCCGTCATTTTTTACCTTTGGGTTGTCTTTCAATACTATAATAATCATAGCTTGACCACAAAAATTTATATAAAAAAAAAACCGAGCTACCTGAGAAATGCATCTCTCCCACATAAAAAAATTTGAAAAGGGTGTACTGTACATCTCAAAATGGAGGGTGTGTACCTACACAAAGAAAGTTTATTTAGGGTCTGATACAAAGGCCTAAAATCTAGCCAAGGGCCAGCGGTGGTAGGAAACACCAAGGAGGCGCTTCTCCTTTAAGCACGAAGCGCTAGAGGCACTAGGAAACTTTCCGGAGTGCTCCTGAAGCGCCAGAGGTGCCCAGTAAATGCTACCCTATGAAATTCACTCATCTTCATGCCGTAGCCAAAAATTAAGGATTCTCAAGCCAAGCCAAATTAAAATTCTTCCATGCCTTCGAAAATTATAGATACCTCAATAATTAAAAACAAGATCAAGGCCTTTTAAGTGTCGGAAGTTTATACGATGCATCGATCCCGCTACAGCATGTCCAAGGCCCAATATTTTGCGGGGTAAAAGCGGGAAGTCCACCACTGCCGTTGGCCCAAATATACATTGAATGACTCATATCCACTTAAAAGGCTAAGCCTTGTAAGTAGTGAGTCATCCAATTATATATTAAGGTCCAACCATTTTTTTTATTTTCCCAATGCGGGACTGTGGGGGTGTTCTTCACTGGAGTGAGTTTTTTGGACCTTCTGGAGTGGAATAGGTAGTGGTAGAATGGGTGGGACACACCTGAGCCCTTGCTGCATGGCGGAGAGAGTGTCCTGCACACGTAGACAACCACGTTAGCGCCTAGCCTGGACGGTGGTGGTCCGGGAAGGCACTCCGATGGTTAAGTCAGTCACCGGAGGGGAGAAATAAGCAGGAAACTTAGAGAGAGAAGTGTAGTTATGAGAGTAGTAAATGAGGAGAGAGGGATACCCATTGTGGTAGTTGTAGTTGGGTATTTATAGGCAGGGGGCGTGTGTCCCACGCGCTCGGTGCCCCTCACCCGCCTGTCATTCGTGCTCGGAATGACAACTGATGTGATTTCCATCTCTGCCACAGACGCCATGTCTAGGCTGACGTCACGACACGTGGGTTTGAGTAGTCAAATCACCTCGAGACATTCCCCATCACCCACGTGCTCCCGCAGGCGGCGTTGGCAGAGTAGGTGATTGCCGCATTTAATGCTCCATCGTGGAATGTGTAGCGTGCCTGATACACTACCACCAAATCTGGTACACTCGAGACCCCGTGTGGGTGAAGTCAATCGACTCGGCACATGAGTGGCTCAGCCCCTCAAACGCTCGGCACGTCGATCGGCGGAGTCCCCGAGAGTGACCCGAGAGATAAATAGAGAGTGTCGTGTCCTCGGCACATTGTGGTTCGGCGAACATCACACAAATCCATATTCGTTCAGAACCGTACATCCGCGTCCTCCGCCGAGGGCACCGTACGTTTGGCACCAGCGAGGCGGATTGATCTGCATTCAGTTTTGTAGATTCTGAGACAGTGACCCTTTTAGCTCTTCGTAATGCGGAGGGGGGCCTTTGCTGACCCTAATGAACCCGGCCGCTACAAGGACTTAACATTCACATGTGTTCCAACAAATCTCCTCCTCATGTATGAACCGTATGTTGAGTCTTGTTCTCTTTCTTTGCATCCAAAGTCCCCCTTGAATATGATCGATCTACTACTCTCTGACCCTATCACCCAAACTAGGCTTCTTCCGTACCCAGTCCATCGATTCAGAGCTATCCATTACAAAACTCCAACATCAAGCCACCTTGCTACGTCGGGAGTGTCACCTGGATATCCACTCCATTGAGAGCCAATGTGCCCAATCACATGCACCATGCTCCCCGAGTAACTATTTGATTTTATCCCGCTCCAAGAGTGTTTTCTTTACAACCCCATTAATGGCATGCCAAGAGTTTTTTCAATAGATCGTCAGCCATCGGCTCTGATACAATTGATGGCTTTTCATGAGAGGTTATCCACTAGGGACAGATTATGCAAATGGGGGAACTTATTCTATCCCAGGATTGCATTCTTTGCGATGATGGCCAAAAGTCACATGACCATCTTTTCTTTGTTTGTCCTCTTCCTCTTGGATTTGGCAATCCATATTGAGCTACCCTGGGGACGATAGGGTCCCAGCTGAGATGCATGCTGAAAAGCCTGAAATAAGTTCAGCCATGTCACGGGTTATCAAGTTGTGTTTTGCAGCTTCTATTTATCACATTTGGGGTGAGAGAATTTTCCAACACAAAAAGAGGGGACTTTGTAATAACCCGAAATTTCGTAAATAAAAATTTCGATTTATTAATTCGAGTATTTAATTTTAATATCGTGAATTGCAATAATTTATTATTTAGTTTAAATAATTCAAATAAAAATTCGTTTATTCCATTTTATTATTTTTTTGCGCCGTAAATCAATACGTCCACACCGGATATTACACCGTTTCGCGTCCGGAAAACCCTACAAATCCCCCACCACACACATCTTGTTCCCTCAAAGCTAGCACATACTCATTTATTGTCTAAAATGGAATATATTATATTTTTGGAAGCCTTTATGGCTATTTTGACTTATCTTGACTTTCTTTTTCTAATTTTGACCAAAAGTTGATCACCTTTCCTACCTCTTATTTTGGTTTTTGTGAGAGAAAGAGAGGAAGGGAGAGTAAAAGGGAAGGGAAATTATTTCCGTTGCCGCGTAATTTTACGGGCGCGCTTCCGTGCACAAGTTCGCGCACATTTCGGCGCCGTTTTTTTTTTTTTTTTTTTAAATCCTAAGGGTTGTGTTTTTCGAATCCTCCTAACTATTAGGAAGAGTACCTAGGAATTTTCGAACACACCCATTTGTCTCCTTAATGTTAGTAGCCGTATATTCATTTTTCTAGTACACTAGTTTGTATTTTTAGCACACAAAATCAACTTTAAGGGGTATTTTTTTTCCCTTATAAAGAGATAATATATTCTCTAATAAATGGGAGGGACACGTTTCATCCTATAAAAGCCTAGCTAAACTTATCTATTTATGGCTATTTTTTTTCTTCGTAAAGTTATATACATATGTGCATATATATGTATGTATAATTATAACACCCCATGACTAGTTTCATGTGTATAACTAGTACCCAAAACTCCCCACAACAAGGTGACCATGCACAAACCTAATGAACCTATAGACACTTTAAGTCACCTTTGTGAACCCACAATCCTTTTCTTATGGACAAAATCCTTAAAAGCCTAAGTTTATCCTAAAACCTAGCTAGGATTCTTTTTCCTTTTTGAAAACGTTTTTTTGGACACACATGTGGGAGGGGGAGAGGTCGGCCATTTAGAAGGAGGGGGGAGCCCTTGTTTTTTCCTAAAAATAGTCACCATTTCCTCATTTGGAAAGGCATACCAAATCTTCATACTTGCCACGTACATTTGTAGTTTTTGTGTTCTTGAAAGGAAACTATGAGTTCTTTGAGTTCTTCTTGAAACTCAACCTCCAACCACCACCCTTCACCACTTCGACCACCCTTCGATCCTAAATTAGTAGAAAAGTTAGGAGGAAAGTAGTTCGAGCAAAGGTCAAGTAGCCGTTACGCCGCCAAAATCAACCTAGCTTGTCGGCTCCGATTAATCTCGGAATAAGGTAGATACTATATCCTAACTCTAAATTAGTATTTCATATTTACTTTTAAATTACGTCATTATAATGCTTAAACGTGATAAGAAGTGACTAGTCGAGATTATGGTGGATAATTAGCGATAATATGAAAAGTTACTCTTTAAAAAACACACGTAGTCGTTATAATGCACGATTTGAGATGGACTTTTCAAAATACGTAGTTATAATGCCTGAATGAAAATCAACTATTCAAAATGTGCAGTTATAATGCCCCAATGAAAATCGACTTTTCGAAATTACGCTATTATAATGCCCGACTGAATTTCAGAACGAAAAAGCTTTTTGAACGATACTAAATTTTTTTAAAAGTACTGTTCAGATGTTTTGACCGTATTTGGACAATGAGATAACCCAAGACTAACACCCTTGAGTGTCTGTCAAAAGGACAAGCTTCGTGCTGTCTAAGAAAGGAATGGTGATATTAACTAGACTCGTCCGACCATCCGGCCTGGGACTCTCCAAGGAGATTCTGGCTTAAAGTGACACGGTTATCGAGAAATGACTTGAAACGGAAGATTTTTACGAGAATCATGACATGTGCACATTTCACATGGCGATACGACACAACACATTTTTCGAGAAAAAGAACGATTGATTTCACGGCGAGAAATAGAAATGAGGATGAAAATGAAAATGATGACGTGATGAATAATTGATACGGTAGTGCCGTCTGAGTGCCGCTCCAGTTCCACGGGAAGAACTTGGTGGTTAGGGCTCAGCGGTACATCACGTAGTGGACGGACCTTATAAACAGGCTGGTTAAGTTCAGTGATATAAGGCGGCCGTAGGGGTGAGCACGGGTCGGTTTGGATCGGGTTTCGTCGGGTTTGGATCGGGTTGATTTTGGTCGGGTCTTGAAAATCAGCACCCGAACCCGAACCAAACTACCCTAGGAACCGATCGGATCGGGTTGCGTCGGGTTTCGGTTCGGGTCGGTCGGGTTACGTCGGTTTGCACACCTAAATCAACACACCCAGAAAACCACCGTAGTGTAAAGACAAACCCATAACTTCACACTGATTCACAAAATCAACAAACCCAGGAAACAAGATTCATAGATTCACTTGTATTCATCACAAAGGTAACCCATCAAAACTTCAAATTTCATAGATCCATTTGTATTCATCGCAAAAAAGACAGAGAGTCATTAGCGAGAGAGAGAGAGAGATCTCTGATCTCACTCACACAGACACATGAGAGAGAAAGAGAGTCACACACACAGAGTCAGTTTGTTCCCGTCGTTGGTTGACGGGTGCGTCACAGTCTCAGACTTTCAGACTTCCATGGATGTCGTCGCCGCCTCGCTATGTCGCCATATCCTCGCGGTGTTGCCGCCTTTGTCAGCATCGATTGAAGCTCCGCCGTCGTTCATGGTGGTTGGACAAGTGAGAGAGAGACCTAAGAGAGAGGAGCGATTTGAGAGGAGAGGGGAGAGAGACGAATCTGAAATGTGAGAAATGAGAGAAGGGTTGCGTTGGTTGTACGCTGATGTGGTGGGTATATATATACGTCGGGTCGAGTCACCCGACCTCCAAAATCTCTCACCCGAAACCCGACCCAAAACCCAAAATTTTAGAATATTTAGACCCGACCCGACACTACTTTGAACTCGCCCGAAACCCGTCGGGTCGGATCGGGTTTGCGGGTCGGATCTGTTTTTGCTCACCCCTAGATGGCCGGGACTATGTCGTGTGAGATGCAGAGTGGACGGACTTTATAAATAGACTGGTTAAGTTTAGTGATATAAGACAGTCGGGACTTCGAGCGGAAAGGTTGGTGACCGTTAGAAAGGGTAAGTAGAACGGGCCAATAACTTTCGAGTGATGGGAGATGGATGAAATTTGAAGAAGAATGCTGATATGAGAAACTGATACGAGATACTGACACTGCACTCTGATATCTGAAAATGATACGAGACATTGAATTTATTACGCTGTGCTCTGATTTGATTGACACTGATATTTGGACACGCATGATTTTGCTGTAATATTTCTGCCACCTACAATATTGTTCTAGAATTGCTAGTTTAAGGTTTGGGTAGAACTATCTACTGGGCGTCCCAGCTCACGGCGTTGCACTTGTGTGACCCAGGCATAATACCACGATGTTGTCTTGTGACTCTGACGTATTATGCTAGATTATCACAATGAACAAGAGGAATATTATGGAGAACTCGAAGTCAAAGGAGCTGCTGATATGGGGATCAACCAGGTGGAGGAATTTGCGGAGCCATAGAGTGTACCTGGTATGCCTTTTTGTAATCTGTGGAGGACATATTATTTGTATTAAACTTTTTATTATTATTATTATTATTGTTTAAATATTTCGGTTGTAATAATAAATAACGTTTCCCAAAATGTGAGGCGTTACAGACTTTCTCAAATTTTGCAGCTAATGGAGAATGATCTTAGAGCTTGGATTTGGGCATGGGGGGCCGTCCCTGACTCGCCAGACTACACACAAGTGTGTAGATTATGACATATTCACCCCGTTTGGATGCCGGAGATGTTTAGGGTGGATTTGTAATGAGGGTGGATTTAAAGGTGGATTTGGTAATGAGGGTGGCCCCAACTCATAAGTAGGGTGGATTTGTTAGTGAGGTGTTTGGATGGTATTTTGAGAGGGGGGATTTGGAAGGTGGATTTGATAGGATAAGAGGTCAAATGACGTAATTGCCCTTATTTTATTATTTGAATAAAGAAAATGAATTAATTTCTTAATAATTACAGTAAATACTTAAAAAATACATAAAAATTACAGAAAATACATAATAAATACAAAGAAATATTTAAACCATATTATATGGAAAAAAAAATTCGGGTTTTAAAATTTAAAAATGAATTACCAATTAAAAATTAGTTAAATTAACAAAAGAATTTTTTTTTTGTTATTTGGATGGTGAGTACGTTATATTTTTTTATTTTTGGTTGAATGGAGAGTAGATGGTGATTATGGTGAATGGTTGGTGGAGTGGTAGATACGTGATTGAATGGTGGGTTTGTGGTTGAATGTTTGATAAAAAAATTCCTACAAATACAAAAGAAACTCATTTTGGTATTACAAGCAATTTTGAAATTAGAAAAACAAGTGTTATAGTTATATTTTTGTAAGTCACAATGGCACGCCGGGGTTGGAGCGAGGTGGAGGAAGAAACTTTGCTCCAATACCTTTCCTCCCTCGTAGATGAGGGTGTTTGGCAAACAAATTTTGGATTTCGTCCTTCCTATTCAGAAGTTTTGAAAAATATGATGCAAGCTTCTTTCCCTGGTGGTGGTATTACAAAAATTCATATTGAACGCAAGATTACCCAATGGAAGCGAGATTTTGTCTACGTCAATCAGTTGCGTCAAATTGAAGGGTTCGAATGGGATGACACTGAAAAGAAATTGGTCGTGGAAAACGAACAAGTTTGGAACAATTTTGTCCAAGTAAGAATTCATCCCTTCATTGGCTTGGTGAATATTATCCCTAACTTTTTTTTAATCTAAGTTTGATTTGTTTTTTTTTTTAAATGTAGGGTCGTCCACAATTTGCAAACTGGAATGGAAAGCGATTTCCCAATTATAGTCGATGGTCCTATTGCTTCACACCTCAAGACGGTGGGGAAGATGAAGATTGAAGTCGTCCGAAGTTTTAAGAATTAAGCTTGAATGTCAGAGTCTATCTTTATGGAAGAGAGTGTCTTTATCTTTGTAATAAAGTTCATAATGTATTTTTGTATTAGTAATAAAGTTTGCATTTCAATAAACGGTTCAATCTCCATAGTACATACAAGTACAAGTTTACTCCGAATCGAAGAAAAATGCCAATAAAATAACAACCCAAAAAACCTAAGAAGAAAATTAAAAGATACAATAGTTTTCCATCAAATGCAGATATTGAACCACCATCACTTTGTGCTGATTGTATGTCTTTCAGGCGAAAATTATCTGTATGAAAATTGACCTGCCATTCAGAAATCTAAACCAAAACAAACAAGAGGTGATATAATTTGAATTAGTTCAATTGCACAATAATTTTTCAAGTATGTATATTAGGCTCGGATCTTTCATTCATCGACGCGCATTGCACAAGTTGGCTACAACTCATGTTGCCAAATGGTGATTAAACCCTTGGCCATCATAAAGTGTCCCGCCAATACTAGTGCGTTGCCATAAAAAGCATAACTTTCAAACGATCATCATTGCCTTTAAATAGGATGGCAACTTACAAATGGAAAATACATGTAATAATGTAATCACACTTATATATTATATGGTTCAATATGCAGTTTTCTGGGTTTCGTAGCAAAAGCCAAATGATGCCAAAAAGGCTAGTCATTTGTGCCTTGTCACACACACACACACACACACACACATGCGCAAAGTAGTCTTGTGGCTCAGAAAAAGTGCATATCGGTCACAATCCGTCACTTGCCTACAACTTATGTTGCCAACAGGTTTTAAATCCATAGGCCGTCATAAGTTGTCCCGCCATCGACGAATTCATTAACTAAAATTTTCTGAATCTAATTCATCATTGCCACACACACATGCCCACACACATTGCATAGTCTGCCAAGAAAACTGCATACCAACCAGAAAAACAATAAGGCAGCATAGAATCCCAGAAAACTGCATATAGAACCCAAGAAAACTGCATCTAAACCCAAAAAACTGCATGTAAACCTAGAAAACTGCATATATGCCCATAAAACTGCATATAGAACCCCAAAAAATTGCATGTAAACCCAGAAAACTGCATATATGTACAGAAACTGCATTTATGCCCAGAAAACTGCATATAGAACCCCAGAAAACTGCATCTAAACCCAAAAAACTGCATGTAAACCCAGAAAACTGCATATATGTACAGAAAACTGCATATAGAACCCCAGAAAATTGCATGTAAACCCAGAAAACTGCATATATGTCCAGAAAACTGCATATAGAACCCCAGAAAACTGCATCTAAACCCAGAAAACTACATATATGTCCAGAAAACTGCATATACAACCCCGAAAACTGCATGTAAACCCAGAAAACT
This sequence comes from Vaccinium vitis-idaea, assembly GCA_963854785.1. Classification (NCBI taxonomy): domain Eukaryota; kingdom Viridiplantae; phylum Streptophyta; class Magnoliopsida; order Ericales; family Ericaceae; genus Vaccinium; species Vaccinium vitis-idaea. Next base: position 22,750,691 of record OY978215.1, read on the forward strand.
GCATATATGTAAGGACTCGTGTTTTTAAATAATTTTTCGGAAATAATATTGGGGAAGTGGGAGGAAATGAAAATAGTGCTATATGGGGTCAATGTGAAGTTAGTAATTGCATTTGGGTGTTTGTGAAGCACATAAGAAACAAGAGGGGTGTAAGTGCTAGTGTGAGAGTGTATATAAACACATTTGGATCAGATTTTTGGTCAAAAATCACACTCCTCTCTTCTGAAAACTCACCCCTCTCTCTCTTCTTCCTCTCCTCTCAAGTTTCTTCAAAACCCTCCACAAAAATCCACCCTCCACACTCAAATACTTCAACATCCAACCAAAGATTCATCTTCTACGCGTGATTTGGAGTCCGGAACTCTGTGGTTTTTGCTTGGAGCTAACATTTTCGGTTGAGGAGCTTCAAGGGCAAGAGTTTTCCATTTTCTACCCATTTCAAGTTCACTCCTTGAGGTAGGGAACAATCTTCTACCTCCTCTAAGTGTATATTTGTTGAATGATTGCATTGTTGGTGTTCTTGTTCCCAATTTCTTGTTAAACTTGTTGTCACCATGGAAATGAGCTTGGTTTTGATTGAGTTTGGGTTTTACATGTTTAGTTGGTAAAATCATGAATTAGTTGTTGATATATCCCTCTCCTATGAGTAGTTGTTGTTTGGAACCTCAATTTTTGGCTTGGGTTGAAACCCCCTCCATTTTGGAGAAATCTGAAAATCTGAAAATTTTGCTCGAGATGGCCTTTGTATCGATAACCCTTTTATGGGTATCGATACCCAGCGTTTCTGTAAAGATTTTAGTGACCCGGTATCGATACAGCTTTTCTTGTGTATCGATACCCGACTACTTAAGGCAGATTTTGACCCAACTTTGCGAGCACGCCTCGACTTCGTCCGAACTCCGTTTGAGGTGATTCTTGAACCGTTGGAAAGCTCTATGAGTCTACTTTCAAACCCAATTGGTCTCATGTTGATAGCCCTTGTATTTTGAGAGAAATGTGCTTTTTCCTATCAAGGTGTCGGGTTTTCTCGAAGTTCATAACTCCATTTTCATGTTTCTTTGCGCCGGGCCTTTATTGGTCTTTCCTAAGCTTCACAAATCGACTTCTAAGCTTTGGTAGCCTATCGTGGTATGAATGATGTTTAGTTATGATCTCTCACATTCTTGGACACATATTAACTTTGCCACAACCGACACACTACGAGCTTTCGAACTAAATGAATTACATGGATGTTTTTGGACACTTGATTGTTTGATAAACTTTTGAAAAGGATAATTTGCTTACTCTAGGGCCACCATTTGGTGCGTCCCTAGGCATGGGTGTTCGGAGCCCACGAAATCCGGCAGGGGTGTGCGGAGCCCACGAAATCCGGCAGGGGTGTTCGGAGCCCACGAAATCTGGCAGAGGGATTCATTCCCTAATTAAATAAGTGGTTATTTGAGGAGATGTGAAAAATGAAATGTTTTTATGAAAATGACAATGTTTTGGAAAGGATTGAACCTACGACATGACACGTAACGTTTACGAGGAAATCTATAGACACTTGAGTCTGATTCGATCTTTGGGGCATCTATTGGATATTCTCTCATCAAGTCGACCTAGTTTGGTCTATTTTAGCTTATTCATTCATGTGTATCACATCTCCATGTGCATGTTTCATCTTTTATACCCTTAGCGTTGGTAGAAAAGTTTCCTACTGGGCTAGTGAGCTCAACCTATCATTTTTCAGGTACTCGGCAAGGCACGTGATTGAAATGCTTGGCGTGTGGACGCATATCATGAAGCTTATTTGACATGAAGTTATTTTATCCTCTCTATCGTTAATATATTTTGGGAGATGATCTTGTAACTTTAATTCCTTCAATCTTTTGACAAAACTTGGTTTATGTAATAACTCTTAACTATTCATTACTTATGCATGGGTACGGGTACCTCTTGTAGAAACCCGGTGTACTTTGACTTTGACCTTTCAACGGTGAAATGTATAACTTTCGATTTATACTACGTGGATTTTATTGGTATTTGGTTTATTAAATTTGAGGGCGTGACAATATATGTCCAGAAAACTACATATAGAACCCCAGAAAACTGCATCTACACCCAGAAAACTACATATATGTCCAGAAAACTGCATATAGAACCCCAGAAAACTACATGTAAACCCAGAAAACTGCATATATGTCCAGAAAACTGCATATAGAACCTCAGAAAACTGCATCTAAACCCAGAAAACTGCATATTTGTCCAGAAAATTGCATTTATGCCCACAAAACTGCATGTAATGCCATAAAACTGCACATATGCCCAGAAAAATCCATGCATAACAGCCATAAAGCCTCCATGACACACCAGAAAACTGCATGTAATGCCCAGAAAAACTACATAACAGTGTAGTACAATTGCATAGAAGCCCAGAAAACAACACAGGTCTGAAATTTAAACCATCACAGGTCATAACAGTACAGCAAGGACCTCAGAGCTCAGATATTTAAACCATCATAGCTCATCAATTTTAACCATCATAGCTCAAGAATCTAAACAATCACAGGTCTGAAATTATAACCATCAGAGCTCAGGAATATAAACAATCACTGGTATGAATTTTAACCATCTAAGCTCAGAAATGTAAACCATCACAGCTCATTATGTAAACCATCATAGCTCTGAAATCTAAACCACCACAAGTCATAATGTAAACTGCATCTAAAACTGCATGTAATGCCCAGAAAAACTGCATAACAGCCCAGTAAACATGCAAACAATACCAGAAAACTAAGTAACAGGGCAGAAAACTGCATGTAATGCCCATAAAACATGCATACAAGACCAGAACAGTGCATATCAGGCCTGAAAACTGCATACATGACCAACAGGTCCAAGATATAGCATGGACCTCAGAGCTCAGACATTTAAACATCACAGCTCATCAATTTAAACCATCAGATCTCAGAGCTCAGGAATGTAAACAATCACTTCTATGAAATTTTAACCATCAGAGCTCAGGAATCTAAACAACCATCAGACCTCAAAAATCTTAACCATCACAGCTCATCTATTTTAACCATCCACACACCCACCCACACACACACACACAAACACACACCCAAACATTAGAGATTAGATTTGTAGCTCATATAAATGGCTCAGAGATTAGATTTGTAGCTCAGATCACCTCTTTGGGACAACAATAAGTTGCACTGCCAAGTCGAGTGCGTCACCTGTATATTATTGTGCCCTAATTTCATCATTGCCATTAGAAACTTGAAAATGAGACAAAATTCCTCATTAAGAAACATGGATAAACAACTACATAGTACAACCATCCAAAATACATAACAGTAGTACGAGTAGTTAGAGATAATTAGAGTGATTACAGTCATCCATATTCTAATGGCAATACAAACAAACTCCTACACTTCACCCTTCTAACCGAAGTCCTAAGTTGTTGGACCTAGCTTTCCTTGCAACAACATCCCGACCCAATGTTGCCTATAATGTTCGGGGACGCTATAGAACTCCTCAACCCTTTTATCATTCGCCAAAATCTTTGCATTGGCGGTTAAGATGTCGTCAACATCTAGATTAAGCTTCTCAAGTTGGCCAAACACTCCACCTCTTTTATCCGACATTTTTTGGTCGAACCCTATAACATCAACGAGCTTCACCATGACCTCTTTGTTCTCCGCCAAATAACTTACAAAGGCATCAGTAAGTGCCGCTTGTTTTGCCTCGGCCTTTGACATATTCTTAACCTTCTTGGCCGGGGGGGGGGGGGGGATTTGCAACGGAAACGTTGGGAGTGGTGGCATTGGCATTGCTAGTGGGGGTGCTGGGGTTTGCGGAAGGTGAACCACCTCCGGATAGGTCTATGAAGCTACCACCTCCAAACACGAAGTCACCATTGGCAAACCGTGGCGTGTAGCAATCATTGGTGCCAACAAAGGATTCCTCATGGACGGCTTGTTCCATCTCTTCTTCCGAAGCATCGTCCCGAATTTCAGCCGGATCCTCCGCCATTTCACCAGTTGCCCTATCTTTCCTAAATAAAATTTCCCATTGTGGGAACATGGGGAAGGGTTTCCCATTCATCCCATTGGCTTTGGGGTGGAACTGCACATGTTAAAAGCATACAATTTGATTAAGTAAGCACTAACAATCTTGGTAAACGTATACATTGGTTGGTGGGAATAAATTACCTTCACGTAATCATCCCACACATCCGGCGAATCCACAACTACGGCATTAGTGTCATGGTTCCAACTAAACCCGCTTACCCTTCGCATATCGGCAAGCAACCCATACTTCTCCTTCCAATTTTTTACCTTTGACTCTATGTTTGGGGTAGCTCTTATGTTTGTCCCGGGCAACATTTTGTGGAGTAAAATCTCCACTGCTCCGAAGAAGCCCGACTTGAAGCCGTTTTCGGCTTTCCATTTGACCCCATCTTTGAACTCTTCAATCATGCATACAAGAAGGGCTTCCTCCTCCTTGAAAGTCCAAAGCCTCCGGCTTTTTTTCTCCTTCTCAGTCCCATCATTCGTCTGTTTCTTCCCCTTGCCCTTTGATGGCTTAGATTTGGACATTTGTTGGGAATTCAAAGGGTCCATTAAGCTGCTGTTTTTAAGTTTAATTATTTGAGTTGGCACAAGAACTTTAAGTAACAAACATCACATAATCGAATAAGTAATTGCATGTAAGAAAATTGGGAATTAAACGGCATAAAATCCACACTCATAATTAGTCATTACATGGAAAACATGTCTATCAATAAGATTACAACACAATAGTCATTACAATGATAAAACTTATAACTACTCCCCAGTCGGACCGTTAGCTAACCAATGGTTGTACATATGAGTTGCCAAGTTATCTCTCATTTGGGTCCATTGGCTGGATGGCTCGATGCTGTCAATGTACTCATCTGGTGGGACTATATGCACAGTAGCCTGTTCCAAAGCAGTGTATTGTTGTTCAATGGGATCAACTTCCATTTCACGCTTGATAAGGTTGTGGAGAAGGCAACAGGCTGTGACTATGCAACATTGAGTTCTAATGGGATAGTAAGAACAAGATCTCAATATTGCAAATCTCATCTTTAAAACCCCGAAACATCTCTCAACCACATTTCGAGCGCTTGAGTGCTTCATGTTGAAATACTCCTCCCGGCTTGCGGGTTGGTGGCCTTGCCTCCAAATGTTAATGTGGTATCGTTGACCCCTATACGGGGCTAACAATCTCGGCCCATTTGTGTAGCCGACATCTACGAGGTAGTAATGACCTACAAAACGCATTGAATTCTACGTGATTATGTTGGGAAAAGTGTGGAGGTATTATGTTGTGGAAATCAAAGTTATTATAGTCACGTACCCTGTGGAATTCTTAACCCATGTGGCCTTATCAACGCGTTGCGAAGCACTCTCGAGTCTGTGGCGGATCCTTCCCAACCAGACAACGCGTATATGAATCTTAAGTTTCGACTACCAACTCCTAAGACATTTGTCGCGTAGTCTCCCTTCCTTGACCTATATCGTGCCTTGTCTTTCGCTGCTGGCATGACTGGTACAAAGGTACCGTCTAAAGCCCCTAGGCAATTCTGTTACGCAAACATTTAGTACTGATATGTTCAAGATAAGGTAGAAAGTGAAGTGGGCAAATTTATATGCAATTGGGTAAGTGAGGTTACCTCAAACCACTTCCACCTACTATCCGGCTCATTAGCGGGAACAGGTTGGGGACGATACCACAATTGATTGTATAGTCGCAAGACCGCCAACAAAACTGCATTGAAATGCCTACTCACTGTTTCCCCCGACCGCACGAAATAGAACTTCGTTGGCCTATTCTTGTTATGGTACGCGAGGATCCACAAGAAAATAGCAACTTTCTCAACGACTGTGACGTTCCTAGAGTTTTGTAATCCTCATTCCTCTAGTAAATGGCATAACCTCATGAATGTATGCCTATTTACCCTCAATTGGTCGTGGCAATTTTTGTCATCAGCACGTACTAACCTATTAAGGGCGTCTACTTGGTTTTGGTAGACATTAGGGTTCAAACGAAGACGGGGCCTTCGTCGAATCCTTTCATCCATCAAGTTCTTAATTAACATGTATAGCATGAGAGTAGTATTCACTACTCTCATGAAACATACGATTGCTATCAAAGCATTAAGTTTTGTCTTCTTCCTTCGATCACGGTTCATTAGTCTTGCCATCTGTTTTATAAAACAACATCTTACGAAATTAGGGGGGTAACCAAAATCGATTTAAAGGTTACTAACAAATTAGGGCAATCTCTAAAAACAAATGCATGCAGACAATCAATCCAATCAAAAATAAATAACCAAGAAACTTGATTCAGACCTCAAAAATTATCTCACAATGACATTTTACGCCAACTATAAATGCCCCAAATTAGAGCAAAACACACTCAAACCACCATCATTTACGGGAAAAATCAACTCCAAAGCCACCAATCATTTATTAGGGCACAAAATAGAAGCACACTGTATAATGAACAAATTAGGGCAGATCATTACCCACCATTATTAGGGCAAAAATCATCCATAAACCACCAATAAAGTGAGTTTTGTAAAAAAATTTGTGTGGGTTTCGAACAAACAACATCATTTACGGAAAAATCAACTCCAAAGCCACCAATCAGATCTGGGTTTTGGGATCTGAACCCCCATGGTTTGTAACAAACAACATCCACAAAATGAAGTACAAAACCCCCAATCGATCCTACTAAACATCTGGGTTTCGAATGAAGTACAAAACCCCCAATCGATCCTACTAAATACCTCCAATCTATCCAAAAACTGGTTTTTCGAACCACAAACCCACATGGGTTTCGAATAAACAACTTCAAATAGATCAAAATTGGTTTTTTCCATACCTGAAATAGGTTGAAATCGAGTTGATGAAGATGAGCAAACCGATCGAGTTCTTCGTCGCCTCTCTTCTCTGTTGAAACCCACAAAATAATGATGGATCGTAGGCAGAGAGAAACCCAAATCACCTAGATTTGGAGGGGTAGAAATGGCAGAGAAAAACCCAAATCCACCCTCGTTGGCCAACGACAGGGTCAGGCCTGTCGTTAGCTACTCCAGGACCACCCTGATATATACTCCCAACAGTACTCCAAATCCGGGTAACATTTTGCCATCCAAACGGGGTATTAGCGTGGGCCCGGGATTGCATATCCGGGTGGAACCCAAATCCGGGTGCGCAATCCCTCATCCAAACAGGGTGATTAACTGTTACTCCCTTCGTCCCAATTTAAGTGTACTCTACGGAGAATCGAGCTTTTTAAGAAGTTAAAATTTATCTTTTAAGTTTCCAAAAGTAACCTTAAAAACTGTGAAGTCGATTAAATATATTTAAATTGCTTATATCCTTCAATATGGATCTCAAAAAATATATAAAATGGATCCTGTTTGGTAGATTTCAATTAATTATATTATACAAAGTTTACAAAATCATGAAAAATAGTACTTTTAGGGGTAAAATTGAAAGTTTGGTATGTTTTGATGGTATTTATAGAAAGCGGACACTTATTTTGGGACATCCCAAAATAAAAAGGTGGACATTTAAAATGGGTCAGAGGAAGTATTTTCGTGCTTAGTTGTAGCTAGTCTCTGTCCAAGGTTTCTACTCCTGATATTGTTTTGCTTTTGTTTAGTGGTTGCTTTGGCTTTGGCCATTGTTGTAATTGGGGTGCAACCGTAGAAGACCATCACCTTGCCTTTTTTTTTTGTTGCTCTGTTTCAATGAAAATAAAATAAATGGAAGAGAGAGAGAGAGAGAGAGAGAGAGAGAGAGAGAGAAGTTTTATTTAACAGACTAGTTTGGTCCAACTTATTTTATAAGAGCATCTCCAACCCATCATCTTCTATGTTTTCCATTTGAAAGGATGAAAATAATGTTTTTTAATCAAAAAGTGAATATACGATATTTACTATTAATGCAAACTCCAATCGCAAATTTCTATCTATCTTTGCATCGCATCTCTATTTCAAATATTTATTTTGCTCACTTTTCTTCCTTTCATTATTCACTTTCACTCTAAATCTAATATTTTTTATATTCTATATTAAAAAAATGATTTTGGAGGATCCTCTATTTATCTTTCTCGTAATCTATGGTCCTCCAAAAAAAGAGTAAGAAATAGAGAGGGGTTGGATTGAGGATTTCCTTAAAAATGGAAAAATAAATGGAGAAATAGCGGACTAGAGATAACTGGTTGGTTGTTGTTTACTCCAAGCTAATGGATGTTGGCTATCATAATTCAATTATTCAAGCTTTCCTTATACACTTCACAAAACAATAAAAAAACGTAACGATGTATGCATCCCGACTGAATCCGGGGGAGGTGTTGTGCGGTACATGTTGTGCGCCGTGTTGTGAGGCAAAACGATGTAGTTTTGTTCATTTTCTTGGTACACTTCAATAGGCCATGTTTGGAGAGTTAATTTTGAGGTTCAATTTTAGGGAACTTAGGCTCTTTGGGGTAGGATATAGTGGTTTTTGGCACTTGGGTTTAGGCGCTTTGGGTTTAGGCACTTTGGTTTAGGGTTTAGACACTTTGTAGTGGCTTTTTTCTTCTTCCAAACAATGTCTTTGAAAGCTTCAGTTGCTGCCAAAAACTACGTCGTTTTACCGCACAACACGGAGCACAACATCTACCGCACAACACCCACCCCGGATCCATTTCGACTACTGCTCCAGCTCAGGGGTGAGCCAAAAATATTAGTTAATGGGGTCAAAATCACATCTACAATCATGCATGACATTTTAGTGGAATTGTAGTCATGAGATAATCTATTTTTTTGTTCTTTATAACAGGATGTCCAGACCAGTTTGCGCACACTTTGACTAATTTTAAGACCCTGAAAGTAACAACTGGGTGCGCATAACCCCCAGCGGCCCCAGGAGTTTACTTGCGAAGGGAATTGAAACTGAAACAAGTGGGGACAAACCTTTATATTCCTAGGCAAGACTACTACTTTGTCATCACTTGGGTTATGAGATTATCTATTTTTTGCGTATTATGAATACATATGCTGCATATATCAATTAATATGTCATAAAAGTCGACTCTGATGACTTTTCATATTCTAAGAATCATGCATGTTAAAATCATTTGGTATGCTACTAATAATTAATATCTTTCTCATTGTGTACCTCAACAATCTATCATTTATCTATTGATTCCCATCCGATTTCTCTATATGTAAAGTAGAAATGTTTATTTGTTTATTTTGATAATATCATTGAGACAATATTACTAGTTTTTTTGGTAATTAACCGATGTATTAGAAACCAGAAAAAGAATTCACAGTGGAACAAAAACTAAGGCATGAGCCTGTACAAGAAATGAACCAAAAAGAGACTAAAGCCTATACAATATAAAAAGCCTAGAAAGGAATGTGCCAATTTTGGCAAAGCTGAGTAGATAAAGGGGTAGGCTTAATGTTCCTGCTTTGAGAAGCTTTGATCCTTACTTCAAATCTAACTTGTCCGATAATTGTTGAGGGAGACCTATGAATGCCTTTAAAGATTCTAAAATTCCTCTCCTGCCAAACAAAATAAACAGCAGCAGCAAAAGCAAGCCTCCTAATAAGGTTAGGGAAACCCTTCCCTTTGAAATGAGAGGAGAACCAGGCAAGCCTTTGAGACCAAAGAGTAGGACCAAGGGGAATGCAACATAGATTTGCAATGGCCGCCCACACTTGTTTGGAGAAAGAACACTAATAAAGAAGGTGATCCAGAGTTTCAGGAAAATTATCACAAGACAATATTACTAGTTGCGTGGGTGAAACTAGAAAATTAAGTTTCAAACCTATGAATAAGAAAATGGCAAAATTTTGCTTTCTCCTATTTCAGCAATTGCCTAGGTTAGTGCTTTCCGTGAATCACACCCTATTTTTATGTGTGCGCAATAAAATAAAATCTATTTAAACTAAAATAGGGTTTGTGTGTGGCAAATCATTAGGCATGTCAGCAAGGATAAAGCTCTGGCTCGGAGTTGGGCAGGCTTCCCACATTTGAAAGTTCGGCTTTGTATGTATGTATATTTATATGGACAACATCTAACAAGATGGGATTTTTATAATCTTTTACTTACCCTGTTCATGTACTTATCATCCAAATACTTTTTAAAACTTCGATTATAATTCAAAATTCTAAAATCTACGACGTGAATTTATCAGAATTAAAAAGTAAATTGAAATTCAGAAGAAGGGTGATTTGTTCATAAAGTTCCACTCGTTAGATTAAAAGAACTTGGCTCATATCTCCATCACATTTGAATGCTCCAACACTGAATCTGACTCCAATTATTATGATGTAACAGTGAGCTCCGAAATTGTGCAGGGAAAGTAAATACAGATTCTTTTCCCTAAAAGTACTAATTTACACAATGAAAATCCAATACATCTAAAATTATGTGACGCTGAAAACAGAGATATGCCTAGGAATTCTGATAACAGCTGCAGATGCTATCCTCCAATTGAGGTTAACAATTTGTTCACCAAGTTGTTCAAATTCTCAGTGGAAGACCCATCTAAACCAGTGGCTTTTTCGGCCAATTTTCTCCACTCCATAGCCTTGCTCTTCATTTTCTTCCCCTTCTCTCCCCCCATTAGCTCTCTAACAACTTTCTCCACTTCATCTCTCTTTACATCGTGGCGGATCTCTAACCCAACCTCCCATTCAGTACAGGCATATCTGCAATTCATATGCTGATCAGCAAAAAAAGGCCAACAAATCATCGGCACTCCTGCCGACAAACTCTCAATAGTCGAATTCCACCCACAATGAGTCATGAACCCCCCGACTGACCGATGGTTCAGGACTTCCTCTTGCGGGCACCAGGCTACTATGAGACCTCTCTCGTCAATTCCCGCAGCTAATTCAGGCAGTAAAGATACAGAGTCGGATTCATGACCCTTTACCGAATCAGGTCTAATTATCCACAAAAAGTCGTGGTGGCTATTCACAAGTCCCCAACCAAGCTCTTCCAGTTGTTCCTGGGTCATTGAAACTATGCTACCAAAATTCACGTAAATTACGGATCCGGGTTCCTTGGAATCAAGCCATTTGAGACACTCAGATTCTTCTTTCCATAAATTGTTTCCGATGGACTCCGACTCGTCTTTCTTTGATAAGTGATTCAAAAGTAATTGGAGTGGGCCTATGAAGTAGACAGACGGAAAGATGGATGTTAAAGCATTCAATAGATCCTGCTCCAATGCATCAAAAGTGTGGAGAATGATTCCTAAAGCGTTGGAAGAACTCTCGGCTGCTTCCATACAGAAGTTAAAAGCTGTATCGTTTGGCTCTGTAGTTTGAATAGAGGTTGGTAGATCTTTCAAGCGAATGTCTTTCATTCCAGGAATCCAATCTATGACGGTGTCCAGGTACCCATTTGTTACATAGCTTGCATCTAGCGCACAAATAAGATATATGTGAGCACTGAAACATGCATGTGAATTGTGACGTTCATCACAATCACGAAGGAAATCTTGTTTTTCGTTGTTTGTTTCGTAGCAATTACTCATTAGTACCACGATCATTCGTCAACGATTATTTGTTTTACCAAAATTAATGGAGTGTTAGTCTTGTACGAGTACGAGTATGTATAATTCTACAAAAACTATATACAGTATATAAAAGAGAATCATACCTTTCAGTGGAGTAAGGCCTTTGTCCAGTAAATTACGAAACTGATAAAAGCCCATGAAAGCACAGGCAGACAGAGTAAAAAACATTAAGACAGGGATACCGAGCTTTTCACTGGCTACGGTGGTGGTGAAACTCATAAACCCATCTGAGACAATACAAGTAACCGGTGGCACCACTTCAGATGATGAGGCAGCCGCACTTGTATCGTTGAACTTGGCGAGAAGGTTTACAAATGGCGATATCATGTCCTTACTAATTCGTTGGTAGGCTGGCTTAGTACTGTCTGAAAGAGGAAGCCCGTCTGGAATTGTTTCGAATCGGAAATTTGGCAAACCATCGAGAGAATTGGGTCCTCTAACTTTGAGTAAGCGGTTGTGGGTGTACTCTGTGTTGACAAAGGTTATGTGACAGCCATTATGGTGAAGTAGCTTTGCTAGTTTCAACATTGCTTTCATATGGCTCTGAGCTGGGAATGGCATACAAACCACATGAGGCTTATCACCATTTTTCATCATTTCCCTAGACAGTATCCTTTCTTTGTGAAATGATCAGTACTTATTTGCGAGGACTATAGTTTTCAATATCACATCTTGACTGCAGTTGTTGAATTTATTTCAGGGTCCGAGGAGTAATTATTGAATAATACTAAATACAATTACTCTACTGCATATTTACCGGTGGCCCATGCGTTCAGTACAGCCTAGCACTGGGAAGCCAATCTGGACTCAGCATTTTGGGGCCCGACCGAAGGAAACTGACCCCTGAGCTGACCCGGGAGACAGTTGGAGGGATCATGGGTGACGAATTATGACTTTATGAGCACGTGGGTTTGGTCACATGCTTGCCAAGCATCATCCATGATGTCACTAACTGAAGCGGTTATTGGTGACGTCACGCGCTCGTGCCACTTGGAGAACAAGTAGAAGGCTACCTATAAATACCCTAGGATAAACTCTAAAGGAGATGCGCTGTTCCATATCTGAATGATGTCTTGTACTCTCTTCTCTCCTCCTTGTCCTTACTTGAACTTCAGAGTGCCCTCTAGCGTCTATAGCCATGGTGGCACTAACGTTTGCAACGTTTTGTAGGTGCGAGGAGCAGGAAGACGAGTTGAATTGAGTTGTTCGTAATCCACCACCCCACATATATTGTTTAATATGTTTTCGGAACATAAGAAAAAATGAACTCTGATTCGGTGTTGCAATTTTTTTCTCAAGATTATCATATTCTAAAATCGCATAAGTATTCAACGTCCGATTAACATAATTTTTTATAGGATCTGTATTTTTTATTGGAGTTCGAAAAGCGACATTTGTGATCACTAAATTAAACCCGGAAATAATCAAAGGAAAAAAAGTACAAAACAAGTTAGATTAATCTTTTCTTAAGTACAAAACAAGTTAGATTAATATACAGCGGGACATCTTTCATTCAATGTGTAAAATCCAAAACCGAATTAATCTTTTCTTAAGTACAAAACAAGTTAGATTAATATACAGCGGGACATCTTTCATTCAATGTGTAAAATCCAAAACCGATCTAATCACTCAAACAATTGAACACCCACTTGTTTTTCCTGTGACTAGTTAAATCTGTTGTGGATCTTGTGGCAAGATTTTTCTTTCCTTTTTTTTTTTTTTTGCTAAGCAATTTTTCTTTCCTTTTTTATAACAGGCGTAGCTGTCGATCTCAACAAACACGTTTATCTCCTCTTTTTTAAGAGACTTGGTCCCACATGGTTTGTACGTAGACAAGGATATGGTACACACTCCAGAATGAGGGATACAATATGCACTTTTGTAAATATTAGTCTTACCACACACCTGAACTTAGGTTACTATCCCAGCTTAATTTTCGAGTTATGTTTTCATCTCTAAATTTAAATAAACCCAATTCCATTTTGTACTATAGATATTTTGAATTTTGAGACTAAATCTGCTATATAGGTGGACAAAAATGAGATTATTATCTAAATTTGAAGGTCATATGTTAGGCATTCACAGGTTAAACAAAATTCCCAAATTTACTCCTTACTCGTAAACAGCCATTTGAAACCCTTGAATATTCCATCGCCCTATCCGTCACCGTTCGTCCTCGCCCACCGCTATCACCACCGTCGTCAATCACCACCATCCCCTAGGGGTGCACACCGGCCCGGTAGCCCGTCCAGCACGCCCAACCTAGCCCGATTTTTTTAGGGCTTGGGATAAATATTTAGGCCCTATGGGCCGGGCTGGGTTGAGATAAGCCCGTTTACTAAATGGGTTGGGTTTGGAAAATTTCTCTAAGGCCCAACCCAGCCCAGCCCGGCCCGATTTAAAATAAAATTATTTTAGTACTCTATATAGAGATTGATGGAGTTGGAGGGTTCCATCTTTTTGAGTACTATAGTTGCATTTTAATTCATAGGTCTATTTTTAATATTTCTATAAGAACTTGGAACTTAAAGTATATTATTACGGTTGTGAATTGTAATTGTAATCATTATGGTTGATTAATTTATATTTGTGATATCATGCTTTAAAAAAATAAATGGGTTTGTTGGATGGGCTTGGGAAATTTAAATTTTATTTGGGTTGGGCTTGGGCATATTAAATGAAGCCCGATTATAAATGAACCGGGCTCGGGAATACACAAATCTCGTTAGGGGAAATGACCGGCCGCTCCATATTTAGAGCCCATGCTCCGTGCGCTTCAGTCGAGCTGCAAAAATGCTCGAATAACTCCGCTTCTTACTTTTCTACCCAAACTACCCTTGTTCTCTCTCTCTCTCTCTCCCCCCAATTCTTATCGAGACGCAAGTGAAGACAATGATTTCGCTCGAATACGGTTTGCTAGGCTAGAGACTGATGAATCAGTGAGGTTTGTCTCACCAGAAGAGGATAACCCAGCAATTAACAGAGGGAATCTGATTTTTTGAGGTTTTGCCCAGCGATTTCCAATTCTAGCGTAAGAACATAGCAATTGTTTTCCGGAGGGTACTTGTCTTTGATTAGAGGGTGAGTTGTTTTTCATAAGAACAGATTCGACATCATCTCGGATTGCATGTGTTAGTACAGCTATGTGCATGTTCGATTTAGGGAGAGAGAAATATAGGAGGAACTGTACCATTTTATTTTTACCCATCTTTTTATTTTTTTATTTTTATATTTAAGTCAAAAGGTGTGGATTAATTCATTAATGAAGTACATGTGGCACCACATGTCCAAATAAAAGACCCACATGTTTGACTTAATTGAACAGTTAGCCCACCTCAGCGAAATCCGTTACCAATTTGACGGATCCAGACGGCAGGAGTGTAATTGACTAACGGAGCCAAAGTTTGGGAGTGAAATTGAAGTTTAGGAGTCTTTGAGACATTGAAGTCAAAGTTTGGGGTTTTTTTTTTTGAAATTTTCCCATTTCACTATTTTTCGATGTGAGTATTTCACTATTTTTCGATGGATAGTGTACACTCCAATAATTCCTCGTCAAATTCACGACATCAAAACAAATGAAATTCAATATGTGGTTCTTACATCTCATTGAAACAGTCAATCGTGTTTTGAAACCAAGTGAAATTCATGAACTCTAAGATAGTAAAATTCACGAGCTCGAAGCCACTGAATTTCCAAATGTACAATCCAATGTACGGTTGAAAGAGACATGTTTCAAAGTGTCTAAATTCTAAATGCACAGTCTAATGTATGACCTAAAGTGACCATTTTCAAAGTGTCCAAATTCTAAATCTACAGTCAAATGTATGGCCTAAAATAATTTTTTTTTAAAAAAAGATCTTTTTGAAAGTGTCTAAATTCCAAATGTACAGTCCAATGCACAACCCAAAATGACATGTTTCAAAGTATCTAAATTCTAAATGTACAGTCCAATGCATGGTCCAAAGTAACATGTTTCAAAGTGTATAAATTCTAAATGTACGGGCCCAAAATGACATGTTTCAAAGTGCCTAAATTCTAAATGTACAGTCCAATATACGACCTAAAGTGACCATTTTGAAAAAATCTAAATTCTAAATGTACAGTCTGATGTATGACCTAAAGTGACCATTTTCAAACTGTCTAAATTCGAAATGTACAATCCATTGTGTGACCTAAAGTGACATGTTTGAAAGTGTCAAAAGTCTAAATTTATAGTCCAATGTATGGTCTAAAGTGACATGTTTCAAAGTGTCTAAAATCTAAATGTATGGTCCAAAATGTCATGTTTCAAACCGTCTAAATTCTAAATATACAGTCCAATGTATGACCTAAAGTGACATTTTTCAAAGAGTCTAAATTCGAAATGTAAGTCCAATGTATGACCTCAAGTGACCTTTTTCAAAGTATCTAAATTCGAAATGTACAGTCATATATTGGATTGTACATTTCAAATTTAAACCCTTTGAAAACGGTCACTTTAGGTCATACATTTAGAATTTAGTCCAATGTACGGTCCAAAGTGACATGTTTTAAAGTGTCTAAATTCTAAATTTATACTCCAATGTATGACCTAAAGTGACATGTTTTAGAATTTAGACCGTACATTTAGGCACTTTTGAATTTATATGTAGAATTTAGAAGGTACATTTAGAATTTAGATTGTACATTTATAATTTAGACCATACATTTAGGATCTTTTGAATTTATAATGTAGAATTTAGAACGTATATGTAGACACCCTGATTTTGAACCCAAGATGCGCTCGAGCATTCCCGATGATGAAATGGACCAATCGTGACTACCCGAAACTTGTGAAGATGGCTTGAACTTGATTAAAATTAACCAAACGTCACCAAATAACCCAAACTCAACCAAGCATTGTTAAACCAAGTCAAACCACCAATCTGCCATCAAGAACCTTGAGCGCTCAAGCTTGAGGCTTTGAGCGCTCAACCCTGGGAAAAACACCTTGAGCGCTCAAGCCCACGGCTTTGAGCGCTCAACTCTGATCCAGTCAGCAACTTGCAGAGTATCTCATCATGAGATTTTCTGCATGGGAGCGTCTTGGGTGATCTTCTATGATCCTTATACGTACAATACACTCTACTAACTCTAAAACTACACCTAAAACTACTCCTAAAATACAAACCCACTTCCTCTCTCTCTCCTCTCTTCCCTCCCACTCACTGCCTACTTAAACCACTCACCACCCCCTGGTTTGGGGGTTACGAACTCTCATACTCTAGCTCTCAATCCACCCAGAATTCGTTGTTCTCTCTCTCTCTCTACAAAAACCACCTACATTCCATCAAAACCACTCACAAAAACTACTCTTCAAACCCAAAAATTGGATCTTTAATTATCAATTAACCTCACACACTATACCATCCATCCAGAATACTAAGCAAAACACCCATTACTGTCCATTCCCAAAACCACAAACAAGTTCAAGCCTTCAAACAAGTCAAAAGGTAGTTAAACATGTGATTTGCTCACTATTTGGTCCATCTGAGGAAGATCAATGAGTTCAAGCAAGTTCTTCATACTTGCATTGAACTCACAAAGGTCAAAAAGTTGTTCAAAAACATTTTCAAAATCTGCAGTGACAATAGGGTTTGAGCGCTCAAGCCTCAGGCTTTGGGCGCTCAATCCCAGTTCTGAACAGTTTCTGTTTTGCTGAGTGTTGGACTTTCTCTTGGTTTTGATCGTTATTTAATAGTTAAGGCTTTGAGCGCTCAATCCCAGTTCTGAACAGTTTCTGTTTTGCTGAGTGTTGGGCTTTCTCTTGGTTTTGATCGTTATTTAATAGTTAACTATGCTCATGTAGTTCTCAAAACAGCTTATTTCTATCTCAAAATCACTTGCATGAGTGTAGGTTAACTATTTTATGGTGATTAAGCACCAAAACCTTTGAAAATCTTGTATTTGAATGCAAAATAGTGACTGTTTAGCTTCATAAACCTTCATTTTATACGTTAATGGTCCTGAGAATCACCCCAAATCTATTTTCAAGTTAGAAATCAGAAAGCCACATTATGGGTTGAGCGCTCAAGGTCACACGTTTGAGCGCTCAAGCTGTTCTTGGCTCAGTTGTTGATTATTGGTGGTTTCAAGGATGGATCATGGTTTCGCTTGTCTCTGATGTGTGTGAGTTGTTATTCCTGTGTTTGTGATCTGGATCCCTCTCTTTCTTCCATTCCCAAACATTTTCTTCATTAATTTATGGTGATTCTCTTCTTTTCGTCATTCTTTCGGAGATCAAACTATCTGTTTTCTCCTAATTCTCCATGAAAAATGTTTTATTAATGTTTGATCATGTAAAGAATGAGTAAAGAAGTGATGAAAGGGCTTGAATTCACAGAAGTCAGAATATAGTTTGAGCACTCAATCCATGAGTCTTGAGTGCTCAAGCCATCACCCTTGAGCGCTCAATCCCTATTCTGGGATCCAGGTTGTAAGTCAGTGTAGGGATTCTCATGTTCATAATTCCTTGGGTTGATTGTACAGTTTTTGTTGTAATTTATTCCTGTAAATATTTGTAGTAATTTCTGTTATTTTTATCATCATCATTCATGTAGATCAAGTGCACAAGCATTCACCATAGAATCGCATCTTTTGTGTATATATACTGTTGTTATGTGGCTCCCATTCCCGTATCCCCATTTCGTGTTTAAAATCAAATTTGAAATATTTTCAAAATCCCACAAAATGTTGAGTAGAGACCGGTACATGGACCGGGCGAGAGGGGTGCCGTAAAACCCTTCCTCTCTCGTAACCAAACCCCCGAATCCGAGAAATCTTTGGTTACGCTATGATCAGTGAAATCTTTTTCAATGGGCCAACGAGTCATGTTTTTATCGGTTTCTCGGGTTCGGACCTCAAATCCGGGTGGCGACTCAAACAAACACAATCTTTTCGAAACGCGAAAACGCACCGTTTTCCAATGGGCCGTCCACAGTATATTTAGAATTTAGATTGTACATTTATAATTTAGACCGTATATTTAGGCACTTTTGAATTTATAATGTAGACACTACAAGAAAACAGCATTTAGATGGCGCTAGTACACCGACGCCTTTTGAAAATGCCATTTATTGCCAGCTATAAAGGCAGTTTTGAAAGCGCCGACCCAAACTTTCTTCTGGAAAAAACTCTCCATAAACTTCAGTGGTGGAAACAAAAGCAATTAACTCAAGCGGCGAAGGAAATCATGATTAAGTATGTTGTACAAGCTATCCCAAGTTATGCTATGGCTTGTTTCCTCTTACCTAAGAAGTTTTGTGATAAACTCAACAGCTATGTTTCCAACTTCTGGTGGAGTGGAGACCCTGAAAACAAAGGTATTCATTGGACTTCTTGGAATCGAGCCACACAATCCAAACTTATTGGTGGATTAGGTTTCCGGGATTTTAAAGCTTTCAACCTTGCCATGCTTGCTAAACAGGGGTGGAGGCTAACCATGAATCCACACTCATATTGGGGTAAGTTTATGAAGGGGCTGTATTTTCCAAATTCAGATTTTCTCCATGCCTCCAAAGGAAGACAAGCATCTTGGGCTTGGTCTAGCATCATTCAGGGAAGAGAAATTCTTCTCAAAGGAGTTCGGTGGCAAGTTTCTAATGGTGATTCGATACATTTCTGGACAGATAAATGGCTGCCCTCTTCCAAGGACTTCACGATTCATTCAGGCCGACCACCGGATTGCCCGGGGGAGTTTGTTGCTGATGTCATTGACGATACAACTCTAACTTGGAAAGAAGAGCAGGTAAGCGCTATTGTCTCTGAGGAAGAAGCGGAGGCCATCCTAAGTATCCCAATTTCTCAATCTGGAAGGATGGACTACTTGGTTTGGCACCCCAATCCCAATGGTATCTATTCGGTGAAAACAGGCTATCATTTGGTTGTGGATGAGCAAGCATCTACTTTAACCCCTCAAGCATCTTCATCTTTCCAGCCTCCTCGAGAGGTTTGGAAATTTATCTGGAATCTAAACGTCCCACCGAAATTAAGGCATTTTTGGTGGAAAGCTTGTTGCAACCTGTTGGCGACCAAGGAGAATCTTCATCGACGTAAGTGCAGTCCTTCCCCACTATGTACAATCTGCAATCAAGAAAAGGAGTCGACAGAACATCTCTTTTTTAGATGCGGATGGACTTTGGCAACATGGTTTGGCAGCAACTTAACATACAAAGTGGATACTGAGGCAATCTCGTCTGTTATGAAGTGGACCATAGCTATTATGGAAAGCTTGAACTCAGCTAAAGAAGGCCGTGATCTCATGAGCAGGTGTGTTAGTTTGTGCTGGCAGCTTTGGAAAGCGAGGAATGAATGGGTCTTTAGGTCAGTCCCAGTTGATCCTCATGCTGTTTTGGAGAAGGCGGCTTTCAATTGGAGGGAGTTTCAGGCGAGCAGAGAAGGGCAGAATGGTTCTGAGATTAGGGAGGGATTTATGAAAACAAACTTGACTGATAGCTGGAATCCCCCTCCAGTGGGCTCGGTGAAAATCAACTGTGATGTGGCCTTAGTTAAGGGAAGTAATCAAGCTGCTATTGCTGCTATATTGAGGGATCACAGAGGCCGGATTCTGGATGGACGCACCTCCAAGATCAAAGCTTCCTCTCCTCTCCAAGGTGAAGCTCTTGCAATTCGCCTCGCGGGATCCATGCTCCTCCCTACCTATCATAATCTGGCTTCCATTGAGAGTGATAATCAGAGAATCATTAAGCTTTGTTCCACTGAGAATGTACCGCCATGGGACTGTGCCACTATTATTGAAGACATCAGAGCTCTTTCTCGCTTGGCTCTTTGTTCTTTTTCTTGGGCTCCTAGGAATTGCAATAGAGCAGCACATTGGATAGCCTCCCATTGTCTTAAGGGTACCCTTTCCCCTGATTGGGTTTCTAACCCTCCCCCCTCTCTTTCAAGCATTTGTAATTGTGACGCCTCTTTTTGAGGTTTTTGATATATAGAAATGTCTTCCAGTTCAAAAAAAAAAAAAAGTTAACACCATTACTTTGACTGTAGTTTCTATACTCTCCACCTATTAACGGAACTCCATGACGGCGTTAAAACACTTGACACGGCTCCGTTACCTAGAGAAATATCAACACTCCACACTATTTCTTTTTCTCAGATCCACCCTCTCTCATCGAGTACTCACCTCTTCGTCTCTCACTTCTCTCGACGATCTCTGCAACTCCTGATGATGGCGATCGTGAAGAAGATATTTCATTTTAGAGTTCGTGGAGTTTGCAAAATTGAAGATCTACTCATTCGGTAAGGTTTCGTTAGGCACTTTTGAATTTATAACGTAGAATTTAGAACGTACATTTAGAATTTAGATTGTACATTTAAAATTTAGACCGTACATTTAGGCATTTTTAATTTATAATGTAGAATTTAGAACGTATATTTAGAATTTAGATTGTACATTTAAAATTTAGACCGTATATTTAGGCACTTTGGAATTTAAAATTATATAATTAATTGTTTAAAAACTGTTAACAATTAATACATATTTCACACACCCTAACATCATAATTCTGTACACAAAAGTGCACAAAAATGTACTATAGTCTACACAAAAATAGACGCAAAATGTACAGTCTACATTGTGTACACAAAATGCAATCAAAGTGTACAGTCTATACGAAAATATACGATCTGCATAAAAATGTACAATTAACAGTGTAAATTTTGCAATTAACAGTGTAAATTTATTTTTAATTTAAACATAATACACCATCAACAGTGTCAAATTTTGCAGTTGTAAATTTTGTAAGTAGCAGTGTAAATTTTACGATTAACAATGTAAACTAGGAGTATTTTTTACACATAATTTTACGTTTGCTATGGATCTTAGATTTTGTAAAATATATTTTGTAGGTCTTTTTGTTAATAAAAATAAAAAATAAGAAGTCAAAAACCTCCTCCCAACCTACTTTTAACTTCTCCTCTCCATCCATCAAATTAGAAAATGCGTTTTGAGAGAATGAGTTCTGGACTTTATTCCCCAAACAACTAGAATTGGAAAAAGAGAATGGGAAAAGTAGAAAAGCTGGTGGTCAAACATCTCCTACGTAAAACAACTTAGTGAAATTCACTAGCTTAGAACTCGTAAAATTCACAAGCATATTGTTCAAAAAAATAATACTATTAAGAATTTTTTCAGTTTTAAAAAGTTCACAAAAAATTATGTTAAGATTTTTTTAAGGAATAATTTTTTTAATTCAATACTTCCACCACCATTGGCGGCACAAAAGTTTTTTATTTATTTTTTGATAACTCAAGTATTCGGCAGTGTACGCCCACCTCGACTAGTCTTAGGGGACTAATTCTATCGTCCACTTGGAGCAAAACCCCATATGGACTGGACACCACAAAAAATTTATAAATTTTCACTCCCAAAAATCTCCAAAAACTATTGAGAATCTTCTCATCATTTTTTGGTAGTGGTAGACTGGAGGGGGTGGTTGTGAATAGAAGCATTGAAATGTAAAATATTGTCAATTTTGAGTAATAAAATAGCCTCCTAAAAAATATAATGTCATAAAATATTTACCACTCTAATTGATTATTGCATTAAAATGATATAGTTACCAACTTACCATGAGTGCACCGATAATACTTTCATAGAGTACCCATGAAGTATATCAATCATTACCGAAGCGTGGAGGGGTAATCTTCCGATTGATTGAAGTGGAACTTAGGTGTTCTTTTTTAAGATTGTAAAAGAATCCGTGGGAATAAGGCTAAAAAAAGTGGAGCGGCCAGTAATTAATCCATCTCGTTATTATCTAGTATAAGCCCGGCCCGAACCCGGCCCGGCCCGGTGTATGTGCACCCCTACTAGGGCTGTCCAGCAGATCGCCCAATCCGTTCAATCCGCGCAAACCGTCCAAACCGATCCGTCCGTTTATTCAGAACGAAAAGTAAACATTCGTGCGTAATGAAAAACGAAAAGAAAAATGAGACATAAGATATTAGTGGAAAATCTCAACGCGAGGAAAAATCACGTGAGTCACACTAGTCCACCATGTCATAGATTTGGCCACAAAAATTTGTAAAGGTAACCATATGAATTTATAAAATAAAACACCACAAAAATCATATCTCGGGCCACAAAGGTTATGTAAAAGCATTTATGGTGGAGGAGTTTTGCTAGTTTCAAAGTCATTGCTTTGATATGGCTTTGTACTGGGGATGCTATACAAACCACATGAGGCTTATCGCCGTTCACGGCCATATCCAATCCCTCGCTGTGTTTCTTTCACAAAGTGTGCCCATCCCTATGAAGAGAGTACTATGGGAGAACTTCAATGGCTGAAATCATTTCCTTATCCCACAAAAACTCTGAATGATAAAGACAATTAGTCTACAGCTATATATATAACACAACAAATCATCTACGGCACGTCTTTCATTTAGTAAAATTGCAAAACCTACCAAATCATTTAAAAGATAATGTTTTTTATGCAAGTACTTAAATCTTTCTTTTTTCTTTTTTGTGGGGTAAAGAAAAAACAAAAATCTTTTGTGAACCAGCTATATCTATAACACAACAAATCATCTACGGCACGTCTTTCACTATGTTTTCTTTTACTCTCCGAGGTTGCAGAAGTTTGGTTTCCGCGATGCGTTTCTATATGGTCGCCGAATTACTTGAGTTTAATTTTTTTCCGCGAACCAACTCTAATTAAACTTATTTCTCGGTGTTCACCTAGGGCTGGCCCATGGCATTTGAGTGCTCTAGGCCCAATCACCAACAACATAGTGGAATAAATTGTCTATCGGAACATAGAATTTCACTATGTTTTTTGTTAGCCTTCAAATTCATCTTTAGGAACATTGTTTTACACTATGTTTTTGGTTGTGTAGAAGTATTTGTAGGCAACCACTTGCCTTCCAACCCATATTCTTCCGATGTGGGATAAGAGCACTTGTGTAAAGGAAGACTCTTGTTCTCAAATCCTCAGTCCCACATCGCCTATTCAAGGGAAACCAACTCAAAGAACATTATATTAATTAATAGTCTACCCCACTACTTATTCTCAAATAATAATGGGCCAAACCATGACTTAGCAAATTGGTTTGAATTAACCTTGGGCTTCTTGGCTCTAAAAAAAGACACTCCTATTCAAACCTAATACCAAAATATTTTGGAGTGCCCCAAATTTTGACATATTTGGGAGTGCCCAAGGCCCAGGCCTCATAGGCCTTGGGCTTGGGCCAGCCCTGTGATCACCAAAGGTATAAGAGTTGAATTTATAGACAAACCACCACCATCTCCAATCTCAGATGTCATTTGATATTGTTGGGGGGTTTGTGCCAAAAATTTATATTGAGCCAATAAATCCAACTAAGAGAACATAGGATTTTTACGTGGTTCGGATAAATTTAGTTTTTAGCCAAATTCCCTACTCCACGGGTAGCCTCCTCCATTAATCATTAATAAATCTCAATGATAACATATATCCCCTTACATATCAAGAAAATCACAATGGATATAGCACAATTATCCATAAAAAAATAATTTACACAAATATCAGATTGAGGCGAGGATATCTCACTTTCTTTAAGGAGATTCAAGCACTCTGCAGCTGGTTGAATTTCGAACAACTAGCCGATGTAGGAGAACTCCCATTTGGCCTATCTCCCCCGGATACAATAGCCCGACTATAAGTAAATTGGCTCGATCCTTCTTTCACAAGTAAATTGAGCCCAAAGCTCCATCATAAAAAAAACACTCTTTCATTTTATTGGGTAATCTCTCAACAGAATATAGAGATTAAGACAAATATGGAAAAATAGAGAAGTGCCTTGATCACACTGCCTTGGTTTTTCTTCTCTTGGTCAACTAAATGCATTCATGCATTTATAGAAGAAGAGGACAACAGGATACATAGTAGATTTTTGCACAACCACAATGACATAAATTGTGTGGATGATGACATGCATGAGCAATAACTCCAACCCATGTTGCCATAAATATACACGTAATGAACCAATAATTGGTCCTAGACTCCTATCCCTCCATTTCTTTGTCTCTAAGAAAAGAGGTATCACCTCATAGACCAAGTCATCTATAAATTAGTATTTCCAAATGATAATTAAAGTACAAAAAAATCATGTTTTTAGTATTAAAATACTCAAATTTCCAACATATTACTTTTGCATACATTGAAATATCTTTATTTGGAGTCAATGGCAAGTGAGACGTCCTCCAAAATTGACAACCACTTACTAAGATAAATTATAAATGCATATATTGTTGGTGAAATGTTTTATCTGTCTTGTGTAGTCGAGCAAATTGTTGCCTAGAGTACAATTCCGGGTTACTAGAGTGACTTGGTGACGAATGTGTAAGGGTAGTAATTTCAAAAATCTTGAGGGGTTAATAGAAAGGAAACTCCTTCGTAGGTCCATCACTTTTTTGAACAAATCATAACTCTATTTTAAACTTCAGACTTGGATGCCCCCACATCGAATGTGATTCCAATTATTGTTGCAATGTAACAGAAATCTCTGATACATCTCCACAAATACCTAGCAACTGTTTAGACATTTAGCTAGCAATGGCGATATGTCCATGAAAATAACCTAAACGAAATAGAGGGATTTTCACACCTATAAAGATAGGTCCACAGACATAAAAGATCAAAACTAACATCATAGTAGAATACAATCCATATAGATATTTCCCATGGAAAACCCAAAAAACAGAAACCCAAAAACAGATGCAAGATGCCATAGAGAACAGAGGTATATCTGGGAGGGCTGAGAACAGTTGTGGATACAGTGGCAGATCCTAGCATCCCATTGAGATTAGTTTGTTCACCAAGTTGTTCAAACTCAATGTGGACGACCCATCTAAAGCAGTAGCCTTCTCTGCCAATTCCTTCCACTCCATAGCCTTGCTCTTCATTTTCTTCCCCTTTTCTCCTCCCATTACCTTTCTAACAACCTTCTCCACTTCATCTCTCTTCACATCACCATCAATCTCCATCCCCACCTCCCATTCCCTGCAAAGGTATCTGCAATTCGTCTGTTGATCAGTAAAAAATGGCAGACAAATCATCGGCACTCCTGCCGACAAGCTCTCAATAGTCGAATTCCAACCACAGTGTGTCATGAACACCCCGATTGACCGATGGTTCAGGACTTCCTCTTGTGGGCACCACGTTGCTATTAGACCTCTTACTTTGATTTCCCCCACCAATTCAGGTGGCAAAAATGAAAAGTTCAATTCGTCAACCATTACCAAATCATGCCTAATTATCCACAAAAAGTTGTGTTGGCTATTCACAAATCCCCACCCAAGCTCTTCCCATTGTTCTTGAGTCATTGACGCTATACTACCAAAATTGACGTAAATTACGGATCCAAGTTCCTTAGAGTCAAGCCATTTTAGACACTCGGATTCTTCTTTCCACAAATTGTATCCAATGGACTCTGAATCATCTTTCTTTGATAGTTCATTCAAAAGTAACTGAAGTGGGCCTATGGAATACACAGATGGGAACATGGACGTTAAAGTGTTCAGCAGATCCTGCTCCAACGCATCAAATGTGTGGAGAATGATTGCAGAAGCTTTTGAAGAAATCTGGGGTGCTTCCATGCAGAACTCAAAATCTTGATCGTTTGGCTTCGTGGTGCGCACATTGCTTGGAAGATCTTTCAAACGGATATCTTTCATTCCCGGAATCCAATCTATGACGGTATCTAGGTACCCATTTGTTAAATAGCTGGCATCTGCGCCCACGAGGAGGAATATATGAGCAGACACACATGTGATATTCCACGTAACTAACCACGCACAAAATGAGTTTCAATTGGTTATCAGCGGAGACCATATTTTCAGGTTATAAGCATTCACAAGTGTTTTGTAAAACCAAAAAAAGTTAGGTTATCCCACATCGGCTGTGGAAGGGGCCGGTGGTCAGTTTATAACTGTGAGGGAAAGCCTCACTCATTGAGCTAGCTTTTGGAGTGGGAGAGGCCCAAGACCACCCATCACTGGTATTAGAGCCCAGGTTTACAACAGTCTCTGCCCAATACTCCATGGGAGAAACGGGTTGACGGACATCCAACTCAGGCCCCGATGTGTGAGGGAGAGATAGTTGGGTTATCCCACATCGACTGTGGAAGGGGCTGGTGGTCAGTTTATTACTGTGAGGGAAAGCCTCACTCCGAGCTAGCTTTTGGAGTGGTAGAGGCCCACAAGACCACCCATCAAAAAGGAAATCAATGAAGTATACGTACCAAGGTCAATGGAAAATTGGTTGATTTTGATCACAAACATTTTGCATTTTAAAATGTGGAAAACCTTTTCCTGTTCATCAACACTACCATACGGTACCAATGTCCCCCACCACTACCAGTACTCATATTCCAAGTCATTAACACCATAACTTTCAACAAATGAGGCATGCTACAATGCACACCCCACCATATGAGATTTTGTGGCTTTAAATCTGAGTTTTGTGGCACCAAATATGAGATAATATGAGATTTTGTGACACCAAATATGAGATTTTGTGGCTCCAAATATGAGATGGCATACAGTATGCACCCCATCCAAATGGACGGCTGAGATTGCGCCACGTATGACGTGTGGGAATTTGTGTATATCGATATGAGATTTTGTGGCTCCACATATGAGATAGTGTGTATATCGATATGAGATTTTATGGACTCCAATATTTATTGTTGTGATTACCGATATGAGTGTTTGTGGCTCTAAATATGAGATTTTGTGGCTCTAAATATAAAATTTTGTGGCTCAAAATATGAGATTTTGTGGCTCTAAATATGAGATTTTGTGGCTCCAAATAACAAGTCGCATTACTGTAGCATTACTGTAGCAATCCGCATGGGTCCAAATATGAGATTGTGTGGCTCCAAATATGAGATTTTGTGGACATATATGAGATTTTGTGACTATTCATATGAGTGTGCATACCATATGCACTTCGTATCTCCAGCCACAAAATCTCATATTTAGAGTCACAAAATCTCATATTTTGAGTCACAAAATCTCATATTTTGTAAGTGCACATTGTAGCATTACCCTCAACAAATATATCTTTTCGCTGAAAAAAAAAAAAAAAAAGGTGATAGTCTCATACAGATATGGTAAGTGCCGAAATATGTATATTTAGGCATTCCAAACTATACTTTTTCAGGGCGCCTTGTGTGAATGGTGTGTTTGCACCGAGCAAATTCGGGCCATGGATTCCAAGATACAGCCTCGGATAATGCACGGATTTTGTTTTTCCATCTGACATGCTTTTAATGAGGAAAGAGAGAGTGTATTGATCTAAGCCGTTGGATCTCCGAAGCCACGGACCGTATTTGCTCGGTGCAAACCCCACATTCACGGAGGGGCTGTGAATAAGTATATCTATAGTTAGCCTCCTCTATTTTATGGCTTAGACTCGGAAAACCGAAAATTGATGTGAGGATACAGAAAAACTTGAGGAGGTTTGTGCAAGTGATGAAGTGGCTTTGCTAAGACTATTCCCATTGACTTTGAGAGAGAATGCTAATAATTGATTTCATTCTTTTAACTCAGTGTCGATTGGTACATGGGAGGAGATGCAAAAACATTTTTTCAAGTATTTCTCCCCAATGTACGAGACTCATATGTTATTATGAAAAGTCTCAAATTTTTATCAACCAGAGGAAGAGTCTTTTGCGCATTTGTTGGTGGCTGTTTAGACGTCCTATTTTTTTATTGGTCACAGCATAACTGTGAAATAATACACCTTATATGCATTTTCTGTAACGGTATAAATTCTACAACGCGTCAGTTTGTAGATAAGATGTATGATGGTGCATTTTTGGATAAAACGTCCACCGAAAGTTGGGATTACTTTGATGAATTGGCTGAACAGTCACAATCTTGGGTGTTTGCAATATAAATTTTGAGGATGCCAACTTAAATGCTAGGGAAGAAGAGGAAATAAAGCAACTTGTTGAAAATGAGGGGTTGATTTAGGATTGGAAACAGTTTTGAAGGTGGAATGGAGTAATGACCATAATGTCCAATGTTCTCCTCAAGAATTCTACTTGTACACTTGATATGCCTTTCCATGCAAACCTATCATGGAATCATTGCGGGAAATCTTCCAATGTCCAATTGAACTTGACAATCAAATCCTCCCATCCATTGATGAAGCCAACACTCATATTTAGTATCCACCAATATAATATCTTCCTAGAGTAGAAGTGTAGATAGGACCGATTGATTTTCTTAGTGTTGATGATTTTGACTTGGTTTACCATTCACGTTTAGTAGATCTTGTCAACAGTTTGGAAATTGATTTGGTTCAAATAATATGTTTTTTGGAACTTAAAATTCTGAGGCAACTTATGCAATTGAGGTACTCTTATCTGATCTTGTGGCATGGCCAAATTCAATTCTTGACCAAGTGATTTTAGTGGAGTGATAAGTTCAGGGTAATTGCTCTTCATAGTGTTGAAGTTTGAAATATAGTGTTGTTGAAGTTTGAAGTTTGTGCAAGTGTGGCACGTATAGTTTTTCTTCTTGTCCTTTTAATTTCTTATTTACTATTTTTTTTTTCTCGTAGTTTTGTTTGTGTCTTCTTTTTGCTTTGTTTTGGGCTAACGTGCAGGTTGCTTGGTTTTAAGTTCGAGGTTGTTCTTCGTCCACGTATCTTTGATAATCTTGCCATCGTCCACTCTTGAGGTTGCTCTCGTTCAAGTTGGGGGGCATGCTCTCCACATTCTTTCCATCTGGATTTTTAGTTTCGTCATGAGGTGATATCTCCCCATTCCCTCCATCTTTATGTCTTTATATTCCTTTCATGGTGATTTCAATGTGGACATTGAATAGTTCAAGTTGGGGGAGGGATCACTTTGTTCTTTGTGCATAGTTAGAGTCATAAAAATGAAAAACAAAATTAAAATTAATTTCATGAAAAATGAAAAAAAAAATTGTTGGATTCTTTTTTCATTGGACCTGAGACTTGTTGAGATTGGAACTTGATTGATTGAGTTTGAGATGTGAGAGTCATTGGCATGATATACTACTTGTGGGATTATAGTTCTTTTTCCTCGCCTATCGAGAGAAACTTATATCATGGCACTTACTTTTAGCACTTATTGCACTTCACGTATACTTGGGCTTTAGTTAATTGTGAGTTTCGACTTTTTTGTTTTTTATTGCTTGTTTAGTGGAGACTTATGTCAATTGAGAACCTTACCTTTCCTTGGGGTGGTGTCAGATAAACTCTTATTGTCACGAAAGAGAAAATTCGTTATTGATCTCATTTTATTAGTTGTTTTGTGTTGGGAACTTATTACATTGCCTATTTATCTTGTGGATTTGGAAAGTTGCATGGTCGTGTCGCCCCCAGGAGATGATCATAGGCAATTTTAATTCCTAGTTCGTGTGTTTTTTTTCATTCACTTACCCCTTGTGAGCCCATTTAAGCTTTTGATATTAAGCCTTTTCTTTTTGAGCTCCACCATCCATATTGTGTCTTCAGAAAGGCTAATTAGTCACGTGTGGGTCATTATTGAAAAAAAAAATACAAGTAAATGTAATTAAAAATTATAGTTGATTGATGGTAGTATTTCCTAGTTGATAAAAAAAAAGTGTACAAAGTTGAAAAATAATGAAACCAAAATTGAATGAAAAGGAAGAAACCAAATCACTTCTCAAAAAAAAAAAGAAGAAAAAAGAAATAGATACTTTCTCCTGTTGTGGGATTGACTTGGAGGGTAGGAAAGAGAGATGTGGTAAAGTTGGGGGAAAAAAAAACAGAGAGATAAAGAAAGGGCATATAAATTGTTAAATTTGCCTATGGAGTTGTTGTTAGCCTATTCTCACACACTTGTTGTTTTACCCTAACCTTGATACACATTCCTTTACCCAATGTTATAACTAAAATTGAAGTCCTATTTGATCTTAGGGGCGATAGGTTGTGGATTGATGGATAGCGAAAGTCCCATTTTTTGATATTCTGTTTATTAGATGAGATATTGTTTTCACCATATATTAATCTTTTTTTTTTGTGTCATTGTGTGGGGACTATTTGGCTTTCATGCTTCGTAATTTACTTTCACCCACACACATTGAGAGTACATAATATACACCCTATTTCGAGTGAATTCATTTCTTGTGTGTATGATACTGTGAGTGCCATGGCTTAGTCCTGAGAGGGCTTTCAGTTGTTTTTCACTTGCTACCGAGGCCCTAGTTCACACACGCTACGTGTAAGTGCCATGGCTTATTTCTATACTTGATAGACTCTAGAACTGCTTATTCCTTTTTTGTCTTTGCAATGCTTCATATTCTTTACTTGAGATGTCGATGAGTTATCTTGCATGCTTTTGAGTTTCATGTGAAAAGGTTTAACAATGTTAGTGGCTGCTCATTACTGATAACTCCCACAAGACTTCACTCATCCTAATAGGGCTGCCTAAGGGTTTTTAAAAGGCTTGTTGCATTCGCTTAATTCAATCGTGAGTCCTACGAAAGTGTCTTAGCTTAGGTTTGTTTAGTTACTTGATTTTGTCCTTGTCTTTGTATGTCCTTTGTGCTTGTTTACACCTAAATTTGACAAATTTAGTCACAGGCCATGAGTAATGGCCAAAAGGGATAAGTTGGGCTCTATGGGCCTGATAATGAGTGATGTTAGACTGAATTATGATTAACTACCCTTGGGCCATGTTAGCATTAAAGGCCTCATTGGTTTTAAGGATTGACCCACCTTGGTCTACATTCGGTCCATTTTACTCCTTAACTTATCTTTTATTGCCATTTATAATATAAATGAAGATAAAGCAAAGACTTATCCCTAACTTCCCACAAAGTTAGGGAATGTCGTTATGAGATCTTCCCACCTATTTTTCTATATAGCGTGAAAGAGGTAGAGTTGGCTGCGGCCCGGCCTCTTCAGCCGTTGGCCATCCATGTTTCATGGAGAAGAGGTTAGAGGGAAAGTCCATCCAAGAGGCCTGAGAAGTTTGGACTCTTCAGTCATTGGCCTTTACAATTTGGGGGGGAAAGTTGTACTACAGATAGCACAAGGAGCTAACAAACTAGATGAAGTTCATCTTCAACCATGTGACCAACTTCTAGGTGGGAAGCTCAAGATCAAGGCGCCAACAATGGAAACCGTTGGATAATAAATACCAGAATCAAAGAAGGATTAGGGTTTCCTCAACCACAAGCTAACACTTACAAACCCACTCTTCTCGGAGTTTTGCTTAAACGCCTGCCTAGCTTTCGTTCTTTATATTTCCGTGTAGCCCCAACCTTTGTTAATCATTATTCATATAAGTTGGTTTTTATTTTACCTTGTTACGTTCATTTTCCAAAAATGTTTGAAAAATTATAAGTGTGATTCTTCCCTTTGGGTCACACGCAATTGCTACGTTACGAAGTCAGAAGAGGCACACAACCCTCTTACAAAGTTTGAGAAGGCACGAGCCTTTTTCAACATTAGATTGCAATCCAATCTTGGCACTCCCGCACTAAACCGTTCAGGCCTTTGCGGTTATTTGTTACTTTTAGTTGGGGGTGTGATAAGTGCTGAAATATGTTATTTAGGCATTTCGAGCAATACTTGTTAGTGAATTTTTTTTGACATATGATGCTTGTTTAGTTTATTTTGTGTTTTCAGGTCCCTCGTGCTCATTATCCAAAATTTTGGGTAAAAACAAGAATTGGAGGAAATTTGGAGTCAAAGCGCCAAATGTTTCAAGGAAAGATTATTAATTCGTTATTACAAGATGCCCAAGGGACCTTTGATGTAATTATCACATTGAAACCCTACCTATATAATTTCTCATGCCTACCAGCTGTTAGGAGAGGGTTTTTAACGTGGATGAGAGTTCAAGCTGGACAAGGAGGAGTTGTTCTTTCACGATGGAGACTAGACCAATATATTTTAATCAACTAATCAACTTCTTAGGGGTGGATGAAATCCTAAGTAAGTAACTTTAATATTTTTATATTGATTCTAATCAAATATTTGTTATCGAAATGACAGTTGTATAACTTTGAGACTTATTTTTATCATTCAAACTTATTTTTCCTATTTAGTGGTATATGTTTGTTTTCTGAGATTGCAAATACATAGTTATTCAACAATTTTCTTGGTGCATGGAATTACTAATTAGGATAGCCTTTGTTTAGGGAAGACACGTCATGTCTAAATTAATTAGTTCTAGAATCGCGACAATTCGTGCAAACCGAAGATGTTTTCAATTACTTTTAGCGAGTTATAGTTGTTTCGGTAATTGATTCCCCTAAATTGATACTTCCTCCATCCCTTTTTAAGTATGTTGCTTCGTAAATCCAAATTATTAAAAAAAATCATCATTACATCTTTCACATCAATTTACATCCACTTTACACTTTTCATATTAATTTTTACCTCCACTTTAGGGCATCCGCATTTGATCGTTTTACGCCGGTTTAGTGTAAGACTTTACATAGTTAACAACAAATTTCATTATTTTTTTCTCCATTTGACAATTTGAGAGTAATTTTTAATGCCTCAATTTAGTGTCAGACTCCAAAGCATTGTTATCTGCAGCTTGCCCATTGGGTACTTTTTGTGGGACCAAAGAGAGAGGAAGAGGAGAGAGATGGCAAGGGAGGGAGGGAAGGCGTACAAGAGTGAGAAAAGAAGGAGAGAGAAAGGGAGTGTTTTTTTGTCTTTTCTATATTTTTTTACTCCCTCCATCCGGATTTGTTGGTCCGTTTCGGAGATTCTAACTTTTTTTCATTACTTTTTGTGTTTGTTGTTTTCACATCATCAAAAGTAATTTTCTCCTATTTTATCCATTGACTTTTGAAAATGAACAAACATTTTCGGACTTGAAAAAGTATGTTTGTGGACCAACAAATCCGAACGGAGGGAGTAATACTTTAGCAAACACATTAAAAGTTCCTTAACAATGCCAAATGGAACAGTTTTTTCACGTTCTACAT
The DNA here is from genome assembly GCA_963854785.1 of Vaccinium vitis-idaea. Lineage (NCBI taxonomy): Eukaryota > Viridiplantae > Streptophyta > Magnoliopsida > Ericales > Ericaceae > Vaccinium > Vaccinium vitis-idaea. The sequence continues at coordinate 22,784,266 of OY978215.1, forward strand.
AACAACCCTCTAACACATAATTTTTAGGTTCTACTTTTAACACTTTGTGTCATATAACAAACATCTTTTAAGAGTTCCAATGTGGATGCTCTTACAAAAGTATCATCTACTTTTACTCATTAATTATTTATCCACTAACTTTTCAAAAGCACAAAATAATAGTTGTACAAACATTTACCCATTAACTTTTCAAAACACACGTACTAAGGTACAACTCTAAATGAAAATGTCAACACCCTTAGATTTTTTTCAAATTATTTAATTCACCATTTTTCTTACTTTTAATTACTTAGATATTTAATAACTCAAAATCATACCTCTTTTTCTCGGATTAATTTAGAAATTTAGTTGGAATAGTTGCTATTTGGCCTCATAATCCCTGAACGATATTAAGAATATTTACCACTATTCGTTTGGTTAGCAGTAATTGTTTTGTTTTATTAATTTTTTTCATCATACGGTAAAACAGCGAAGTGCGAACAACGAAGTTATAAAGATCATACCTTTCAATGGAGTAAGCCCTTTTTCCAGTAGATTACGAAACTGATAAAAGCCCATGAAACCACAAGCAGACATAGTGAAGAACACTACAACAGGGATACCCAGCTCTTCACCAGCTGCGATAGTGAAACACAGAAACCCATCTGAGATAATACATGTAACCGGAGGCACGTCTGATGCGAAAGCAGTAGCACTGTCATTGAGCTTGGAAACAAGGCTCAGAAACGGCGCAAGGACGTTCCTTCTCATGGATTGACAAAGAGAAGGTATGTCTTGGGTGGCATCAGCATCCGTAGGAGGCAACCCATCCGGAATCGTTTCGAACCGGAAATCTGGTAAGCCATCGAGAGAATTCGGTCCTCTGGCTTTGAGGTAGCGTTTGTGGTTGTACTCTGTGTTGACAAAGGTTATATAAAAGCCTTTTTGGTGGAGCAGCTTTGCTAGTTTCAACATCGCTTTCATATGGCTTTGAAGTGGGAATGGTATACAAACCACATGAGGCTTACCACCATTCACGGCCATATCCAATCCCTCTCTGTGTTTCTTTCACAAAGTGTGCCCACGCCTATGAACTATGAAGAGAGTACTATACTACTATGGGAGAACTTCAATGACTGAAATCATTTCCGTATCCCACAAAAACTCTGAATGATAAAGACAAATAATTGTACTCAATCTTTTATTTTTATTATTATTATTTATTTTTTTGGGTAAAGAAAAACTCAGATTTTTGTGAACCTCGATGTACGTTTTCTTTTTTTACGCTTCGAGCTGGATCCGCGGGACGGCCAGTTGACCGGAAGACTTGCCGATCCGCATATTCTGGATGCTTTAGTCATAGTTTAACAACAGACCAATAATTCTAAGGGAGACCTTCGAAAAAATAACTCAAGACTTTTTTTTTTTTTTTTTGGTTTAACCCAAGCTAATTGATTTTGATGGATCATAATTGAAGCTTCCTTATACCTTGTACACTTGACAAAATGACTTGTCAAAACCTTTAGCAATAGTAAGTTATAGGACTCGAAACCTCTGCAGTTGAATCTCGGCCGTTCATCTCAACAATTATTGGTTCAAATTTGTTAAAATATCTTACCTATAAGATACTAGTATTGACAAATTTGGACTATTAAAAACATTTTGAATTTTTACGATGACTTGAATTGTCCTTAGAAGTAAAAGCCACCCACCACTCCGGCAGCAGGTCTCCTCCTTTGGTGATCTACGTCAGCAATTGTTTGACAATAACAACCTGCATTGACCGTCGCAACTGTATTAATTTCCTGCTATCACTTGCTATGTTTTCTTTTACTCTCCCAGGTTGCAGAAGTTTGGATTCTTCTATGCATTTCTCTGCGGTAGCCGAATTGCTTATAGTTTCATTTTCTTCCGCGAACCAACTCTAAACTTATTTCTTTGTGATCACCAAAGGTGCAAGAGTTGAATTTATAGACAACAACCACCATCTCCTATCTTAGATGTTATTTGATTATTTTGGCATACATTGAAATATATCTATTTAGAGTCCGTGGCAAATGAGACGTCCTCCAAAAAGTTTGCGATCACTTTCTGAGATGAATCATAAATGTACACTTTTTTGGTGACACGTTTTATTTGTCTTCTGTAGTCACGCAAAATTGTTGCCTAGAATACGGTTCCCAGTTACTAGAGTGACTTGGAGATGAGTGTGAGAGGTAGTAATTTCAAAAAGGCAAAATTTATTGGGCGGACAATAAAACACATTATGACCGGTCATAATGTGTTTTTATTATCCGCCCAATGGGTGGACAGTAGAAAGATCTTTTCAAAAATCTTGAGAGGGTTTATGATTATCATTACATTGCATTCTTTAAATTAAAGAACTTGGCTCATAGCTCCATCACTTTTTTGAATAAATTATAACTATATTTTAAACTTCACACTTCGATGCCCCAACATCGTATATGATCCAAATTATTATTATAATGTAACAGAAAGGTCAGATACATCTCCATAAACACAATACGTATATAGACAGTTGCCTAGCAATGGCGACAAGTCCATAAAAATAACCTAAAAATAAAGATGGGTCCACATACACAAAATTAAAGATCAAAACTACCAAGTGGAGAGTTTGTTCACCAAGTTGTTCAAATTCAGTGTAGATGACGCATCTGAAGCAGTAGCTGTTGGAAAAAACTTGATTTTTATCATTTTTAATTAATTATTTAAGTGGGTCCTACACATCCACGTGGCCGGCACATATCGTTGTGTTCGTTTTAGTTAGGAGAATAAGTTCGAACCATTGGTTGGCTAAAATCAAGTTAAGGTGAATGATAAATTGATCTTGAAAGTGCCTACATAAACATTGGTAGAAAGGGGAAAAAATGCGTTGTCCCACATTGGTGAGGCACGACAAATTCATTGGGTATATGTATCCCAAGTTGGGCTTAAAGGGTTGGACAAAGTGGGCTTTGGTCCATATATCATTCGGCCATCCGGCCGGGTTGGGTTGGGTCATTAGATGAAATGGGCTAGGCCCCAAGTCGTTTATTTCTTTTTACAGACCCAACGTGATAATTTATTTTCCTCTCCTACCAAAAAGCATTGTGTCCGAAATATTTTTTCCCTTTCTTGTGCATCTGTTCGCGAGCCAGCAACAGTCATAGAACATGACTGTTTGCTTCCAACAAGTTGCGTCTGTTCGCTTCTGAACTGATGCGTCCGGTGACTGTTCAACTCCGAACACTCACCTCTATCTCTTTCCGTACGGGTGCTTCTTTCACTATAAATAGGACCCTCCTCTTCTTCATTCATTCACATTTTCATTTGCATTCATTCTGCACTTACTGCATAAAAACTTCTGAGAGTTCTGCGTGGTTTCCTGGTTCGCCTACCAATCAGATTGTTGTGCTGCTTCCGACCGGTGAAAGTCGGGTATTCCTGGGAGGCAAACGCCCAAGTTCTCCATCAGCACCATAGTGGAGGGTGAATTTGCCTTAAGGAAAGAGTATCCAAATACTCTCCTCGACTCAAAACGTCTATTGCCAATTTCCGGTGTACTGAAATTGGTTCAGTATGATTTCTTATTGCTAACAATTTCTTATTTGTTTTGTCTTATTTTTGTTTCCAGTATTTTTGAAACCGAGTTTCCAACAGTAGCCTCCTCTGCCATTTCCTTCCACTACATAGCCTTACTCTTCATTTTCTTGCCCTTCTCTCCACTCAAAAGCGGTCTAACAAGCTTTTTAACTTCCTCTCTCTTCACGTCACTAACAATCTCCAACCCCACATCCCATTCAGTACAAGTATATCTACAATTTGTTTGTTGATCACCAAAATACGGCCAACAAATCATTGTCACTTCCGCAGACAAGCTTTCAATAGTCGAATTCCACCCACAGTGAGTAAAAATTTGCCTCAACAGATCGGTTGTTCAGGACTTCCCCATGTTGGCTCCATGCTACTATTATAACTCTTTCTTTGACACTTTTATGCAACCATGTATTTCTTGGTTGCAAAATAATCTTATGTTGGTCGCAATAACTTTTTCTTTAACACTTGTATGCAACTAGATACATTTTGGTCGCAAAATGAGTTTATGTTGGTCGCAGAAAGCTTTCCCGCCAGTGGGAAAGTTTGGCGCCAAGTAATAAGCGATTGTATTTCGGTGACCAGCTCTAATGGTCGCTAGTTGTAACAACTTTCCACTATTAGCGACAAGTAGCAAATAGTCGCTAAAAACCATGTTAAAAGTGACCAAAATTTGTTAGTCACAAAAAATTAGTCGCTAGCTAAGCAATTTCTTATAGTGTTCTTATTTACACCACGTTTTTTCAGAGAACAGAAAATTGGCTTTGAGAGAGAGAAAAATAGATCTCATTGGAGTCCACAATCAGGTATGAGATTTTTTTGTAACAACCAGCCTCAGCTGACCTGCTAACTCTCAGCCTAACCACGTGGCTCAAAAGATTAACCTCAAGGTATATAATAGTTGGTTGAGTTACGTTATATACTCCATCTACTTTTCCCAATTCCCCGATGTGGGATTGTTGGGCTCTTACGTTTTTTGCGTGTAAGTTATGCGTAATTTTGTTGGATGGCATGTATGTTTTTTTGTTAGTAAAGAAAGGGGTGTACCTTGATAGTATATGGTAAGTATAACTTTGGAAGATGTTGTGCATATTTATGATGCATTAGTGTTTTTTTGTGCATTGTACCAATTTTTTTTACTCATTAATTTAGCATTTTTATGGTATAGTTACATATTTTCTTGTTGAAGTTAGGAATAGGGGTGTGCAGTACACCCCAAAATAGTTGCACATTTTTTCCATGAGTCAACCATTTTTTTGGTAACCAAAATTTTTGTTGCCAAATTTTTTGAAGTGTGCACCATAAGTCTTCTCATTCGGGTTCATTTGGATTGCTACTAACGAAATATTTTTTATTATGTAACTCAAAATCTATCATTTGATTCATTCATCCATATATTGACTAGCGGATGCCCTTTATCGTATCAATAAGCAGAAAAGTTTTGAGAGTTTAACATGTTCTAAAAAAATAAGTGAGAACTTTATTCCAATTAACAATAATAGTACGTACCTACATATATATATATATATATAGGATCCCGTTCTACTAAGGACTCCCTCAAACTCGTAATTTGCGGACCTCATGGATCGGGGTCGAATCTCGACGATCCGAACCGCTCAATATGTTTAAAACGTGATTTTAAGGGTCACCGCATATATCTATAGTAAGATACATGGTATAAGTTAATTCTTATCACATTGGAATATATAAAGTCCTCTCAGACTTGTGATTCATTCTCTAGATTTATCTATGCAATCCTATAAAAGGACATCATTTGTTATGGTTTAAGGAGCAATCAGTCAATCACAATTAACTGCAATTCATATCGTACTATCAACGTTTTCCGGTAAAGTTCTTGTGTGTAGGAGCTCTGTACGGCTCTACCCTACATCTCCAAAATATATTTGTTTTTATTAATTTATTTATTTGCTTCCGCTGCCCCAAAAAAAAAAAACAACATAAAAACATTTTCAGATTGTAACGATTACATTACCTGTCCTTTGCAATCCATACTGCTGATAAGCCACCTACCACCTCCGGCAGCAGGTCTCCTCCTTTGTTGATCAACGTTGGCGATTGTTTGACACTAACAACCTGCAGTTACCGTCACAAATATATTTTCCGCTATCACTAACTATGTTTTCTTTTACTCTCCTAGGTTGCAGAAGTTTAGTTTCTTTGATGCATTTCTATGCGGTCGCCAAATTGCTTGAGATTCATTTTTTTTCCGCAAACCAACTCGGAACTTATTTCTGTGTGATCACCAAAGGTGCAAGAGTTGAATTATTAAACCACCGCCATCTCTGATCTCAGATGTCATTTTATTTTTTCAGCATCCATTGAAATATCACTATTTGGCGTCCGTGGCAAGTGAGACGTCCTCCAAAATTTGCAACCATTTACTGAGATAAATCATAAATGTACACTTTTTTGGTGACATGTTTTTATCTATCTTGTATAGTCACGCTAAATTGTTGCCTAGAATACGGTTTCCAGTTACCAGAGCGACTTGGTGATATATGTGTGAGGGATAGTAATTTCGAAAATATTGAGAGGTTTATGATTAACATAACATTGCATTCATTGCATTAAAAGAACTTGGCTCATAGCTCCATCACTCTTTTGAACAAATCATAGCTCTGTTTTACAATTCACAAGATGCCCCAACATCAAATATGATTCCAGTTTTTATTAAAATGTAACAGAAATCTGTCATACAACTTGACGCATCGGAATTCACAAGAGAATAGTTAGCGTATTATTCCAAACGAGATAGGTTCTCAAATCCACGAGAGTTCTTGAATCCATAACAGAGAAATTAAACTCAGAATTTTTATCGATTAAAAGCTGTCGAAATAAAAAAAAAATTACATACCCTTTTATAGGGAAACCCTAGCAAACCCTAGCAAATACTACTAAAAATTAAAGTATCTTAGAAATTAGGAAAACTTCCAAAAATGAAAACTAGAAAGAAAAATAAGATATTCCCAGTTGGAATCAACGTAAACATGATTATATGCTACGAGTAATTCGTAATCTAAATATTTGCTAAAATATAATTGAAGGCCTAAACAAAGAAATTTTGCTGAAATCCATCGCAATTCTGCTTCAGCCCGCCAAGTTTGGACCGATTCCAATCTCGTCAATAAATTACCGATTTTAGCAATTTTCAATTAAAAGTTTTTTAGACCACTGAGGCTTCGATCGGTCTAGCTGATCATAAAATTGGGCCATTACACGTTCTACATTACAGCTCTATAAACACAATAAGTACTTAGAGATTTACCTAGACATGGTGATTAGTCCATAAGAAAACAGATGCAAGATGTCATAGAGGCATAGAGAACAGATGTATATCTGGGAATGCTGAGAACAGGTTGTGGATACAGTGGCAGATTCTAGCCTCCTATTGATATTGACAGTTTGTTCACCAAGTTGTTCAAACTCAATATAGATGACCCATCTGAACCAGTAGCCTTCTCTGCCAATTTCCTCCACTCCATAGCCTTGCTCTTCATTTTCTTCCCCTTCTCTCCACCCATTAGCTCTCTAACCACCTTCTCCACTTCATCTCTCTTCACATCACTATCAATCTCAAACCCCACCTCCCATTCAGTACAAGTATACCTACAATTAGTTTGTTGATCACCAAAACACGGCCAACAAATCATAGGCACTCCCGCTGACAAGCTCTCAATAGTCGAATTCCATCCACAGTGAGTCAAAAATGCCCCAACTGATCGGTGGTTTAGGACTTCCTCTTGTTGGCACCAAGCTACTATAAGACCTCTTTCTTTGATTTGCGCCCCCAAATCAGGCGGTAAAAATGTAGATTCATCACCCATTACCAAATCAGGCCTAATTATCCACAAAAAGTTGTGGTGGCTATTCACAAGTCCCCACGCAAACTCTTCTACTTGTTCCTGGCTCATTAATGCTATGCTACCGAAGTTCAAGTAAATAACGGAACTGGATTCCTTGGAATCAAGCCATTTGAGACACTCGGATTCTTCTTTCCATAGATTGTATCCGATGGACTTTGACTCATCTTTTTCTGATATGTGATTCAAAAGTAACTGAAGCGGGCCTATGGTATATATGCATGGGAATATGGTTGCTAAAGCATTCAATAGATCCTGCTCCAACGCATCAAAAGTGTGGAGAATGATTGCTGAAGCTTTGGAAGACCTCTCGGTTGCTTCCATGGTGAAGTTAAAGACTATATCGTTTGGATCCGTGGTTCTAATACAACTTGGAAGATCTTTCAAGCGAATATCTTTCATTCCGGGAATCCAATCGATGATGGTATCGAGGTACCCATTTGTTAGATAGCTTGCATCTGTGCAAAAATAATAATATTTGAGAATCGAAACATGCATGTTATTTTCATTACAATACCAAAATAAGGACTCAATTACGTGCTTTAATCTAACTACATGAGCATGCATAGATTCAAACACAACAAATACAAAATGTACCTTTCAGTGGAGTAAACCCTTTTTCCAATAGAGCACGACACTGATAAAACCCCATGAAACCACAGGCAGACAGAGTGAAGAACAGTACGACGGGGATACCAAGCTCTTCACCTGCTGTGATGGTGAAACTCAAAGTCCCATCAGAGACAATACAAGTAACCGGAGGCACGTCCGATATTCCAGAAGCACTAACGTCATTGATCTTGGAAACAAGGCTCAGAAATGGCGCTAGTGCATTCTTTCTAATGGATTCACCTAAAGAAGGCATGTGTTGGCTGGCATTAGCATCCGAAGGAGGCAACCCATCGGGAATTGTTTCGAACCGGAAATCAGGCAACCCATCAAGAGAATTCGGTCCTCTGGCATTGAGTAAGCGTCGGTGGTTGTACTCTGTGTTGACGAAGGTTATGTGACAGCCATTATGGTGGAGGAGCTTTGCTAGTTTCAGCAATGCTTTCATATGGCTTTGCGCTGGAAATGGTATACAAACCACGTGAGGTTTATCTCCATTCACTGCCATAACCAATCTCTCTGTTTCGTTGAAAGCAAAACTAACTTCTTGAATCGAACTGCAAAGGGTCTAAATCATGTTGCAGATCTCAGAAAAAGATTACGGTATATATTAATCGTAAGCAATGAAAACAGCTAATACAGAAGTTAATTTTTTTTTTATAATCGAAAGTTGTATACTCCGTCGACAATGACATATATGTATTTTTTTAAATTTTGGCTTATCTACTACTAAGACACGTGTTTAATAAAACAAAAACCTAAAAGCATCCAATCTTTGTTAGTAGGCATTTTGGTTTGTAGTGCCCAATTGTCATAAAGGGTGTCTGTATTTTAGCGTGTGGGCCAAAGAGACAACGGGACCGTACCTTTTTCTGCATTAGTCCAACTTTTGAATATTATGTATTTTGGTTTTTTAGTGCCCAAGATGTAGCTTTTGAACTTGGGGCCATGATTTATCAAAACAAAAAAGTTTACGCACAACACACTCACATAGGGGTCCCACCCCTATGTGAATGTGTTGTGTGGGTGTTGTGTGTGTAGCATTGCTCTTGTAAAAAAAAAAGTATCCATCTGAAAATATTTTGGTGCAAATAAGGTATGGCTCACGTGATATTTGTGTGGAAATATGGGTATGAGTGGCGTGGTATCCATGCGGCATATCCGGTTCCAAAAATATAATCAATGGACCGGATTGAAAGACACCGTTTTTTTTTTCCTCTCTTTTTTTAAATCTGCTCGGAATTCAATCCGGACCATCGGTTGCATTTTTTTATGGCCCGGATATGCTGCACGGGCCCAATTAAAAATTGGTCTTTACTCAATGCTTTGTGGGATCTCTTTTGGAAAATATTTTTATTGTTTAATAATGAGACGAACACAAAAGACAGTAGTAAAAATGAATCACTTGTACAGGGATAGAAATTTATAAAAGAGGCTTCCATACTTGGTGAGACTTAATAAAAGGAACGTTTTTTTTTTTTTTTTTTAAATTATTTTTCCCATACAAAATGCAACACGGCAGTTGCTGCTGTAGTATGGTAAGAGAAGAATTTTTTTTTTTTAAAAGGTTGGTGTTGGCTCCCGCCTGCGTGCTATTGATTCCGGCTTTAATTTGAGCCAATCTATACAATCCTCCGACTATAACCTACCCGTAGAGAATGGGATTGGACCCCACAATTAGTCGGTCCAATTATTTAAATCCCGAGCGTTCAAAAAACACAAGCAACATTTTCATTTTACGTGGCCTTTTTGTTTCTTTGTAGACATTTTCCAACTTTGGTTGATATTATATTACTATCTGAGTCATCCATGATCCCTCCCAAACACCCCCTTCAAATCAAGTCAATTCGCATTCACACATTAATTAAAATATGCAAAATCCTAAAATATTTTCCAACGGAAAAATCATCCACCAGCTTACACCATCTTTTTCTGATGTGTCTGGTTTTTGTGTGCTTTTGTTGTGTTCATACTTCAGATGCTCCCAAAACAAGCAACGTAAAACTACTTATGAATCATAATGTTTCAATTACCTCTTGCTTTCAGTAATTATCCCATGAAAAATCAGTAGAGCAACAAGAACCACTAATCTGGGGAAGAGTCCGTGGTAACTGGCCTGTTTACCAAATTAAATCAGTTCTTATCGATAAGAACTTTTAGTGACTGATAGATGCTGGTATGTGGTGTATGAAAGTAGAGTTTGGTTCCTTTCTGTATTTCATGGTTTCTCTAGAAGTAAACAAGGGAATTGAAGATAGTTAAACTTCAACAAGGGTTACAAACCGATCAAACTTAAGGTTACGATGGATAAGGAAATTACATTACTCCTACTCCTAGAAAGTACTGTAAAGTACAAGAAACTAAAAATTGACAAAAGAAAACCCTTTGGGCGATTGATCGGGGCTTCAAATTGTTGTAAATGACTGGTATTTATAGGCTTCTTCGTCTCTTTTGAATTTGAATCTTCAAGTAGTTTCCCTCTTGAATTTGAACCAGTAATTTATCTCCTTGAAACAAGGAACTGATTGCTTGAATAAGTTCTTCATGAAACTGCCATTGTCTTGCTCCAAACAAGTAACTACCCTTTTCTTGATTCAAACATATTTTGTTCGTTGGCTGCCACGCGCTGAAGAAAAATTCTTTTAACTAGTGGTTGCCACATGTTTTAACCTTATCGATAAACACAAGTTAATTTTAAAATATGTATCAAACAAGCGCCTTTCCTTGAGAGTGGATGCGCGGGTATTTTGAAGAATAATGTCACTAACGTACATACCCTACAAGACGGAGGAAAGAATTTTCATTAAAAAAAATTGGATACTGGAACAGTTTGTATAATTGTATGTAATAGTAGATAATTTAAAGTTTTAAATGCAAATTGTTCATGCAATTATTGATATTACTCCTATTCATTAATAGTTTGGATCAAAGTTCAAGTCTCGGAGTGGGGTAGGGAGGGTAGAGGTATGGAGAGGAGTCTAACTCGTTTATTTATTTTATGCTTGTTTTCTCTGATACTCTAACTGTGATTAGTGGATGACTAAGTGGCGATTGATTTGATCTAAGGAGAAATTAAAAATGGAGATTAAAAAATACTATAAAGAAAACCCCACGAATCGAGTTTGAAGCTATCCGGGTTTTTCTAATACTATAACTGTAATTATTGGATGATTAAATAGCGATTGATTTGATATAAAGTGAAGACTAATCATGGTGAATAAGAAAACCCACATATAAGAAAATATGGTTAATTGAACGAAATACCCAGCAATCCAGGTTATCCATAGTTTAACATTTAATAAAGGGAAAATTTCACTTACCTCCCCTGAGGTTTCTGACAAATACAGAGACCTCCCCTGAGGTTTCTGAAATTTCATTGCCCTCCCCTACTTTACAAAGTAATTGGCAGATACCTCCCCTGCCGTTAAAAAATTCCTAACGGTGTTAACTTTGATGGTGAAATGCCGTTAATGCCCTTAAATTCAAACTTTACTTTATTTTTTTTTCCTTGTTTGAGTTTATATTGCATAAAATTTTGAAAGGCGAGAAAAAATAACTAAATTATTTACTTTTTTCTTAAAACTTTCTTTTCTTTGACTCAAACTTCTTATTTTTTTAATTTTTAGTTCCCATAGGATATACTTTTCATTTTGATAATAAAAAAAAAAAAAGTATTAATAATCACTTAAGCCCATTGCTTGCATTGGTAGTTTTATTATTTATTTATTTTTTTACTTTTTTAGGTTTCTTTTTCTTTCTCTAAATCTAAAGCTCTAACTAGACTCCTTTTTCTTCTCTATGATTTTAGATATTCTGCCTATCCGCGCTCTTTTTTTTTTTTTTTTTTGCATTAGAGGTAATATCTAAAAAAAAACTATAAGCATGAAATTTTTTGGATAATTTTTGTAGACCAATTCAAGGATTCCATTGAGAAAAAAATATTTTAATTTTTTTACAAAAGAAAACTCATTAATGCATTATTTTTTGCGTACATAATGCAAATGCAAGGTTCTAAAAATAATGATAGTTGTCCCATAATAATAATAATAATAATAATAATAATAATAATAATAATAATAATAATAATAATAATAATAATAATAATAATAATAATGCATTTATGAGTTTTTTTTTTTTTTGTAAAAGATTAGACTATTGATACTCTTATTTTTATTATCAAATGTAACAATATATCTTATGGGAAGTAAAAAAAATTGTTTTTAAAAAAATAATAATTTGACTCAGAAAAGAAAGTTCCAAGAAAAAATTAAATAATTAAGTCATTTTTTCACGTCATTTAAATTTTTTATGCAATATAAACTTAAATAAGGAAAAAAAATCAAGTTCAAGGGCATTAGGGTCATTTTACCAACAAAGTTAACGCCGTTAGGCATTTTTTAACGGCAAGGGAGGTATCTGCCAATTACTTTGTAAAGTAAGGGAGGGCAGTGAAATTTCAAAAACCTCATGGGAGGTCTCTGTATTTGTCAGAAACCTCAGGGGAGGTAAGTGAAATTTACCCTTTAATAAATTAGCTCACAATAAGGTACACACATTAACGTATTAGAAAAGTAGAGAGAGAAAAAATAATTATTCATTAGGATCGTTATCTGCAGTTTCTCTCAGAATCGCAATCAACACTTATCTCAAAAACCAAGAGAATATGTTTAAAAAGATCTGTACGAACCTATTCGCCACATAATTTCCTAAAAAAAAATTAAGTGTATCGTATCTATGCTTCAATTTGATCTCGCTTGGCTCAAAATATAAAAATTTGGTGAGACCAAAAGTGATGATTTATTATTTTTGTTTTTCTGTCGCATTACACGTACTAGGGCTATAATTTGGATGACTCAAATTTTACCCCATTACAACAATCATTGATAGCTCCACATATAGGAAAATATGGTAAATTGAACGAAATACCTAGCAATCCAGGTTATTCATAGTTAACATTTAATACATTAGCTCAAAATAAAGTACACACATTAACGTATTAGAAACGTAGAGAGAGAAAAAATCATTATCCATTAGGATCGTTATCGTGCAGCTTCTCTCAGAATCGCAATCAACACTTATCTCAAAAACCAAGAGCATATGTTTAAAAAGATCAGTACGAACCTATTCGCCACATAATTTCCTAAAAAAAATGAAGTGCATCTATGCTTTAGTTTGATCTTGCTTGGATCAAAATGTAAAAATTTGTTGAGACCAAAAGTGACAATTTATTATTTTTGTTTTTTCTGTCGGGGTGGTGCTAATGCCAAAACCGTTTTTGTTTGTGTTAAACCCGTTTTTGTTTGTGCCAAAATTGTAGTGCTTAAAAACCTTGTACCATGTGCAAGGTACAAGCCTTTTATGCACTACAGTTTTGGCACAAATAAAAATAGTTTTGGCATTATCATTCATTACACGTGCTAGGGCTCTGCGAACACAAATCAATCACCTCCAAAATAGTAGCAAGAAGCATTGACGTACAACTTGAATTCAAAAAGTAGCAACCTGACTCCAGTAAAGAGGTGCAGCCCCATACCGATTTCACAGATAAAACTAAGATAATGTAGTGTTAAAAACCCGAAACATCAGCAGTAATAGTGTACTCCATATAGATCCCGTGGGTACTGTTGGGTCCCTCCTTATTTTAATTTTTTGTGGAGGCCCAATAATTTGGGAAAATGACCAGAAAATGGGTTTTAAAACAAATAATGCCAAATAGGTGGTCATGGTTTGTGAAATACCCAAACCATGGGAAGGAAAAAAAAAAGACCAATACATGGTAAATGAAAGGTGAAGTACCCATATTACCCCCCTTATAATTTCCCCCCAAAAAACCCAAGTTTACGTCAAAACCTAAGTCTGCTCCCCTCCTCCCCCATTACGCGATCTGTCTCGGCTCCATTCGTCTCTCTCTGTGGCTCTCTCTGTGCCCGAAGTTGCTCTCTCTCTCTCTCTCGTGCACGTCGCACCAGTCTCTCTCTCACTCTCTCTTCCCGTCGCTCTTGAAAGCAGCAGCAATCGATCGTCAACAATCGATATCGCACGAAGTGTAGCCGTGATCTGGAACGAGTGAGTTTGTACAGCTATGTGAAAGGTAATCCCCCTCTTGTTTTATTCGATGAATGTTGAGGTTTTTCGTATTGTATGCCACAAATAGTAAATAGGTTTACTTATTCTGGACACGCATATATACGATTGTATATTTTTGCAGTTTCTTGGAAGGATTATACATAGTTCGCGGGGTTAGATTTTTGTCGATAGAGCAACCTTTGATTTATGTGAAAGATCTGATTAGAAATTTGAATGTGGGAAATAGTTTTTGCCTTGGGGTCAGCTGGCTTAATATTCCTGGAATGCTTAGACTAGGATATTTTGACCCCAACTGGTTTCCAAATTTGTGGCACCATTAATTACACTGTTGTCGTTTTATAAATCCTACTGGACTATTTTGTGGCACCATTAATATTCCTGGTGTTTTAGGATTGATCGATATCAAAAAATAAGGGATTTGAGATAATAGTTACATTTTTTCATTTGTCTGAGGTTGTAGGATTATTCCTGGTGTTATAATTGTTGGGGCTCTCAAGCCGCCACGTAGTAAGTGTTGCTTAGTAGCTTTCATCAAGTCCATCCCCTCCATATGTTTGTTTGTTTTAGGGTAAATGCCACCGTGCTCTTGGATGAATGAGGACCTTATTTTAAGAAAGACGGAACTGCATTAGGATTAACGTTGATACATCTGCTTCTTCACTGATGCAGCATCTTTACTTGCCACAAGTTGTCTCCGTCGTCAACAAGAAGGTGCAAGAGAATTGGAAGTAACACTTGTTTATCTGTTCCTACACAGTTCAACACCTATCTACTAGTCGAAACGTTAGCTGGACCTGTTTAACTTTGTGGCAAAGAGGTGATCTAAACTATTTTTGCGGTGGAGTGTGAAGAGGGCATGAAGAGGTAGAGTTTCTTGAGAAAAGTTATATCACTCTTGCATACGAATTACTTGAATTCTAAATTATCGTTTGCTCTATTTATTTGTCAGCGATCATTTGAATGCATCTCCATTTCACCTGAAAAAAGGGTGTGCTGTTTTTCATACAATTCATGTTACTGTATAGGAATACTCAACGACAATGAAACTATCAATGTTAAAGGCAATGACACTTATTAATGTTAAAGAGACATTCTACTGTTTTATTCTTTTTCACCACTCTTGCAAGAGGCATGTTGGCTTCATACTGGTTCTGCATGTACTGGTTATGCATTGACTATGGATTTAGGTAACCATTTGTGTTTTCCATGCAGATCAAAACAGTAGCTCGTTGCGAAAGGGAACGGAACGTTTAGGCAAGTATAATTAGGTAATATGGATGCTAACCTTTGTTGAACATTTACTCATAATTCATTGCTTTCTGAACGCCTATGGAAATTGGTTTGCGATATAGTATTGTCTTCCTCTTAGGCTCTTCCTGTTTGCAAATGTCCAAATGTCCGGTGGAGGTCCCACACGGTCATTAATTTACATAGTTGTCATCTTATATTTGTCCTATTCTGCTAATGTAATTGCCTATTTTTGTCTTTTCAATATACATTATCGTAATCGAACAAATAGAATGTGCATATGATCCTTATCTTCACATTTTTTTTATTGTTTCTTGAATTGATTGTAGGGAATATGGTGCAAAGCAAGACGACTGCACGCAAATCTACTTTACCAATTGAAGACTTGGATGATGTTCCCACCAAGCGTCCAGCCTATGGACATAATATTTTCGTGTATTTACCTTCCATATGTGTAGTTGAAAAAATATGGATTGTTGTTATGGAGGATTATAAAACTCGTCGAAATTTCATATTCCCCCGGCTGACTTGCTATTCGTTAACTTTTTGCAGAGCCGATTTTATTAGGGGCCTACGTTTAGGTCTCGGAGAAGGGTCGCGCGGATTCATTGGAAATGTCCGCAAATCGGAGGTACATGTATTGGTCATATTGTTGTCATTACATCAAACTTTTATTTTACGTCGATTAACTGCATCTATTATTTCGTTGTAGTAGGCTATTGAACAAGCTGGAATTGTGTGGAACGAAGATAAACCACCTACGTGCCATGATTGGCAAGCCATGTATGAAAAAATATATTTCGATAGAAAAGAAGCCCGTGGAGGAGTTTCTCGCACTCGGAAGAGGAAGAGGGGTGATAAAGTGCAGGTACTTGTAAATCCATTTTTCTGTCATTTCACACAAGGAAGGAAATTTGAAATGGGGGACATGAGTCATCAAAGTTGAAGCAAGGAATGTATATATAACCATTAACCATTATGTATTTTTCTTCACTTACAGAATTGGGCTTCCATTCGCACTCGTTGTACCCCGAAGCAACTTGTGGATTTGAACAAGGCGTTAAGTCAAGAGCAAAGGGATGCATTGGTGAAAAGAAATCCATTTCATAATCTCCTTCAACTCAATTGTGATTGGCTAAATAGGGAGTTTTGTGTAAAATTGGTGGAGCGGTTTAACATGAAGACCCGGAGTCTTGAATTTCGGGATGGGAGAGTTTGCCCCATAAGAAAGGAAGATTTCGAAAGAGTTTTAGGGATGCCTAGTGGAAGCAGACGCGTACCAACAGGATGTGGGGAGAAACATAGAGTAGCCATTGAGAAGTTGTTTACAATGGAGAATGACGAAGGTTTTAAGGAAGCTTATAAGGGCTTGAGCTTTGCCCAGTTGAAAAGAGTCATCCTACAACAAGATTCATCGGGTAATCAATTTCAAAGGGCGTACATGCTATTTGCATTGGGCTCTTTCTTGTGCCCCACAACCAAGGATGCTATTGGGCCTGTGTTGTTTCCCGCCGTTACATGTGCGAAGATGGCCAAAATCAAGACATACAAGTGGCCGGCTTTCATTATGGAGTGGTTGGTGAACCAAATCAAGAGTTTCAAGGACCGAGCATCCAAGCAGCATCGTCCCTTACATGGCCAAAGTGTTGGCGGCTGTTTGTTCCTTTTAATGGTATGTTGAACACCATTATGTGATTGACTTTTGCCTCTTTTTTACGTACTTCACTTATTTTCTAACATGTCGGTATATAAATTTTGCAGATAATATACTTTGACCGCTTCCCGATGGATGTTATGAGCGGCGAGCTTAGTGTCGAACATCAGCTTCCCATTGCATTATGGACGAGGGATTTGATAGGTAAGCGCATTACAATGGAGCCGGAGGACATCCCACCGAAGGAGGTTGTGTTGGCAGACTTTCCTCCTCACAACATGAAAAATCCGGTGAGTTTTTATTAACTTGTACTTGTATGTATACCCAAAATATGATCCTTTCATATCACATGGTAACTTATTATTGATTTACACTTGCAGGCCTATATTCAACAGTACCATAATTATATATATCAGTTTATTGAAAATGCGGACAACTTGCGTGCCATGGATGCTGCGCACTCTCTAGCCTTGGAAAGGGAAAAAAAGGGAGAAGAAGATGGACAAGGAGGACGAAATGGGGAAGAATATGAGAGAGAGAGAAAAGAAGATGAGGACATGGAGGAAGAAGAAGAGAGAGATAGAATACAGGACGAGGACAAGGAGGAAGAAGAAGACAGAGAGAGAAAAGAAGATGACGACATTATTATGGAAGAAGAAGAGGAGGAAGAAGACGAAGAAGAAGATTCTGAGGAAGAAGAAGAAGAAGAATCTTACAAATCTGAAGACTCTGAAGAAGATCCTCATTCTAAAGAAGAAGAAGAAGAAGAAGAAGAAGAAGAAGAAGAAGATGAAGAAGAAGAAGAAGAAGAAGAAGAAGAAGAAGAAAAAGAGGAGAGACAAGAACAACAAAAAGAAGAAATACAAGAAGAGAGAGAGAAAGACAAACAAGAAGACAAAGAGACCCCAGAGAAAGAGAAAGAACATAAAGAGGAAGATGAACAACAAGAACAAAGGAGGGAATATGTTGCCCATGAAGGCAACGAATGGGAAACACCCATTTGTCAACTTATCGAAAATGTGCTTGGCGATACACCCACCACCATGGAAGCAAAGGCTGTGTCTACTCAACCAACTCAGAGACGAGGGAAGCATCCTATAAAACAGAGTAAATCTACTCGGCATCCTTATGTATCACAACCAGCTTTTAAGGTACAGAAGATGACGAAGGACAAGAAGAAGATATTGGATTATCTTCTCCGTAGACCGACCAAAGCCAAGAAAGAGTAAGGATTCTATTCAACTTATTCATCTCTATTGTTACTGGATACTTGTAATTTAGGTCATGGGGCTATATTCTCTTGTCAAACTCTTTCGATACTATATTCAAATTAGTTTGTAACATCCGTTGCTCACAACTTATTTCATACATTTGTTGTAGTGAGGTGTGTATCCAAATGAAGTCAATGAAATGGCCTTTGACTTTCACCAATGTTTATGAGTCTTTCCGCCAAAAGGGCCTTGTGTCGAACATGGTAATTAGTAATTCCTCCTTGTTATCATTATGTTATATTCCTATATAGTTTGGTCAAAAGTTATTGAATGTCTATGACTTCATCAATCATTCTATTATCCTTGCAGGTTCTTGATTCAGTGAGGGATTGGCTCATGCTAAAGGAAATGGATGAGGTAGAGAAAGGAAAGTCGCATCCCAGGCGTCACATTTTCCCATCGCATTTTGCGGTACGGTCTCGCTACGAATATGTCCATTATATTTTTGTTTCCTCTCACACTATGATGTGAACTTATAAATTTGTGAGGTTTTTGCACATCTTTTGCAGAAGAATCTACTTGAACGTACTCGTAAAAACCTAAGGTTTTCCAATGCCTTGAGGGATCAAGTTGATAGTAACAAAGTTGGGTATGATGTGGCAAAATGTGACCAGGTATGTTATTTTGCACTTACGTTGCTACATTCAATTGGTTTCGTTATGCAACTTATGCATCATCGGCCACTGTAATTTTGTTTTTCAGCTTTTACTACCATTGCTTGTTGGAACAAATCCTGGTCATTGGTTTTGTATAGCCATATCCCTTGTCGATGTGCGTGTCGATGTGTTAGACTCATTGAAGCCAAATGACTTGCACGATCGATTGTCCAAAGTGAAGACAATTGTAATATTCCCTTCACTTAATGTCCAAAAAAAAATTATTTAAGTTTCCAATACCAAGTTTTGTTACTAATTACATGTCTTTTTCATATGTCTTGTAGCGGGATAACTTGTTTGGACTATTGGCTGCTTGTGAAATTAAGGTCACCCATAGTTGTGACGAGTATGCAATTGAGTTTGTACCTGTTCCACAGCAAGGAAACTGGTGAGTGTCCAAAACATGACAGAACATAAATATTTAACCATTGTTTGTCCCCAAAAGCATGTTCATGACTCATCATTGGCACCTATTCCATGACTCATCATGACTCATCATTGGCATCATTTGCTTCCCCTTTTTTGTAGCCAAGATTGTGGCATACATGTCATTAAATATATGGAGTTGTGGAAGGGTCGAAGCAGCTCCTCGGAGATGGATTGTCTTACTGTCGATAATGCGCGCAGCTGGATTTTGTACACTATCTTCACAGATGACAGAAACCAAAGACGAGATCCAGCAATGAAAGCAATCAACAGTTGATCATAACCACAAACGTCGTACGTATGCTCTCTTTACTCAAACTTGACGCATGTCGTACTTAATAGAAGAATAAAGAATTGTGACAAATGTGTCTGCCATTGACCTTAATCTACAGGGGAAGATACTATAGTAGTATAGTGGGAAAAAATTTATTTTGTTCTTTCTACCTTCTTGCACTACTTAGGTTTCAAAGGAATCACACCTTCTTGATTTTGGAGTAGCCTATTGTTATAGCCATATGGGCCTTAGCAGATGTATTCTGGATAGTTAATCATTGATGTTTCAATGGTACTCGTAGTATCATCACACTTCCCTTGGTTAATATTAAAGATTGTAGGCCTCATGTTGGACAAGCATTTTTCTACCTTCGGGGCCTTAATATTAAAGTCTGTTACCTGCTATTGTCCTCAGTTTTATACTGCTGTTGTGGCTTATTGTGCCATTAAAGTTAGGATTTCATAATTCATGATTATGCTCATGTGCCTTAGTCCAAATATATTTGATTTGATGTTATTGTGGACTGCCATGATTGGGCAGAGCTGGTAATATTACTTTGGCAGTTAGATATTCTTGATTCTGCCATCTACTTATGTCTATGAAGCACCGACACTTCTAGAGGTAGCCGTATCGGCGTGTCGGACACGGGGACACGGCGGGGACACGGCAAGATACGTATGGGACACGCCACGTGGCGTGTCCCCCAATTTTTTTGAATTTTTTGAAGGGGACACGGCAGGGACACGTGGGGGACACGGCGGGGACACGGCTGGGGGACACGGCAGGGGGCAAAATTGCCGTATCCTTGTCCGTATCCGTGTCCGTGTCCGTGTCCGTATTCGTATCCGTGTCCGTGCTACATAGACTAATGTTGTTTGTCATTTTGTCTTCTTGCGTTCTAGTTGTTGCTACTGTGTTTACTGAAATCTTGTGAACTGCTGAAAATTGAGCGGAGTTGCAGTCATTAAGCCTTCCATTGTAGTGGTGTGTGACCTACTTGGGATGATTCATCTATATGGTCCCATTTCCTTGAAGCTGCCATACACCCACATCTGTTTTTTTCTTGCTATTGTGTTGATCTCTTGATAGCCTTTTGATGCTATCATGAGCTGTTGCGAGTGTGATGTTATCTTAGATGAGTTGTACATCCTGTGGATCTCTGTTTCTACTACTACTATATTGTATGCTACCTTTCACTAATTTCCATTAGATTTTATTCCTAACATGTTTGGTTTGCCGTTAGATTTTGTGTTTCTCTCCTTAATCTTTTTGTATTTCACACTAAATATTTGAAGTTACTGTCATGCAGATGGATGGTGCACCTTTTTTAATGGCCATTTTGGACAAAGCAAGTACCTGGAAGGGAAGAACGTGTATAGCTGACCTTCTAATAATAGAACATTGACATAGGGAAGGCCTACTAGTTTGGTGTATATTTTGATGGGGACATGACTAATATATGTAACTACTGATAGATGATATTTCTAAATGTGCTCAATGTGATTATCTATGGGGACCCTAGAACTTGATTCACCCATGCTATGGTATGCTATGATGATTGGAACCATCATCTAGCCACTTCTATGTACAGCTTTAATCCGGGTTGCTGTTTATTGTTGTAATGAAGTCTTATTTACCAGCTCATTGTCACTTGTGAGACATATCTTCCGATGTTATTTGTCTCATTTCATAAGGCTTTTACATACCATGAACCATACATACAAGTTCATGTCTTCCACGTTCCATTGTCCATTGTGAGGGGAGTGACCTTGGAATGTCGTTATATAACATGAAAAACAATGTACAAGCACCTGACACTGGAAAAGTTGCTCCTACCAATAACAGAACTTGCTCTTTATATGACCTTGGACTGCACTGTGTATTAATCCACAAGCACCGGACTGTTCTTCCCTGAAATTTTATTTGTCTCATTTCCTAAGGCTTTTACATACCATGAACCATACATACAAGTTCATGTGTTCCACGTTCCATTGTCCATTGTGAGGGGAGTGACCTTGGAATGTCGTTATATAACATGAAAAACAATGTACAAGCACCTGACACTGGAAAAGATGCTCCTACCAATAAATGAACTGGCTCTTTATATGACCTTGGACTGCACTGCGTAAGAATCCACAAGCACCGGACTGTTCTTCCCTGAAATTTTATTTGTCTCATTTCCTAAGGCTTTTATATACCATGAACCATACATACAAGTTCATGTCTTCCACGTTACATTGTCCATTGTGAGGGGAGTGACCTTGGAATGTCGTTATATAACATGAAAAATAATGTACAAGCACCTGACACTGGAAAAGTTGCTCCTACCAATAACAGAACTTGCTCTTTATATGACCTTGGACTGCACTGTGTAATAATCCACAAGCACCGGACTGTTCTTCCCTGAAATTTTATTTGTCTCATTTCCTAAGGCTTTTACATACCATGAACCATACATACAAGTTCATGTGTTCCACGTTCCATTGTCCATTGTGAGGGGAGTGACCTTGGAATGTCGTTATATAACATGAAAAACAATGTACAAGCACCTGACACTGGAAAAGTTGCTCCTACCAATAAATGAACTTGCTCTTTATATGACATTGGACTGCACTGTGTATTAATCCACAAGCACCGGACTGTTCTTCCCTGAAATTTTATTTGTCTCATTTCCTAAGGCTTTTACATACCATGAACCATACATACAAGTTCATGTGTTCCACGTTCCATTGTCCATTGTGAGGGGAGTGACCTTGGAATGTCGTTATATAACATGAAAAACAATGTACAAGCACCTGAAACTGGAAAAGTTGCTCCTACCAATAAATGAACTTGCTCTTTATATGACCTTGGACTGCACTGCGTAAGAATCCACAAGCACCGGACTGTTCTTCCCTGAAATTTTATTTGTCTCATTTCCTAAGGCTTTTACATACCATGAACCATACATACAAGTTCATGTGTTCCACGTTCCATTGTCCATTGTGAGGGGAGTGACCTTGGAATGTCGTTATATAACATGAAAAACAATGTACAAGCACCTGAAACTGGAAAAGTTGCTCCTACCAATAAATGAACTTGCTCTTTATATGACCTTGGACTGCACTGCGTAAGAATCCACAAGCACCGGACTGTTCTTCCCTGAAATTTTATTTGTCTCATTTCCTAAGGCTTTTATATACCATGAACCATACATACAAGTTCATGTCTTCCACGTTACATTGTCCATTGTGAGGGGAGTGACCTTGGAATGTCGTTATATAACATGAAAAATAATGTACAAGCACCTGACACTGGAAAAGTTGCTCCTACCAATAACAGAACTTGCTCTTTATATGACCTTGGACTGCACTGTGTAATAATCCACAAGCACCGGACTGTTCTTCCCTGAAATTTTATTTGTCTCATTTCCTAAGGCTTTTACATACCATGAACCATACATACAAGTTCATGTGTTCCACGTTCCATTGTCCATTGTGAGGGGAGTGACCTTGGAATGTCGTTATATAACATGAAAAACAATGTACAAGCACCTGACACTGGAAAAGATGCTCCTACCAATAAATGAACTTGCTCTTTATATGACCTTGGACTGCACTGTGTATTAATCCACAAGCACCGGACTGTTCTTCCCTGAAATTTTATTTGTCTCATTTCATAAGGCTTTTACATACCATGAACCATACATACAAGTTCATGTCTTCCACGTTCCATTCCTAAATGTGTTCTGATAGGATACATACTGTAACTTTCACCTCGTCATTCCTAAACGTGTTAATATGAACGATGTTCCCGGTGCCCTTTTCGAGCAGCCATACATAGCCAGTGTGGTCACCCTCAAACGATTTTGTCTTGTGAAGCCCAAATCCCTTAAGTATTGTCGATGACTTTCGATGCTGTCCGGGGACTCGACAACGATAATGATGTCAACCTCCACCATGCCAACCAAGGTACGAATGTCATAGTCAATATTTGGGTGCCTACCGCCAATTAAGACAACCAAATGCATTTGTAACTGGCAAAACATGATCGTTGTTCCAACCCAAAATCCTTCGAATTTCTGATTCTCGTTATTCTTTTGTACCCAACGGCTCCACTCGTACTTTATGCCAGCTTATCCTTGTTCCGTCTTCAAGTTTCAAGGATAGGGAGAATTGTTCTACTTTGTCTACTTTGTAATCCACGTGTATGATGTGGCAAATATCAACACCGGGAATTGCCTGAATGGCATACGCCTCTCCTGGATAAACAGTAGCATGTTCAAGTGTTGGCAAACGCATCTTAAGATAGATGTAGGTTACTTGGAAGAGTTGAAGAGGTGTTATTGAAATGTAAATAGAAAGGGCTGATTCCTAAGGTTTTGACATACCATCAACCATACACATACAAGTCCATCCGCTCCAGTTTCCATTGTCCATTGTCATGGCAGTGACCTTTGCACTCTTTTTATAAATTGAAAACAATGTACTGTCACTGAAACAGAAAAACGTGCTCCGATTTACAACAAAACTTGCTCTTTATAACACCTTGTCATGCACTGTGTAAGAAACCACAAGCACCTGACTTGTTGTTGCTCCGAGCAAGTTTTCCAGTGTCAGTTAGAGTACATTGTTTTGCATGTTATAAAATACAAGTTAAAATTCAGTCCCCAAAACAGCCTGGTGCTAGTATTCTCATACACAGTGCATGTAAGATTTATACAAAGAGCAATATATTGTGTTGCAAGGAGCAATAATTTCAGTCTCAGTCAGAAAAGGTTAGGGAAACATTATAGGATAACATGCCCAAAAATGGCTTACAACAAATTCCAAATCTGAGTACAGATATTTGTAATTTGAAGAACAGAACAATAAAATAACCAACAACGATACATAGATCGAAACCAACTTGAAGTCTTCCTAAACATCCACATTAACGAAGGAGGCTACAAACATGTTCCTCAATAATATAAAAGGTAGGCTCAACCTGCAACAATAGAAGTAGACTTCATCCTGGTATCGATGCCTTGCATGTGCTACGGTTGTGGCCCGGTTCACGACAACGGCTACAAATAACCGTGTCCCTCTCTTGTGTCTGCGACTCAATCCTTCTCTTCTTTGGTCGTCCGGAACCTCTTTTTGTTGAGGGGGGATTTATTACCGGATCGCTGCATGTCACGCCTTGATCGGTAATATAGCTGGACAGATTAGATGGATCAAATGAACACAACGGAGGCATGTCATGCAACGGCACAGGGGACATGGAGTTTTCATAGATCAGAATTTGCGTGCTCTTACACATCATTGGGTCGACCATGTCGTAAATAGAAAAACCCGAGTTTTGGATTGCACGACAAGCATGGGCACAAGGGACCCCAGACATTTGCCAAGCAAGACAACTACACGTACGCTGGTCGAACTTGACTGCAAACTGTTTCTGATGAGTGTTTAGGACCGTGAACTCCGTCGGGGAGGTGGGACGATGCATATACTTGCGTGCAACAAATTGGTGTTCCTTAATTTCCTTCTCAATTTGGGGACCAACGGGCAATTTCCAAGAACAAACAGCGGCGCGCTTACGAACTAACATGTCAGTCAATTTTGTCACATGTCCAGTCATAAATTGCATTATGTCCAAATCCCTCAAAGGTAGTATCCAATTGTTATAACATTCCGCGAGATTTGTGTACATCTTGTCCCACCTTTTGTAAGGAAAATATGCATTCGACCAATGGTTTGGATTGTTTTCTTCCACCCACTTTGCCAACTCCGGATCCATTCCACGCAATCTTCCCATATGAAAGTTGAATATGTTTTCCGTTCTTGCATATGCAATTTGATCAACAATCTTCAAAGATGCCTTACGCCTTTCATTTTTAAACCCCTTCGAGCTAGCAAACCTACTAAAGTTTTCCTTCAAGTGCCGGAGACACCATGCATTACAATCTCCGCCGAAAACCTTAATGATACCATTAAGCAACGAGGTGTTCCGATCGGTGACCAACACAACACGACGTTCACCAATTACTTCCTTAAGGTTTTGCAAGAACCACAACCAATCGTCATCATTCTCACTCGAAACGATGGCATATGCTAGCGGGTACAATCCATCATCGGCATCATGCGCACTAGCCGAGAGACAATGACCCCTATAGTATCCGGTCAAAAAACAAGCATCCAATTTGAGCACCGGCCTACAATACTTGAACCCAGCTATGGAGCAACCATAAGATACAAAGAGTTGCTTGAACTTCCCTTCGTCCGACGTCCATACTGCTCTTGTGCCTGGAATGCCATCCTCAAGCCGTCGACACATCCATGGGAGTAGGTGGAAACAAGACGAAGGAGGACCGGAGATACATTCCTTAGCCTGTTCTTTTGCCCTCCATCCTTGCTTGTAAGACATACGATACTGGAATGCATTCTCAAATTCATTGCAAATATCCCTCGGGAGAAATGATGGCTTCTGCACTATCTTATTTTTGAAAAACAACCCGACTTGTTTCGATCTAATGGTCGCCTTGTAAGAACTTCCATCCGATGCATTGTGTATATGTTCATTCTTCATGCCAATCACACGTACTACGTCACCCCCACCGTCACACGTAGCCGTTAACTTCCAAGGACACCCCTCAACCTTACACACTACTCGGTAGTACACTTTGCTATTATCCAAATACTTGAACGAGAACTTGTTGGAGGCTGCAAATATCATCAGTGCTTGCTTGAAAAGGTCAGGGCTATCAAACAACTGACCCTTCCCAGACAAGATCTCATTCACATCTTCGGGCAAATAAGGTATCATTCCCATCTCATTTGTATGACTGTTGGTCATCTCCATAACATTAGAAGCCACTACAGTGTTATCAGCCATTAACGATTCCCTACAATACAAAATCATCAAATTTTCACTCATTAATGCAATAAATCACATAAATAATTAATAGAATAACAAATTCACGTACATTTACATAAAAGAGGGAAAAAACAGGGAGCAACAGTCTGGTTCTGGTGGTGTTATACACAGTGCCTGTAAACATTATGGAAAGAGCAAGTATTTTTTTGGGAGGAGCAAGTTTTTCACTGTCAGTGCCCGTACTTTGTTTTGCATGTCATGAAAAAAATGTAAAGGTCACTCCACTGGCAATTGAACATGGACTGGATGGACTTGTATGCATCCTTTATTTCCGTGTGAAAACCTAAGGAAAATAGAAGTTAAATATTCAGGGAAGAACATTATGGTGCTGGTTGTGTGATACACAGTGCATGTAAAAGTCATACAGAGAGTAAAACATTTTGTTCCTAGGAGCATATGTTTTTCAGTGTCAGTTAGTCAGTGCCAGTACATTGGCCAGCATGTTATAAAAAGAGTGCAAAGGTCTCTCCACATTCTGGTGCTGGTTATGTTATACACAGTGCACGTAAAAGTCATACATAGAGCAAATTGTTTTGTTCCTAGGAGCATGTTTTTTAGTGTCAGTTACTCAGTGCCAGTACATTGGTCACTCCACTAATAATGGAGCGTGGAACAGATGGACTTGTATGGTTCATTGCCATCTAAAAACTAACGAAATAAGATAAGAAATAAAAAATCAGGGAAGAATATTCTAGTGCGGGTTGTGTGATACAGAGTGCATGTTAATATTATAGAAAGAGCAAGGTATTTTATTCCTAAGAGCATGTTTTTCAATGTCAGTGAGTCAGTGCCAGTACATTGGTTTACATGTTATAACAAGAGTGCAAAGGTCACTCCACTGACAATGGAATGTGGAACGGACAGACTTGTATGCACGGTCTAAAAACCTAACCAAATAATTCAGGGAAGAACAGTCTAGTGCTAGTCGTGTGATACAGAGTGCATGTCAAAATTATGCAAAGAGCAAGTTATCTTTTGGGTAGGAGCAAGGTTTTCAGTGTCAGTGCCACTAAATTGTTTTGCAAGTTATGAGTTACAAACTAACCTAGTCGATGGATAAACCTCTGTCAAATCATCATTACTACGTGGCCGCTCCTCTACAAACAAGTCAACTTCGTCTTCATTACAGTGAAACATCATTGCGACCGTATCTTCGTCGTCCAACAACAAACACTTCGTCTTGTCCCTCTTCGTGTTATAGAAAAACTTTTTCTCCCCAACAGTTGTCTTGAGGGCAGCGCAAATCTTCTCAATCAACTCAAACAATTTTAATCCTTCTTTTATTAAAACCGCTTTAGAGAACCCACCATCGTAGGAGAATGTGCAATTGGAGTTCACCGTCCGTTTCCCGCCCCAATAGCAAAAACAAGTCAACGTTTTTTGCTGCACATTGGCCATACCTACACCGACCAATAAGAGGTTAGGTAACCACATAAATGACTATAGAAGTCAAAACATTATTATTTGTAAAAAATTATACAACTTATAATTTCATGATGGAGTACAAGACAACGAATTACACTTGATTCACTGGAAGCATTCAGGTGCTATTTTTTTGACATACAGTGCATCTAAACTTCATAGAAAGAGCAACATAGTATAACACAAGGAGCAAGGATTATAGTCACAGTTGCAACAATAGACAGTTCAACTATTTTACCATGTCCAAGCACTATTGCCTTCAATTTACCATCCAGCTGAATACAATAACCACCAAATGTTGGGAGGGAGTATGAAATAGCATAATACATAAAATAGAGAGAGAGTAATTACAAACCGAGTACATGTCAAAATAGGAAATTACATGTCAAAATAGGAATTTAACATTGACAAGGCTATAATCCACAACATATATCCCACCCTCCACAAAATATATCCACCATCATTGTTTACAATTAACTTGGTTACCCAAAAGTTAGGTTAAGGGGCCAAGCATCTACTACTCCTACAAACTTGGAATTTCAACACCATTGCTCAACGAGGCAGCGCCGAATGCAAATCTCTCCTCCTCAAGCCATATTTGAACTTTCCAAAAACCATACAAGCCACAACAAGTACCACCAAAGCAAGCAACAGTTTGACACAATTATTCCTTCTTTCGTAGACTTGACTCCTTTTGCCAATGTCTTCAGCCTTCTTCTCAAACTCCGTTAGTTTTTCTTCTAGCAACTTGGCCTTCTGCTTCCAATACTCCATCTCATTCTGCAGATTCACTATCTTCTCCTTTTGCTCGAGAATGACCACCTTCCCACGCTGGCATATGGGTTTGTCTATCCATTCAAAAAAATTGCATCGCTCCGGATCCTACAATAATATGATGAAATCATGCTAAGCACTCTACTTATGTTATCAATTCACCTACACTAACAACTACCATATACACTTACCGGGTATCTAGCACACGCAAAAAACCTCCTACCGGGGTTTTCATCCGTTAAAGATACCTTCAAAGCGGCTTTTAGTTCACGACAATTGCGGTCACAACAATAGCAATTGGGCCACTCCATCGACAACCCCACCCTTCTACCCCTCGAATTTACTGAGCTTGAGGACATGTCCTTCATCAAAGTTCTATTGTTAGTAAACCTAAATACATCCACAATTTTCCAAGTATGTTGTTCGATTTTATTCGCTTCTTATTTATCTCAACAATGAGAATATTTACAAAAACAATGAATTCTTTTTTAGAGAGGAGACAAGCAAATTAGACTTCAAAAACTTAGCCACTCTAGTGCTTGTATTCTGACGTATAGTGCAACAGCAATTCACAGATGGAGCAATGTCATATTATGCAAAGAGCAGAACTCTCTTTCATTGACAGAAAACATAAATAACTATAATATTGGGCAAACATAGCATTCACATTACAGTCCCTAAACAATACTGTTGTGTTCTTCACAACATTGTACCCAACACTATCAAAAGTTCATAAAAAACTTCATAAATCACACAAGAACAAAGAGTGAAATGCTGGTTCTTCAACTCAGATCTACAAGTACTTCTCAGAGAGAAAGAGAGAGAGAGAGAGAGAGAGAGAGAGAGTCGTTTTGTAGAGAGAGAGAGAGAGAGAGAGAGAGAGACAGAGACAGAGACAGAGAATGGCGTGCTACACGTGATACAAAAACCATAAACTTACTTGCTCAACGTTGGATTTCGATTGAGAGAAGAAGATGAAGCTTCAAGTGTAGATCTATATTCTCCTCTTCTCCCTCTCTCTACGTCGTCTGCTTTCTCCCTCCCTTTTCTTCGTCTGTTTTTGAAACCCAAACCCAGGAGAATGTGTTTGGCTGTGGGAGTGTTTTGAGATATTAGGGTTTAAACCCATGGAGGGTAGTAATGTCATTTCAGATTGGCCTTACCATGTATTTGGAAATATTTTCCTCCTTCTCATCTATTCAGTCATTTTGAAAAACCTTCCCATGTAATTGGCATTATTTGTTTTAAAACCCATTTTCTGGTCATTTTCCCCAATAATTTTGTGTTAGCCTAAGTTATTTGTCTTGGTCCAAATAATTAAAATTAGTGGGTTTGTATTTTTGATAGAGGATTCTACACACACTTTTGGAGAGCACATGACTAGCACATGTGTTATTAGCTTCTCTTGGAAGCTTGGAAGTTGGATGGTCACATTTGGTTTTGTTTTCTTGGCATCCACCATCAGAATATTCGGCAACAACTAAAAGAGAAAAACCCTTGGTGCATTAGTGAGTGCTACTGTGTGTGTTCGTGGGTTTCTACATTAATCAAAGGCAGCATTTGATCTCTTCGGTTCAACTAATTTTTAGCATCACTTCGAGGTTATTTGGGACAACTTTTGTACTCAGTTTCTGGGCTCTCATTTGCAGCAGTTTGGAGGGTTTGGTTACCAATTTTGTTGGTGAGGTCTTTCCTCTTGCTATCTTGTTATTTGTTGGATACACCTTTGGGTGTTTGTGAGATCTTTGTATCTCTTGTAACTCATTTGTACGAACTTTGGTGATAGTGGAATCGGACTTCGATCTCGTGGACGTACCTCATATTTTTGGGGGAACCACGTAAAAATCTCTTGTGTCTCGTTGCTTCTTGTTTCTGCATTTCGGTTCTTATTTGTTGCGCATTTTATTTCCTCCGTGATTTCCTTGTGGGAATTTGGGTACTCTATTTTTTCCAACAGGTACTACATATATAGATCCCATCATTTCTGTTGTGCAATACTACAGAAGCCACAACAATTTTAGCAAGTACAATCAATCTAGAAACAAGAACAATGAAGATGAAAAAACACTGAGAAATCAAGAAAATCAAGCACACAAGAATACAAGATATTTGCATGGTTCACTACACAGGCTGTGTAGCTAATCCACAGGGATAAGGGACTAATCAATCAACTATAATCAATAAGGATTACAATCTCCTATCTCCTCTCAATGTTTCTGTCAGTCCCTCTGGGTTTCTCTCTCCGAAATAAGCTTAGAAAGCCCTAAAATTGATTAAAACGCACTTAAATAAGATGTTGCACGTCGCTCTGGTCTGGACCAAGACCCTGCTCGTCTAGACCAAGGTTCTTGAGACCTATAAAAATGTTTCTAGAGTACTAGTCCGGCCCAAGAACTCGCTCGTCCGGACCAAGACCCCCTGGACTGGACCAAGGTACCCCGGTCCGGACTAGCGATGCGGAAAGCTCTTGTTTTGTCTCCCAAAGTCTGGTTCGGACCTCCCAAGTCTTGGTCCAAACTAGAGATGTTGCAAACACTCATTTTGAAGCCACACCCAACAAATCCCCACCTTGGCTTCAAATTGAACCATCCTAAAGAAAAGCAACTGCACTCCATTTACGGGTATGAGTGCTCCACCCTCAAGTTCTCAATCAACAACGGTGAACATGGAGCAAGTCCAAGCAACGCTCGAACTTGTCCCTCGGAACTGGCTTCGTTAACATATTAGACGCATTCTCATCAGTGTGAACCTTAGACAAAGTTAGGTTACCTGATGCTAACCACTCCTGAATCTTATGATACTGCACATCAATATGCTTTGTCCTTGCGTTGTATACCTGATTCTTTGCCAAGTGAATTGCACTATGACTATCACAATGCAGCAACACACTGTCCTGCATGAAATCGAGCTAACCAACTAACCCGTTAAGCCAAATTGCTTCTTTTGATGTCTCAGTCACTACCATGTACTCTACCTCTATAGTTGATAAAGCCATTGTATCCTAAAAATAGACTTCTAACAGACGAGACCTCCGAAAAACATAAATGAATACCCTGTCATCGACCTACCTGAGTCGAGATTCCCAGCATAATCTGAATCCACATAGCCCACCATGTCATCTGAAGCCTCTTTTTGATCAAACACTATCACCATATCACAAGTGCTAGCGAGATATCTGAAAGCCCATTTAACTACATTCCAATGCTCATTTCCCGGGTTCGCCATATACTTGTTGGTCACATTGACTACATGCAATATGTCTGGTCTTATACACACCATCAGATACATGAGACACTCAACTGCATTCGCATAGGGCACCTCCTCCATGCGCTTTACATCATCCTCTAAACTAGAACACATATTGGCAGAAAGTTTGAAGTGCGTCGCAAGACGGACTTGGAATCTTGCATGTTGAACCTCTGCAACACCTTCTGCAAATAACCACTCTGAGACAACCTCAATGACCAGCCCTTCTGTCACGGTGAATTTCAATCCTAAGAATCTTCTTGACAGCTCCAAGATCTTTCATGTCAAATTTACTGTTCAACATTGACTTCAACTTTTTAATTTCCTGCTTGCTTTTCACTGTTACTAGCATGTCATCAACATATAAAGCAAAGAGAATATAAGAACCATCTGAAAGGACACGATAGTATATGCAACAGTCATACTCACAACGCGTGTACCCAGGCAACACCATGAACGAGTCAAAGCGCTTGTACCACTACTTGGAGATTGTTTCAAGCCATATAATGACTTCTTCAACAAACACACATACTCTGCCTTACCAGGTTCCTTGAAGCCTTCGGGTTGTTGCATGTCAATCTCCTCGTCTAAGTCTCCATGGAGGAAAGCAGTTTTAATATCAAGCTGCTCTAACTCCACGTCATGCATCGCCACCATTGCCAAAATTACACGGATAGAAGTGTGCTTCACAACGGGTGAAAAAATCTCATTATAGTCCACTCCTTTCTTGTGTGAATAACCTTTAGCAACTAACCGAGCCTTGTACTTTTCACCCTCTTTTTCTGACAACTCTTCCGTTTTTCGATACACCCACTTGCACCCAACGGCCTTCTTCCCCTTAGGAAATTTCACCAATTCCCAAGTTTTATTCTTGTGGAGCAACTCCATCTCTTCTGACATTGCTACCAGCCATTTGTCATTGTCAAGACTGCTTGTATCTTCCTTGTAATAGAATGGATCTCCACTGCCAGCCACCAAAGCGAAACTAACCATGTCCTCAAAATCATACCGAACTAGAGGTTTGTGAACCTATATTTCCCTTCCTTTCACAACTATGTAAGGCTCATTTTACTGCTGTTGTGGGTCGTGATCAACATTACTTGTATCACTAAATGAACCAGGCTACTCAGGCTCCACCTCAACTACAGATTTCTCCCTTAGGCCCCTAGATTCTGTCTCATCATTTTGATTCAACATAAATAGAAAATGTGTGAAAAGATTGTGAACCATGCATTGGGCTTAGATACCCTCGATTCAACATAAACAGAAAATGAGGTGGGCCTAGAAAGGGCGAAACCCCAATACTAAGTAAAAAATATACGGCACGAGCAAATCACGTGCTCGGTGTAGCTACCACGTGAAGGTAATGTGGACGGCCCACCGAGATTGTTCGAAAAGATTGTGATTGTTAGAGTCGCCACCCGGATTTGAGGTCCGAACCCGAGAAACCATTAAAGATATGACTCGTTTGCCCATTTGAAAAAGATTTCACTGATCATGGCGGAACCAAAGATTTCTCGGATTCGGGGGTTTGGTTACGAGAGGGGAAGGGTTTTACGGCACCCCTCTCGCCCGGTCCGTGACCCGGTCTCTACTCGATATTTTGTGGGATTTTGTAAATGTTTCAAAATTTAATCTAATCACGAAAGTGGGAACCGGGGACGGGAATCACGTAAATAGTGAGAAAATACAAAATACGAATCTAGCGTGGATGCTTGTGCACGTGGTTTACATGGGAATGATAATAACTAAGAAGAATTACAATGAATATTTACAGAGGTAAACAACAGCAGGAACTGTACAACAACTCAAGAAATCATGGATATGAAGCTTGATAAACTGGCTTACAATCTGGATTCCAGAATGGGGATTGAGCGCTCAATGGTGATGGCTTGAGCGCTCAACCTCTTCCAAACCAGTTTGAGCGCTCAGGGCTCATGGATTGAGCGCTCAAACCAGTTTCTGGCTTCTGTGATTTTAACCTTTTTCACAACTTCACTTCTCATTCTTTACGGGATCAAACATTAATAGAACATTTTTCATGGAGAATCAGGAGAAAACAGATAGTTTGATCTTTGAAAGAATGACAAAAAGAAGAGAATAGCCGCGAATTAACGAAGAAAATGCTTGGGAATGGAAGAAAGAGAGGGATCCAGATCGTAAGCACAGTGATATCAACTCACACACACCTTTCAGTTAATTTCCAGCAACACTCTACAAGAACAAAGCATAAGTACCAAACTGCTTCAAGAACAGCTTGAGCGCTCAGGTTCATAACCTTGAGCGCTCAAGCCATAATCTGACTTTCTGGCTTTTGACCTTCAAGCAAGCTTTTGGTACTTCATAATGATCATAAATACACAAACTGAAGATTTATAAAGTTGAACAGTCTCTGTTTTGCACTCAAATATAAGATTTTCGAAAGTTTTGATGCTTAATCATCATAAAGTAGTTAATCTACACTCATGCAAGTTATTTTGAGGTAGAAATAAGCCGTTTTGAGAGTTACATGAGCATATCTAACTGTTTAATGATGATCAAAACCAAGGGAAAGCACAAAAGTTAACAGAACAGAAACTGCTCAGAACTGGTCTTGAGCGCTCAAGTCCTAAGGCTTGAGCGCTCAACCCCTGTTGAAACTGCAGATTTTGAAAGTGTTTTTTAAACAACTTTTAGAGCTTTGTGAGTTCAATGCAAGTATAAAGAACTTGTTTGAACTCACTAGTCTCCCTCAGAAGGATCAAAACAGTGAATATATCACATGTTTAACTACCTTTTTCACTTGTTTGAAGGCTTGAACTTGATTGTGGGTTTGAGAGTGGACAATGATGGGTGTTTTAGTTAGTATGATGGATGGGTGGTACAGTATGTGAGGTTGATTGGTGATCAAAGATCGAATTTTGAGTTTGAAGAGTGGTTTTTGTAAGTGGTTTGAATGGAATGTAAGTGGTTTTGAGAAGAGAGAGAGTGATGGACTATTTCTGGGTGAATTGAGAGCCGGGGTGTAAGAATTGCTAACCTCTAAACCAGGGGGTGGTGAGTGGTTTTTATAGAGTGAGTGGGAGGGAAGAGAGGAGAGAGAGGTAGTGGGTTTTGTATTTGGAATGGGTTAGGGGTAGATTTAGGGTGTAGTATACGTATTACGATCGTAGGAGATCACCCCAGACGCTCCCATGCAGAAAATCTCATGATTAGATGCTCTGTGGATTCCTGACTGGATCAGAGTTGAGCGCTCAAAGCCATGGGCTTGAGCGCTCAATGTGGAATTTCTGGTTTTGAGCGCTCAAGGTCCAGGGATTGAGCGCTCAGGGTCCAGGGATTGAGCGCTCAGGGTTACTGATCATAGGTTGATGGTTTTGCTTGGTTTGGTTATTTTTGGGTGATCTTGATCAAGTTCAAGCTTTTTCACAAGTCTTGGGTAGTCGCGATCGGTCCGTTTTATCATCGGGAATGCTCGAGCGCATCCCGGGTTCAAAATCGGGGTGTCTACAGGTAACTAGCTCGGCGTTATTGTGTAGGGGTCCCCTAACCCTATACCGTACAAGATAGGCCATGAATAAGGTTAGGACTACGAAGTCAAACATCAAGAGAAAATGGACTAGCTCGGCAACAACCACGTGAGGGTGTCTTAGGACATAGCCGAGCTAGTCAGGCTATGAGTATGGCTAGAGTTGCAATATAGAACTACATATCAAGTTTGGTACAGCTCGACACGCACAGATTAGGCCCAATGAGGCCAATGCCAAGCTGTTTGGTGTAACGACCATGACCATCCCAAAAGAATAAGGCGATGACACATTCCAGAAGGATCTGGAACTATCTCTTATGTGATGAGAGGAAATCCCATTATTTAAGAGATTAATATAGGTATTCCTAATATAACAAGGAATACATCATAAAGGCAGAATCCTAATGCATATCTACTTACACGGCCAAGTAGGAAAGAAACCTACATGGAAAGGAATTCTATTGCAAGAGGAGATCTTGCATAATGTTGTTCCGCTGTACCTAATAGGACGAGTCCTATTAGGAAAAGTTTCCTAATGCAAATAGGCAACTAGGGCTATGAGAAGCCTTGATCGAAAAGTAACTCACACCTATAAATAAAGTATCATACCCATGAAGAAAGGTACGTTGTAACTCATTGTTATACGCATTGTCTATGGCTTAATTAGTGATCCATGTAATAGGGGAAAAACTCACGAAGTTGTTTCCTTGCTCTTAGGAGATCAAATACTCTTCGAATGGAGCAACCTCGATCCTACAGCACAAACAAATAGTCAGAGCACCCCTGCCTCTAGGCGGCAAGAGACCTCTGATGCCTAAGTTAGTACTGACGAACTGGAGGATAAGTTTAACGAGTGTATGTGTATGAGAATGGGTTCAAGCATACCTCTTGTGTTTAGGATTCATCTTCTTATATAGACGATTACTTTGCACTTACATTCTTATAGAATTCTTCTTCATTAAGAATCCTTCCAAGTCTGGGGTTCTTCCTTATTGGGCAGTGTAGCCTCTATGATTCTGGATTCCTTATTCGATAAGGATTCTTGCCAAGTTGGCCTCATCTTGCTCGTTCGGAGCCTTACCCTTTACGGGAGTTTGCTCCTTGTTTGGTATGCCAGCTGGCTTTCCATCTCTTAGTAAGATTTGTGCTTATCTTCGCAAGCTCAACTGATTCTGGGAATATCTTTGAATATTCCCTCCTTTCCTTATCTTTGCAAGGAAAGTCTGTTTCTAGGGTTTATCCCTCGCTGGGCCGTTCCATCCGTATTGTCCGACGAGCAGTCTAATAAGAGTCAACATTGGGTTATGGGCTTGGTGGTCGTCCACGTTCCATTCCATGCTATTTACCACGTGCATGGGCACATGGTGGTTTAGACGAGCTTCTTTGTGCAATTTCTATGATTTCGGGGAAACACCCCACTCACCCTTTACTAGCTTAAGCATCGGAGAGCCTTTGCCGGCGAGAGGCAAAGGTGCTCTAACCCTTTGTTTGTCTTGCAGAAGTAGGGTTCCGGTGAGGAAGCCCGAGATCAACCTCATATATGAATTTTATCCACGTACAGGACCTTAATAAACAATTCCATGACTCACCACTTACAAGACTTAGCATTTTAAGTGGCTATGGGTCATTCAATGTATATTGGGTCATGTGATGTGGTGGACTCTGTGATGCTCCCTAACGGATTGGGCCTACGCACACATGGGAAGAACCTCAGGAGGATCAGACTCCCAACAATTTCCAAAATCATCCTCATATAGCAGCAAAATAGAACCATAAGATTAGGATGCAACCAATCTTAGTACTCAATCCAGCTCAACTTCATACACTAGATGCAAACCACAAACTGACTTGTGAGCCTTTCCTAAACCAACCCCTCTCTGAAATTTGCAGCAACAAGCATTAAACAAAATCAAATCCCAGCAACAAATAGATACAAAAATCAATTGGATTTCAGCACCCCATCAAGCAACTACCCAATCTAAAAGCAACAGGAATCAAAAGCATTCAATCAATAGCACTCACAGCTATACTAAACCAGCACCAACCCAACCCAACCCAACATATCAGAACCAAGATGAAACTCCTAATGCAGCAAGCCTCTTACAATGTGAAAATATTTGAATTCCAAATGCAGAGAAAACGACCAGCAGAACCTTCACAATCTTTAACTCACCACAATCACACAAGCAAACCAGCAACAACAGAAGAGAAGCATATGGCATATCCAAAAGAAGGAACAATGGAAAGAGATAACTTGCATCTAAGACTTAAACACCGTATCAAAAGCTGCGCTAGACTAGGTATGACCTCAATGGTAGAGCTGGCTCAAAAGAACACCCCAAAACACTTCAAGGCAAGACAAATAAGACCACCCCAAAAAACACTACATGACACAAATAACCAACACATAGACCCTGTAGGACACAACCGACCCAACTCACAGACCCAAAGAGAAAAACAACCAAAACAAGGAGAAAGTAAGATCCTAGGCCCCCAATGAAGAAGAAGAAGAAGAAGAAGATGATCAGAGTTGGTATGGAGCACTTTCTTTATCATGAGCTATCTTGTCAGCAATTTTGCTTATCACTTCTTCTTCATCACCCTCATAGCCAATTCCCATTTCCTTGTTAATCCTCCATATAGGTTGAGCTTCATTCAAAAGTAACTTCTTCCTATTGACTATTCCATCTGAAGAAACAAAAGCTGATAGTACAGCTGCAGCAACAACTAATGGTATTGAATATTAACCAAACTAAACGTGAGAGTAAAAGAGAGAACAACAAACAAGAAAAGATAGGGACACAAATTTATGTGGTTTGGCCTTACTTTGGGATGAAGCCTAGCCCACGAGCAGTCAATCAAAGGCTTCACTAGACAAAATGAATGCTCGAAAGAGCTACAAAGAAGAATTCTGCAAAAACTCTCTTACCCAAACTCACCAAAAGCCAAGAACAAAGGCAACTCTCTCAAACTCTAACCCAATGCTCTAATATTTATCCTACACAGAGTGCCTAACAAGTTAGAACAGAATTGGGCTTAATGGCCCCTAAAAAAAACCCTAAAAAATGAAGTTGCGTGCGTTTTCGCGTTGCCAACCATTTGCACGGACTTGAATCCCCTCCAGACCAAAACTTCAAAGAGCAACCAAAATTCCAATCCTCCAAAACTGTCTGGACGGCCCTGATTCCATCCGGACAAGATTTCCAGCAGCTTAAAATCTCTCCAAAATTCAACAAGTCTCTACCTCGATGAGATATCCAAACCAAGCACCAAGCGAAGCCAAAACCAACATCAAATCGAACTGCCACAAACCAAAAGCTCATCAAGCTCGAAGCCGAAAGAAAGTCAAAAGAGGACGAATTAAAACCCAACTGAAACAACCAAGTCCTTAACAAATCCTAAGACAAACAAATTACCAAACTGCAGATGAACTCAACAAGCAAACCAAGCATTGGAACGAACCCTACCAATTTCTAAAGCTTTGAGCATCCTTCAGAACCAAAAGACAAGTCGCGACAACTTCAAACTCCAAGTCCCGATAGCCAAACCAAATCTAAGACACCAACAAAGAACCGAACGAACCAAACCAAACCAAGAGCCGTGAATGTGCAGAACAACCAAACCATCTTCAAACCGCTCCAAACCGTGTCCTAAGACGCGTACGCCCCAAAGGGTCGTCAAACAAGTGCAAAGAGGATTGAGTCCGAATATTTGAACACAACCCATAGACCAAGGTCATCAAATCTATAGTACCCAAAATCCAAAACCAATGTCTCAGCTCAACGTTGAAACCCAAGTTAGTATTCCAACGATCTATCTCCACCAACAACAAAAACCCATAAACAAAATCCAAAGGATAGATCCAATAGTAGCGAGAACAAAAGAGTAACAAACCAAATTAATACGT
Source organism: Vaccinium vitis-idaea (assembly GCA_963854785.1). NCBI lineage: Eukaryota > Viridiplantae > Streptophyta > Magnoliopsida > Ericales > Ericaceae > Vaccinium > Vaccinium vitis-idaea. The sequence goes on from OY978215.1 coordinate 22,823,696, forward strand.
ACCTCTAAGAGAAACAACATAATCGAAAGCAAACCCCCAAAGAAAGTCAAGCTTCTCAAAGAAGTGGTCGACTGCCATGCCGAACTTAACTCCTAGTTGTCTCCCCAAAACACAATGCTCACCAAAACCAACCCCCAATTGCATCCCCAAATCTTCATCAGAGCATTCGTGCACCAAAGCGGTAGTATCCAAAACGGATTCCCAATAACAGTAGCGCCCGTGACTACTCCACCCAAAATTGTACTCCCTTCAAGATAGAACAAGTTCGCGTGCTTCACACCCTCCATTACAGCCAAATTGCCCATACAAACCTTTGGAGTCTCATTCTTCAATGTGATCACCGAACCAGCGAACTCTAAAGTACCCAAAGAGATGAGATTAAATTTTACGTCCGGAACATACAGAACATTTTCCAAAGTCCAAACAAATCCATCATGCATAACCATGCTGGTTATACCTATCCCTATTTTCTTCCAAGTATGGTCAATACCTATAAGAACATTACCGCCCTCAAACTCTTTCAAGTATGCAAACCAATCCCTATTGGGACACATATGATAGCTACAACCAGAATCCAAAATCCATTGGACTTCATCGAGTGGCTGACAGGCATGGGACTCACCAAAGCAATATATGAATCATAATCCCTATCAGAAGCATAATTGGAATTGGTGTCCTTATTTTTCAAAATTGGACAATCCATCTTCAATGACCCTTGTTGTGACAGTAGGCACACTCTTCTTTTGCGACACCCATTAGTTTCACAAAAGGGGAAACTTTACCAGATCGGGGCTGAGTCTTATTCCCCACAATCAAAGCTTGATAAGGTGTGTCCTGGTGGGTCTGCTTATCTCTTAAACGATACTCATTACTAGTCAACGCCCTAGGACACATCCTCATAACGTATTTCTTCCTTACCATATGACAAAGTAGTAACAAGGTGATCATACATAGAAGGAAGAGAATTCAATAAAAGCAAAGCTTTATCCTCATCAAGGATTGTGGCATCCAAATTTCAATGATCAGCAAGTACTTTACTAAAATCATTCAAGTGCTCATTCAAACAACTACCTACACGGTGTTGGAAATGGAAAAACTTCTTCTTCAAGTAAAGGCGATTCTCTACACTCTTGGTCATAAACTGATCCTCAAGTTTCTTCCATAAATCCTTCACTTTCGTTTCCCACATTACAAAGTACTTCAGATCTTTAGCCAGACACAACCGAATAGTATCACAAGCCTGCTAATTAACCTAATCCCAATCTAAAACGCTCATGTCTGTCGGTTTAGCCTCCAAAGAAAAATCCCAGCCTTGTTGGACCAAAACATTCTGAACTTCACATTGTCACATACCAAAGTTGTTCATCCCATCAAATATTTTTAACATCAAATTTAGCATTTGAAATCATCGTCCTCACCATGGAACTAATGTTTTACCCATCTAGTACAGATTTCCCCATAGATTTCTTCGTAGGTTTATCGGACGAATCGTTAGACATCTTCAAAAAATATTCAATAATCACCAAACAGAAAATCCAAAGAACCAAGCAGAACAAAACAAAGATAAGGTCGAAACCTACGCTCTAGTTTGTTGTGCGGTGGGCCACCCAAGACTCAACCACACCCAATACAAGTATTGAATATTGAATATTAACCAAACCAAAATGTGAGAGATGGAGAGAGAAAACAAACAAGAAAAGAGAGAGACATACACAGATTTACATGGTTCGGCCTTACTTTGGGATGCAAACCTAGTCTACGGGCAGTCGGTCAATGGCATCACAAAACAAAACGAATGCTCGAAAGAGCTACAAAGAAGAATTATGCTGAAACCCTCCTACCCAAACTCACCAAAAGCAGGCCAAGAACAAAAGCAACTCTCTCAAACCCTAACCCAATGCTCTAATATTTGCTCTCACACCAATAAAAGAGGCATAATACATGTATTTATACTAAACAAAAGAGTGCCTAAAAAGTCAAGACTGAATTGGGCTTTACGGACCCTAAAAATGAAACTGCGTGCGTTTTCACATTGCCAACCGTCCAGACAGACTTCAATCCCGTCTGGACCAAAACTTCAGAGAGCAGCCAAAATTCCAATCTACCAAAACCGTTCTGATGGCCCTGAATCCTGTCCGCACAGGACTTTTGGCAACCCAAAATCTCGCCCAAAATTCAACACACTAGTACTCAAGACACATTTACGTGGCAATATATGGCGATACGTCCATTGTAACAAACTGCACAAAAGGGATTTTGTAAGAACTTTGATGTTAACGAAATATTTTTCATTGTGTAACTCAACAATCAATCATTTGATTTATTTGATGCCCTTTACCGTATCAATAAGCAAGAAAGTCTTGAGAGTTTAACATCTTTTCAAAAATTATGTGAGAACATTATTCCAATAGGCAATAACTGTATATATGTAATCTCCAATCAATGGGGGTATGAAGCTATGAGCTAAAAAGGAGTGCACAGCCCCCGAAACGCTCCACTTCCTTAGGGAATTCAGTTATTAGTTACTCATCGTCTATATCCTCCAGGAATATCCATAAAATCATTTGGGAATATCCATAACAATCTTCAGAGAATACTATTATCTACATTCCAGCTTTTATGCCTATATAAACACACCTCTATCTCATTTATGGGAGGCGGGCTCGAACCAGTCCGTCCGTTCTAGTCTGCCAGGTCTAGTCTGCTTGGACCAATCTGCCTCACGTAACAAACACGCTCTTTGCCTGAAATCTACACTGGTCAAATATTCAAATGGGTTCCCCAATATATCCAGAAAGCAACTCACTATCCCTACTCTTGCGGATGAAGTCACTCAACTTCCTCCAAGATTCAACTAACCTCCTCCGGGATATGCGGCCCACTACGGCTAATGCCTCCATGGCCATTAAGCTCCTCCGGGTGCTCCGGTATAACGCCTATTAAATAGGCCATTAGACTTGAAAGTCAGGTATGGCTCTCTCTCTCTCTCTCTCCAGAGAAACCTCAAAGGTCAATACTATCACCTTGATTATATATATTTACCCAAAAAAAAATCTTGATTATATATACATTTCTCCTACAGTATACTGACTTAGGCATCGAAGGCTCATTAGCTGACACCCTAACCGTTTTAAGTACACTATTTTGCAGGCCATCGATCTCAACTTGGATTATCCAGCAGATCAGGTGAACCATTAAAGAACCTTGTTCACATAGGGTCCAAAATGGCTTCATCATGGGGAAAGGAGGTTTTCAACCTAGGAGATACCGGTATCAATACTCCTATTGATATTGGTAGATGTCGTCCATAGAGCAATTTTAATGCTGGGTACTGGTTTCAATTGGTGTATTGATATCGGTATCTACTGCACTTTTTGGCAGATTTTTGTGCCTGATTCAGCTTATCTCTAGGGGCATTTTAGGCCTTTAGTACACGATGTTGGGGACTATAAAAGCCACCCAATATCAAAATATTAGGTTATCTTTCGATTTCTCTCTCTCTCTCTCTCTCTCTCTCTCTCTCTCTCCACCTCTCTTCTCATTTACTCTCTTGTACTCCCACCTCTCTCTAGAGTTGGGCCTTTACTTCTTAGATTCAAGGTACTTTATTTTCATTAATGTCGTAGTACTCTCTTAAATCTATATAGATCTCAAGTTCATTCCATTTTCATCATGTTTTGTATTTCGTTCATATTTCTTTTAATGCTTAGCTTAATCATTTATGAGTAGTCTTATAGGCTCGGTTATGGGGCGATTATCACCCCATGACTTAGGTTCGTTAATGGCTTCTCGTATATTGGGCTTGTTGGGTATGTGGATGAATTAAACCCATATTTTTTGTCTAAACTTAGGGTTGTTAACTTCCTTAATTGAGTGTAGATAATATACTTGACACACACAATGCTTTGAACCATGGCACTCTAGGTGTTCAATGAAATGCTTGACTGAGTTTATTTCCATTTGCAAATCCCATATTTGAGAAGAAAATCAGGTTTTATTGTTCAATCTTCCAGGTGGGATCAAGTGTCACTGAATCCCACTTGAGTTATAATCGAGAAGTTATAAACGGCCTAAGATGTGGGTGATTTGAACCCCTAACTCAAGCCCCTTTTAATCAATCGTCAAAAACTTCATTTTCAAGCTTAGTAGAGGTAAAAAGAGATATCACAAACAAATCCACTCTAAAAGTTAGCCGCCTTAATACCATAATCCCATTGCAAGTCAAAATCTCATGCCGGTAGCATTTGGTCCCTATGGATTCGACCCCAGTCTTCCGGGTATCATGCTACAACCGACCTAGCCCTACGCTTTGGGCAACCACTTATACAATGCATAGTTGGGTCGTGCTTACAGTCGAAAACACCAAAAAAAAAGAAATTGGTATATTGCACTACTGAAAAAATTCATAAACACCACAGAAAAGTTCGTAAATACCACTAGAAAAATTAATAAATTTGTGCCTTTTTTTTTTTACCTTTCACTTTGTATTTTTACCAACAATACTCATATATTTGACCACAAAAATTTGTAAAAGTAACCACATAAATCCATAAAATACAACACCACAAAATTAATATATCATGCCACAATTCTAAAGGTTGAACCGTACATCTCAAAGGAGAAAGGTAGGATATACCATAGAATGTTACTTTTCTTTTCTTTTCTTTTCTTTTCTTTTTTTGTACATGTTACGCCTGATTTTGGTGGATGGCATGTATGTTTTTGGTTGGTAAAGAAAAGGGTGTACCTAGATAGTATATGGTACGTATAATTTTGGAAGATGTTGCGCATATTTATGCTACCTATTACGAGTGTTTTTTTGTGTATTGTATGTATGTTTTTTTCGCTCATTAGTTTGGCATTTTTATGGTATAGTTGCATTTTTTTTGTTGAAATTACGAATAGGGGTGTGCGGTACACCCCAAAATAGTTACGCACTCTTTCCACGAGTTCACCATTGTTTTGGTAACCAAAATTTTTTGAAGTGTGTACCATAATCCTTCTCATTCGGGTTCAATTTGGATTGGTAGTAACGAAATATTTTTAATACAACAATCTATCATTTGATTCTTTTTCCCATTGACTAGCAGATGCCCTTTATCTCAAAAAAAAATACTACGAAAAAAGCAGCCCGTATAGTTCCAAAAGAAATCGAAGAATTCAATAGCTTATTCCGTAGAACCATTCCCCACAAATCAAAGCTAGAAGGCATAAAAAAAATTTAAAAAAAGATAAAGGGCAGGACTAGAGAGGCAATTTAATTTCTGTAGTGAAACTATAATACTGTATGACAAATCTTTCGCTTACAACGCATGTGCAACTTTACTAGTCTCAACTTAAGTAAGCTACCCGCTACTATTATTGACGAATAACTATAACACACAAATTGTGTCCAATTGCCATACATTTTGAGATGTTTTCCTATTCGATCACAAAAGACACAGTTTAAATAGGGATTCATAGCCTAAATCGTGACGAGAGCGAGGTATTTATTTCAAACATAATTGACATACGGCTACAAATCAACAAATAAAAAAATATGTAATCTGACTGTGGTGGATATGTTACTTTATTTATATGCCTCTAGACATTTTGTAAAAAAAAGGTTTGTTTTGTAATAGAGATCCTTTGCAATTCAAGTCATTTCTTTTTCCAAAAAGCAAACTGAAAAGATTCAATGCAAGATTTGGGATACCCGTAGTGACCCAAGTCACTATCCCCGTAGTGACCTCAAATGTAGACCCTCTATAATCTATATTTGGGATCGGAATCGTACAATTTGTCAGGAATGTAAAGTAGATCATTCATGTAAAAAATCAAATTAATTGCATATTGGTATAGGGTTGGGCATCATGTCGGATCGGGTCGTGTTCGTGTTATGTCAATTCGGGTTCGGGTCAATACGTGTCAACCCGAAAAAGACCTATTTACCCAAACGTGTCGAAAATCTCAACCCTAAGCTGACCTGAAATTATCCGTGTCGACCTGCACACGACATGAATTGACACGATTACACAATACCCCTGTCATTTTGTGTCGGGTTCGAGTTGACACAACATGAATTGCCAAGTCCAAAACAGGTCAACCTGTAGACCCCCTAAGTTGGCTTGGCAGATATTTTCAAGTACCGCTGCAAGCAGGCTCCCGATAATGAAAGTGATACCCGAAAGCTTTGGGAGAATTCACGTAGACTTTAGAACCTTCATGAGGATTTCGCAACCTAAACCACAAACCTTCCTAACTTGGCCATAATATCGGTTGGCCCTCTCATTAACCAGCCGGTACATCCATTGCTTAGCCGCTAGAAACCCAATCTCCTGCCAAAAGCCAAATACCCCCCTGTCAAATGCATCAACCAGCCAGCAAATCAGCTTCTTCCAGAAGTTTTCCAGCAAGAGCCCGATCGGATTACTTAGTTTTACGTGGTAAGCAAGATCGGGACTCTTATTGATAGAGTTTTCCCGCATCAAACCAGTCTACCATTCTCCAATGATCATAATTTTTTGTAATTGTAATGTGCTCAACAATTTCTGAAAAAATGAACAGTTTTGATCTCAAATGAAGATTTCAGAGGGCACACAATTGAGGTCACTATGGTGATGTAATGACTTGGGTCCCTAGGGGAATCCTAAGTCTCCCAAGTAGAGAGCGCTTTCCAAAGCCTAAACAAGAGTCAATCTGGGCAAATGCAATTCAAGATTGTCTAGTTTTTTACGTCAAATTATTCCACAAAAACCATCACACATACATCAAATTAATTTAATACAAAACCAGGGGTGCTTTGGAATCGTGGGAAAATTGTAGATTCTAGCCTTCCATTGAGTCTAAGACTTTCTTGACCAACATATTTAAATTCAAAGTGGAGGACCCATCCGAAAGAGTAGCCTTCTCTGCCAATCTCTTCCATTCCATGGCCTTCTCCTTCATTTTCTTCCCCTTCTCTCCTCCCATTACCTTTCTAACAACCTGCTCCACTTCATCTCTCTTCACATCACCACCAATCTCCATTCCCACCTCCCATTCCCTACAAATGTATCTGCAATTCGTCTGTTGATCAGTAAAAAATGGTAGACAGATCATTGGCACTCCTGCTGACAAGCTCTCAATAGTCGAATTCCATCCACAGTGTGTCACGAACCCCCCAATTGACCGATGGTTCAGGACTTCCTCTTGTGGGCACCACGCTACTATTAGACCTCTTACTTTGATTTCCCCCACCAATTCAGGCGGCAAATATGAAGAGCCCGGTTCATCAACCATGACCAATTCATGCCTAATTATCCACAAAAAGTTGTGCTGGCTATTCACAAGTCCCCACCCAAGCTCTTCCCATTGTTTCTGAGTCATTGACGCTATGCTACCAAAATTGACGTAAATTACGGATCTAGGTTCCTTAGAATCAAGCCATTTCAGACACTCGGATTCTTCTTTCCACAGATTGTAACCGATGGACTCTGAATCGTCTTTCTTTGATCGTTCATTCAAAAGTAACTGAAGTGGACCTATGGAATACACAAATGGGAACATGGACCTTAAAGCGTTCAATAGATCTTGCTCCAACGCATCAAAAGTGTGGAGAATGATTGCTGAAGCTTTTGAAGACCTCTGAGTTGCTTCCATGCAGAAGTTAAAATCTTTATTGTTTGGATCCGTGGTTCGCATATTGCTTGGAAGATCTTTCAAACGGATATCTTTCATTCCCGGAATCCAATCTATGACGGTATCCAGATACCCATTTGTTAAATAGCTTGCATCTGCACCCACGAGGAGGAATACATGAGCATACAAACATGTGATCTTCAAAGTAACCCCGCGCAAAAAGGTTTCAATTACACTTGGTTTATGAACGAAGAACATTTTTTCAGGTTATAAGCATTCACAAGTGTTTTCTACAACCAATAAAGAATTCAATAAAATATATGTGCCATATTTCACGATTACTCAATTAAAGTTGAGAGTGAATCTCAGCTACTGATTTCAAATTCTATGTAATTTTCTGGTAAGAATTCTGGGCATGCAGCATTGCTGAATTTGTATCCAATTAGTGCCGTTTAATTTTAGAATGTATAATTGTATCAACATATTGGTGTTTTCGTAGCACGTTTGTAAGACACCAGGGACACTTCCCTTATTTTGAGTTTAGTCCTACTTCTAATACAAATTACTTGGTTATTCAATTTAGTTAAATCATTTGTGGTTCTGCATCATCATATCTTTCTTTGTGAACTATCACAGTGGTTAGATGCTTGGCTTGGCTTATATGTAAAAGACCTTAATTGGCATGGCTAGTTCATTTGTAAAAGACCATCCTTACAAACAGAAAGTTGGAATTCATGTGAACCGTGAACATGTCCCTAGTCAAGGCAGGAGATGTGTGATTTGAATTCAGTTCCTAGATTGTGGTTAAAGGGACAAGTGGAGGCTTAGTGAAGTATTACTGAAAAAATGGTGTAGATCATGCATCATGGGCAGTTATTCTCCAGCACTTAAAGAAGTTCTCAAGCCAATAAATACAAGTCATATGCCTCCATTGTTCGGGTCCATGCACCAACACTCACAGCAGCATTAACATAGCTATCATTTGTTTGTTTTCCAGTACCATTCCCTAGTTATCTAGCTAGCAGGTTTATTTCCATTGTAATCTTTCAACCATGTCTTTCATTTTAATCCAATTCTCCTATTTCCTTTCCATCGTGTAATTTAGTTTTCTTCAGTTGTTAGAAGTCCTTGTTCAAAGCAAACTGAAATAAACACAAAACATATCAATCATTGAGTTCTAGAAAATTCTCTCCCTAGTTTTCTCCCTCTACCATTAAAGAGCGATTCGAGGGTGATACTCGAACCTCATACTATCACTCCATCGCAGGAGATTGTTGCTTTTCTTTTATGTGATCCGGAGTACTTAATCCAATATCTACCAAAAGATCCAGTTCGTTAAAAGTTCACTAAAGATAATCCAAACCATCCGTTTTTGCATTCATTATTGAAAGTTTGACACATACAAAGTATCCACTATTGTCTGGACTTTATATAAAGATCGTACCTTTCCATGGAGTAAACCCTCTTTCCAATAGATTACGAAACTGATAAAGGCCCATGAAACGGAGGAAAAGTTTAATTTGTTGTCAAGAACTCATGTGATGGATATTAAAAGGCGTTTGTATACCTTGAAGAAGACCTCTCCTATGGAATCGTATCTGGATAATATTAAGGGTTTGTTACAGAAAATCACATCTTCTTCATCCATATGAGAGCCAGAAGCTTCAAGTTTCTGTAACAAACCCTTAATATTATCCAGATACGATTCCATAGGAGAGGTCTTCTTCAAGGTATACAAACGCCTTTTAATATCCATCACATGAGTTCTTGACAGCAAATTAAACTTTTCCTCCAATTTTGACCAAACCTCATGAGTTCGATGTGTTCCCACAACATGTGGAAGAACTGAGGGTGTCAACGTTGCAATCAAACAAGACAAAAGCATACGATCTATGGTGTCCCACTTTACATACTCAGGATTGGGAATTTTGTTACCAGACTGATCTAGGGTTTCAATCGCAGGCACAACAAAAGAACCATTTGCATATTCGAACAGTGAATTAGCACGTAATGCATTTTCTACTTGTGTTTTCCAAGCAAAGTAGTTCGTAGAATCCAGTTTTACAGTAATAAAGGACTGGAAATTTGCGATTAGAAAGGTAAGGGATGGAGGTAGATACTCTGATGTAGATGATGAAGCCGCCATTGTCGATCAAATTTTGAGGAAGAAACAGTTGAGTAGAATGTGATGATGCTACGTGAAATCTCTAGGATCGAACTAGAATGAGACTTGCGTCTTGAATCTGCTCTGATACCATAACAACATTTGAGAAATAAAACCCTAAGAACTTTCTCTCTGTAAGTATCGAAGAAGAAGATATTTTCTCATTAGAAGAAAATGAAACAGGAGAGTACAGTATTTATATAAAGTCTGTCATTAACCGACTTAAACTAAACCGACTTAAACTAAAACACAACTAACACAACTACTGCTTTAACAAACAATATTAAGCTCACAGGCCAAGCACGTGGAGTACTTAAGCTCACAGGCCAAGCACGTGGAGTACTAGCTACTAGCTTAACAACCGCAAGCAGACAGAGTGAAGTACATTACAACAGGGATACCCAGCTCTTCACCAGCTGCGATAGTGAAATACAGAAACCCATCTGAGATAATACATGTAACCGGAGGCACGTCTGATGCGAAAGCATTAGCACTGTCATTGAGCTTGGAAACAAGGTTCAGAAACGGCGCAAGTGCGTTCCTTTTCATGGATTGAACAAGAGAAGCTATGTCTTGTGTGCCATCAGCATCCGTAGGAGGCAACCCATCGGGAATCGTTTTGAACTGGAAATCTGGCAAGCCATCGAGAGAATTCAGTCCTCTGGCTTTGAGTAAGCGTTTGTGGTTGTGCTCTGTGTTGACAAAGGTTATGTAAAAGCCTTTATGGTGGAGGAGCTTTGCTAGTTTCAACATTGCTTTCATATGGCTTTGAAGTGGGAATGGTATACAAACCACATGAGGCCTTTCACCATTCACGGCCATATCCAATCTCTCTCTGTGTTTCTTTCCACAAAGTGTGCCCACGCTTATGAAGAGAGTACTATGGGAGAACTTCAGGGGCTGAAATCATTTCCTTAAAGTTATCGCACAACAACTTTGAATGATAAAGAGTCAAAGACAATTAGTCTTGTAAGGAAGACCCATTAGTGTTAGCTAAAATAGCTAGTGAGGTTTTGTTATGTCGGTTAAACACTGTTTATATTTGTTAAGTGTAGTTTGTTAGGTCGGTTAAGGCTCCTATAAATATCTAAAGGGGTATTGGTTTGTAATGATCGAAAAACAGTTGTTAGAGAGAGAAATGAAGAGAATTTCATTCTGTTCTTGTTTTACATTTCAAGTATATTCTTGTTCTTCCATATGGTATCAGAGCCTCTGACGCGAGTCTTGCGATCCTGTGCTTGATCGTCATCATCAAATCCTGAAGCAATTTCTTCATCAGAAACATTCGTATTTTGTCTGATTTCAATCTTCTCATCAGCGATTTCTCAGATTTCTTCTCAATTGCTGATTACAAGAATGACAACTCTTACAGTAACAATTCCTCCAGCCCTAGCCTTTCTGGTATCAAACTTTACTTCTCTAGTTAATATCAAACTTGATAGTTCGAATTATCTGTTGTGGAAAACACAAGTAGAAAATGTTATGTCCGCGAATGGATTTCTTGGCTATCTTGATGGTACGGTAGTATGTCCGTCGGCTCAAATTCAAACTGCTAATGGTGAAATGTGTGCAAATCCAGAATATGCCTTGTGGAAATTGGTTGATTCTCAGCTTTTATCATGTTTGACAGCCTCTTTGTCATCAACGACTTTGCCCTATGTTTTAGGGCTTCATTCCAGTAGTCAAGTTTGGTTTTCTTTGAGTAACAGATATAACTCAATTTCTCGCACACACGTGCATGACATCAGGAATAGCTTATATAATCATAAGAAAACCACAACTATGGATGCATATCTGGACGAGATTAAGGAATTTGCACAGAAATTAGAGGCTGCGGGTAGTCCTATTGGAGAAGATGAGTTAATCTTTCATACTCTCAGAGGTTTGAAGACAGGATTTAAAGGATTTAAGTCTGCGATTAGAACTCGAGGTGATCACATTACATTTGAAGAGTTGGTTACTATGTTGAAAGGAGAAGATATTGAAATGATGAATGAGGAAGATGAAGCTACAGGAGTTCCAAATCATACATCTGTTCTTGTGGCTACTAACTCCTCTTCTTCAGCCCAATCTCAGTCTCAAACTCCAGCTCCTGTGTTGTCTCATTCCACAAATCAACCTTTGCAGTTTAACGTACCTGTGCAATCTCAATACTATGCACCACAGCAGTTTGCTCAACCTGTTAACAGAGGGTTTAATAGAGGCAAAGGACAGGGCAATAGATTTCCAAGGAAACCATGTGATATATGTGGCAAGAGTAATCATGTCACTTCATTCTGCTATTATAGGGCTCAATATCCTGGTTATGAGACTGGAGCTCAGTGGAAAGGATCACAATTTGTGCCTAACATGCCACCAATGAATAACATGTTTGGTCCAACACTTGCACAGATTCCAGGATTTCCACAGATGTTTTATCCTCCATTTTCTCAGTCAAGCTTTGTTCCTATTTTCAATGGGTTTGCTGGACAAAGATCATCTGCACCATCACCATTTCCTGCACCATATGCTCCATCTGCACCTCAGTTTTCTGCAACAACTCAACTTTCTGCTCCACCTGCACCTCTTCAGAATTATATGGCACAAGCAAATCTGGCTGGGTATAATGACATGTCTACTATCTCTATGAATGGTACTGCTGTTATGCCAGACAATTGTGGTGTCTCACCTGCCTATGGTTTATATGGAGGATATCAGTCATCAGGATGGTCTAATGATGGTTCTTCTACACAACAACCATGGTATTTTGATAGCGGAGCTACCAATCACATTACCAACAACCTTGGTAATATCACTCAACCAAGGCCTTCTTCACTGAATTCTGGAGTTCTTGTGGGAAATGGAACTCAACTGTCTGTGACTCATACTGGATCAGGTCAAATTCCTACTGCTACATCTTCTAGTTCATTTCTTCTTTCTCATATCTTGCACACTCCTAGTATCACTCATAACTTACTCTCTGTTCATCAGTTTTCTAAGGATAATAATTGCATTCTGATTTTTGATGCCTCTGGTCTTGTCATTCAGGACAAGACAACTCATCACATACTGTACAAGGGGCCATGTCTCAAGGGGCTTTATCCACTTCTGAATTGCTCTAAAGCTCCAGTTCCTCAATCTACTCCTGCTGCTTTTGTTAGTCCTTCTTCATCTGCTATGATCTGGCATAACAAGTTAGGACATCCTAGTTCTAGTTTGTTTCATTCTTTAATAAGCCAGTTTCAATTACCTGTTTCTTTGTCTGGAAATCTTGATTGTTCTTGTTGTCATATGGCAAAGAGTCACAAACTTAAGTTTCCTTTGTCTAAATCTACAACTACTGCACCTTTTCAATTGATTCATATGGATGTGTGGGGTCCATCCCCAATCCCTTCTAGTCAAGGGTTTCGATATTATCTGCTTGTTATTGATGATTACACTAGATATTCCTGGTTGTTTCCTTTACACTACAAATCTGAGGCCAAAACTGCTATTTCTCACTTCAAAGCCTTTGTCACCACTCAATTTAACACTTCTATACAAGTTGTAAGAAGTGATAATGGGGGAGAATTCATCAATCATTATTTGTTGCATTTGTTTTTGACCAATGGAGTTATTCATCAAACCACTTGCCCGCATACTCCAGAACAAAATGGAATTGTTGAAAGGAAGCATAGGCATCTTATTGAAACTACTATAGCTCTTCTTCTGCAAGCTAAATTACCTACCTATTTTTGGTTGGAAGCACTTACCACAGCTGTATTTTTGGCAAATAGGCTTCCTCATTCTTCTTTAAACTACCAAGTTCCATACATGTTGTTGTTTCAAAAAGCTCCTGATTATTCAATGCTCAAGCCATTTGGTTGTACTTGCTATCCTTGGTTAAGACCTTATACCAAACATAAGTTGGAACCTAGATCACATCCTTGTATTTTTCTTGGTTACTGTCCTGCTACCAAAGGATATAAATGTTTTGATCCAGTGTTGTCTAAGGTCTACATTTCTAGACATGTACAATTTCTTGAAACTGATTTTTCTTACCCAAACATGTGTAAAGTCTCTTCAGAAACCAATCCTGCACCTACCACTTTTCATGTTCCTCTTACTGAGTTTGGAGACTTAGATGTTTCTATTTCTTGTCCTTTACCAAATGTGTCTACTTCATGTTCTGTTTCATCTACTTCTCATCATCCTACAAATACTACTGTTGACTGCCCTGTTTCTGTGTCTATTCCTGCTTCTAATCTGCCCACTCATGGTGTATCTATTTCTAACTCTATGCCTCATAATCTTGTATCTACATCTCCAAATTCTGCATCTGTTTCTGCAGTACTTCCTGTTACTCCTAGTCAGAATACTCATTCTATGACAACCAGATCCAAAAATGGGATCTATAAATCCAAACAACCTACTAGTTTGTCTGTAGTGCATGACCCTGAAACAGTACCAGAAGTTGAACCTGTTCATTTTTCACAAGCATCCAAATATTCAGTGTGGCAAAAAGCCATGGAAGATGAGTATGAGGCTCTTATTAAACAAGGAACTTGGGTTTTGGTTCCAGCTCCTCCTCAGGCTAATGTTATAGGATGCCAATGGATCTATAAGATCAAAAGAAACTCAGATGGGAGTGTGGCTAGATACAAAGCTCGTCTGGTTGCTAATGGCAACCAACAATATGAAGGCATTGATTTCACTGAAACTTTCAGTCCAGTAGTTAAACAACCAACTATAAGAGTTGTCCTGAGCCTAGCACTACATTATAATTGGGATATACGTCAATTGGATGTATCTAATGCATTTCTGCATGGAATTATTGATGAGGAAGTTTATATGCGACAACCTCTAGGTTTTAAAGATAAAGATCGTCCTCAATATGTTTGCAAGTTGAAGAAAGCTTTATATGGTCTCCGACAAGCTCCCAGGGCCTGGTATTCTGTATTTTCTGGTTTTCTACTTCACCAAGGTTTTGTCAATAGTTCAGCTGATGTTTCTCTGTTTGTTTTGAAGAAGGATCAAGATCTCACTTTAGTCCTTGTCTACGTTGATGACATTATCATCACAGGTAACAATAATGCCTACATCACAGAGTTGATTTCCATGATGAGTACACAGTTTGTTATGAAAGATCTAGGTCCTCTGAGTTATTTCCTTGGTATTGAAGTGCTACGACATGGTCCAGCTGTTGTTCTCACCCAAACTAAGTATGCTTCAGATTTGCTTCATAAGTCAGGTATGCAGGACTGCAAATCAAGTGCTACTCCTTTGTGTTCTAAACCAAGTGTGCCTGAATCTGATCCTCCTATGTCTGATCCTCATTGGTATAGAAGTGTGGTAGGTTCTCTTCAATACTTAACTTTGACCAGACCTGAGCTTGCTTTTTCTGTAAATCTGGCGTGTCAACATATGCATGATCCTAGGGAAAGTCATTTTGTGGCTGTCAAGAGGATACTCAGATACATCAAAGGTACTCTACATCAAGGTCTCATTTTTGTTCCTGGGTCTCTCACGTTAACAGCATATTCTGATGCTGACTGGGCTGGAGACCAGGTTACTAGACGATCTACAACTGGTTTCTGTTTATACCTTGGTTCCAATCTTGTCTCTTGGTGTGCTAAAAAACAGCACACAGTGGCCAGATCATCTACTGAGGCAGAGTATAGGGCCCTAGCTCAGTGTGCAGCAGAACTCACTTGGGTCCATCAATTACTTGTTGATTTGCATGTTATTCCTCAGGTTCCTCATACTTTGTGGTGTGATAATCAATCCGCAATTGCTTTGGCTTCCAACCCTATATTCCATGCTCGCACTAAACACGTGGAGGTTGATTACCATTTTATTCGTGAGAAAGTATTGAGTAAACTCATCTCAGTCAAGTATGTTGCTTCCAAGTCTCAAATTGCCGATATCTTCACAAAATCTTTACCTGTTGCTGTTTTTAATGATCTCAAACTCAAACTCATGGTGTGTGACACACCCATGAGTTTGAGGGGGACTGTAAGGAAGACCCATTAGTGTTAGCTAAAATAGCTAGTGAGGTTTTGTTATGTCGGTTAAACACTGTTTATATTTGTTAAGTGTAGTTTGTTAGGTCGGTTAAGGCTCCTATAAATATCTAAAGGGGTATTGGTTTGTAATGATCGAAAAACAGTTGTTAGAGAGAGAAATGAAGAGAATTTCATTCTGTTCTTGTTTTACATTTCAAGTATATTCTTGTTCTTCCATAAGTCTAACGCATACATAAATCACATAATAAATTCTTGGTCTTGCCAAAAGTTAGATTAATCATCTACGGCACGTCTTTCATTCAATAATAATCCAAAACCTACCAAATTATTTAAAAGAGTCACCTTTCGCAACACCTGAATTAAGGTAAAATGGCTTTATCTTTTAAAAAATTTGGTATGGGGTGTGGCTCCCATCAGGGCCGGCCCAAGGGTGAGCCCAGCAAGCCCCCGGGCTTGGACAACCCCCAGGCCGGGGCAACCAAAAAAAAAAAAAAATCAGTTACATATATATATATCTATATATAAAATAAGGTTTCCATAGGAGACTAAAGGCAATTTTTGTTGAAGTGGTCATAGAAAGCTGCCAATAGGCCTATTATGCGTGATAAGCTGGGTTCGAATCCCCTGCTCTCCTTTTCTTTTTCTTTTCTTTGATTTTGGCCTCCTTCAAGCTTTTCTTTTCCATTTTTTTTCTTTATTTTTGTTATTAATGGCTCTTTTCTCCCTCCCAATCCACAATTTTACAAAAACCACAATAAGCAATTTCTTTGTTAGAAACTTTGTATTTAACAAACACAACAATAATGTATAAATGATATTATCTTACATTGGATTAAAAAAATGGTGGAAATTTTTTTTAAAAAAATGAGTGAGCTTACACGGTTTATTATTTTTTCCCCCAAAAAATCATAGTGTAAAACAAACTTTCTTATTTTCTTCAAAACAAACTTGTACAATAATATCTTTTTACGTTTATCTTTGTATCTTTTTAGTTTGAATTTTGTATTTTATTATTTTTTAAAAGAACTCTTAAAGATGAAAGGGGCTCATTAATATTGGAATTTTTCTTCGGACCCATAAAATATTATGGTCGGCACACTACCATTTACAGTCGCTTGAGCAGATAGAAGTTTTTGTAAGTTGAAGTTGATAAAAACTTACTTTTGTAGTACAATGTCACAAAAAAAAAAACAAAGGATTGGTTATGCTCTCAATGAGAAATGAGTTCTTTATTAAGTTAGTACAATGCTCAATTGAAAAATTTGCTTAAAAAATGCAATAAGAAGTTTTATTTGAATCGGATCATGCTTAAAGCACTATAACCAGAGAGTTGCATTTTTATTGTGATTTTTTTAATGTTGTTTAAGCTAAAGTACAATGTAAAATTGAATTTTTTCTGACTTGTATGTCATTTTATTTTTTTGGCCTAATAATAAGTGGGCAACCAATATTGAGGTCGGACTTGGACAACCCAAATGTCAGGGCCGGCCCTGGCTCCCATCCACTTGCCCATTGATTGAGGGAGTGGCAGATACGTTGGAGCATTTACTCAGTGCTTATCTTATCAATACAGCTCTCCATGTGCAGCTGAAAGTGATTGCTTCCAGAGCAATTGATGCTGCCTTTGTTTGGCTATAAATGAACTCCTCCGCCTTTGTATTTGATATCTCCGAAATGGAGACTAGAGATCTCCGAGAGGGAGACTTGTATCACTAATGAGAGTGATCTTGAGATCTCCGAGAAGGAGACTTGTATCTCTGAGAGAGATTTGTGAGGTAGCAATGTAGTAGTTAGGGAGTGTAGAGCGAGAACAGCCTCCTCTTGTAAAGCATGTCTAATTACCCGAGTGAATTGCTTCTTTGCCTCCGTGGACGTACCCGATTTTGGAGAACCACGTAAAATACTCCGTGTTATTTGTGTGAGTGTGTTTGTGTGTGTTTGGTTCAATCCCGTGGGCACAACAAAAAGTCAGTAAGTTAAAGCTGGTCTGCTCCACCGACTTATGATAATTTTTGACAATATTGCCCTCATGCAATGTAAAATGCAACCCAACACTAATAAGTCTGAAGGGCAATTCGGATATTTCATGGTAGAAATTATACTTCCCACCCAAGTTTTATCCCGGAACAAGCTGACTTAAAAGTACGTGTTTTTGTTGTGAAACAACCTGGCTAAACGTGTCTTTGTGAAACCTTAAGTCGGGTGTTGCGAAACGGACCTAAAACACCCACACGTTTTTTTATAGACAACCACACCATCTCCAATCTCAAATGTCATTTGACTATTTTGGCATACATTGCAATATGTCTATTTGGAGTCTGTGGCAAGTGAGACGTCCTCCAAAGTTTGCGACCAATTGATGAGATAAATGTACACTTTTTTGTTGACATTTTTTATGTCTTGTGTAGCCACACAAAATTGTTGCCTAGACTACGGTTCTCAATTACCAGAGCGACTTGGTGACGAGTGCGTAAGTGGTAGTAATTTCAAAAATCTTGAGAGGATTTATGATTATCAAAAAATTGCGTTCTTTACATTAGAGGAACATGGCTCGTAGCTCCATCACTTTTTTGAACAAATCATAGCTCTAATTTAAACTTCACAGTTGGATGCCCTAACATCGAATATCATTCCAATTATCAATTATTATAAGGTAACAGAAATCTCTTATACAACTTCATAAGCATTGTAAGCATTTAGACATTTACCTAGCAATTGTGATAAAGTCCATAAAAAACAGATGCCAAAGAGGCATAGAGAACAGAGGTATATCTGGAAATGCTGAGAACACGTTGTAGATACAGTGGCAAATCCTAGCCTCCCATTGAGATTGACAGTTTGTTCACCAAGTTGTTCAAACTCAATGTAGATGACCCATCTGAACCAGTAGCCTTCTCTGCCAATTCCCTCCACTCCATAGCCTTGCTCTTCATGTTCTTCCCCTTCTCTCCACCCATTAGCTCTCTAACCACCTTCTCCACTTCATCTCTCTTCACATCACTATCAATCTCCAACCCCACCTCCCATTCAGTACAAGTATACCTACAATTTGTTTGTTGATCACCAAAACACGGCCAACAAATCATAGGCACTCCCGCCGACAAGCTCTCGATAGTCGAATTCCACCCACAGTGAGTCAAAAATGCCCCAACCGATCGATGGTTTAGGACTTCCTCTTGTTCGCACCACGCTACTATTAGACCTCTTTGTTTGATTTGTGCCTCCAATTCAGGTGGTAAAAATACAGATTCATTACCCATTACCAAATCCGGCCTAATTATCCACAAAAAGTTGTGGTGGCTATTCACAAGTCCCCACCCAAACTCTTCTACTTGTTCCAGGGTCAATAGCGTTATGCTACCGAAGTTCACGTAAATTACGGATCCTGATTCCTTAGAATCAAGCCATTTAAAACACTCGGATTCTTCTTTCCATAGATTGTATCCAATGGATTTCGACTCATCTTTCTTTGATATGTGATTCAAAAGTAACTGAAGTGGGCCTATGGTATACACGCATGGAAATATGGTTGTTAAAGCGGTCAATAGATCCTGCTCCAACGCATCAAAAGTGTGGAGAATGATTGCTGAAGCTTTGGGAGACCTCTCGGCTGCTTCCATGCAGAAGTTAAAAGGTATATCATTTGGATCTGTGGTTCGAATAAAACTTGGAAGATCTTTCAGACGAATATCTTTCATTCCAGGAATCCAATCGATGACGGTATCGAGGTACCCATTTGTTAGATAGCTTGCATCTGTTCCAAAAAACAACATTTGAGCATCGAAACATGTTATTTTCAGTACAATACCAAAATAAGGACTCAATTACGTGCTTTAGTCTAGCTACATAAGCATGCATAGATTCACACACAACAAATACAAAATGTACCTTTCAGTGGAGTAAGCCCTTTTTCCAGTAGAACATGACACTGATAAAACCCCATGAAACCACAGGCAGACAGAGTGAAGAACAGTACGACGGGGATACCTAGCTCTTCACCAGCTGTGATGGTGAAACTCATAAACCCATCAGAGACAATACAGGTAACCGGAGGCACATCCAATATTCCAGAAGCACTACCGTCATTGATCTTGGAAACAAGGCTCAGAAATGGCGTTAGTGCATTCTTTCTAATGGATTCACATAAAGAAGGGATGTGTTGGGTGGCATTAGCATCCGAAGGAGGCAACCCATCGGGAAATGTTTCGAACCGGAAATCAGGCAAGCCATCAAGAGAATTCGGTCCTCTGGCATTGAGTAAGCGTCGGTGGTTGTACTCTGTGTTGACGAAGGTTATGTGACAGCCATTATGGTGGAGGAGCTTTGCTAGTTTCAACATTGCTTTGATATGGCTTTGAGCTGGGTATGGTATACAAACCACGTGAGGCTTATCACCCACTGCCATATCCAATCCCTCTGTTTCGTTGCGAGCAAATTGACTTCCTGAGTTCAAATCATGTTTCTGATCTCAGAAAAAGATTAAGACATATATATCAATCATAGACAACGAAAACAGCTGATACAAAAGTCAAGTTAAGTTATGATGTGGAATGATGTGGTGGTAGGTAAAAATGTGATCCAGTAAATCAACCTAAATGCAAAGACCTTGACAAATCATATACGCAAGGGCGGAGTTATCTGGTGGAGAGCGGGGTAGGTGACAACCCATCCTGAATTTCAAGCAAATGTTTTTGTTACACTTAAGGTAATTCGGTTAGTCACCTAGTGGTATTCCGACAAATTCACATTTTATACAGCTTTTGTAAAACATTTGTTGTTAGAAATTAGTAATCAATTTGGATCACAACATAATATCTCAATAACTTTAATTTAAAGACCACAAGAGAGTTGAACAGAAAATTTATGGGAAATGATAATAACAACCCATTGACAATGACATTTGTATTTCTGAAAAATTTGACTTATCTACTAAAAGACGCATCAATAATTCAACCAAAAAAAAAACTAAAACCATCGAATCATATGTGGTTACTAGAAACACCCTCTTGTATGCATTTTGGTTTTGTCGTGCCCAAGATTGGTCAAAAAGGGCGTCTGTAGTATAACATGTGGGCCAAACAGACAGTGGGTCCGCACCTATTTTGTGCATTGGTCCAAGTTTTCGGATGTGTCTGATTTTCTGTGCTTACATATGCTAAAAAATAAAAAATAAAACAAACAAACAAGGGTAAATTACACTGACCCTCCTCTAAGGTTTCTAATAAAAACAGTAACCTCCCAGCTAGTTCTAAAAATTTCAGCCACCTCCCTTACTTTACAAACATACAATTACGCCCATAACTTTCAAATTAGGCTAATGTTGTTAACTTTGAGAACCAAAAGACCCTTATACCCTCCTCGCAAATAGATTAAATTGCACTAACCTTACCCACTTTAAATTGACACACATTGTCGAGTATCAAGAATTCAAAAGTTTAAAAGATAGTTTTGGTTTTTTGAATGCTAAATAAAATAACCACTAGAAAAATTTTAAGCTTTCTTTGGACTTATTTTATTATTAATTCATTCTTTATATATAGTCAAAATATTTATTTTTGAATTGCTCTCATGTATGCAAATCTAAAAATAATAAAATTTTCCTGGAGATCCAACAAGAGTAATCTGAAGACATCAAAATTATTAGTCTCTTTTTAATTTTTTGGTAGTTTCTTTTATCAAAACTTGGTCCGAATGTTGTCCTTTTTTGTCAATTTTCCTTATTCAAATTAAATAAATATAACAAAAAGTAAGTGTTTTGACTACATGTACAAAAATAATTTTATCTTCCAGAAAGGTAAATAGCAACTTAAACTACTTGCGAGGAAAGTATAAGGGTCTTTTTGTTCTCGAAGTTAACGCCGTTAGCCTAATTTTAACGGCAAGAGCGTAGTTTTATATTAGTTTGTAAAGAGCGGAGGTGGCTATAATTTCATGAAATAGAGGGGAGGTCAGTGTATTTGTCAAAAACCTCTGGGGAGGTCAATGTAATTTACCCAAAAAACTAGTACTAATCTAGAGAAGAGTCTGTGGTAACCCCGTCAGCTTCGAACTACACAGCATAAAATTTTGAATAATTGAATAGAAAGTAGTCATGAAAACAAAGGGAAAAACCAGAACAAATTGTGAAGAGAAAAGGGGGTACTTTTGTATAACAAGGTTCTTGTTAGGACTTAGGATAGCTTAAAAGGTTGGTGTTGGCTCCCGCCTGCGTGCTATTGATTACGGTGTTGAGCCAATCTATACGATCCCCCGACTATAACATACCAGTAGAGAATGAGATTGAATCCCACAATTAGTCAGTTCAATGAGCCAAATCCCGAGTTGTCAAAAAAAAACAAACAGAATTATCATATTATGTGGCCTTTTTGTTTCTTTAGTAGTCATTTTCCAACTTTGGTTGATATTATATAACTATCTGGGTGATCGAGAGTTTCAATTAGTGAGCAAAGGCCGAAAAATTGTCCCCAAAAACCCAAAAAAAAAAAAGGTTTCCAAAACAAGCCAGGCTTTTAAGCTATCCCAAGCATAGCTTTATTTAAACTGAGGGTTCCCTTACTTATCACAAATATAAAAAAATTGAAGGGTTCCCTTCGTCTTCAGCAAAAGCATCCAATAACTTGAAGAAAACAAAGGGCTCCTGATTTTGTGATTGACGAGAATCATAAATTCAGTGAGTGCAAACCAAGAATTGTAACACAGTGCACGTGATCAACGTCGTGGTAATGGTATAGTAAATTATACAGTACCTTCTCTACTACTTCTGGCACCCACCAGCTCCAACCCCTGGTCTGCTTCGGTGATCAACGCCGGGCGATTGTTTCAGAGTAAGCAACAGCATGCAGCAACCGTCCCAAATATTTTTCTGGCGACCACGTCTGATCTGAGCAATAAAATTTCACTGCTTAAAATGAGACCCAGTGTTTCCTTGTACCTTCCTAGCTAGGTTGCAGAAGTTTCATTTGTTCGTTGCATTTCTATTCTGTCCCTCGAATTGCTTGAGATTTATTGAACCGCAAAACCAACTCTAGAGTTATTTCTGAGTGATCACCAAAGGTACGAGAGTTGAATTTATACAGAACCACCACCAAACTTATTAAATACTGTATAGTAAAGGTCAAGACAAAAACATAAACGGTGTTGGCAGCAAGGGAGCCCATCACCAATAGACAGCCTACCAATTTGCTAAGCATATAAATATTCAGGTTACGTAAGGTATGCTATGTGGGACAAGCATTAAAAAAAACTTAAAGTTTAAAATAAAGGAGTGTAACAATAACCCACCGCATAATGAGCATATGAATATTCAAGTTTTTTGAGACCCGAAATGCAACTAAATAAAGAGTTCGGACTTGTGAAGTCCAATATATAGGTATAGATGCAAAGTGGATATTTATATAAGGCCTCGTTTGATTCGGAGACTAAAATAGACAGGATTAGGAGTCCTGGGGCTGGCATAAATTGTACTGGACTATTAGTCCCGGTATTAATTTAGTCCTGCATCTCACATAATCCCTTGTTTGATTCGCACGGGATTAACACTGGGACACTTTCTTTTTTTTTTTCAGGACTTTCTGATCTCTCTCGCAAACCAACTTTCAATGGAAGGGGAAAAAAACATTTCACTACAGATTCCCAGGAAAAAAAAAAAGGAACACAGATTCAGAAGAAGACAACTATGATTGATCTAGGGCGTGAAAATATTTCAATGGCAAATTTGTAATATATGGACCGACAAACTCCCGTGTGTTTTTGTCTGGGATTGGTAGTCCCCCCCCCCCCCCCCCAAATGGGATTACACAGTACCATACGTATAGGGATAATTTTTGTCACAGGATTATTAATCCCAGGCACCTTTGTGGGAACCAAACAAGGGATTAGGCGGGATTAGACGCACCTAATCCTATCCCAGGCTCCCAATACCTGAATCAAGCGAGGCCTAAAGGTATTAGAGGTGACCAATACATTAGTAATGATGGAGGAATTGGAGCACTTATTTGTCAGGTTTATTTTGAAAACCAGTAAGACAGAAAACAATTGAATTGAAAACAACTGGTTAAATGTTTCTTTTGATTGTTCACTATAGTTTCCTTTCCTTTTCCAATGTAATGTAGAAACTCTTAATCTCAAGTATTTCCTTGAGTATTTTTTTGCTTCACTTAAGCCAATAGTGCAAATGGTGGCTAGCTCATGCGGTAGAGCTCTTGGATGCCTCTCACTGCATCCCGGGATCGAGTCTCATTTCCCCTCCCCTCATGTAATAGATTAGGAATGATGAATGAAAAAAAAAATCCAATAGTTGTGTAGACATATCGACATATCTAAGCATTCATACAAATTCTTCCTCATTGTGGCATATATCCAAAAATTAACTGGCTTAGCATAATCAGTAGTTTACCTCCAGACCATATGAATACTTTTTGCCATCCCTCTTTTATGGGAAGGTTATAAACTTACAATTGCCAGTTAAAACCCATAGCAGATTTGGTACCCCGAAATTCAATCAATTATATATTGGAACCAATTTGAAACTTTCAACACAAAGCTTCAATTTAGTTCAAAAAATTACCACAGTTACATAAGGGGATTCCCAGTTGGAAGGAAGAGGAGTTACACAGGCCCGTTAGTTACACCGTCTGGGGCCAGATAAATAGCAGAGATGAGGGCTCTTTATTTTCTGGCTTTAGGAAAGGTGAAGAATGGGCTGTAAACACAAGAGACCATAAACTACAGTATTCTTAGCTAGTTAAGGAATTTAGGTAGGTATCAATATAGCAAGTTAAGTGTCAACCAGACCGATTGATGAACAAGAAGGAAAATGGAAAGTCGTAGAAAAGCAAGGGTGTGTGGCCGATCAACCAACAATCTAGTAGCCCTACTAATCAACTTCCTAATCTCTCTCGTATTTACGCCCCTACCGAAAAATGTGCGATTCCTCTATCACTCGCTGGAAAAGATGAGGTACTCAAAGAGATGGCTTCCCAAGCAATATGAGTCATGATCCGAGTCGTCGTTCTTTCTCGATCACATGGCTATTGTGCTATTCTAGCCCCCTCTACCTTTGGAGAGACCCATCATCATTCACGTGATATGTGACTCACTTCCTAACAAAAAGAATTCATATGACAAATCACATCAATCTACAAAGATTATTGAATTCTTTGCTGCCTTGGACATTACCACCGGCTAGTTCTTTACTTAGGTATCACGGCTATCTGTGATTCTAATCGAAAAATCCATCACCAAATACATAAAAGAATACAAACAATCATAACACATCAAACAGAGCACCGAAAGACAAGAACAAAAAGAAAATGGCCTTCCAGCCCATTCTGTGGAGTCTATTTCCTCATCCATCTCAATTCATTTATCCCTCTAAGAAAGCAAACCAATTTAAGAAGATGTAGTTCTGACAATGGAGAAATGAAGTGCTGAATTCTAGGAGTCCCAAAATATGACAATCCGAAGTGTACCTACAAACAAACCTAAAATGCAAAATCACAAGATCATGTACCTCGACATTTTGAAATGGGCAACAAAATTTTGACATCCCAAATTAGGGAAGAGGACAAAACATATGGACATGAGTACAGATGGGGACCAGCACTCTGGCTGTCCTCAGAACATGCAGAAATTTCTAGCATCTTTTTGACACAAGATCAAAGGCAAGTAGGCAAATAATTAATAACCAATGAGAAAATAAAAGTAAAGCAGGTAATTGTCCATCTATATGAGAATTCATACCGCATCCGACATGTCACAATGAAGTTTCGTGTCAGAATCTCCACGTCCAAGCTCTTCAGCAAACCCATATGCTATTTATGTTTTAGGACCTGTCTGGCTTCAGCATGTCTTTAGGCAACTTTGCAGCAACATTAATAAGACCAGAATCTGGATGTGTATATTCTGAATATGGCAAGGCACTGATGAACTCTGCACCATGGCGAGGTAAGCGCTCCTCAAAGAAATTCGATGGGGACCAATCTTCCAGTTTGAGCATTTCTGGCCAATAATCCTTGTGGGATCGACCTTCTGAATACACTTTGAAAAAATGGTGAATGCTCATATCAACCTGCACATTAACAAGATTATTTACGACAACAGCGACAACAACTACTGACATGAATTGTGGATAAAAGGTACTCCTATGAAACAAAGAATTAACTTCGTAGACTGGTACCGACATTCCCATATTACAGCTATGGAACATAAGACAGGGGACAGGGATCCAGACATCTTAATATATTTCAATAACTTTTCCCATATTGCAGATATGGAACATAATAGAGGGACAGGGATCCAGACATCCTAATATACTTCAATAACTTTCTCTTGTAGTAAACACAGCATGGCTTTCCATCTTATTCCTTTTATCCTGCTCAGGAGAAAGGGTTTGAAAACTACAGTAGAACTCAAATGAAGCCAAGTAAATCTGTTCCCATTGTCTTCAGTTATCTTTATAATCGGAAGTATCCACTCATAATTTTATCTCAAGAAGTTTAGTAAGTCAATCGACCACTACAATGCCCAGTTAACTTGCTACAGTATTCTGGACGATGTTAAGTTTCACTTCTTCTGTTCACGTGTGCACCCTCTAACAGTAAGCTTTAACCATTTACTCCTTAAATGGCAATGCTCAACCAAGGGCAATCCGAGGTAAGTCAAACCACCGTCAAACTAGCTTTCTACCATTCTATGCGACAAAGGTGAGTTGCAAAGACTAATCAATTAAATCCTGAACCACCTCAATAGTAGGTAATCTGGCAAGTACAGTCCATTTTATTCCTCTTCACGCATTAACAGCTTTAGATATTTGGTGTTTAAGCAAACAAGGTAGTATACAAGGAGAATACAAGGTAGATGAGTTTACAGTAATGCTGAGGGCATTTGAACCAGTTTAGTAGATGATTATCGAGAATCAATCCCCATTAAAACTCTTAACAGTTACCGAGAAAACCAGCATAAGATTTCTTGTGACCCACTTAAAAAAAGTCCAGGTCTCCGGTATACTCGACCAAACCAAATTCCAATTTTCACCAATTTATGATTTTGCCAGCACACATGTTGACTGTAAATTCATTAGCCTAGCTATGTATTATTGTCGAGAGTTGTACAAAACTACAAATTATGTATGTTGCAGAACACAGGTAAGTAGGTAATGGTATCAGATGCAACAAAAAGGAAATGAATCTTTGTGAAGAATATACATGACAACACAATTTTCTGCAGGATCAAGAGAAAAGATAAGTTCAACATACAAAACAAGTGAGGAAGGGTAATAGCTCATGCAGTCTCATTGCTGCAGTGGACCACATTCCCTTTTACCCTGCTACACTTGAATCATTGAAGAACTATCCTTCAGTCTATCACCTCCATAAAGAAATTTCAGTACATTACAAGAATGTTTGAAACATATACACACAGAAGTGTTGAGGACACTTAACAGTGTGAATCATAAACCACCATAAGGAAAGTGGTATGTTACGACTTACCTCGTGCCAATCAAGGCAATCAATTGCCGTCACTGATAAATCTGAGCAACCTGTATATGTTACTTCACGAAATGCTCGCCACATGACCATTGGCTCCCAGCTCAATCCTGAGGCACTTTGAAGGACATCACGGACCAATAACTGGCTCCCCCCGGACCCAATGCCTCTGGAATTGCTCCAAGTCCCCTTCTTGGATATCAGTTGTTGAAGGGCAGTACAAATAATTTGAATCATTGGCATCCTTTCTAGAAGCAGCTTTGCAAAGTTTTCCATTACCAACGTCAACCTTACAGTTCAATTTAAAGCAGGAGCAGAGTGCCTCAGAAGTTCCAGGCATATGGCTTTCAACTAATTTTTCTACTCTCTTTTAACTCTGAGACCCAATTTTCCGGAAGCATACACTTCAACTCCAAACGGTCGTGCCCACAACCACGTATTTCCTTTGGGCAAGATATGACACCAGTTTCTTTCGCCTCGCAGCCAGGTTTTGGTTTTTTATCAACATCGAAACTGGACTCAGTGCTGGAATCTGAAGAAGCATTCCGATCTGAAGAAGCGATGAGAGGTTTGTCACCAATTTCATCATCCCCTTGCAGGCAACCCTCTCGGATTCCCTGGCAACAAGTCAAGCAGAGATCGAACGAACAATTTGAACAGCTTCAATGAAAATCAACAATAGAGGTTCTACAATTGTCACTACAACATAATGTGTGCTATCATGATGTAATTGACAACATAAGATTTTCAAGTAATTAGTTGGTCACAGTTTACAGAACCAGTTTTCCAGAAATTTTAAAAAAAAATTGTTTCTGGGAAATACTACAAGTCATCATTTTCTTCTTAAAGTCACCTTTCTAGGAAATAGCATCAGAGAATTCCAACATCCTATTGGTACAATCCCAAAAATGGGTTATTTTCCAAAAGTTCTGTAAAAAACCATCAACCAAAAAGTTTCCAAAACACTGAGATTCTGAAAAATGTAACCAAGCATAGATATTCAGAAAAAAGACCACACCAATAAACATGTTCGTTACTGCAACAAACTGCCCATTGTATCTCCATAGCTGAGGGAGATAATCCTGTACAATGGTAGTCATATTGACTAATTATTATGAGAATGAAAGCATTGTCGCTGCGATGGGATGCCTCACACATTCCAAATGCCTCAAAAAGCTCAATGACTACTCTGTTTCAGATGTATGACATCAAGTGTTTCTGAAATTAAAGTCAAAATTAAATGCGCCTACCCTTTGCATTGAAGCTCTGTTTGCTTCAGGACTTTTCCAAGTTTTAACAGAACATACGGTATTCCACTGGTATTATTTTTGCATTTCTTCTAACTGACCCAAATGCAAGTATGACAATTGATAACTTCCGATCCCAAACAACCTAAGAAACGAAAGGAAGAAAGACTTGCATTACTTACTCAATAGTTGCATTTATTGGAATAAAGAGAGATGCTTAATACACTTGTTATACCTTTAATCTTAGCCTCCATCTCCTTCTCTACTGTTTGCTAATGATCAAATTGTTTCAAGAATCGAGAGAGTGCGTATATGAGATACTTCAATTGCTGTATCCTTTCCTCCTCATTCTTGGGTTGGCCAGCATCTTTATTACACTGAATCAAAACATATGTCAATAGACATCAAACACAAGAAAAGACAGTTGTAGAACAAGGGCTGAGTAACAAAAGCACATGTGACAAATACCAACCTTAATCATATCCTGTCGACACAAACAAGCTTTGCAATTACAGTTTCTGTGACAATATGGACAAAACTCCACCATTGCTCCCTCTGACAGCAGAGGATACCTGAAAATATAACAACAGTGACAACCAAAATAATAAATAAGCATGCTTGACAATAAAAAAACAGGGCATACGCATTTACCAAGTTCAGTGATCACAGCTTGAAATATATGCATTATTGCAATAAAGATCATCTTGGTCTCCCAACTTCCAGGTAAAGAAAGAGCAGGTATCAAAGTTAGTAGGCCCTAAAAACCTTCATAAAACCTTCATAGCAGGATGCACTAAAAAATGCATTTCATTGGACAATGGATAAGCGTGTCGGACACATCGACACGGATACTTTAGCCAAAATGAAGGATCCATGTAACATAGCATATTACTTTTAGAGTTCTGCAAAACCACCCCTCAGCTTCACATTTTCACTATTAGAAGTCTCTAACTGTCACAATACCCATCTCGTAGAAGCTGCAAACAATGTTTGAAAGGCAACTACGAGGGATTTTACCCTCATTTCTTTTATTACATCCTTTTCTTTATGATAGGTAAGCTAAGGGGGATGTAACCCAACCAAAACACCGTAGTTTCTATCAATCTTGATCAGTAGTTACCTCCCATGTTTAGTCTTCACCAGAAGCACAAGCATTAAGAAATTTAACACTGGGTCGGCCCTTGGTTTGGGTAATATGAAGCATATCAATTCACCCGAAAGCAACAGAAGCAGTGAGGTAGTTCAAGCTGAGAGATGCTTTTTTAAATCCAGTAGCTGAATGGATATAAGAATTACTAGTCTGCTTAAACCAAAAACACATAACCACCTTGAACTATAACACTAACTAGCTCTAACATATGTGGGAAAGGGGGATTCGAATAGTGCTTACCACTGAAAGATCAATTATATACCAGAGACCCAGAACGCATTCAAGCTACAAAAACATATACAAATATATAGAATTATTGAAATGATATAAGAGGATAACACAAACAAATGTTCCCATTACAACAAAAAACAAAAACAAGAACGAGAACTAAAATCCCATTACTAATCAAGGTTAGAACACGCAGGAAAGAATGAAACCTTATTTTGCTATCAGAAGTTGTTCATCATAGCCCTCAAATTCATCGTCGGAAACAAAATCCTCAGCAACAACATAACCAGCATCTTTCATTTGCTTTGTCAATCCTCCCAACAAAGGGTAAATCTCATTTGATTGGGAATTTGCCGTGTCCCCCACCAAAAAAGGGGAAAATCCAGCACCTGCATCGACCCAAGCACAGCCAGGATCCTTTCTCACACCCAGGTCCCTCATAAAGGTCCTTACCCTAGCTAGCTTGTTCCAACATCCAGCTGAAGCATACATATTAGCTATTAGAACATAGTAGCCCGAATTTTCAGGCCTCATTTCCAACAATTTTTCAGCAGCCCATTCCCCCATCTCTGTGTTTCCATGGATGCGACATGCTCCAATAAGAGTGGCCCACATAGCAGGGCTTGGATGGTAAGGCATCCTTCTGATAATCTCTTCTGCTTTCTTCAGTAAACCAGCCCTACCAAAGAGATCAACCATGCAAGCATAGTGCTCTAAGCGAGGAGTTACACCATAGAGAGTCAACATCTTTTCAAAAACCATCTGGCCTTGAGTTACAAGACCCGAATGACTACAAGCAGACAAAATAGCAACCATAGTCACATGGTCTGGTTTTATCTGGAACCTGATCATCTCTTCAAATAGTTTTATTGCAGCATGTCCCTCTCCTTGTATCCCATAACCAGCTATTAATGATGTGTACGTCACTTCATCCTTCATGTTTAGCATATCAAAAAGTCTTCTTGCTAGAAAAACTTTTCCAGATCTTGCATACATATCCACTAGAGCGTTCCATAGTAATAAGTAATCATTGAAACAAGCACGCCTCGTAATGTAACAGTGAAATTCCTTACCATGTTGCAGATTCGCCACTCTGGCACAAAGCGGAAGAATACTCGCAATTGTCACGTAATTAGGTTCAACGCCAGAGAGCAACATTTTCCTAAATAGAAAGGAAGCCTCCTCAGAGAAGTCCCAGTGTGTGTAACCAGAAATAATAGAGTTCCAACTAATAATACCCTTAGCTTCTAATGATTGAAACAAAATGTGCGCATGCCTAAGGTCTTTGCACCTGGCATACATATTAATTAAAGCATTTTGCACATTATCAAATCCACTAAAATGACTACGAATTGCAATGCAGTGAATCTCCTTCCCCAGTATCAGCGAGCCCATATGGGAACATGCACCCAAACCAATAAGCACTGCAACAGAATCCAGATGAATGCCAGAGGTTGCCATCTGGGGTAGCAATTCAACTGCCCCTTTATAGTTTCCAATTTTCAAGCACCCTCCAGCTATGGTATTCCAGGTTATTATATTCAATTGTACTCCCTGCATTCTCATGCTTTCGAAAAGTTCAAAAGCTTCTCCCCACCTACCTTTGCAGGCATATCCAGAGATCATTGAGTTCCAAGAAACTGCATCCTTTTCGGGCATTTTGTCAAACAACTTCCGAGCATCATCCAATTCTCCACATCTCCCATACATGGAGACTAAGGCATTTTGTACAAACAAACACCAATCAAGACAGCTAGCATCAATGGACTTATGAACCGCCCTACCAAAATCCAGATTTAGTTCTTGACCACAAGCCTTGAGAACAGATGGGTATGTGAAATTATCTGGTCTAATTCCCGCGCGCACCATTTGCCTATAGGCAGAAAGAGCCTCCCGCCATTGGCCATTTCTCACATAAGTGGAGATCAGCAAATTCCAGGGCAAAGGGTGACAAACTTTTGAAGTTTCAGTTACAAGATGGGCATCGGCAAGGAGATTAAATGCCGAGTAAAAGCTGATTAGCTTGCGAACCAACACGGGATGTTTGTCAAGACCCGAAGAGATAACAAAGGCATGGAGCTGTTTACCCGCTGAAAGCGACTTAAAGTCGGAGCAAGATAGCAAAAGAAAAGATGTTGCGTGCAAAATTGTGTCGCAAGTGACACCAAAAGTAGATTGGCATTGGATGAGAGAGAAGGTCTTGAAAGCTTGAAATAGATGGCCTTTTGATGCAAAGTCTTTGAGAGATGTGAGAAGAGAATCTACCATGGAATCATCACGCTCCTTGGTTGGGGACGTCTCTAGCGATGTTTCTACGTAATTGCATAAGTTGGATGGATTCTTGTCTTCAGTTTCTGATGTTTTGATTCGTTTCCACTTCCTATGGATGAATTTCGGGATTTGGGATATAGAGAGGCCTCTCAGTCGCATATACCGAAGACGTATGTTTTATGCATTAAAACGTGGGATTCACGTACTGACCACATGACTGGAAGTGCGTTTGCAACGCTCTCCGCGCTAAGATTTACTTAGCAAACTTACGCTCCACCCACAATGCTCTACCGGATTCGATGTTTTCCCCGCAACCCAAGTCCAACAAACTGACAGAAACAGAAATTGGTGTTAAAAACAATTGAAAAAGACTGACAACTAAGCCAAAAACAATAAAAAAAAATTCAACCCGTCAAACTACGTAGAATTCGATCCTCAAAATCTCACGACAGCATAAAAGTTTCAACTATTAAAGTTCACAGATACTCTATTCGTACTCAAAACACATTAAAAACAATTAGCTGACAGATTAATACTAAAAAAACGAAAACACTTTGTGTGCGCAGTTAGCAAATGCACAATCAGCTGCTACATTTGTTCAAAACGAGAGGTTTTTCAGTTGTATTTTGTAAAAATTAAAAATTAGAGGGGAAGAAAGTTGGCTGTCAATTATCCCGTGTAATAACTTAATAACGACATGAGAACCAACAAAATAGGAGTACAAGAACACTAACCGCTGGATTTAGGAGAGACTGAAGGAGTTGCGTTCTCGGCTGGCTGCGATAACAACTGATAGAGAGAGGGAAGAAAACTGTATTCTGGGGGGAAATTAGGGCAGGCAGATCGAGTTTGGAAATCCAATAAAGACGGCGTCGTATGGTTTTGGCGGTGAAGGCGGTGGTTCTGTGACTTCTGTCGTAGAAGGAAGGAAATACTAGAAGTTTTTTTTTTTTTTTTTTTTTTTTTTTTTTGAAAATGTCAAGAAATTCCATAGCAAAGTCATCCGGCACCGATTACATCAACGAAAGGAATGAAAACCAAACCTCTAACAAATTAAACAAGCACGGCATTAGGCTAACAGTGGCCACCGGCTCTAAGACACACCTGCCGAGGCAGACCCGACACCTTCGGGATGGGATGATAAATCCGATCAAAAGCTAGCAGAAGAGAACCCAAAGGGGAACCCGGCTCAAACCATAAAACATTACAGCACATATGTAATCCAGAAAAATTGAAACCAAAGCAAAAACTAATTGAAACCGAAGCAAAAACTAAAAAACCAACAGATCTGGACTTGAGCCTGGTTCAACCGATCCAATTCACTGAGTAGCCCAATGAGTTGGTTCAAATGCACCGAGTTGGACCGAGTTAACAAACCAGCTGCTTCTCCGGGACGAGAGCCAAGTTCTTAGTCCGGCCGCCTTCGGATCTGAGAACATTATTGCACCGGAGGGGCCAAAGCATCCGTGAATCAACCCAAAGTCAGATCTGGAACCAGGCGGTGGTGAAGGTGACTGGCGGAGTGAGGAGGCTGAAGAGGGGACGATGGATGGTGATGGAGGAGGCCGGCTAGAGGCAAAATGGCAAGGGGTCGAGAAACGGGAGCCGGCGGGGGTGGGGCGCAGAGGCGGCAACCCCACCCCCAAAGAACTGATGGAGAAGGTGAGAGAAGGGGAAGAAAGGGGAGAGAAGCTGTGGATCTAGGTTAGGGAGGCCGGAAGAGAGAGTAACCGGCAAAAAGAGGGATAAAACCCTAGGTTATCTAATTTTTAGAGAGAGAGTCTCTCTGGGCAATATGAACTAAGCCGTTCATGAATTATTCAAATCTCGACTCGGTAAAGGCTTGTTCGAGCTCGATTCGGTTATTAAACGAATTGAACTTGAACCTTAATTTTAAGCTCGTTTAATAAACAAGCCAAACTTAAACTTGACAATATTCGGCTCAATTAGGCTCGCGAACTTTGAATATATACATATATCACAAAAGAATTTCATATATAACCTTGAATATGTAAACTTTCACATATACATAATGAAAGTTTTATAACTTGCATATGTATAAACTTATAAATGTATTGTAAACTTAAATTTTAGGTATGTTTTTATAATTTTATGTATGGATAGGCTTCTTTATGTACAAAAAATAATAATTTTGTTTGTAGTTCTAGACTTGTATGAGAGCATAAATATCTAGTATTTTTTACTCGCTAAGGCTCGTGAACAAGTTCGAGTTCGACTCAAACCTCGGCAAGCTCGGCTTGAACTCAGCTCGTCAAATTTTCACTGAGTTCGAGCTCAGCTCGAGTTCGTTGAAAAACTTAATGAACGAACCTGAACATTTTAAAGTTTAGCTCGATTCGGCTCGTTTACAGCCCTAACTAGTAGTATCATGTGCTGCATTTGACCCGACCTAAAAAAAAGGACTTAATTTCGGTTTTTAATCCCCCAAATGTTTCTACTTTGTCCCTAAAGTCTAAAGTCTAAAATGAAGTGCAAAACCATTTCATGCTATTCTCATGCGCCTTCTATGTGAAAAGTCCTTTTTTTTTTAACGAAGAGATAAAAATTCATTAATCTACTAATTGGTAGCCTGAGCCGCTCGACGCATTGCAGAAAATTGTGTTTGGGCTATGTAATGGTGTTGGTTACAACTCCAATTTTAGTTTCAATGTCTTCAAAACATCAAATTCTTTTTCTTTATAACTCAAGTATCCGAGCCAACTTACACGCACATCGATTAATACGTGGGAGTCAACGGTGGGACCAATCCCAAAACATGATCAAATTCAATGTCCTTAACTCATCTTTTCCAAAAATACCTTTGTTTTGTTGATTGCAAATTTACAACCCCTTTTGTTAAATTCACAACTTCGGGCACAGACCAAAAGATTATGCCCATTGATTCGTAAATTATAATAATGGGATCTAGATATACCTTTTTTATCAACAAAAAGGAAATTGTTTAAATCTTTGAAATCAAATTACAAAGATTAAATGGGAGACATAACGGAACAAGCGTATCCTAACTAACTATGTTGACACCCCAGCACGCCAACAATCACATGCCACGGAGTGGAAAACGGACAAAATGGTTGACATGGCTTCAACCAAAGCACTAAAAAGTTGCAATAAGAACCATATGATACATACACACTACCAAGCCATCCCAAAACAGAACCACGAACACAGTTGTAGCATTGGGTTTGCCAAATGATTTTAGCAAATGGGTTGCTAAAATCATTTGGCAAACCAGATATAAGTCACTTAGCTAAAATTTGTTTTTTAGTTTTGTTTTTATTCAACAAAAAATCGTGTTTATTAATTTTGTACTTTGAGAATTATAATTCGTCTCCATGATTGAGAAATGGGATTCACATAAATCTGATGGATCAAGAAGTTTTGAGAATCACTGAGCCTAATTCTGGGACTCACTTGTCCCTTCACAATAGAACACACATTTGAGTTTAGAGGATCAGAAATACAAAACATCAGAAATACAAAACCCTACCGAATCCATGGAATACGTACTAAAAGCCATTTAATAGCCATGACTAATGCTATTCATGGTGATTTTTGTACATCACAATTGAATCAAATTGTTTTATGCTACTAATGTGGCGCAATATATCAGTATAAGATAACTAAAATCACCTTTTTTTCATGGATTCTTCTCCATAAAAAGACTTTTATTATTTAATGCAAAATTAACGCACACAAATTTTTTTTGATAAGGCAAAAATAAAAAGTAACTTTTAGCCAAATGACAAATGCGTTTTGTTCGGAATGGGATTGCACTAAATGTGGAGAAGTCACTTGTTTTCCCCTTAAATCCCATAAATTTTCCACGTCATATGGACAAAATCCAGGCCAAAGAAAGACGTAGACGGAAAATCTCGAATACTGGTAAGGGCAATTCAGTAATCGCACAAAAAATCAATAAATACGAAAATGACCAAAAAGCTAAAAGTAGTAAGCTACCCCAAAGGGGCTCAATTGGAAAATTTGGGCTTTTTCTAGAAAAATTGTGTTTATTAATTTTGTATTATATTTTGAGGATTATTGATTTGTCTCCATGATTGAGAAATGGGATTCACATAAATCTGACGGATCAAGAGGTTTTGAGAATCACTAAGCCTAATTTTGGGACTCAATTGTCCCTTCACAAGAGAACACACATTTGAGTTTAAAGGATCAGATGTACAAAACCCTACCGAAGCCATGGAATGTACATAATAAAAGCCATTTAATCGCCATGACTAAATTGCTACGCAAGGTGATTTTTGTGCATCACAATTGAATCAATTTTTTTATGTTTCCTAATGTGGTGCAATAGATTAGTATAAGATTATTAAAGTCACCTTTTTTTTCATGGGTTCTTCTCCATAAAATGACTTTTAGCAATAATCCTCAAAAGTTTAACACAAAATTAACGCACACGAATTTTTTTTTTGATAAAGACAAAAACAAAAAGTGACTTTTAGCCGAGTGACAAATGCGTTTTGTATGGAATGGGTTGCATTAAATGTGGAGAATTCACACTTGTCTCCCCCTGAAATCCCATAAATTCCCTTTGATATATGGATAAAATCCAAGCAAAAAAAAGGATGTAGACGGAAATCTCGAATACTAGTAAGGGCAATTCGATAATTGCACAAAAATCAACATCGAATGTGGAAAGATGAAAATGACCAAAACACTAAAAATAGTAATCTACCCAAAAGGGACTCAATTGGAAAATTTGGGCCTAAAATTGTCAAGCCATGAAATGAGGGGCAAAATTGACCCAAATTGGCCAAATGACCATACACAATTTTTTGAAACCTTCTCTTTATAGTGATCATAATATGTGGATTGTCTTATTCTGAAGGATCAATTTACTTCGTGTGTCTTTAATTTTGTTAAACGTGAATGTAATCGGGCTGCACATACTTGTGCTCAGAAAGCCCTTTCCAGCAGTGGGTCCGATCTGTGGACGTCCACTTTGCCCCCATGGGGTTCTCTTTTGTCTGATGTTTAGGTTTTTGCCTTCAGATGAATAAACATTTCACCTTTGCCAAAAAAAAAAAAAATTATCAAAGACGGCTCGTAAAATTTAATGTAAGGCATTAAAAAAAAGGTGCTCCCTCCGTTTTAAATTGCTGGTTACTTTTAGGAATTCCAATTTTTTAAGTAGAAATGTAATAATTGGATTAATTTAATGCATTCACATTAAACGGATTCATTAATTTCCAACAATACCCTTATATTTCAACTTTTGAGGGAAATGATTGTTGTTGGTAAATTGGTTATTTTGAAAGATTGAATCAATTTTGTTTTGACTTTTCAAACAGGACAAACAATTTGAAACATCCCAAAATAGTATAAAATTTAAATGACAAGCAATTTGAAACGGAGGACGTATAAATTTGCGGGCCACATATTATGTCTAACATGCTCTCTAAGTGCAACAACAAAGAAAAAATTTACAACCACACACAAACACATACACACACATCCCAAAATCCAGAAGATGATATCACCAATGACATTAAACCCAGTGACATAGACCTATAGGATTCCATGATAGCAATTAAAATGGAAAAGGCAACAAAAGCAAAAGTTAGGAGGAGTTGAATTATTGAAGCTGCAATGATGTCGTAGAAGACATGGGAAAAAGGAGATTATTTGCTTGAATTGTGAGATTCTCCATTTTTCTTTATGTCAAGCTTTATGAGTGTTCATGTGTTTGTGCGTGGCTCTAGCAAAGTTAATAGTAAAATCACAACTCGGAACTTTATTCACATGATTTTCAAAAATAGCTTACAGAAAGGATCTTCAATTGCATTAAGCACATACTAGGGTACTACAAGGTTTTATATAAAAAAACTCGAGTACGTACAGCCTGCAGGTAATGACTAACATACAATACAAACATATATAGTCATCATCCCTGATGCAGCTGTCTACGCGGCCGGGTCTCCCAATCATCTCATCAAACAATCTGAATTATCGGTCAAGATTTTGATGATACGTTGCAATCTTACGCATATACCAACCAATCCGTAACTTCAAAATTATTTTTGAGTCGAGTATTCAAGCAACTTTCACCACAGCAGCACTAGAAAACCTCAAGTAGGAGCCGACTCTGGGCATATCAACCTGCCTAATTGGAAATGCCAATGAAAGTTCATTAGAGGAAGGAGAAGACAAAGTTTCGTTGAGTACCCGCGAAGAAACGGACCATTTCTTCTGCATAAAGCTTCTCTTTCGCCATGGTCCCATGTGAATCCTCTTCTCTTCGGTCGACTTCTTGGCTGCATCACACACAACGCCGACGATGGAGTTCAAGTGCTCGGGTTTGCCAATGTAGATCTCCGGCAGTTGGTTCACTAAATTGTCGTACTCCTCGCATGCTTTTGCCATCTTGAATTGGTCCCGAAATTCTAGTTCGATCAAGAATGGTAGTACTTGCTTTTCTTGATCTTGCTTTTTAGGCGATTGTGTGCTTGCGATCACTTCGATAAACTCATGGGTTCCTTTTTTTTTTTGCACGGAAATTTTTTTTTTATTAATCATTGAAGAAGTTACAATGACTAAAAGGAGCAAGGAGACAACATCAAATACAAAGATTCAATGCCAAATCCGAGACCCAATCCTCGATTGGCAAGGAACCAACCAAAGAACCCCAAGAGCCGAAGCCCAAACCTATTGGGTCAAAGCCCACACCCTATGGGCCAAACATTGCCCCATTTTATACAATGGAAGCACAAAGGCTGCACAGAACCAGTGAAAAGACGAGCGCAACCAACCAATGCCGGAACCCAGGGAACATGCCCCTGTTGCTGCTCCATAGGTCGCTACGACCACCCCTCCACCGCAACTGCCAACACACCACAGGCCATCACATTCAATGAAAACAATAGCAACCTGAATTATGCATTTGGCCTGGGCCCACCTATGCCACGCCTACACCTTCTTTGTCAGCACCTAGAACCCCACAAACCATTCACCTAACAAAAATGATACGTTTACAACACCAGGTTCCAAATCGGCTCCAACAGGTGACGTGGCAGTGGGACCCACCCTGGGTCCCACTCATTTAACCCAGCAAAAAAAAAAAAAAAAAAAAAACTGAAATTTTTTGAAATGCCCAGCTCGTCTCCCTCCCCCGCCCCATTTTTGTTTCAGTCGACTAAACCAGAGAGAGAGAGAGAGCAAATGCCCAGCACCACCACCCACACGCACCACCAGCGGCAACCCCACCGGCAATCCAGATCTCCGGCCTCCCTCTCCACCTCCGGCGACCGCTGCCGCTGCCAAAAGCACTCTGAAACAGGTTGATCTCTCCCTCCCTCCTTCAAACGCTAAAAAAACCCACCACCGCAGGTTGATCTCTCCCTCCCTCCTTCCCTCCCTCTCTCTGTCTCTCTCTCTCTCACACACACACAGCTGGTTCGTTCATCTACATATCCCCTAATTGGAAACCCTAATTCTTGAAAAACTAGGGTGCAAGTGTGCCACCACCCACACGCACCACCACCGGCGACCCGGATCTCCGGCCTCCCTCTCCACCTCCGGCGATCGGAAGTCCTGCACCTAGCTACGCAAAACCCATTATCGGTGCACTGCTATTGCAGATTCACTAATTGAATTACTGGGTAAGTCAAATTCGTACCTCTCTCTGTCTCTCTGTCTCTCTCTATATATATCTGTGTGTGTGTGTGTGTGTCTACAATTGATCAGTAGTAGTAGGTCTGCACTTAGAATATACAAATCCCAATCGGTTGAGACAAAGCAGTATATATAAACAAAAACAATAGACAAATCTACTTACCTGGTGTCCATACTTAACAATGGAATTGTTCTGACTAATCATTCATATGTTATTACAGATTCTTTAGACAAGATTGGGTAAATTTCAGAAACCTTATAGTCAACGCAATTTACCCATAATATAATACTCAGTCAAAATCATGCACATTGGTTGTCTGGCATTATAGGTAATTTACTATTACTGTGCATATATTTGAAGTGGGAAGAACGTTTTCCAGCAAGCAGGAAAAAAATTACAATGGTTTATCTGTTTTTTACGGGGTAATTAGATTTAATTCACTTAATTTTTTACCACATATGAACATGTATATACGACTTATTTTCCATGCAATGCCTGGTTTTAGTGGTATAACTAATTGTTTTTCTATTTGTTCTTGAACCAGCAGATGATGTCGCCGGAGTCTGTTCCGTCGGCAATGCCTCCTCATGTAGTAGAAGAAGAGGAATGGAATGGAGACAGTGAAGATGAAGTAGAGGGGAGTGGTCCTTCAAACGAAGAAGGTGTTGAGGTAGATGCTAATGAGAATGGGAAGGAGGCAAAAGAAAATAGTGAAGATACAATTGAGGAACCGAAGGTGGGAATGACATATGACCAAAGATGTTTGCTGTGAAAGCTATAGACTGATGTAACAATCTTAACTATAGAGTAGTGGGGATCCAAAGTAATGGAATAACTGTAGAAGCTACAGAGTAATGATCTTCCAACTGAGTCAGGTGAAAGAATCTTGAACAGTTAAACATCACCTTTTAAGATATTGAACCAAAAGTATTTGCTCACTGCATCATACGGTTCCAATACAAAGGCAAAAGTTTATTTCAGAGGAGATTAAATATCTTACAATTTGAAGTTTAATGGTCTTTCCATCTTGCTCCAGTGCGTATTTTCTATAACGGGAAAATAAACATCATTAGAGTTGTTCATCATGTCTAGTTGACACTCAACATTCAAATAAACCCATTGATACTAGATGCTTACAAAGTCGACACCAATCGTGCTAATGTAACTGTCCACATAAGAATCATCCTGCACCAAAGACATGAAGGCAACAGTCAGATTACACAGGATTCAACTCCCATGAACCAAGAAAGATACAACCAACTTATTTACCACATTATTTAACCTGGTAAGCAATGCGAATCCTAGAGGTGAAAGAGGGCGTCAATGGAAAATCATAATTTACCACATTATTTTCACCCTAACCTTCACCCATAACCTCCCTAAAACTACCATATCGAAAACCAAAGGCAGTCAATCACCACACTCCAACAAAAGTTATTCCAAAAAAATGCCACAGAGGACCAACAGTACCAAACGACCATTTTCAACAAAAA
This sequence comes from Vaccinium vitis-idaea, assembly GCA_963854785.1. Taxonomy (NCBI): domain Eukaryota; kingdom Viridiplantae; phylum Streptophyta; class Magnoliopsida; order Ericales; family Ericaceae; genus Vaccinium; species Vaccinium vitis-idaea. The sequence continues at coordinate 22,864,969 of OY978215.1, forward strand.
ATCGAACCCACCAAAATTAGGGTTTTCGATTAGTGAAATAATTCGGATTAGTTAGGGGAGTTAATTCGTTACCCATCTACCTAAAGGGGTTAACTAGAGTTAGGGTTTCGAATTACTGGATCAGGGTGGGTTCAAGCCGTGTGTGTGCGGCGGTGTGTGTGTGTGTGTGTGTGTGAGAGAGAGAGAGAGAGAGAGAGAGAGAGAGAGAGAGATCGACCTTCATGGTGGAATTTTTGAGAGTTTGTGAAGCCGGTAGGGGTCGTGTGTATCGAAGTAGCTTCTTGGCGGCGGCGGCGTTGGTCGCCGAAGGAGCTGGGTCGGCAGTGGGGTCGGCCCGTGGTAGCGGTTGCTCGCCGGTTGGGGTTGGTGCTGCTACTGCTCTCTCTCTCTCTCTCTCTCTCTGTGTGTGTGTATGTCGTTGAACCAAATGGGGGGGGGGGGGGGGGAAGACCCCGATCTAATTTCAGTTTTTTTTTTTTTTTTTTTTTTTGCTGGGTTAAATGAGTGGGACCCAGGGTGGGTCCCACTGCCACGTCACCTGTTGGAGCCGATTTGGAACCTGGTGTTGTAAACGTATCATTTTTGTTCACCTAAATCAAGAAGGCAGCCAAGTCACCTGTTTCTTGAAACCCCACAAGCCTCCCATGCTTTTATGCATCCAAGACAAAAGCTCACAACCCCACGAAATCTATTTGCCCATACACCGCAACCCAAACAATTGTGTTCCCCATGCTGCTACATTGCCCAAGAAACACCAAGAGGCCGGAAAACCCCCTGCCGGAAAAACACCCAAACGACCCCATAACTGCTGCTGCCCTCCACCAGCATTTACTGCCAGATCTAATGCCACCGCTCCAAAGTCCAAAACCGCCTCACCACCACCTCAAAAAACCAAGCCACCGGATTAATGCAAAACCCCAGCGCACTTAGCAGCCACTCCTCAAACCACTGCCGCAACAAAGCCCCCTGAACTTACCCCTCCAAAACACTGCCTCCCGAACCCAGCGTATTAACTATTAACCCCCCCAAAGACAAGCTGAACCACCACCTTTGCATACAAAGCTCCAGAGACACCCCAATCACGCCGAACCGCCTGGACAACACCAAAGCGACACCACCCGGGCCTTCCGAAAAGCAGAAACGCAGCCACCTGAGGCCGAACCTACCCTCCAACAGTCGCTCCACCTCAAGACGAGCACCAGCCGCTCCAGCCCTACGCAACTGCAGCCGGACGCACACCCACACAGTCCCACCACCAAACGCACACCCAACACTAGTCGATAGGCCAAACCAACCGTATTCATACAACAATGAACCCGACGTGAGGAGATGCAAGGTGCGACAAGCCGTTAGGCGAGAGAGATCGATCCCAACAGAGCGATCCCGGCCAGGAACAAAATCTGATGGGGGTGGGGGAAACACTCCGGGAGCAAAGAAAGCAAAAGAGGGGGCAAGGGAAAGAGGGGAGAGAGAAAGGGAAAGGAAAAAAGAGAGAGAGCCCGGGGGGAGGAGGAAGACCGCTCCCCCCAGGCGGCCGAACACCAAGGAAACGTCAAGAGAGAGAGAGAGAGAGAGAGAGAGAAATTCCTCAGTTAGTCTTATATGACTGACCGGAAAACTCATGGGTTCCTGGAGTAATCATATTCAATTCAGTCAAACAAAAGCCCAATTTTTGTTATGGCATGTTTGGAAAATTACATACTTATAGAAATGTCAATTTTTGTTATGGCATGTTTGGAAAATTACATACTTATAGAAATGTCAATTTTTGTTATGGCATGTTTGGAAAATTACATACTTATAGAAATGTTATTTCTCATGACGTACGTGAGTGATTTGTTACTATTGCGTCTCGCTTATGCTGCATATGACGAGATACAGAGACCTCTCTTCTTTTTCTTAAATTCCACTGTCCTCTTTTACTTTAAAAAATAATTGTCACTTACCTCCTTCGCCGTTACTTTAAATTTATTTTCTTTAAATTTATTTTTCACAAGTGATGTGAACAAATGACATTGACAAGGCATAGAAAGAGGAATACCGTGTGGTATTTCGATCAATGATGATGGGAAGAAGGAAATTATTGCTTATGCCCATTCATCTTCCATTTTTTGAATCAGTACCTAGATAATTTTGTTCTTATTTTCCATCACTACCTAACAAAAACATTTAATAATTGACTTCATTGACAATTCATGTTATAAGATTTGCAATAAAATCGCCTTTTTGACGGTTTTTTTTGGGCAAGAAATCTAATCTATCATATCCTAGCCGTGAGAATTGAACCCAGGTCTTTTTCCTAGTAAAGGGAAGCCTTACAGTTACCACTTGATATCCCTTCTTTGTTCTCGACGGTTTTTTTGTTAGATTTGCAATAATATCACATTTTGACAAACCTTCATGAGAGTAAAAATAAAAGGTCCGGACGAAACAATTGCACTCTTACTGGTAAGAGTTTTTTGACCAAGTCCAATCCATAAACTCTTACCGGTAAGAGTTTTTAAACAAGCAAAAACATTAATTGCGGCAAATGGATAGTTCAGATTTGAACTGTCTCGTTCAGTCCAAACTTCAACGGGAGAGGATCCATCTCCAAAAAAAAAAAAAAAAAACTTCTCTCTTTATCTTCCCTTTTCTTTTCTTTGCTTTAAAAAAAAATTAGGATCCGAAATTGCCTAGGTGGAGGAGGATGTGAAAACTCACTAGTGTACCAATAATGATACCTGAATAGAATTACCATAAGTGAAAGCCACATAATTCATATGGTTGAGAAAATTTATAATTAATACCTCCTAGATATTTGCTTGTAGGTTTCCACTGCGTATGCCCTTTCCCGGATAGCAGGTTCACAACTCTTTGCCTTAAACACTTGTAACAATTGCCACCCTCCGATTTCGGCTTCAAGCATTTGCAGAATTTCGTCTCTCTTGCCGTGTCTGTGATTTTTTTAATCTCATCCCTCAACTTCGCACCACTTGAGCTATGGTGCTCTAGAATTTCCTATTTCAAAAAGCAAAAATGCATATTCAAATAAGCTAGGTAGCATTCAAAGAGTTGCAAAAGTAGCTCGTTACATCAATCATGTGAGGTCCACAACAACCAAATCAAACTCAAAACACAACAATCCAAGAAATAGCTTCACAAAAGTAAGAAATAAACTAACAATGTAATATTCAACTATTCAAGAGCAAGAGAGCTAATTATAACCAATTCTTGCCTTCGGGAAAATTTGATTCCTTGACCTCTCAATAGGAAACATGCAATTGGTGTTGAGAGTCATCACCGACTCTTCGAAAGTCTCTGGATGTATTGAAGATTTAGTTTTCTAGAATTAGAAGCTTCGATGCCTTAACCAAAGCTTCTAGACGCACCCAAGGAAAGTTTTATCAACTTGGAATTAGAACTCCTTTGGCTAAAAAGAAAAAACTGGTTTTTGGTTTTTTTTTTTTGTTTGTCCTTATTCAAATTTTTTTTGCAGTTGTTAGTTTTGCGTCAAGTTTCCGTGGTTTATGGATTCGTCTCGTCGAGGCGAATCCAAAGAGTATAAAATTATGGTCGAAACTATTTTTTTTTTTTTTTTAATAAAGCCAAATTTGAACCAATAATTTTGACCATAATTTTATACTCTTTGGATTCGTCTAAACGAGATGAATCCATAAACCACTTAAACTTGACCCAAAAATAACAAATGCAAAAAAAATTGAATAAGGACAAAAAAATAAAAATAAATAAATAAACCAGTTTTTTCTTTTTAGCCAAAGGAGGCCTTAGTACATGATTGTCTTTGTTAAAGAGGTGGTAGTAGTATTTTCGGGAAAGATTGCGAATGACCAGTTATGTCGAGTTTTTATAGAGGAATCTACATTTTTGCCCACTAGTCGCTTGCCCAAGTCCTATGGAAAGTGTCGACTCATCTCCTTTTGTACGAGGGATTTACGGGCTGGTCTAGTGCGTGACTCAGTATTCCTTCCAAGTTTAGCAAAAATTCAATTTGCACACGGAAGGTAAAAACAAAAGCAAATACCAATAATACCCTTAGGCGCCGTTTGTGTTCTCTCTCCTCTATCAAGACCAGAAAACTAGCTCCTCCCGTACCTGAACAATTGACAGTCACAGAAATCACAGGGATTAGAAAAGGTGGAAATCCAGCCGTCCAACCGTCCATCGGACGGCGACGGAGACGAAGACGAAGAACGAGCGTTTTAAAAAATTACCTGTGGGCGAAGCGGGCGAAGGAGAGCGCCTGACGACTGATCCCGATCACTTTGACGATGGAGGTCTCAAATTCACAGATAGCGTTCGATACGACTGTGGTGATGGGGTTCTCGTTGTCGAAGGTCGATGAGGAGGCGATGGTGACGATTGTGGTCCAGTAGTATCGGATTCCCAAATTCGCATGGATGCGAATTTTTCCACAAATTCGCAGTGGTGCGAATTTCTGAAATTCGCAGGTGCGAACTTGAGCAAAAAAGGGGAAGATAGCGTTCGATACGACTGTGGTGATGGGGTTCTCGTTGTCGAAGGTCGATGAGGCGGCGATGGTGACGACTGTGGTCCAGTAGTATCGGATTCCCAAATTCGCATGGATGAGAATTTTTCCACAAATTTCTCAGTGGTGCGAATTTCTGAAATTTGCAGTGCGAATACAAATTCGCAGGTGCGAAATTGAGCAAAAAAGGGGAAGAATTAGAGTGATACCTTGAAGAGGAGAGCTTAGAAGTAGAGAAGAAGTCCAATCGTGCTTGGATCGAATCTGGTACTCCCTAAGCTGTTCCGCCAGATTCGATCTTGTTATCATAGCTTTCACCCCACCTCCTTCTCTCTCTCTCTCTCTCTATCTTCCTCTGCCTCTCTCTCTCTCCCTCTAGATGATTTGCATATGTATCCAGAGATCAGTAGTCATTTACAATCGACGACCTCATGATAGAGGGAGAAAAATGAACAGGAAGAATTCGAACTCCAAAAAGGACGAAGAATTCAAGGACAAAATGGTAAAGTAACCTACTCACCTAGACCTATAGGTAATTAAAACGCAAGACTATCCTTTATGGGAATTTTTTTTTTTGTCATTCGTCATTTCTAACCTATTGCATTGGGGGAAGGGGGAATGGGACTCGATCCCAGGATGCAGTGTGGGGCATCCAAGAGCTCTACCACATGAGCTAGCCACCACTTGCACCTTTACGGGAATTAAAGAGTAATTTTTTGTACTGGGCAATAATTTTCTGCTTTTGTATTCCAATGCAATTTAAGGTTATGATTTCCAATTGTAGATCACGACACAGGGCCGACCCAAAGTATTTAGTGGCCCAGGCCCAATTGTCTAGTGGGGTGTTACGAATTCTTACAATTAAACAACAATAATGGATTAACTTGTTTATATAATTATTTTAGTCCATATTAAACAACAAAGATGCTTTGGTTCCAGTGATGTAGATATATATCTTATTGGGTAGTCTTTGACACGGGGTTTAATACACAATAGCTCCAAATTCCTACAATATAATTATTTTTTGATAAATAAACAATTAAAAAAAATCTGGGTCTCCGAGGCCCGGGCCTGCAACATTTGTAACTTTGTGTGGACGAGAAATTTAGGACCTATGTCAATAGGACAACTACGGATAGAGATTAGGTCATAGGTTTCAAATTTGCTCAAAGTAGGTTTTCAGATACTTCATTTTTGAGGTGTGGACTCTTTTATTTGAACTAGTTTTATGCCTTGTGCGATGCACGAGACTGTGTGCTCATTATTTTTGTTTTGGACTCGATGCATTTGAATCCCAAGTGTTGAAGGCCGGAAAGTGGTCTGTGGTTATTGTAGTCGGGTAATTACAGTTTTTTGACCTAAACCTAAATGAAACATATTATTGGCAAATTTGTTATAGGTGCGCAAAAACTGGCCCGGATACCTGGTTACCCAAAAAAAATTGGCAAGTTTGTTACAATCCAGAAAACTTAAACGATGGGACTGAGTCTAAGCTATGTGAAGCATCACTGTCATATTGTTGCATGTCAGTTTTGGAATCCCCTTTTTTGCAGTTGAAGATTCAGGTGCCATCTGTTTGCAGCATTTGCTCTAGGATGGTTGGTGTGTGATTGATCTCAATGGTTGGTAGATTCTGTATCGATTAGGAATACAGTAGTTTGGTTAATGCGTTATTGATATGTTCTTTTCTTTGAAATTAATGTTTGTCTTATACATGTGGTTTGTTGTGTATTGAGATCAAGTAGTCTTCAACATTCACATAAGGATTAACTGCATAAACATAAGGATTTTCGTCTGTCATATCCTCTATTCATAGGTAGTTGTATTTTTCCATCATTCTCCTTGGAAAGCATATGAAATATCAGCAGACTTGGGAGATTAGTTATGAAGTAAGCAAACAGAAATATCATTGTCAGACAACCAAAGAAAGTAGATACCAGAAACTCATCACTTTGAGATGCACCAAAACCAACTGCATCTGTTATTTTTTTTCATATCCAAATACATTGTCCTACAAGAAAAGAATCATATATATTGGCAATTTTGACGAGTTTGGGCTTAAAAGCCATGCGATGCAATGTCTCTTTCTATCTCAAATTCTTGACTTTTGGTGTGATATAAGCAAGCCAAATATTGTAGCTGTGGATGGCGCCCAAACTGATTCTTGGACCAAAACTGCTAAAAACTTCAATAAAATAGTCCAAATTTGTTGCTATTCAGTTATTTTTATCACATAAAAGAAGAGAGCCAGGGAATAAAATGATCACAGTAGGCTCATTTGACTCCTGGAGTTGCCGGAACAAACTTCCTTCTCGGGTGCCTTCCTCTTGCGACAAACCTCCCTCTTGGGACAAACTTCGGATGATGGTAGCCTAAGCAGTAAAGACATTCACATGAGACTACACTGGAAATAAGGAATAGGAATGCCCGTCGAATTTACAAAAAGTTCAAGTACAACAACAAAGAATTTTTAAATTAACTCTAGCCAACAGTGTCAAAATATATATTCCCTCCCTCCTAATTTGTTCATCCATTTTCACTATCCAGGAAAATTCAATATTTTTTCTATATTTGTTATTTTATTGGTTTTTCGGATCATATTGGATACTTTGTAACAATTACTACTTGAGATCTTCTCATTGGTGAAAACAATTTCAGAAAAACGATTCACGAATATAAATTATTTGTTGACCATAACAAAGGGCATCAACTATCCGAAATAGACCCAAAAAAAGGACGGAGAAAGTAAGAACAACTAAAGTGTGATGAAAGGGGAATTAGTTCAGTGGTGAGAACTCGCCCTATTAACCTCAAAGACATTGAGGTTATAGGTTAAAACATAAGGGCAGACTCTTTGTGCATATAATGCGCAACTTTAGCTGTGTAGATTTTGTAAATGAGGACTAAACTGGGTGTGAGTTTCTTTAATAAAAATTGAAAGGCGATAGGTGAATAGAGATTGGCAAAGGCATGCTTGATTTCCAAACTTCAAATTGAATTCACAATTCACTTTTTCCAATCATCATCTAGAAAAAGAGAGAAGTAATGGAAGTAGATTTGCAGTAGAGGTAAAAGACTACAGATAAGAGAAGTACCCCAATTGCAGATCAACTGCACAAGTGTGGATTATATCCAGGCTCCCAGAAGGCCAGAAACATGTTTAACGAGGGAATTACGTCTTTCCTCAGGATAGAGTCAGAACAACATAGGACTAATGTGAAAAGAGTTGGCCACCGTGAACGTTTAGCTTAGGAGTGTGAACGGTACCATCTCACCTTGGTTAGAAATGGCCGTAAACATGTGATTTTGTTTTCGTTTGTTTGGGGAGCTCTCTGGTGCTGATTCCTGCTTTGTTTGTTGGTTTCCGTTTTCTGGTTATTTTTACTTTTGTTTGTTGCATTAGGCTGCTTTTGTTTCTAGGGTAGTTTTTTATTGTTGTAGTTCTTTAGGGGTGATTTTGTGTTCTTCCCTGTTTGTGTTTCTGGATTAGGTGTTTTGGTTGGTTGATGTGTTTTTTTCTGTGTTTTGGCTGGTATCTTACCATTCATGTTGTGTCTTGTTTTTTTCCCTTTTAGGTCATTGACGTTCTTAGTCTCGGGTCCGTTTAATCTTTGTAATTTGTTTTTAAAGATTAATAAAAAATTTATCGATAAAAAAAAAGAAGAAGACGTGATTAGAAAGTTCTTTCTTAAGGTACCTTGGTCTTTTAAGCTTATTTCCAACTCCAAGTAATGATATCTAAACTTCGGCAAAGAATATATATATATAATAAAAAAAAAAAGGGTAATGACGTGTACCTATTTCAGCTTCTCCTTTGAACTTTTTCATAAATTATGTTGGGAAGCACGAGAATCTTGTTCAATGATGTAGGCCACATGGCAAGTATACATAATTATAGGACTGTTTGTTTGTGTTAAATACACTGAGTCACTGACATGCATGTGGTATTTATATCAGACGCACATTTGTGGGCATTTGACGTGCGATATTGCTGTTTCTTTCTGTTTTCGAGTTGCAGGAATGGGACATCTGACACATTTTTTTTTTTGTATACTTCATGGTTAATGTGGACGATTTTAGGTGGGATACATCATGATTTTGCTTACCTCAACTTTTATCAAGTAACCTGTTTTTCCTGAAAATGGGGACTCTGCCGTCTCTTCTCTTCAGGTCGGCAGGGGTTGTCGACACCATCCGGGTCGTCTGTTTGGCACATTAACGGCTCAAATTTCATCTCTTCAAGTGTATCTACACCGTTCATCGTTTGATTCAATCCAAGCCGTTGATGCGCACTACGGACGGCGTAGATGAGAGTTGGCAAGGCCTGTCGACCTCCGCAAACAACAGCACCCTGAGTTCGTTTTTCCTTGTAACATACATATCAGTTTTTTCCTTTTTTTTTTGTCGGAAAGCGATTAAACTAAATTACGAAATAACACGTCTAGGGTATTTAATCTCTACAATGTCTTCTTATATCTGAAATCGTAAATAAACGAAATCCTAACGACTTATTAAGAGGTGCCTTAGCTAATAGATTCGCGCATTTATTCGCCTCTCAAAATCCATGGCTAACCTTCACTGATGCAAAGCTCTCGAACGAGTCAGTTTTCTATACTATAATGCATATACTTCATATTTGATTCCTTTCATTTGAATTATAATGTAACAGCCTATCTAAATAAACTTCAATAATTAGTACAAACGAATCATTGGATCAACCTACAGATGAAAATAAAACAAGTTGATCTAAAATCGGTAAAACGAGGGGTACCGACGCCCCTGATACAGACGGCGTACCGGCGGCGCCGAGGACCCCCTTGTGGGTCCCAAAAGGTCGATCCAAGCCGTCCATTCACTCCAGAATTGAATTCCTGATTTTGGATCGAGCACTTAGGAGCGTCCGATTGAGGTGATTCCCGCATAGACCCCCTCGGAATTTGATTCTGAAGTGAATGGACGGCTCAGATTGACCGTTTGGGACCCACAAGGGGGTCCCCGGCGCCGTCAATACGCCGTCTGTACTGTTTGGTCGGTACAGCTAGCATTGTTCATCTAAAATGATGTCTGATCTCCTCTGATGAAATGAAATACAAAAGATACTCCTATACATATACATCATGACTTGCTGTAGCATTTACCTTATTTGTGTCCTTTTGTTTGATTATGGACCTTCTTGTTCTGACATGTTGAGGTTTTGAATAGCAACATCGAAATTTGGGCACCCATAACCAAATAGTACTACCAAATTTTGTAATAAAAGGAAAATTGACAGGAGCGGTGGAGCACTGCAATTAAAGTTCCTTGTAGGGTAGTTGTATGTACTTGTATAGGATTCTATTCATACAGGATTTACCTTTTGGTTTGTTTTTTTATTTTATTTCAACAATTAACTTTCTAGGCACTCCAGTATAATTTCTAAGACTAAACTCGTAAAAGACTTGTGGAGATATGAGTTTAGAGAACGAGATAAAACCTTTGTTAATTGTCACATTGGTGCAAGTTTAGCCCATTCACACTCGAGAATGCTAACCACAATCCACTAAGGCTGAGTTTTCTGTTAAAATCGGTTTATTTACCTTTTTGGTCCCTAAAATATTAATCGCGTCTCAATTTAGTCTATAATGTTTCAATTGGTGACATTTAGTCCCTAACGTTACAATTTTGTACCAACACAAGTCCCCAACGCTAACTCCGTTAGCCCCATCCGTTAAAATGAGGGGTATTTTAGGTTTTTTGCTTTCTTCTTTAAAAACCAAACAATTAAGAAATGGAAAAAGGGTTGCAACGGCAGCCACGGTTGCTACCACCGTTCCACCTCTCGGCCTTTTTGAAAATCTATTTCTTCAAAACTAGAAAAACTATTTGATATCAAATTGGAGATGAATGCCACCGTCCCACCTCTCGGAAGGTATCAAATCCTTCCAGTTCATATCAAATTATTTGAACTTCTAGAAGATTTTTTTTTTTTTTCATCTTCTTCCACTTCTCCTTCTTTCTTTTCCCATCTCTCCTTCACCTCTCGGGCCTCCCCTAAATTTCTAAGAAACAAAACGAAAAAAAGTCACAACGGCAACCATGGACGCCATTGCTGACGCAGCTGACGCGCTCGTTGCTGCTGCTATGGCAACTCATCTTTCTACTTCACCTCGCCTCTTCCCTCTCGGCACACTCTTTCCCCTCTCTCTCCGACCAGTTCCGCTCCGGGTTCCCTTCTAAGCCGCCGTTGTTCTCCAATGCCGACATCGATTGGAAGGAGACTCCGACAACGCACGTGTTCAAGTAAGACGTTTCGGGGCTGAAGAAAGAAGCGATGAGAGGGATAAATAGAGAGGAAGAGGATGGCGGGGCAGTCGGCGGCCATGGCTGCCGCCCAAGGTTTCCTTCTTCTTCTTTTTTTTTGATTTTCTTTGAGAGAAATTTGGGGTTGGCGAAATGACAAATATGCCCCTCATTTTAACGGATGGGGCTAACAGAGTTAGCATTGGGGACTTGATTGGTACAAAATTGTAACGTTAGGGACTAAATGTCAGCAATTGAAACATTGGGGACTAAGGCCTGATTTGGCTAATTTGAAAAAACTGATTTTTTGGTTTTTTTCGTTTTGTCCTTATTCAATTTTTTTTTTTGCATTTGTTAGTTTTCGGTTGATTTTTTATGATTTCTTGGCTTGTCTCAACGAGAGGAATCTAAAAAGTATAAAATTGTTAACCAAACTTAAAGTTTTGTGAATAAAGACAAAATAATCCAAAAAACTAGTTTATTTTCGGATTTATTCAAAAAACTATTACTTTTGGCCATAATTTTATACTCTTTGGATTCGTCTCGACGAGATAAATCCAGAAACCACAAAATCTTGACGCAAACCTAACAAATGCAAAAAAAATTTGAATAAGGACAAAACGAAAAAAAACCAAAAAACCAATTTTTTCAATTTAGCCAAATCAGGCCTAAATTGAGACGCGATTAATACTTTGGGGACCAAAAAGTAAATAAGCCATTAAAATCACATGGTGAACTCATTTGCTAAAATCATGGTCGATTTTAGCAACTGGGTTGCTAAAATCAAACAGAAAACTCAGCCTTAAATTAAAGGAAATTTGTGTTTAAAATACGAAGGAAAAAAAAGTACAAAAGTATGTTGGAGTACCTTGAAATGTGAAATACGGGTCATAGTTCTAAAACTTTTGGTGTTATTTGTGTCCCTAATTACCACCCGATAAGTAATTATCATTGTGACCAAAATATAAATAACTTACCCCGCACTCTTAATAGTATGCTTTAGAATATGTAGAAAAACTATGGGAATGGAATAGGCAGAACACCTCTAATGAACTGGACATGTTTTCATAACTCATGAATAGATCCCTAAGATTCGGGGATGGGACGGGGCGGGGCGGGGCGGGGCGGGGCGGGGCAGGGATGGATCAAGGAACAGATTTGGGGAGGGAATATGCTTGTCTCCAACTCCTACCTGATTCCCCAAAATTTTAAAAAAAAAATCTCCATATCCAATCTAATTTCCAAACAGATCTCCAAATTGTCAATCCGTTCAGAGCGGGAATTAAATCGGATTCAGCCAGCTCGGACAATATGGCCAAACCTAATGGCCAATGGGAATGGAATAGACAGAACACCTCTAATGAACTGGAAATGTTTTCGTACTTGGTGGGCTAAACTTTTGGAGTAGTTATTTCGTTGAATTATGAGTACTCAAACATCAAGTTATGCCAAGAAACTTTTAGTTCTTGTTTGATATAATTATATTTGTCAAGTCCCAGCCTTGTCGTACCATCCCATACACCCTCTCAACTGCTGTCCACACAAGCATATGATGTTCAAGTGTGAAAAAAGGACAGTGCTGGGCGTACAGAATGATATGTACAGAAAACGTACCGATCGCGTTAGGGTATCCACTTTTGGGTCCCACACGAGTAATCCGAACCGTTAATTGTTCTTGAAACATTTTTCCGAGGGGCCCCACCAAATTTCAGCTCAATCGGACAGTTGGAAGTGCTCCAACCAAATTTCCACCGTTCCAACCAAAAAAAAATTGGTTGGAACAGTGGGACTTTGTTTGGAGCATTTCCAACCGTCCGATTGAGCTGAAATTTGGTGGGGCCCCTCGAAAAAATGTTTTAAAAACAATGAACGGTTTGGATCACTTGTGTGGGACACAAAAGTGGGTCTCCGAATGCGATCGGTACGTTTTCTGTACATACCATTCTGTACCAGTATCTTTATCCGTGAAAAATGGCCAAGATTCCACTAGAATCCAAGGAGATTTCAAAATGACGCTCTATCCTCTATTTTGCAGGAATCTTTTTCAATGTTCACAGCACTGGCATCAGGTAAAAAAGTATTTGGTAAAACATCAACACTTTGTTCGGTTTGGGTCTCAAGATTCACCCTGCACGGTCCCCAATAAAATGTTATTTCCATCTCTTTTTACTCATTACCCCCAAAAACCTCCCTCAAAACTCAATCCATTTTTTCTGGTAAATTATATGTAGCAGCTAGACATATAATGTGTATTGACATCTATTTAATTAGGTGACGATTATATGCCCCTGCTACACCAGGAACTTAATGAGGTTGACTTTGTTTCTTTTAATTTGTGGTAAGATTTTTTTCTTTTTCAGTAAGAAATTTTTGGTGAGAATTGTGAAAGAAAAGATATAAATATATGCTAATGTTGGAAATTCATTATACCATTTTCGCATCTTTATTTAATTGTTTTATGTTTCTTTTTTTAATTCTTTCTCCTACACATCTGTAGAAGCGCCTAAGTATTGTTGATATGTTTGGTCAATGCTTTCTACAATTGATTCCTATTCAAAGTGTCTTATTGTAACTGAAATTTTGTTATGGTCATATGCCATCGCGTGTGTAATTGGTTCCAATCAAACTTATAGTATGTCTTCAATATTTTAGGTACCCGCCCTTCAACTTATAGAAGTGCGCTGAAATTTGTACTTTTTTTTTTTTTTTGATCGGCAACAAATTTTTTATTAAAACTCGACAAAGGGTACATCGAGAAAAGCCTAAACCAAGCACAAAGCAAGGATTGGCAGGGAGAAAAAATTCAGCGAAGTGCTGAAATTTGTACTTGTAAGAGAGAAGAAATCGTTTTTAACTTACGCTAAACCGAAATTAAAAACCCGAGTTATGTGCGAGGCTTCAGAAAACGTTGTTTGACATTTCTAGCTCGTTGCATTTTCCATAGAAATTATTTTCAAGGGTTTGATACAATGGAAATAAAAGTCAACCATTTTCCATAGTAAATAAAAAAAAATGAACCACTTAGTCTTTTTCCCAGGCATGAGACTGTTGAGGCGGATTTGTGATAAGACTAAACAAGATAGGATTAGAAATGAAACGGTTCGTGAGATGGTAGGTGTAGCACCTATAGAGGGGAAGTTGAGGGAAAATAGGCTGAGGTGGTTTGGGCATGTTTACCGTTAGGAATGACAACTTCCCCATATCTAATGGATGTCTGCCCCGCCCCCGCCCATATGGAGGCGGAGATAACCCAGAATTTTCCCCAATAGTAGCGGGTATGGAAGGATATCAAGAAAACCCGCTCGGGTATGGAGCGGGTATGATTTTCTAATCCCCATCCCCAAATACCCGTACCCGCCCCATACCCTCCCCGTACCCGGTTATATATACATACTACATATACCATATAATATATGTGCATATAAATAGGAACATACATATATATCTTGAGTATAGTTACATATGTAAACAATTACCTTTTTAATGATCAAAACTTATAAATTACTACATATCCTAGACTACTTAATATTAAAAAACATCAATTAAGATTATATTTTTAAATATAAATATCAATTTATTTCATTCTTCACTTATTTATTTACTTTTTTGTTTGGATATGGGTATGTTCGGGGAAACCCCAATCTCCATCGGGAGGTGGGTTTGGTTTTTCATCTAATATCCCCAATGGGGATGGGGGCGGGGATGTTGAAAGATCCTCTAATCGGAGATTGGGTATGGAATAGGGTCCCCCAATCTATACCCTACCCGTTGCCATCCCTATTTACCGTACGTATACCTGTAGATGCAGTAGTTAAGAGAACAGATAAAATAGCTATGGATAGTAACGCTAAGGGAAGGAGAAAACCTAAATTGACTTTAGATGCAGTTATGGCAAAGATAAGCGTACAATGGGTTTTAGTGAACGAGTAGCCCTTGACAGAGCTCATTAGAGAAAAAGGATTCATGTAGCCGACCCCAAGTAATTGAGACATAAGACTTGGTTTAGTGTAGTTTTGACTTTAAAAAAAAAAAAAAAATGGTCCATATTTGTGATTTTCCAACCAAACTCTAACAATCCTCAAACATCATGATCTGATGTCCTCAAACATCATGATCCGTAATAATATAATCGAGTGATTTATGCCCCAACTCATTATAAACAAATACTAACAGAATATTGAAATATCCTTTGTCGAGTTTTAATATTCTTTTTTTTGCCGATAAAAAAAAAAAACAGAATATTGAAATAGTCATACCTACTTCCTTCCATACTTATATATATAATTTCCTGTATACATCTTCCATCATTTTCTCATGTACTTTTCATTTTCTCTTTGTCCAATTCCGAGCTCAAACCTTAGCCGAGTTCCCCACTTTCTCTTCCCTTCTCCCTTGCATGGGTCTTCATTTCTTTGCTCCTAAAATTCCTTCTCTTTAAACCAATATCTTTGTTCTCTGTTTTCTTTCCCTAGTTCTTATTTCTCCCTCTTTTCTTTCTTACCGATCCCCAATGCCATTTAAAGAAGAGATTGATATCTTTTAAGGAAAAGGAACCCACGTTAGCATATCATGAAATAGACATACTAAGTGTCTTGCTGGCAACCATCCTTATCTGTAGATTTAGACTAATTGTATAAACCTCCCCACATGTACAATTGGAAAATAACCTTTAGCCCATAATATAAAGACACTTAGTATGTGTCTTTATAACTTGCAAAAAAAAAAAAAAAAAATGGTCCATATTTGTGATTTTCCAACCAAACTCTAACGATCCTCAAACATCATGATCCGTAATAATATAATCGAGTGATTTATGCCCCAACTCATTATAAACAAATACTAACAGAATATTGAAATACCCTTTGTCGAGTTTTAATATAATTTTTTTTGCCGATAAAAAAAACAGAATATTGAAATAGTCATACCTACTTCCTTCCATACGTATATAATTTCCTGTATACATCTTCCATCGTTTTCTCATGTACTTTTCATTTTCTCTTTGTCCAGTTCCCAACTCAAACCTTAGCCGAGTTCCCCACTTTCTCTCCCCTTCTCCATCACAGGGGTCTTCATTTCTTTTCCCCTAAAATTCCTTCTCTTTAAACCAATGTCTTTGTTCTCTGTTTTCTTTCCCTTGCTCTTATTTCTCCCTCTTTTCTTTCTTACCGATCCCCAATGCCATTTGAAGAAGAGGTTGATATCTTTTAAGGAAAAGTTTCCCACGTTAGCATATCATGAAACAGACATACTAAGTGTCTTGCTGGCAACCATCCTTATCTGTAGATTTATACCTCCCCACATGTACAATTGGAAAATAACCTTTTAGCCCAAAATATAAAGACAAAAGACTTTGGAAACTAATTTATCTAGTATATGGTTACACCCACATGTACATCATTTTTTTTTTAAATGCAAACATGAAAAGCAACAAGTTTATATTTAATTATAACTTGCAGAAGATAAATGACAGATTTCAATGTCGGGATATTGAAATTTTCTGATCAAAACATAGCTAAATAAATGCCGCGCTTCCGCTACACACTTTTTTTCTCCAACAACTCCCATGCTAAGGTACAAGCTTACCTATTACCAGAAGTTTTCCCACAAAAATATTCTGATGTGTTAAACATACCGAAACACTTTTTCTTTCTTCCTCACATGATGTGATCTTAACTTAGTTAATCCGAGAACCTTATAACCTAAGCTCTAATACGAATTGTAACGATCCAATATCCTCAAGCACCATGATCCGAAATAATCTAATTGAGTGATTTATGCCCCAACTCATTATAAACAAACAACAAAATATTGAAATAGTCATACACACATCCTTCCATTCTTACATAATTTCCCCTATACATCCTCCATCATTTTCTCATGTACTTTTCATTTTCTCTTTGTCCAGTTCCCAACGCAAACCTTAGCTGAGATCCCCACTTTCTCTTCCTTTCTCCCTCTCCCCTGGTCTTCATTTCTTTGCCTCTAAAATTCCTTCTCTTTAAGCCAATATCATTATTCTCTGTTTTCTTTCCATGTTCTTATTTCTCCCTCTATTCTTTCTTACCAATCCCCAAAACCACTTAAAGAAGAGGTTGATGTCTTTTAAGAAAAAGTTTCACACGTTAGCATATCATGAAACAGACACACTAAGTGTCTTGCTGGCAACCATCCTTATCTATCGATTTAGACTAATTGCATAAACCTTTTCCACACAATTGAAAAATAACATTTAGCCCATAATATAAAGACAAATGACTTTGCAAATTAATTTATCTATATGCTTACACCCACATGTGCCCGCACGTCATTTTTTTTATTTTAAAATGCAAACATGAAAAGTGACAAGTTTATGTTTAATTATAACTTGCAAAAGATAAATGACGGATTTCAATGTCGGGGTATTACACAAACACTAATAAGCAGGCCGTTTTGAAGAAAACATTTTCTAGGAAAAATGTTTTCATAATGTTCGTATAATAGTACGAATGCTACAACTTCTCTCTATACCAACATCACAGTCGGTTGGCGGCTAAGGTTTCCTTGGGAGAGGGAGGCGCCGCCATGCCTCCTCCTCCTCTAACCTTCTTTCTAATCATTGCTCATCCCTCTGCTCCCTCTTTTGTTCTGATCTTTTCTATTTCTTCTACTCAAAAATCGATCGGCAGCAATCATGAGGATGGGCGGCGGCTTCGTTGCGATAGACAGCATCAGCGTCATGGTCCTCGATGTTCGAGTACCTTGGAATCGCTTTAACAATTGATAAGTGTCTCCTGCGTGGGCTCTTGGTCGGCGACGAGGGCGGCCCTTGGTAAGTAAGGTTTATTCTCCTGGTCTCTTTCCTCCTCCCTTTTTTTTTTTTGACCCCCTGGCCTTATGTTGCGGTGGGCCTATACCGACTCTCTCCACCGTGGTTGCTCGTTCTCTCCCTCTAAGTGCTTCTCCGGCCGGATCTTTGTTCCACCACACCACCATAGGTAACCCCAAGAATTGGCGAAGCCAATGACAGAGTTATGGCGGTGGTGTTTTGTACTGTGATTTAGGGTTAGGTTTAGGGTTTTCTAGGGGTTGGGCCTAGCCCACTTGTTTTTTTTTTTTTTTTGATCGGCAAAATTAAATTTATTAGGGAAACTTGATAGGGTACATCAAGTAAGGGGAAGGGATACCGACCAAGGTTGGCTCACCTAAGGGACAAAGCCCAAACATCTGAGGGACTGAAAAACCCGAATACAACAATAAAGCACAAACCCATCGAGCCAAAGCTCAAACACCTAAGGGCCGAACGTCAATCCCGTCGCCGACGCAAGACCCCTATACCAAAAGCCAAGTACCGACAGAGCGGCACCCATAAACGATCAGGAGCACTCAAGAAGTCGAGATCCATAACCCCCAGAACCAGAGCCGCCAGCAGCCGTCGCCTCTATCCACCCGAAACTTTGCTGATCAATTTTGAATAAAAGAAGTGTGGATGTCACAGAAGAGGAAGAAGATGAAGGAAATACAGGGGAGAGAGAGAGAGAGAGAGAGAGAGAGAGAGAGAGAGAGAGAGAGAGAGAGAGAGAGAGAGAGAGGGGGGGGGGGGGGGGGGAGCGGCAGGCGGTGGCGCCGCCCCCCCAAGCAGAAGACCTGTCTAGAAGTTTTTGGGAGAAGGGAAGGGGGCAACTGTTTTAGATTGGGCCGGGAATTTTTGTGCTTTATTGTTGTATTTGGACTCTTAGGCCATCAGGTGTATTTTTCAAGTCGAGGGTGTATGGGCTTTGTTCTTAGGATGTACCAACTTTTGGTTGGATCTATTTTCTCCTTCTCGATGTATCCTTAGTCGAGATTGTTCAATAAATATTTTGTTGCCGATAGAAAATGTTCGTATAATTAAGGACGTGCTTCCTTAAGCCACCCAACAAATGACAAACAAATCAAGAACCGCCAAAACCAATTGGTATCTTATGCCTATGGAGAAAAAAATGAGATATATTTGGTATGTTCCATTTTTCTTAATTTCTTGTCATCCAGAAATAGAATCCTATCTTTGATCACTCACGGCTGTTCTTGTTTTTTTTTTGTTTTTTGTTTTTTGTTTTTTTCTTTTTCTTTCAAATAGTTGGAGGTACAAATATGAATTACTACATTAAACTGCAAACACCCACATGCAGGTGAAGAGATTTGAAACAAAATCCATAATCACTTTATAAGACCAACTCAACTAATAGTCCCATTTAAGGAGAGAAATAGCCCATCAAATACAAGGAGACTAACACAAATCCGGGGTTTAGGGACAGCACCCACGTTGTCCAATCACAGCCGTCCATGCTTGGCAATGGACGGCTCGGATCACATCTTATCCAAACAAATCCGAACAGTCCGATGCCAATCAAATCTGAGCCATCCATCGCCGAGCATGGCCGTCCGTGCTCGGCCCAACATGGATGATGTCCCACCATCCCCCATCCCGTCTAACACCCACATGCAGGTGAGAAAATTCGAATTTCTGACCTCCTATTAATATGCTAGAGTCCTAGCCAACTGGTCTAGCCCCAATTGATTTTGGCGGTTCTTGATTTGTTTGACATTTTTTTAACTTGCAAGGTAATCTTGATCGCCCATGGGTTAAAATTTTATTTAAATGATGATGTCATAAGAAAAGAATGCACCAGAGTTGACATTTTACCTGCCTGGTTTGCCCTCTTCCTTTGCTCAAAATTAGAGAGTAAAGTAGAACTGGTTTGAGTTTGATTTTATTTTCACTTAGGAACACCTGCCTATTATTAGCGTATACTGAAGGAAAATTGAAAACTTGGAGAAGGGGTAAGAGCCAACCCAACCCAGTATCCTTTAAAAAAGTAGATTTTTTAAGTATTTTACTATTCATCCAACAACAAATCTCTATATCTCTATTTTTCATCTTTGTTTTGAAACAATTTTTTTCCAATTTCAATCTACTTTTCTTTCAAATTCAAAACATCCTCTTATATTAATATTATTATTTTTTGCTAAGCAATTCCTTCTTTCCATATTCTGAAAAATGAATCTTGAGAATCCTCTATCTATTTTCGTTTTTACTCCATTTTCAAGTGTCAAACATGATCCGCCAAAATGGAGCAGAAAAAAAGAGGTGGCTAGGAGTTGGAATTTTTCCGAAACAAAGGAATTTTGAGATTTTAAATAAATAAAGGAATAGAGTGATTGAATTGGAAATACCTTAGAAAGATGATGTTACAAGAAAGAGATTGCGATTGACTTTAAACCAAAATCAAATAAAAAGGATACTGCCTTAAAAATCTGGTACTGCTTTGATACTACTTGGGGTGCAAGTATATTCATATATTCTTTTATACCCCCGTTCTTCAAGAAAAAAATATTACTTCCGTCCCAATATTTTAATCCACTTTCACATTTTCAATTTTCTTTTCAATTGTCTATATTTTCCAATATATAATTTTTTTAAGATTTCAAAAAAATTGTTTAACAAAACTAATTGAGATCCATATTGCATATAGAAAGTCTTTTATATTACTTTATGATTTTATCAAATTAAAATTCTTATATATTATAAAATATAAACATTTTTTTATTAAGTTAGAATAGTAATATGAATTAAAATTTTGGGACGGAGGGAGTTGTAGTATAAAAAAGGTCAATACAAACTTTACTACACAAATCGAGTTTTTGTATGATGGGCTTGACCCGTTTTAACTTGTGTACGCAAGTCGGCCTTTAACTGAAGCCCACCATTAGCATTTGATCCACACATTGATGGGCTTTGTGTATAGATTCTCCTTGTTTTCCAATTACGTGCCGTCCACGTACTGGTAACTGAACAAACTGCAGGAAGTAAAACCGGCCCATAATAGAGTAATACTCTATTAGGGTTTGGGAAGCCCATTTGCTTCTCACATTTCTCTCCTCCTCTCAGTGCAAGACTGAGAGCCACCCCCTTCGTACCTCGCCGCCGACTCTCCCTATCTCTCTCCGGTAACTCTCTCTCTCTCTCTCTCATCCTCATTTCTCCGTATCTCTCTCTCTATATATATGCATGTGTATATGTACATATTCTGGTCAGTGCTAGGATTTTTCTGTATTTTTTCTTGCCTTGATTGGATTTTTCCACCCATGGTTAATGTTCTACGTACGATTTAAGTTTTGCTACGAGGTTACAGTTTAAAAACTCCGATTTCGAATGACAGTTTAATAGTATTGATCAGCATATGTAGAAATGAATCAAAGTAATTTTCTGTTTTGGTGTAGTATATGTTCCCATTAGTCAAATTAATTTAAGTACATACTGGTGATGTGTTTTATTCCTTACTGATCTAAATTGTTGTGTATTTAATCGCGTGTTTAGCTGGGTTATTTTAACGGTGTCTTTGGTTCAGCTGAGTTTATCGACTGTTATGTTGTCATATATAGTTTCTGGATATTGATTGAATAGTTTAATTGCTGAGTAATTGATTATGTTCGTACTCTAGGTTTCCCAATGACTCCCCTGCACGTTTGTTAAATCCGCCTGTCTAGATATATGTCTGTAGAATTTTCAATTACTGGGAAGTATGTTTGGTATGCACTTTGGTGGGACAGGGAGGTCGGACAGGATTGTGTGGGACAGAGGATCTTCCACCGAATATCTAACTCCTGCAAATACCTTTAGAGTAGAAGAGTTTGCGCTCCCGATAGATATCGTCTTCGTTTGACAAATCGCTCCTGCAAAAGTTAATACACATACAAAAGTATCTATATTGATATCAAGTCATGCATAGCCTTTTTGGCATTACATGAGTTAACCAAGTTTCATGTATCTTATCTGCAATTCTGTATTAGATCTTTGTTTTTTTATAATCGGATGTCCGTGCCAGCTTACATACATATTGATTAATTTTGGGGCCTTGAAATTAATGACTAGGCAAACCTCCAGTGACTCTAAGGTTTGGAATGTTTGAACTCCACGGGAATGAAACATGTGACCTCATGGAGGTACACTTATTGCTTTCTCATTACCACTTGGCCAAACCAATTGGGATTAATTATGTTTTAGATCTTGCACTTAGTTTCTTAACTGCATTTCTTTGCAATTATGCAAAATATTCTCATCAAGACGAATCGAATTGAATTGAGGCGAGTGTTGGATACTCTGTCCTTAAAAGCAAATTTGCCCTCCACACTAGTGCTGATGGAAACCCGAACGTCTGCTTCCTAGGACTACCCAATTTTTACTGAACGGAAGTAGCACTCCAATCTGTTCGGTAGGCGAACCAGAAAACTACCCAGAACTCTGAGAATGTTTGATGTATGAATGCTTTATGCAATGCAGATTTTTTTCGTGAATGAAATGAGAGGTGAAGGGTCCTATTTATAGATAAATAGGCACCCGGTCGAAATAGGAAAGAACCTGTTCGGAACCGTACAGATGCAACTCATCAGAAGCGAATAGTCATCGGACACGACTGTTGCTAGTTCACGAACAGGCGCACAAGAAAGGGAAAAACGTTTCGGGATGAAGAGGAAGAAAAAATAAATTATGTTAACATGTTGGGCCAAACTTATTTTCTGTAAAAAGAATATAAGCTAATTAGGCCAAGCCCATTTCATCTTATTGACCCAACCCGAGCTGGCCAGACGATGGCGGAATAGGAAAGAACCTGTTCGGAACCGTACGGATGCAACCCGTCGAAAGCCAACAGTCACCGGACACAACTGTTGCTGGTTCACGAACAAGCTCACAGTAAAGGGAAAAACGTTTCGGGATGAAGAGGAAGGAAAAATAAATTATGTTAACATGTTGGGCCAAACTTATTTTTCTGTAAAAAGAATATAAGCTAATTCGGCCAAGCCCATTTCATCTTATTGACCCAACCCAGCCCAGCGGCGGCGCACATGGTATATGGGCCAAAGTCCACTTTGTTCATGCCTTCTCCCCTACAAAAGTTGTATGACCCAAATGGCCACCCTTATGCTCAACTTGGGTTAAATACAGACAATGAACTTATTATCCCACTCCAACATGGGACAACAATTTTCTCTCTTCTACCAATGTTCATGTGAAAAGGGTTCGATCTTAATCTCCTAAACAATTTTTCCTCTTCTACCAACCAAGGGTTCGATCTTAATCTCCTAACAAAGACGAACATAGAGGTATATAGGACCATCCAGGTGGACTTGTGAGACCCACTAAAATAATAAATTAAAAATGAATAAAATCAAAGTTTTCCAACAGGCGCTAGCGTTTATATTCTCAACTGTGGCTTTGTCTACCTCCCAAGTCCCAATCTCCTGCGGAAGCGACGTTCTTCCCCTGCGCAATTGTATCGCCGTCCGTTCAACGACCATCCACCGGTGGCAATTCCCTCGCAATCTCTCACCATACGTCTCTCTCCCTCTTACCGTACATGTATAATATATATGTATATGCACGTGTATGTGTATGATTGGAGTTGGGATTGACCTCTATTGGAGGGGTTATGCTGTAATAAGCTAGTATATTTGGGAGACCTGTATGTTCGAAATATAGGTGGGTGAGTAGGGGTAGATGGGAAAAGGGGTTTTGTGGAGTTGCAAATTCCTCTCTCTCTCTCTCTATCTCTCTGTATCTCTCCCTCTTGTATCATTTCCCTATAACCAATTTCTTGCATTGTTACTATTCATAGTTGTGCTACAAGTAAAGAGATCAATAAAACAGTTTCATTTCCCATTTCCATATTTGTGAGTTTATCATTTGGTATCAGAGCGGTCGAAGGATCAAGCTCTCTTTTTGCCTGGTAACCATAGCACTGAGAGCAAAACCAGGTTCGCTCTCACTTGAATTATCTTCATCTGACCAACACAAAAGTAATTTTTAGAGGCTCTGTTTGGCTACAAGCTACCAATTAAGCAAAGAACAACATGGAGCGTAGAGACAATCAATCTCCTCAAGGTTTGATCCTCCTCCCTCTCTAATCGTTTGTTTATCGAATTTTCTTGTATCATACTTTTTTTAAAACTACAGCTCAGACAGCTCGTATTTTGGTGGAATTCTTGGAGGCTGCCATCACTTCCATTGTCTTTCTCAAAGGAGTATATCATTCTGGTGAATCTTCTTACTTTATTTCAAACCGTGTATTCAGTTGAATTGAATCATTTCTATCCCAGATAAAAAGACGAATGGATATTTATATTTTGATCTTGATAGGAATGCGTGCGAATATGTAGTGTCAATGCGTCATATGAAGAGGTTTTTAAAACCCTTTTAAGTAGAGACATCAAAGCAAGAAAATATTTTGAAGTCACTTATTTTCATTTTGTTTAAAAGCAAATAACCCCATTAGGGTTCTCAAAGATTCTTAATTTGTTGTCTTTTAGTATTTGCCTTCCGTTCCATGGTAGAAAGATTTAACTACGGAGTGTTTTTATTTTCTCTGTGTTTGAAAATTTGTGGGAATAGGTGCATTTGAAAGGCGGCGATACATGAATGTTGTGGTTCAGAAGGCTCGACACCCTGAACTTAGAGAATACATCAATTCTGCTGTCACTGGGCTACTTCCTTTCATTCAGAAGGTGTGAAAATTCCATTTTATTACCTCTAGAATGTGTTCTGCACAATTATCCATTTATTGTCCTTGGAAGTCATCTTAATTCACAATTTCACTAAGATAGCCTCCAATGCTAAATCCAAAAGTTGAATTTCATGCAAAACCAAATGCAGCAATAGATGGTACATTTTATCGCAAAGTGGCCATGCAGTCCTTGGAACCAATTTATCTCATTGTATGCTTTGTAAGTCTGCATTGCAGAGATCTAGTTCAGTGATAGCACTACTTAACCATTACTAAAATTTGGGAGAGTCGTGCCAGCCTTTTCCCCGACTTGCATGTGAGTGGTAACTGGTAAGAGAGGGGATAGGTCTATTCGCTTAGAGGATAATTTCCTTGATTTTGGCTGTATAATGATTTTATTTTGGTTTTGGGACACTGGTGTTAGTGTAAAATATGCAAAAAAATTGGAACAAGGGTTTGCTCAAATGAGTTGGTTAGTGGTGCATCGGCATGTCAAAGCCATTAAGTTGATGTCTCAAAAGTCAATACATGGAAATTACAGAATGTACCGGTAACATGTTATGAGAATATATGTCAGGAAAATGGAGTATGGTCATCTATGTACAGTATATAATCCCTTCTGTAGTCTATGGAACAATGCTGAAATGTGATAACTGATCTTCAGCCCAACTTTTATGAGCCTGATTGACAAGATCGATTTTTCAGACATTGACAAATGTGTATAGGGGATACTTGATTTACAGCTTCACTTAATAATTCTACCTCTTTAACAAATTTTCCATCTCTCTTCTCTTCAGTGTTTTCCCCCACTTTTCAATAGCGGTGAGGGAATTTTTGGGTATTTGTTTCACGTTTGCATTTAGATGAGGAATAACTGAACATTGTGGTTTTCTCTGATACGGAAAACCACTTGCACAATAGTACTATAACTCACTCTTTCCGTGTTAAGCATTTTGTGGAGGGTTGATGTGTCATTTGGTTTTACTCAAGCAAATTTACGCTTTTGTTAATTAGGGATTGGTGGAAAGAGTTGCAGTTATTTTCTTCAACAGTGAGAACATCTTGTTGGAGAGATTTATTTTCAAGCTTTCTGTAAACCAGTCTTATGGCTCAAAGGTGGAAGAAGCTGAATTGGAGTTCTCTCTTCGCTCGTTTTTTATCAAGCTTCCAGTAGCAGAACCACTGACAAAGGTTTTGCCCCAAGGTAAGTGCCAAGAGTCAACTGTTTTATTCATCATCTTACTGAAGTTTATGGGCATAATTCTCCCCATTTCATTACTTAGAAGTTAAAACTTGCCAACTATTTTATTGGATGGAATTTGCATTTATGAGATGCTTTGTATTTTTCTGTTTGTGAGAAAATAAACCTTAGGTGCTTAATTACTTTCTAGAGTTGGTCAAATGGTTCACTATTCTTTCTAATCAGTTGGTTATGTCGCGTGCTTTATTTTGTATTGCTTTGAGATGGGAAATGAGACCCTAAGCTCTTTTCCTTTGATAGATTGCAGGTGGGAAATAACAGCTTATTTCCGTTCACTACCCCAGGCTAGTACAAACAAGGATGCAGAGTTATGGATCCCAACAGACACCAAGCAGTGGCTGCAACCTCCATTAATCACCCCTGTTAAGTCGATGAGTAGTGAACCTCTTGGTGTTCAGCTATATCTGGAACATCCAAGTGTATCTGAACTGAAGCCTTAAATGGAACTTGAACAAGGTCTATGTCTGGGTAATAAGACTGGAGAGCTGGGGAGATAATTGGTTTTCCTTGAATTGATGAGACGTTGGAGCTAGAAATTGAGGATTTGGATCTTCAAAGGGTCTTGCTGTTTGTATGCTGTAAATCAAGGGTGATGTATATATTCGGAATCACTAGTTTCTAAGAGGAAAATTGCAAATAGAACAACTTTGGCGATTCCCGTGTACTTGGAGGACATTCGATTGTTATCGACAGAAATTAGACATTTGGGAGATCTGCAGCTGCTTAAGATGGGGGTGGCATGTAATGACCCGCCCCCGCCTTGCACAATATTGTTCGCTTTGGTCGCCCAAGCTCCTTGAACTTCTCAGTAGGTCCCCCATCCCAGAATTGCTCCAGGGTGAGCACGCTTAACTGTGAAGTACCAACGAGCTTTGACGCTCGCACGGCTTTAAAAGGTCTTGTGCAAGTTAAGGTATGATCTATTCTCTTATATCATAGACCTCCGTTGCATCCAGACGGGTCCTGGGTTGTCACATTCTCCCCACCTTAGTATGCAACGTCCTTATTGCATTTTGATACCTATCGATGTCCGAACAAGATAATTTTTTTATTGGATGCTCTTCTCAATGAGCCCTACAACTCTTGTGGTTCAGATCAATGAGTTTCCGAAACCGCAATTTTATAACTTTTTCCAAAGATTCTTTTAAATTGGTAGGGTCCTAAATTCTGAATGAAAATCAAGTATTAGATGAATAACGTAAACATATCTGATCGGCCTGATTTTCTTTGAGACCACGTTAATAATTATTTTAAAATTATTCAACGGTTCGGATCGTTTGTGTGAGACCCGAAAGTGGGCTCTACAAAATTGCATTTTGCAAAGGTTGAGAGTTTGCTCCAAAACGGTGTCGTTTTGGGTTGGGACAGGGATGGGACAACAAAGGTTGGGACAGTTGATCCGGAGCCTTATTAGACTAACAAAACTAATTAAAAATAAAGAGCCCAGCTTTGTGCGTGGAGCTGTCACATCTATTCAAAAGAACGTGACAAGTGAAGACTTTATAAAGAAGAACAATGATAGGTACACACCCTCTCAACTACTCCCAACCACACTTTTTCTCACATGTGTGGTGGGGTTCACTGGGACCCACCGGGTGAGCCCCACCACATGTGAGAGAAGGTGTGGTGGGAGTGGTTGAGAGGGTGTGTACTTATCATTTTTGTATAAAGAAAGCAAGTGTGGATTAATGTACGTAACACGAGGATTAGAGTATTGAAAAGAACGTGATTAGGGATCCCATGAACAAAAAACCAAGTGGGAAAGTAATGTGTTACCAATTCCGATGAACAGAATATTAGTAATGAATTTGTTTTCTTTTTACATGTAACACCTGATGCAATATTCTAATTGTAAGGTTTTTTTTTTTTTTTTTTGTCAGAGAGTAAAAGAGTAATTTCACTTAACGTACACCAAAAGTTTGAATTTGTGTGTGTTAAAAGACTCGGCTTGTCCATCACTAGTCAGGAATTTCCATCACTAGCTAGTGAGGTATTTTGTAAGGTACTATTGAAACAAGAGAAAGTTAGTGTAAATGGGCTGACTCTTCCTGCGATAGAGATCTCCTTGTGGGTCATAAATGATCAATCCGAATCATTTATTCATCTCAAAATCAAATTCTGAGTGAGCCTCCGCTGGAATCGATGCAATCGGAAGGCCCTCTGAGCTCGATCCAAAATCAAATTTGAATGAAATCGGTACAGGGGCAGTCGATACCCCTTGTATTTCCGGTATAATATTTACACCCAACGATCTCAAAGGTCTTGTGAAACTTTCTAAGGGCTACTTCTTACTAGTGAG
Source organism: Vaccinium vitis-idaea (assembly GCA_963854785.1). NCBI lineage: Eukaryota > Viridiplantae > Streptophyta > Magnoliopsida > Ericales > Ericaceae > Vaccinium > Vaccinium vitis-idaea. Next base: position 22,892,814 of record OY978215.1, read on the forward strand.
TTGAACGTACGTGTAAATTGTGCCCAATACAATTTACATTAATTAAAAAAAACACTTTCATTTAAATTAGTATTTTTTTTAAAGAGGTAATTGAATAATCATCTTTTTTTTTACACAAAGTTTTCATCCTTGTTAGTTTTTTTTTTATATCATTCGTCATTCCTAATCTATTACATGGAGGGGGGGAATGGGATGCAGTGCGGGGCATCCCATGAGCTAGCCACCACTTGCTTCATCCTTGTTAGTTTGAATGATTATGTTTTCATCCTTTTTTATTTGTGAAATACCTTATTTACCCTTTTTTTGATATATATTAATACATGTAAATATAGTTTTCTAATTAAGAGGGATTTGATTAAGATTTATATAGATATTATTTCCTAATAGAAGGGGATTGGTTTGACTATTTCAAGTGGAATTTTTGAAATGGTAGATGATTAATTTTATTGCCTAAAATCATGAAAATTTTAAAATGGTGGAGATTCAAAATTGAGTGAGATTATTTTTTATCTAATCATAGATGATTTTTACCGGAAAATCTGGAGAAATGAGTGGGGGAATTTAAAGTGACCTGTCCCAAAATTTTCGATAAAGAAGATAAGTGGGACTGATCACTTGCACATTATAGTAAACAATAATAATGGGATCACGTGCTACCAATCCTTTTGGCATCAATTTATATATATGGAGATGCACTCCGATTTATACGAAGATGCCCGGCCCCCTCAAATCACACCATGTAGCAATTATAGCAGGTCCACTAAAAAGCTATCGAGTTTTTTTTTGGACATTTTGTACACCCACCCCGGATCCTAACGATTGATGTTGAGATCAAGTGCTATCAACCGTTTTGGAATTAGGCTCTCAGAATTAGTTGTATTAGTTTACCCGAACACCTAAGTTGTCAAAAAAAGTATATATATATATATATATTGATAATGGGGATTGATTGTGCGGATGGCATGGCCTTAACAGATCTGCGTCACAACAGTGGGACTGGGTGTAGGGTCTTTTGAGATAATGTTCTCATGGTAATCAGTCAATTTTTTAATTTTGCAAAGAACTTTATTTATTAGATAATTAGGTTAATTAAAAAATTATAATAACATTATCGAGATAAATTTGTCTTACAATTAAAGTCTATTCTCTCATTATACTATCCATCTTTTTTTTTAAACCACATATTTTCAATCATGTGCTTAACAATATCCAACCATCTAACCAACTTGAGTTTTTTACGAATAATATTATATCCAAGGCGAATTCTTGGATAGTTGGGGCAAAATTTATTTGTACAATATATGCGTACAAATTTTCTCATGTTACTGTCAAGAACGGTTAATGGAAGAAAATATATAACTTAGGAAGAAATTAGGAAAATGATTTTTGCACTCCCAAATTGTTAACGGCATGAAAATCAATTTAGAGTGATTTTTGCAGACCCCAAATTGTTAATTTTGAGGGGTGCAAAAATCACCCGAAATTGATTTTCGCACCCCAACTATGCGAAAATCATTTTCAAGAAATTATGGCTTTTTTTTAATAATTTAGTTGTGGAAATCAAAGAATTAGTTAGTGCAAAAATCATTTTCAAGAAATTATGGCTTTAAATAATTTAGTTGTGGTAATCAAAGAATTAGTTAGTGCGAAATCATTTTCAAGAAATTATGGCTTTAAATAATTTAGTTGTGGTAATCAAAGAATTAGTTAGTGCGAAAATCATTTTCTAGAAATTATGGCTTTAAATAATTTATTTGTGGTAATCAAAGAATTAGTTACATTTTCTTCGTATAGAGACAAGTTAAACTTATTACATGGAATTTTCCAGGTACAAGCAAACTGAAGCTGAACACTAATGGCAGTAGCAAAGGAAACCCAGGTCCTACTGGATTTGGAGGTGTTTTTAGAGAGGAACGTGGCCACTGGGTGATTGGATTTTATGGAAGACTTGAGGATTGCACTAGTCTCGAAGCAGAGCTGTGGGGAATTTTTTGTGGCTTGGAGATGGTGAAGAGTCAGAACATGGAGGCTATTGAAATTGATTCAGACTCGGCTGCATCAATTGATCTCATCAAAGGAGAGGTTCCTATCCATTCTCCCCACAAGGTCCTCATAAAAGAATGTCAGGTGTTGATTGAAGCCACGGGATGCTCATTGAATCATATTTACCGTGAAGGGAATCAAGTGGCTAATAAGCTTGCAAATATGAGAGTGGCTCAGGATCAGAAGTGGGTCTCCCACATTGCTCCCCCAAATGTTATCATCCCCCTCCTTGAAGCGGGTATGAGGGGGGTGGCCTTTGTTTTCTTTATTTCCTATGTACCAAAAAAAATAAGGCAAAATTTAACAAGTGATGGGCTATCTTCGCAGGCCAGCTTCTTTCTTGGAAGTTGGAACTTTCTGCCTCTTCTCTCTAAACAAGTGATGGGCCGAATCCATAAAAGTCTTATACTATTTTGTTGGGCCAACACAATACAAATATTTAATTAATTTGAGTCCTTTTTGTTTTTCTTTGGTAAATATAATTGATTTGAATCTTGCATGCCAATATATCATTAGCATGGATTTAGCTAATACACTCCGGACAAAGTCTAAAGGAGTTGCAAAACAATATGTCAATTAAATTTTGACCAGTTATCACTTTGTTGCTCCAATGCATAAACGGATGAGTTGTTGGATTTAAAAAATGCTTAGATTTTGTGTCAGTTTTGACACAGAGTTTGACTGTCAAATATGTTTCTCTCTTAATGGAGCCTCACCCACACTCAATCTATGAATTTGACGAAAATAATAGGAAAGGATTATCTCTAACAATGGAGGAAGATTCCTATATATTGACATGTTAAAATTAAAAATTTCAAGTACTAACATGTACCTTTCATCCATGAATGGATCATGTCGATTGGTGATTCATGGATGCTTAATTGGGCGATTGAGTTCCCTTTTTATTTGTCAAAAAAAAAATGTAGTGAAAAGCTATAGAGAAATGATGAAATCCAATCATTTTATTAGTATATTTTTGGTTGGACGGTCATTGGAGTCCGGGCCAACGTAAGAGCACATCGACTAACTCCCTCTTCGGTCAGGTGAAAGACAGGTCATCCACGTGGACCACGTCGAAGTACAGGATTCACAAGAAATTACTTTCTTACAGTTTGATCTCAATAATCGAACACTGATCAATTATGTGTTATTTTGCGTGTGGTTAGAGTGTTTTAGTGAAGAATGGACTATTCAGTTTTTATGTCCAATCCGGTCCAATTTTGGGCCTTTGTAGGCCCCTTCCGGATCCACAACAATGATTAAAATCATTCATTTTGTGAAGCTCATCGAGTAGGATATTTTCGCTAAAAATTTAGCTTGATCAGACATTGATAGATACATGAACGAAATAGATTTGTACAAGGAAAAAAAATGAGCAATTTAAGTTTCAATTTATTTTGTCATCTATTTTCCTTGCACAAATTTGTTACATGAACAACGTACCCAACAAGCTCTACAACATTGACTATTCTGTAGTGGATTACCCCAAAACCGGAGCAAACGAGATGGAGAAAAAACTGGTCACTCTGTCCTGTGAACAATTTGAGCTGTTTTTTGTAACCAACGTCTGGCAAGGACGCACACACGCGCGCCTTAAACCTTCTTCCCTCCCCCACTCCGTTCATTATCCAGTTTCTGTGGCCATGGAAATTACTCATCGACTGCCTTCTCTCTCTCTCTCTCTCTCTCTCTCTCTCTCTCTCTCTCTCTCTCTCGTCGACTTCCTCTCTCTCTTTCAGTTCGCAGCTTTCTCTCTCTACCCCTCAAATAACTAATGGCCATCGCAGCCCCAAATCTCACTTCCCGATTCCTCTCCATCCCCTCTCATCCACATCACCTTAAGCACCAGCCATTGCTCCCATGGGGCCGCCCCAAACCCGTGATTTCACCCGCAATCTTTGCCCGTAAAATTGTTTGCAAGGCTACTGAAGTGTCGGTGGCCGAGGAGTCAGCGGCATCGGGCGGCGGTGATTTGGGGAAGAAGTGGGTTCCGGTGGTACCGTTGACGGCGTTGCCGAAGGGGGAGAGGCGGGTGATAATTCAAGAAGGGGAGACTATATTGCTGTTGTGGTATAAAGATGAGGTTTTTGCAATTGAGAACAGGTCACCTGCTGAGGGGGCTTACAGTGAAGGATTGCTCAATGCCAAGCTCACTCAGGTAAGTCACAAGGCAATTTCTGGTTATCAAATTATGTGAATCAATGAACAGGTCTGTCTGTAGATATGGGAAATGGACCTAAGAATGGATGGTTTAGAGCAACCGCACGGGTTGCTACAATTGAGAGAATTTGTTGTCATTTCTCAAAAACGGCAAATTCGGCGCCCCCGGCAACCAAAATTTCTCTCAAATTTGGAAAATGCCAATTATTTTATCAAAAATGGCAAAAAATTATGGCAAAATGACACTATTCGTTGTTAAAAAGGTTAATGCAAACACCAATGTGGATGCTCTGTTAGTAATCCTATCTGCTATACTTCTATTGTTATTTTGAATTTCTGTATTTGGGGAATGGTTTTTCCTAGGGCTGGGCATCGTGTCGTGTCAATTCGGGTTTGTGTCAGATAGCCAACAATAATCCAACCTGTTTAGCTAAACGTGTCAAGAATTCCAACCCTCGCACGACCTGCTAGTAATCGTGTTGACCCAAGCACGATGCGGATTGACACTATTACACAAAACCCTTTGCTTTCCAATAGCCTATTTACATAGCCCGTTAAAACAACCATAGTACCATCATTCAAGTAAGAAAGTCTTAAACCTTCAATATTAATACATACCCACATCTCAAAAACTAGCAGCATATAGAGAATATTATGCAAAAAGCAGGAAAGTCTTGTAACATGACACAAATTCTCCAATCAGCATAAAGCATGTCTAAGAGGCAAGAACTTCAAAAAAAACTCCATAGAACTCTCACCATTAACAAGATCAAATTGGTTTCCAGCAACAATGATAAACATTAAGGTTATATACGTCGTAAAGAAAAGCGCATTAAATCAAGTATTGGCTAGTATATTATAATTATATACTCACAATCACTCAAGATTCAAGATCAACCACAGTACTTGAACTTTCCATTGATTCAGGCAATCTTTGTCAACATTCACATTCATTATATCTTCAATGACCTCATCCAAATTAACTTCATGAATTTTTAAAGAACAAATGGAAGTTATAAGCTATAAGAATTACTATCTCATAATGAATTCATAAAGCATCACTTTCCTTGCTTAACTGTTCTTCCAAACACCAGCCCTTGGAGCATATTAAATTGTTGAGGCCTCAGATCAATATGGTATTTGTCGAGTACCCGACCACCAACACTAAATGCTGACTTGGAAGCTACTGTAGATATAGGAATGCTTAACACATCATGAGCCATTGATGCAAGTTCCGGATATCGTAATGATGGGCTCTCCAATAAGCCAGTATATCGAGTTTTGAGTTCTTGGAACCCTAGGCTCTTCCAAATACAATTCTAGCTGACATTTTTTAGCAGAAACAAATGATGCTCTCAAATGTGTCAAAATCCTACGATTCACATGAGCGCAAAACATTAGGAAAATATAAACATAGATTACTACATATTAGATTTTTTTTTGAACAGGACAACATAAAGGTTAACATATCAATTTACTTCAAACGAATACCATGCAGAAAAAATTATGCTCCCTCAGTGAAGCAGCAGCCTTAGAATTGTACTCATGAAAAAAAACCAAACAACTTATCATGAATCTGTCCACGCTGAGTGGATACCTCATTGAATGCATCGCCCTATAGCTTTTTATAAGAATACTCCACAAACTGAAGCTTACAACGAGGATAAAAAATAACTGCAATAGTCAAATCACACAATGCTCCGACCAATACTTACCAAGCATTGCCATTTTCTTTGAAAAAACATCAATACTTTTGCGCTCCTTAACCAAGAGAAATTGAATTGTACAAACTTTCGGAAAGTACAAATCTGAGGTATTTTACAACTAGAGAAAACACAACTAGTCTCATAAAATACTTTTAAGAAGGCACAAATCTTTTCCACCTTACCCCATTCCTCTTGGAAGACAATGTTTAAAACTTGAGTCACTAAGTTGCAATTGGCAAAATGCTTGATGATAGTAAATGGCACTTTCAAGCATAAGAAATGTTGAGTTCCGTCTAGTTTGAACATCTTGCCCCAAACCTTTCTTGCTATCTAGAGAGGAATGTTCAGCACACTCCAAGAATTTTTGTTTTCTTGCTTGAGATCCTTTCATATATTTTATACATTCCTTTATCTTATCAATAACATCATCTACTTCTTTCAATCCTCTCGAACTACTAAGTTAGGGATGTGAGCGCCACAACGGGCATGAAAAAGGCTACCTTCATCCGACAATCCATTGTCCAAATTAAGATGGGTTTTAAGCATGTCTAACACACACATCATTTGAAGAAGCATTATCCAAAGTAAGAGAGAATAACTCGTTCTCGATGTGCCATCTACTCAACAAACCATACATCTTCTCTTTCAATGCAATGCCAGTATATGGAAGAGGCATGTAAGAGAAATTCAAGATTCTCTTATGTGTAACCTAGTTCTTATCGATAAAGTGCGTAGTAAGACTCAGGTAGGGCTGCAAACGAACCGAGCTGCTCGCGAGCAGCTCGTGGCTCGGCTCGTTAAGGCTCGGCTCGGCTCGATAACTAAACGAGCCGAGCTCGAGCTCGATTTTCAGGCTCGTTTAGTTAACGAGCTTGCTAAAGCTCGGCTCGGCTCGCAAAAGCTCGGCTCGATTACATAGGCTCGGCTCGTTTAAGGAGGCTCGTTAAGTAAATTACCCTGGCTCGGCTCGATAAGGGCTCGGCTCGTTTATGACCGAGCCGAGCTCGAGCTCAATTTTTTGGCTCGTTTACTTAACGAGCCGAGCTCGAACACTACAAAGCTCGGCTCGGCTCGGCTCGTTTACACCCCTAGACTCAGGTAACCATCTGTAGCATGGCCACAAATCAGAAGTTAAACAAACTCTATCAGGCAAATCTGTTAAAGTAAGACCGAGCCTTCTTAACTCTTTGGTATACGACCTAAGAATGTCAGTCCTAGTTTCGTGATATTGATTTTGCTTCTAGTCACAAGTAGGTGTAAATGTTTCTAACACATTCATGCTCAACAAAACTACGTGGCAAGTCATGTCTTATTACAGCATGCACCAGTAGTTCACAAAACTTTCTTGGGTTAAATTGCGAAGATCCTGTACCCAAAGACCCTTAAGTTATAGAGATGAGAAGTTGTCCAATATCAAACTGTATTTCTCTTCAAACAGCCAGCCAAATGACGTTTTAAATTTCCACGTATTCCGTACCACATTTCTTGCACTTAACATCTTTCAACTCCATCGGCATCAGAGTCCTCAGATTTTTGTTCAACGATGTTGAAGAAGTTCCATACCTCAGAAGTAATCCTAGGTTTTCGCTTAGGAAGCTTACCAACTCCGCCTTTTTTTCACTGGTGAACAACTTATTTGCCTTTTTGTCACCGGTTTCCACTAGCATCTTCTCTTTGTCTATAGCTACGCCGGGATCCATCTAACCACAAATATTTTTTGGGTTAATCAAGTAGATATTAGTATACTTCTGTTTTAGCTACACAAACAAAACCCATTTGTTTTTTAATCATCAGAAAATACCGTTTGTTATTTTTGCTTTCTTGCTACTTTAAATTTGATAGTATCAATAAGACTAGATGAAACATATGAGGCCAAAACACAAATAGTCGGCTTGTATGGCCATAGTCCTCAATCTCTCTATATAATTGTGTGTATATATCTCGTTATTTATACATATAGATCAATATATAGAGGCAAGACCCAAACCATCACGAATGTCCAAATACTTCATCAAGTGAGAGACTGAATAAACCGACATAAGGTCGAAGAAGAAAACAGGGGAGAGAGAGAGAGAGAGAGAGAGAGAGAGAGAGAGAGAGAGAGAAAGAAGAAGAAGAAGACTGGGTTATGCTTTGTTAGCGTAAGAAACATGTTTACAACCCAAAAAAAAAAAAAGCAAAAAGTTGCAAATGGAGAGAGAGCAGGGAGGAGGGGGAAGAGGAGAGATAAGGCTTACTCTAGTAAGAGGTTGAGCCTTATGGTAGTTCTTCGCACATTGAGCCACCATGAGAGAAAGAAACCGTTGTTTCTTGAGAGTAGTGGAAAAAGTGAGATCTAGGGTTTACTGGGAAAGTGAGAGTGAGTATTTTACCTTTATACCACAATGCTCATCTAATATAAGGTTTTACAATTTGTATGAGAGAAGTATATAATATGTATATTCGGTTCAATTTACTAACATTTGGGCTATTTAATATTTAGTTATACGACAAAGTTACATAATCTAAGTTATAGTAAATGTTAATATTGGTGCTCTAGATCCAAGAATGTTTTTAGGTAACATGATATAGTATGTATATTTTGGTCAATTGGGTCATCGGAGTTTGTAAGAAATTAATATTCACGATTTATATCTGAGTAATATATTAATGAGATGTTGCATTCGGGTCATAATTGGGTTTAGGTCGGGTTCAATTAACGTGTCGACACCAATAGATAAATAGGTTGACCGTGTCATTCTCAGGTTATGTTGGTTGAACCCGAACTGACCTATTTAGCAATCGTGTTCTAGGGTCGTGTCATATACGTGTTTCGTGTTAGAAATAGTCAACCCGAACCTGCTAATTTCCTGTCGAATTCAAGTCGTGTTGTGTCATAAATTCCCACCCCTAGTTCCCCCAATTACGTGCACAATCCTCACCATTTATCTCAATATTCATATGAATATTTTGTCGTTGAACTGGGATTCATTTCACCCATGTAACAAGGACAACTTACATGGTATTCAAAATTTGAGCACCAAATATCGTCATCATACTGTTATAAATTGTGATTTCATTGTCATTTTATCGTCTGGTTCGCAAAAAAGATTCATAGTGCAACTTACAGATAATATCATCATTCATCAGTCACCAGTTGAGGTGAATGATCATTCCGTATTTCCATTATAAGGCCAATGCATGACCAAATTCCATTCGTTCCCAAAACCATTCCAGCGAATCAAACACTACCGAGTCTTGTTAATAGCTCCCATCCTGCCATCCACATTCTTGTTTAAGTTGGTTTGCCTCCAAAACTAATCTAATCCGTTGACGGCATAATTTGACCATTTCAATATGTGCAAATTCTGCAACCGGGGAAGTGCTTTCAAGTCACATTGCAAGCTTGAACAGAGATAACTTCGTTGTTGTCTTGGTGACATATGGTGGAAATACTAAAATAGATGCCGCTTTCCTTGGCTAAGTATATTGCTGTAGAAAAGAAATTTTCAGAGCTAACTATGTTATTTTGTTTTGATGCTAGAATAACATATATCCCTATCCTTTGATTTTTAAACTGCATGTGTTGTCTATAAATATCTCATTATCAATTTCTCCGTGCAACTATGTGTTGTTCGTATTTTTTTTAGCCAAAAGGCCCAAAACTATAGTCCTTTGCGGGGCAGCAAATAAATATACTATTCTACTACCTTTATGTTTCAATGGGTAATGGGTATTTCAGTTGATTTCTTCCCTTGGATAATTGTATGGTTACAAAACTCCAAGAATGAGGTCTGAACCTACTGCGGAATCTATTTTGTTCGTATGAACCTTTCAATGTAAAGGACAACGTTTTTCTTCTTTATATTGTGCTTGTCCTCTCGTATAACACGTGCATACGACTTGTCTTGATGTGAAAAGGATGTTTGTCATGCAGTTTTTTTCCCTCGGAATCATAAAATCTGAACTGAAAGTTGGAAACTATTTTCTCCTCAGGATGGCTGTATTGTCTGCCCAACAACTGATAGCACATTTGATCTTAGAACTGGCGCCATCAAAGAATGGTATCCTAAGAATCCGGTGTTGAGAGTTCTCACACCTGCTTTGAGGGATCTATTCGTTTTTCCAGTAAAAACTGATGACGAAAATATATACATCAGCATAAAAGGAGGTCCAATAGCTGATGCATTGGCAGAAATCGTCTTCAGTGGAAAGGCTCAGCCTGGCATAACTGCAAGTGATGTCAATGTTGATGAGGTAAAATATGAATCCCCGTAAAATGTTAATAACAAAAAAAAGGCAGAAAGTGCTTTTGATGTTTAGTTCTCTGTGATATTCGGTTAAAGATGATGATGTGTTGTAGGTGAGGATGGTGGTCGATGAGGGTCAAGAGGCGTTTGGTTTCACACAGAAGAACGAATTGATAAATGGAAAGGCTGCTGTAATCGGCTTCCTATTGCTGTTGGATTTTGAGCTATTAACGGGTAAAGGTCTACTCAAAGGAACAGGTTTCTTGGACTTCATTTACTCTACTACGAACGCTTTGAATTAGACTCCGGTTTCATCTTTGTACAATGACAAAAAAATCTTGATCACAGATAAGATATGTTCTTAGTCAGAAAATATTTCATTTCCTTGTTCTATCTCTTGCATTTGTCTATTTTTAATGTGCTTTAAGTGTTGTTTCTCCAAAATCAGACCATTTTAATCGTTATACACTTCTTTTTTCTTTTTCACCTAGGCTGTATACCAAAAGGAACTGGTTCAAAGCTGTTTGAAACTGTGAATTCATGGAGCAGTGTATATGAGAAGTACTATATGTTCCTGTGAACAATTCCTTTTGCGCTCTTCTGTTCGCTTTGCATTGGACATAAAAATGCACACCATGAGAATAGTTTACAAATTTGGATCAGCATAAGGAACCCTGTTACCATTTTGATATGACTCTGTTCCGGTTTTTGTGACTTCGATGCTATAATTGGTATGAGAAAAGAAGAAGAGAACGAGGTTTTTTTTTTTTTTTTTTAATCAGCAAGAGAGAGTTATCGTTGATTCACTTGGTAGGAGAAGAAAACAATATTGGGACGAAAATTTTAAGAAGGTTTCCCTCCTCTCAGAATATATTCATATTTGTAGTTAAAAGAAATATACGTAAGTTTTAGGTGCAACATATAATTCATAAAAACAAAAGGAAGTACGCCTCAACTTTCTCCCATTTTCTTTCTTTTACTGAGTTTTTTCTATTTCCCTTTTGTTACTTTCCAAGCAAGCTGATTATTTTCCCTTTCCTTCTTCCCTTTTCCCCTCTACGAAACATAGCATGAGGGCCGGCCTGGCTTTCCGTATCATTTAACTGTTGAATGCTTGTTGTATCTATCTTTTGAAGATGTTTGTTCGAGTAATTCCTTAATTTAGCATCGCAGCATTATGGATGTTCCCATGCCATTTTGACCCCTCTTCTCCCACTTTAGTACATTGGACTTTTCTTGTATATTTGCCATACGTGATCTCTTAGCTTAGCCGAAAAATTTACCATCTGCTGCATTATTTCTTTGGAGAAGCTAGAGGATTTGTAATGTCGTACATTCTGCTCCTAAATCGGGCATGGTTGTATGGTGGAGAGGGATTGCAAGCGCGGGGAGTCACCGGATGGAGGGAAGTCATCAGAGATGGTGGTGCTAGGAGCCTCTGGGTGAAGATACGGAGAGAATGGGAAAAAGAAAAAAAAAATCGTTATCCGAAATTTTATTAAGAGTACAAACAAATACAAAGACTAGAAGCATTCCCTCAAAAGTTACAAAATAAAACATGTACAAGGTTGGACATTAGGGTGTTTTAGCACAGATTGTAAAACAAGGTTGGACCTTAGGATGTTTTACACAGACTCTAGCCTGACCCTGGATTCTGGATTGTGTTTCTAGATTATTGAAGTGTTTTGTTGGGATTCTGATAGTGGAATCTGGCAGAATAGATTTTCAAAAGAATAATGATACATACACAAATTTTGTGTCACAGCCCCACTCACATGGGGTGTGGAGCCCGCTTGTGAGGCCCATGTGGGACCTACACCCCATGTGAGTGGGGTTGCGGCACAAAGTTTGTGTCACAATCATTTTTGTTTTCAAAACAAGCATAAGGAGACACAATCTCAAAAGTAGTTCCAGCCTCCAGGGCTACTTTTGGATTCTGATTCTAGATTATGAAAATGTGATGATTATTCTATCCTCAACCTTTCTATTTATTTACAAACCCACCTACACTTATTGTACAAGGTTATATACTTGTCAACCGCTCCGCACAAAAAAGACCCTATTGTGGTGCCTAGGGTGTACAAGAATATCGAAAAAATCGTGAAACTGGACCGACCGGACCGAACTTGTGTATTTGGATTGGTTCTATGGTTTAATGGATTGGTTCTGGTTCTAAAAAAAAATGAGAACCAAATATTTTGGTTCGGTCCCCGGTTTCACAATTAGAATCCATGGTTTGAACTGAACTGGTCCCTATGTATAAAAATAAAATTATATACATATAATACCATATAATATATACACTCTTATGTAGCCACACACACTTGATAATTTTGTAATTTTAATGTTGCATCTGGCATCTGCCATTTATATCAGTATGATATACAAAAGTACATCCCAATGTCCAACTCCCACCAAACTCTTCTACCCTCCTACAAACTCTTCTAGTTCCCAAAATTCTCCCACACCCCAGAAACTCTACAATCTACAATCCAGTGTCTATAATCTACAAAAATAATCTGAGTCAAACACCCACATGAAGACTCGAGTGGGATGTGAAAGAAAAACTAAACGAAAACCAGGTATATGATAATTTCTATCTAATTCAGTCCATCCTCTATTTCTCCATTCGTGAGCATGAAACTAACATTTTTTAAATCAAAAAGGGAATACAAAGAATTTTATGATTCGTATAATCTCCAATCACAAATTTTTATGCCTCCATAACTCATTTTTATTTCTAATAGTTTCTAATTTTTCCTCCAATCCTTACTCACTTTCACTCCAAATTTAATCTTTTTTTGCATTTTATATTCACAGTGAATTTGGAGTATCCTTCATTTACTTTTCTCATATTCTATATCTGAATTATCAAATTTTATTTCCAAAATAGTGGAGGAATTACAAGATGGGTTGGAGTACGTACGAATTTTTTCCAAAATAAAAAAATAGAGGATGAGTTGGAAATGCTCTTTACCATTTGTAAAATATGTATCTCTAGACGTTTGAATTTTTATCTATGAATAGGTTTTCCTTCCAGAAAAGAAACAGTCTCTTGTAGGGGTGCTCACGGTCCGGATTGGCATGAATCCAATCCTAATCCGCGAGTCACGGTTTTTTGAAAATACAATCCGTGTCCGATCCAAAAGTCTCACGGTTCGGTTCCAATCCGAACCGCGAGTCACGGATCGGTTCCGGATTAATCCGCAGATTTTCAACTTATTCGGAAAAAACAACAAACAAAGGCAGTAAGACACTAGCAAGTAGCAAATGCACTAAATAGAAAGTTCAAAGTTGGAAATCCTAATAAAAAATAACAAAGGCAGTTAGGCAGATAGTTATATAACTGAACAAAGGCACAAATTTATATTACCACAAAGGATAGCAGATAGTTACTTCCAGTTCACTCACAAAGGCAATAGCAGATAGTTACTTCCAGTTCACTCACAAACAGAGAGTATATATAGTAGCACTTATAATACTTTACCCCCTAGATTTTATAGAGATAACAATATTCGTACCATAACTCCTACAATAGTACAACCAAACAGTAAGTCTGCTAAATTAACAATATCTATATAACTATAATTATAAAAATAATAAAATTATATATAATAAAAATCTCACGGTCCGGATCGGTTAATCCACGGTTTCAAAATCAAAATCCGTGTCCGATCCAAAAGCCACGGTTTTTTATGTTTTGAATCAGTGTCCGGACCATTAATCCACGGTTAAAATCCAAAATGTACGGATCGGTTCGGTCCGGACCAGATTCACGGTTCACCGGTTTTTTTTAGCAGCCCTAATCTCTTGTAGAGGAAAATTATCCTCGTACGTCGTTTTGAAATTAACGGTCCACATTCAGGAAAATCATTGGGTACGATAATTTTCCACCGCTACTTTTTGCGTTTGTGATTTCTAAATTTGACTGCTCCACTATGGTCCAAGTTTTGACATTTCAATATTTCATGTTTCATGCCGCAAGTGGTCCGGATAGGCTACAAAGATTGCCAAAATATATACTTTCCAATTCTGTCTTGGCAATGTGTCACTAATTTCAGTCCTAAAGGCTAAAACTAGTAGTATCTCCATGACCCGGGTTCACTACGGGCATGAAGTGAGCATCCGAGTCATTCATTTCGACAATCAATGGTTCATATATGTTTATACGCATACTGTTTCTGATAAGAGTATACCGTTACCGGTAAGAGTGCTTAGACAAAGCTGAACCATCGATCGCGGAGATCAACAGTCAGGCAAGATCACTGCACTGGCCCCTGGATCCGTATTTCCATTAGAGCATTTCCAGTGGAATAGTAAAAATACTGTGCACTAAAACGGGGTTCAATTACTTATATATATATGTATAGACAAATAAATATATGGGTCTGTTTTTTGGGAGGACATAGTAAATGGGTCTTTATTGCAATAAGGACATCAACTTTTTCTTTAATGTCAAGAGGACAAATCACCTACACATTCCAAAAATACCCCCACTAGGCAATGAAAGTGCCTAAACCCCCAAACCTAATGAAAGTGTCTAAACCTAAACCCCATGGTACCCTATGAAAGTGCCTAAGACCCTAGGGTACCCTATCAAAGTATCTAAACCACTAAAACCCTATAATTGGAAAGTGCACTCTAAACCTAAACCCTAGGGTACCCTATGAAAGTGTCTAAACCATTAAAACCTTATAATTGGAAAGTGTAGCCTAAGTGCCTAAACCCAAAATGCCTAAACTCACTATACTCTACCCTAAAGAGCCTAAAATTAAATCTCAAAATTGAACCCAATTAATTTTGTCACACACGTGAGAGAGAGTCTCAAAATTGAAACCAATTAATTTGTCCCACGCATGAAGAGAGAGAGAGAGAGAGACACGTGACGGGTATAATTTTGTCTGATGGATTTACAGCATCCAAACCATCCCCTAGATATAGACGTCTGATGGATTTAGGGCCTGATTGGCTGCAGCATTAGAGGGGGTATTAAGTTATATCCCCTCCCCTTATCCCGGTCCCACAGTTTTATACTTGGTTTGGCAAAAATTTGGAACCCGGATAACTTAATACCCCCACCCAAATAATACTCATTTATACCCCTTCCCCCTCACTAATTAATAACACCTCACACCCTATTACTAATTTATACCCCTTATACCCCCTACAAAATTACCCCCATACCCTCCCTTATACCCCTACCTTTACCCCCAGTTTTTTTTTACTGTTTTTAAAAAGGAACCGAATGAAATTTTAAATGTTTTACGAACTCTTGCGATTTCCTTCGGATCAAAAAATGAAGTACTTTTGTGCATAATTTTTTAATTTTTTTTGCACCAAATTAAACTACTAATTGAGCTCTTTAATTTGATACAAAAAAATTTGAAATTTTTTATACTTATAGAATTTGACATTGTTGGCTTGCTTTGCAATATTCTTCGGATAAAAAAATAAAGTATTTTCACATTAATTTTTTAACTTTTTTTTTCACCAAATTAAACTACAAATTGAGATCTTTAACTTGATACAAAAAAAAATTTAATTTTTTTTATACTTTAGAATTTGACATTGTTGGGGAATAACATAAAAATTACTAATTAGTTATTATTAAACACGTATAACTAGAAATATTATTGAAATGAATAAGAAAAAATTAAACTTCATCCACCCAACTTTAAACTTCAAAATAGTATTGAAATGAATAATAAAAAATTAAACTTCAACCACCCAACTTTAAACTTCAAAATATTATTGAAATGAATAATAAAAAATTAAACTTCATCCACCCAACTTTAAACTTCGAAATATTATTGAAATGAATAATAAAAAATTTAAACTTCATCCACCCAACTTTAAACTTCGAAATATTATTGAAATGAATAATAAAAAAATAATAACCGAATATTTTAATTTTAGATATAACTAATAAAAGGAATTATTTATTAAAAAGTATAATTAATTTAATAACTATTGTGTTTATGTATTTTTTTTATCATAAAATCTAATATGACTGTTCAAGGGTAAATAAATCATTTGTTAAGTTTTTACATCATCCACCCAACTTTATCTCCCTTTATCACAAATTCATCCAAACCACATACTATTTAATCTCCCTTTCATAAATGTCACATCACTGTGGATCCACCCTTACTAAATAATACCCCTTACTATTTTATCCCCCTTACTATCTTATCCCACCAAAACGTATCCCGCATCCAATCAGGGCCTTACAGTATGCATACCCTATGAAAGTGACGGGTAGGCTAATCGCTTTCAATGGTAGCAAAAGTCTGCATCCCTTCCTCCACACGCGGCTTTATTGCTTTATTAAAGGCATTTTTATCTAGTATTGTCCTTGAGCCCTCAAATATTTCTTATCAATGTATTGGATGTCTTAAAATAAGTTAAGCTGGACTAAACACCATTTAAAGCCCTAAACTTGGCCTTTAGACCAATTTTCTGTAAATATATATAGATACGCACAGTTCAAATCGGATTCGAATCGAGACCGTTAATTGAAATCCATATATAAACGAAACCATTGAACGCGGTTTATAATTTGCTTAAACTGGAACCAAACCATATTACTACAAAACCAAACCAAACTATTTGGTTTGGACTGGATTGGCGGTTTGACAGTTTTTTTCTCACTCAATAAATTACGTTGTGATTTACAGTATATTTATTAGTTTTTTTTTTGTTTTTTGCTTATAGCTTAAGCTTTGAATAAAGGTCCTGTTTGCCAAATTAATTAATACTCCAACAAGATACATTGAGCCGACCTGAAATTGACCCGAAATGCATCATGCAAATTACAAGGGCTGACCTTATAATCTATTCATTTAATTGATTAAGACCTTGGTCAAGCTGATTAATTAATTTCTTGTTGAGCCTATGGAATATCTATCGACACCAACTAAATTCCTATAGTCCTCATTATTTTATTTCCCACCGACTGATCATAAAGCAAAAAAAAAAAAGAATAAAAATTTGATATTATGCTACTGTTGCAACCATGATATATCTACCTGCCTATGCAA
The DNA here is from genome assembly GCA_963854785.1 of Vaccinium vitis-idaea. Lineage (NCBI taxonomy): Eukaryota > Viridiplantae > Streptophyta > Magnoliopsida > Ericales > Ericaceae > Vaccinium > Vaccinium vitis-idaea. Next base: position 22,909,992 of record OY978215.1, read on the forward strand.
ATCTGTAATCTTATTAATATCGCTTACAGGTAACTTGCATTAAAAAAAAACCTTACATGCATGATTGCATGTTAATAATTCAGCATGATAAATTGAAAGATATAAACAATAAAAAATGACACGAATTTTAAAATTGGACAAAAAAAAGGCGAATGGAAAGAGTAATTTTTACTTGAGATCGCATGTTGTAATGACCTTTTTTTTTATTTTATCTGAAAAAGTTTACATAACCACAGAGTTAAATTAGTACGGCAAACGACCCAAATCGAGTCACATAAGCGAGCTCCTCATAATTTTATTTTTTTTCCCACGGAAAAGTTCCTCGAAACTTTTAACACTGTTTTTCTTTATCCTTGTCCAGGAGGGGGAAAATCCCCGTATTTGACTTGTCAAAAGTAGAAAGCTCTCTATTTTTAGAAACTTTAATATTCGAATTCTCGGATTTCGAATTTCAATTTAAATTCATGGGTTTGCACTCACCTACGGACTTCATGTTTGGAACCTCGTATGCAATGTCAGTTCATACAAAGTCTTGCTCCAATTTTAATTTAGCTTCCCGCATGTTAAAGCATCTAACTCAAAATTAATTGGCAATGAGTACAGAGGCCGCCCAGACTCATATACTAGTTTTGGAGGTTATAATTAAACAATGTGGGACAAACTCTTAACACTCCCCCGCACGTGCGACCCTTAACCCGCACGTGGAGAGGTACACAACGGATCCACAACATTGGGATCATAACGAAACAGGGTGCACTTATGACACAAACAACGGGGTAATAACCAAGAGAGTTTTGTCTAAAATCCTCCGAAAGCCTAGCTCTGATACCATGTTAAAACATCCAATCCAAAACCAATTGACAATGAGTGGAGAGATCCCCTAGGCTCATGTACTAATTTTGGAAGTTATAATTAACCAATGTGGGATAAACTTTTAACACCGCAAGTATACGGATGGATTAGATCCCTGCACTTAATCGTAGTGCACAAAAACAGACCCCGACACTCGAGTTATAAAAAAGACAAAAACTCCTACGCGGGAGATTACGTCGGGTTAGTAATGCCTAGCCATTAGGCAGCCCCACTTGCAAACGAAAGACTCATTCCGTTCAACGGACCCATCCATTCCAAACTTTTGATATTTAATGGGTGCATGGCACACTCCTGGCTTCCACACCACCAGTCTCTCATTATTTTCTTGTGTTGACAAACCACCGCCCTTTTCCCCAATTGACCCTACCCTTTGAACAAAAATCCTTTCTTTATTTTGACCGTTGAAAATTTTGACTTTCTCTCTCCTCTCCCCACAAAAGGTCAGCCCTCCCAAACACTCCCACAACCACAAACCATAAACCCACCTCTCCCTCTGACTTATCCCCCTTCTTCAACCTATTTAAACCCTTCTTCCCATTTCCTTCCTTCACAAAACCACCTACTTCAACAAGTTTACATTTTTAGAAAGAGCATATTTTTGTATTCTGTGGAAATGAGTAGTTCAGATGAAGGTGGCAGCACAAGCAACTGCAGCACGCCGGATTCGCAGAAGAAGTACCGGGGAGTACGGCGTCGGAAGTGGGGGAAATGGGTGTCGGAAATCCGGGTGCCCGGATCCCAAGAAAGGCTCTGGCTCGGCTCTTACTCGACTCCTGAGGCGGCTGCGGTAGCGCACGACATCGCCTCGTACTGCCTCCAAGGCCCGTCCTCGCTGGAGAAGCTTAACTTCCCGTTGACGTTGCCAGCGGGGGTGCGGATGGGGATGTCGCCGACTTCGGTGCAGAAGGCTGCCTCGGACGCCGGGATGGCCGTTGATGCGCGTTTCGCGATGAAGCAACCGTCTGCTGAAGCAACAGACGGTTGCGGTACTGGGAAGGCGAGTGGGGAGAAGGTTTTTGGTGGTTTTGAAAATGAAAGGTGGCGAAATGATCAAGAAGGGAGTTTTGGGAACTGGGAGGGGAGTGAACAGGTGAGGCAAGGGGAGAGATTGAATATTTCAGTTGAGGATTACCTCTGAGTGAATGTTTCGAAAGCCAATTTTTTTGGTCTTTTGGTTGTGAATTGTGATGCTGTAGGGGTCGTGTCCCCTAGGACCATTTCTATACATGCATAACAAAATATTGTATACACCTACATTGTGATCCTGTAGGGGTTGTGCACCCTCGGACTATTTCTATCTATACATTCATAAAGAATATCGGCAGGTGGTGGCTAGCTCATGCGGTAGAGCTCTTGGATGTCCCACATTGTATCCTGAGATCGAGTCTCATTCCCCTTCCCAGTCCCCATGTAATAGTTTAGGAATGACGAATAAAGGAATATTGTTTATACACCTACATTGTGATGTTGTAGGGGTTGAGTACCCTCGGACTACTAATATTTCTTAATGCATTAGGGGGGTTCCACTAAGGTGGTTTTTTGAAAAAATTGGCTTTTCACGATTTTTTATATAATGTATTGTGAGAGAATGATATGTATCGATTTTTGAAAAAAAACAGTTTTTTGTTAGTGGAACATCCCTAAGCTACTGTTTCACCAAAAAAAATTATATAACCCTCCATCCCGAATTTCTTATCCATTTCGTTGCATGTGCATCATTTTTCAATAGCCTATATCTTTCAATCAGTGGCGGCTTCAGGAATTTGGAGCAGGGTGTTTAAAAATTACGTTAACTCTATAAGTTCTATTAACTAGACAATAATGCGACCAAACACATCAGTTTTTATGGTAGGAAATTATGTGAAAAATATCTAGGTTCACATGGATTTGTAGGGGTGACAGTCCCTACTAGCCTCTCATGGCTCTATATATCCTTGTAAACACCTACGATATTATTGTAGGGGTCCAGTACATACGTACCTCGGACTACTTCTATACAGACATAATGAAATATTGTATACACCAACATTGTGATGTTGTAGGGGTCGAGTACCCTAGATCGGACTATATCTATACTTTTTTTTGAAGGGCGACTATATCTATACAGACACAACAAAATATTGTACACCTACATTGTGATGTTGTATGGGTCGAGTACACACCTACATTGTGATGTTGTATGGCATAACGAAGGGAAGAAAGAATAATGCTAGAGACACACCACTCCACCACACCACCAACCACATAGGCCCACGTGGCACTGCACGATTGGTAATGAGAGAACAATCACTTTGAAACTACTTTGCAACCTCTAATGTGCAGTGCCACATAGGCCTGTGTGGTTGGTGGTGTGGTGGAGTGGCATGTCCCTACCATTATTGGGCATTAAAACCGTTATGTTTTGTTCAACGTGGTTGTTTTAGACCTTAAAATTCAATATTGATGCAATATCAAAAATTTTAATACTTTTGTATGATATGGAAAAAGAAAAATAAAACAACTCCGTAAGTCCAACTGCAATAGAAAAAGGGTAAGAATAAAGATTACGGCCCTTGACAAAACTCATTAGAGAAAAAAGATTCATGTAGCTGACCCGAAGTAATTGGGACATAAGGCTCTGTTTGGTTTGGTTTAATATGCTAATACATTTGGTAAATGACTCCATGTCCATTGAGAGGGGGAGGGGTGGTGGTGGTGGTCGTCCTCCGAAATACCTAGGAAAACAATTACAAAAAAAGGCAAAATATTATGAGTTACTCCAATACTCCACGAGTCCATGTTCATAAAAGCAAGTCCAAGTCATTGTTTAGCTAGTTCCATAATTGGCCTTTTTTTGGAGCAAAATCTAAGTTCGCCCGTTGACACTTGTTGATCCAAAAAAATTAGGTAAAGTCAGCTTTGGCGCCAAATGCATAATGTTCACTTTACATTTCCAAAATTTTTTGTAAAAAAATTCTTTCCCCATCTCTCATCTCTCCAATCATTAATCACATTTCTCTCTCTACTCACACCCCTTTCTCCAATCATTAATTCTCATTTCTCTCTCTATCTCTCTCCAATTATTACACCTCTCTCTAATTATTACTTTTTCAAAAAACTCATCCAAACACTATCTCAAAAATATTTCTCAAAATATTCTTCTCAAAATTCTCAACCAAACAGTGTCATTTCTCCATATCATCCACGTCCGCCATTTGATTTGTATTGAGAAATAAGAGGAATAAATTGTGTAAAAATGGCACTAAAACTGTGCAGCAATATTGCTATTTTCTTACTTTTAATACTGTATAACTAGCGAAAAAATAAGTTTAACGATGCTAATTTTAGTACTTGCGGACGAACTTGCTCAAACTTTCTTGCTGTTTTTAGTTTGCGCAACTTGGGATTATGGCAACAGCAATGCTGCACACACAATTTTAAAATACAATTGTGTCTATAACACAACTTTAAAACGCAACTGTGTTTGGAACCATCCAATCTACATGGGTTCAAATGCATAGTTGGCCTTGTTCGTTTTGGTTTTCAAGAACCGATTTTCTCAATTATTATTCAATTATTACCCCTATTTGTAAATATTATTTTTATTTTTCTCTCTATCTCTCTCCAATCATTAATACCTATTTTTTAATTATTATCTCTATTCCTCTTTTTAATCATTACAAAACCAAAACTCAAAATCTAAACCAAACACAACCAGAATGGTTTCGAACAAAATTGTATCCGAAGTTATGTTTTAAAAATGTGCGCGTAGACTTCCCATTATTGCAATTGGTCTAAAGTATTTCTTCAACTCCGATCAGCACGAGATAGGAAACTACTCCTATGAAGCTAGAAAAGAGCACGTGACTAAGTTGAACTTAGACCAGGTCACATGACCTTTGATGCAGAGCAAAAGTCCAGCTTATCACATTATCCATTTATCCATAGGGATTTAGCTGGCAGTTTGAAAATCATGTTTTGACTGAGTCATCTTGATTCATGTCGGAATCTCCATCTACATTAAAGGAGTAATAGACTTTTGCTCCTTTTATTTCAAAACATGATGCCTTGGTGGTAATTTGTGCGCTCTAGCGATTGCCATGAATTAACACACAAAAAAAAAAAAAAATGCTATTTTTTTCAATTTTCGGCACTGCATCCCCAGTGATTGGTTCCAAAATTTGTTGGATTGGAGGAGGCTAATATTGCAGAAAGAATCAATCCTCTCGATGACCTTGAGGATATTGAGTTCGTAGAGGAAGTTGATGATTTCGAGGGAGATGCCTCTCTCTCTCTCTCTCTGGAATTTTAATCCGAGGTTTTGGCGGTTTTTGGTTTTTAATTCTGAGGTTTTAGTGGCTTCGCTTTTCGGTTATAGTTTGGTGTGGTTTGGTTGTTTGTTTATTGGTTTGTTTTGGAGGATGTTGCGGCTTTTGTTTTTTGCGGTGTTTTTTGTTGGCATCTTATACCATCCTTTAGTTTTGGTTCTCGAGTGGCGTATGCTAGTGTGCCCGTAATCCTTTTAATCTTTGTATCCCTTACAAAGATTAATAAAAAAAAATTGCTGATAAAAAAAAAAATTTATAATTCATGACTGACCCATGTACGCCATCACAAATACTTTCACTATATCACCAGGAAGTCTAAGACTCTAAGTCACAATCCCAAGATTGATGGAGGGCGTAATGTTTGGTGATTTAATGTACTGTGAACCTTAGAGTTTGGTAGGGCAGTGTAAAGATTGGTGATGGAGTGTCGATGTTGAGCATGAACTTTAAAGTTTAAAGTTTGATAGTGCAGTGTGAAGATTTGTGATACAGTGTAAAGATTGGCGATGGAGTGTAAATGTTGGGCATGCATGAACTTTAAAATTTTGTAATGCATTGAAGAGATAAGTAGGAATGTAATGCTTTGTGATATGGCAAAGGATGGCTTGGTTCTAACAAGCCATTTGTAGAACAAATTTGGGTTCCAAATTATAGGTACAGAACCAGATTTGGTTACCATTGGACGTGCTCGAAAAAAGGTTGTGTTGGAGACTATAATCAAGAACAAAAATGCTATGTGCTAGGAAGCTTACACCGAACCATACACAGAATGAGTGCTTTTTTTAAAAACGTGTATGCAAAACACGACTTCATATTCTCACATTTTGTGTATGGTTCAGTGTAAACTTCATTGCGCATAGGATTCTTGAATTAAGAAAAAGAAGGATTGAGTTTCTTTCCTCTGACTCATTCAAAATGTCAACTCCCAAATCTTTCCTTCAGAGACATCAGAGAGGCCAACCAAAGGTTTATTCACTCTTCAACACACAATAGAAATCAATCCATTTGAAATGTTTTCCACAAAAATCTGAGAACACCATTTAAAAACACAAACCCAACAAAAACATGTATGAGAAGCAAACTCAAACTCAAGTGATACTTGCAGTCACACTTCTATTCCATTCTCTGCATCTGTAGCTGCTGCTGCTGAAGAGGGGTTTGAGAGAAGGCAAAAGGACTGGCGAGAAGCTTCCGAGGAGGAGAACCCTCCAGAAGAGGCCTTCCTGTCCCTACGAGGGATGTTCTTCTTGCCCCATTGTTGGACAAGAGCATGCGGAAAGTCCAGTTTAGAATATTCGGCGCAAATACCCTATAAAGGAGGAATACATCGTACCAGCTTGGGTACTTCACATAAGCATCTCCTCGGCAAGCACCGGATACAATCAACCTTGCAAACTCCTCCACTTTTCCACCAGCGGCATGTACCTTCACCCAAAACCGTATTGGTTAATTTTGCGAGTCAACTCAATGATTTCATTGTAGGAACAACATAATTCCATAAGGTTGTATTTCGATTAATGCTTTGTGGAGGAAAAAGAAAGAGAAGGTGGATACGTAAGAAAAGATTTGGATATGTTTGAATATCTTTTCCCATCCCTTTCATTTGCTACCAAAAATCCCTCAAGACTCCAACCACCAAACACAAGCTAAGGTCCTTAACGCATGATAATGCAAACACGGAGCACATCCCTTGTTGATCGTATAAAAGATACTTTAGACATGTAACTGCAATTTCAAGAGGGGAATAAAACACTGATGAAGAATGTCTTCTTCCATTTGTAGACATTATCTCTCAAAAACCCCTCCACAGATCCAAAATGAAAACTCAACTAGGATCATTACAATCCAAATGAGAAATATGTCGCTGGTTGATCATAAAAAATACTTAAAACACACAGTGCAAGCTTTAGAGTGGAATGAAATGCTAAAGGTTAAATGCAGACCTTGTTATCAAATGTGAGTAAAACCTAATTATTTCACAAGAAAATGTTTACCAAGACAGCAAAAATGGTATGCGACAATGAAGAAGCACAAGCTAGTATATGACAACAACTTACTTATAAAAAAAAAAGCAAATACAATCAACTTACTTCTCTTTCTTCCTTCCACTGCATCTCTGCACCTTCTTCTACCATGAATTTGCCCCTCATCATTTCGGTCCCCATCCAACCGTGAGTTGCAAGTGTTATTCCAACATCATCTCTAATTTCAAACCTCAGGGTCTCATAAAAGTTTATTAGAGCTGCCTTCGCTGCCTAGTTTAGCAAATCAAGCATACAACAAACACTAAGTAGTTTCTTTGCAGGTGGAAAAACCAGGAAAAATTTCTCGAATGAGCTTCTGACAACCATGTGGAAGAAAGTATAAGATAAATTCAAATTGAATTGACTAAGGTCCATTGAATCCTAGGTTAACCTGTAAAGTAAACCTACGTCAAAACAGCAGAAACAAAGAGAACAGGGCCTTCAAGGTTTGCTGGAATCAATCTTCTATGATTATGAAATTTTTATGCCATTAGGAAGAATGGAAAGACCAAATTTTCATGATTTATCCACTACATTTGAGAGACACATACCTTAAATAACCACAAAGTAGTGTTTTCAGCAATTTTCCCACACTCTCTCTTCTTCATAACTTTTCATCTCCAAAGCAGCCAAGTGGGTTGAAATTTTCGAAACTCATCTATATGCATGCTTAGTAGCAACCTCCTTGACTAATTTCATAATTCCGGTGACAATAATTTCTTTTATAACTTAGAACATGTCAATCCAAACCTAATTCAGTTGGTTCCATAATCATCATGTCGCCTAGAGCTTCTGATTAGACTTTGCTCAAGCTAATGTTAACAGTCCCCTTCTCAGTTTTTCTGTCAAAATATTTTTAACAACCCAATTCTGGCTTAAAAGACAGCTTTTTCATTTCTTCTTATGCCATCCGGGCAATAGTAGTTGCCATGGCTGAAATCATTCTGCAAAATAGAATCCTTCCCTACAAAAGCTACACACAACAAAAAATTGATTCATAAGCGTTCACATTTACTCACAGAGTATATGCTCATTCTTGGCAAGGGTAACCAACTCTCCACCGATGCGTTAACTACAATCCGGCCATTGTATTGCCTTAGGTAAGGAAGAGCAACATAGGTAGGATAAACATTTCCCCAAAAGTTTATGTCCTGGAAGTGGGGGGTAAATAATCAAAACAACTCATTAATCAAACTAACATAAAGGTGCTTATTATTTGAACTTAATTCAGTTTGCTACTTTATGCCATTACCATCAACAGGGGAAACACAGATGTATCAGCAGCTTCCTCGAAGTAGAACGTATGCCCCAAGCTTGTTGTGTTTACTAGATGATCCACTGCACAAATTCCAAGTAAAAATAATACTCAACAACAAGAAGGAAATGAAAAGGTGCGAACAGAAACTAAAAAAGAGTGAGTACTAATTTTATCATTTGGTTGGAGAAGATGCTCCATTGGTAATGGTAGTTTTGTGTAATGGAATGCATGGCTTTAAAAACGCATCTTGGACTTCTGGACAGATTTATCGGGACATTGCATAGAAAGGAAGAAGGTATAGAAAAAGATACAACGATATGCAGTGACCTTAAAAAGGTACATTAACTCGTCAGTGTCCCTGTCACTTTTTTATTTACTTTTAATTCTGCACAAATCCATGGAGGTAACCAAGCTAAGTGCACTCAACTTACTCAAACAGGTACATGTTCCATGATATGAGCATTGTGATTGATAACAATTTCAAGCATTCTCCAATCCATAAATGAAATTTTGCCCCCCCACAATTTTTCTTGAACGTGCATTTTTAATTAAAAGCTGATACATGCACATCCATGTACATGCTAGATACCTCCATCCGTAAGAAATGATAAGCGCCAACATCCAGACTTACCACGCCCATAGAAGCTGATAGTCTCGTTGACGAATCTCCTACAATCATCTTCTTTGACAACATCTGCAGCCATTATCATGGCATGCTTTGCACCCAGACGTCTTGCATTATCACCAATCCCCCGTAGCCTAGTCTCTCTCCGAGCAACCAATACAAGATTGACCTTCCTCTTCGCATATTCATATGCTATTTGCTATTAGAGGGGAAAAGAAGCATTCGAGAACATGATCAGCAAAATTACAGAAAAATTGCACCTTTCAAGTGATGCAACTGAGTGATAAAGCATATGTCTATATGCAAGGACACGCATAACAATTGAGGTGTGCAGAATTAAGAACCAATGACTGTTGGGTTGTGAAGCTTAATTCAGTTTGGTTCGCCATTTCACCGACTATTAATCCCCTTTGGTTGACATTTCGCTCACTATGAAGGAGTTGGATACATAGTACTGGTGGATGACTGGATGTACGCAATCGGGGAACCATGTAAATCTTTGTATCGTGCAATTGTGCGCATATTTGATTTGAGTCCAATCCACAACAAAGACATGCTCAAGAAGTGAGGAATTACATATAACACTGCTAGCTAGTTATGTAACCAAGCTGCTAATACTCTCCCCCCATCTATTTTTTATGGATATTCATATAATTCTAGTCTCTAGAGATATCAATCTTTCTATTTCTCACCTTATCTATATACTCTGCCGCTCATCCCTAGCAGTCTGGCATCAGGAATTTGTTTTGCTTTTGGTAAATTAAGTTCCAAACACCTTTGAACTCGTGTACTCTATTAATGTGCCTAATAAGAAGTCGTTCCAGTTTCAATCGACTTATTGGCTGATTCGGCTTTTTGTTGATCTATCTGGGAGAATGATATGTCTCGTAAAGTGTGAAAAAGCCAAATAAGCCAATAAGTCGAACAACCCCTTTGATTTAATTACAATTCGCATGTTACTCTTAACCACCAGCTGCAACTTATGAGTCAAAATCCAATCTATCCGATCTTGATCTTGAGAGGGCTAATTAATTGTTGAGAGCGTTAAAACAAAGGGGAAAAAAAGAGAATAGAAAAGGGTTACCTCCCCAATGCCAGAAGAAGCTCCAGTGATGATAACCACTTTATCTTCCATATCTTCACTGAACAGAGAGCCGTAAACCCGCTCACAAACACTGATGAAAGACAAGGCCGGCCATGCAAAGGCCAGCATCACCATGCTTGCCGGTGGTACCACCCAATTCAGCACAGACTTTATCAAATCCATTACAGCAGAAAGATTAAACCTTCAATCAGAAGACAGACAGAGACATAAAGAGGTGCTGGTTTTTGTAGCTGTTTTTGTGATTAAAGAAGAAGAAAAGGAGATAAGAAGAAGAAGAGGGTGGTGGGAAGGGGGGAAATGGGTTGGCAATGAAGTGTTGAACACACGTGTTGAGGGTTGCAGGCTGGTGTTATGACGAATGGAGGACTGCTTTGGAGGTTCTGCATGCAAAAGAAAAAACTCATGCCAATCCAACCCCACACCCCAGTTTGGCATTTTGCATGTTACATCTCTCTGTGATTCCAAATTTATTCTGACAAAACCCAAATCAACATAGGTGAGCGTAAGTGGGCCGAGACACCCGAAGTCGAAAAAAAATCACTCTAAACTTGTCAAATGAACTTTTTCATCGAAGAATTTGGGCTACTCATTTTCAAATTCTGGGTACTTTTTGGGTAGGTTTTATGTGCATGTAGGCTGTAGCACTCCTCCAATATTTTAAATGGAGAACGTCTTACAATTTTGCACAGAAAACAGATAAAAGTTACCGGGAGGAGCAGAGAAATTTTTCGACAGGGCACACATAAATAGTTACTTTTTTTTTTTTTTTTGCAGTGTAATTTTGCAGCATGTAATTGGCGCCTGTTTAAAGTCCTAATTAGGACAAAATCTTGGACCTAAGTTACCTAATTAATTAGTACAAACTCTTGGACTTGTGTCACATGAGTGCGTGAACTGGGCAAAAGCAAGAGGTGGAAAGCCTCGTAAGATATTTCGGAATGTGACTTAGATCGGGACTAAGACAGGTAGTAATAATTTCGGTGATTTATATCACCAGTACGTTAGTACAGTTCATTAAAGTTAACAAAAAAAAAAGGGTCTGTAGAAATCGAATTTTTACTGGAATAAACTTCTTTTTTGTTTTTGTTAGAGCAACTAATATGTACAAGAAAATTTTAGGAAAGTTTAGTTACACTTTGAAACTATCTTAATGCATTTCTTTTATTATTATAACGATATGGTTAATGAAATTTTCTTTGACGAAAAAAAAATTTCAGGAAGTGTAAAATTTACGTAAATTATGGCGGCTGGGGTTAGTTACCTGAGATCTATAACAGGTTTCCCCTTCAATTGGAAAAATTATCCTTAGTGGGGACACACCACCAAAGTTTGGTAAAGATTCAGAGTCGCTACCAGGATTTTCTTTCTAAAAAAGGATTTGTTACCTGAGAAACCATTTGTTTCAAAAATTTGAATGACTTTCCTGTCTTTAATTTAAAAAAATGCTTTGGTCTTTGAACACAGAGTATTTATGGGTTCGGGAGTCAGGTTACAAGAGGAGAATATTTTTAAGGCAGCCCTTTCGCCCGACACGGAATTGGTCTTTACTCAATGCTTGTAAGATTTTGAAAACTTTTTTATTGCTGCACTTTATTCACATAAGGGAGAGGGATAATAATAAATATCAAAAAAAGACTGATACGTTTATATGGACATGGATGATGAATGAAAAAAATGAAACAATCTTATAAAACAGAGTTAATCCTAAATAATCATGATATGCCCGAAACATCACAGAAAACATTTAAGGAATATTACTGTGCTAGTACTGCCCAGGAGGATGAAATTTTGAATTTTTCTCATAAGCCACCACCGTACAGTCATGGGTCATTACCGTACGGTGGTGGAAGGTTTTGAGAAGTATTTAAATAGCCAGAAAATGAATTGAATTTGGAGCATTATGGGCCTATTGGAGCATACTCTTCGGAACTTGGTCTTTTTTTCATAGGCTTTCTGAAAAATGTTTCTAAAAGTTCCATAAGGTGTGCAAAAATATCTATAATGAATATTTCTTATTAAAAAGTATATAAAAACACCCTGCACCTTTGAGTTATTGGTGAACCAAATTGTCTCTCAAGAAGCCATGACTGTACGGTAATGGTCATGGCCGTACGGTAATGACCAGCGGAAAAAAAAACCTCCCAAAACTTGTCAAATGGACTTCTTCGTCAAGAAGAATCTGCTTATTCTAAATTGAGAATGTCAAATTATTTTGCACAGAAAATAGATGAATAATTACTGGGAGCAGAGAAATTTTTCCATAGGGAATACAGGCCAAGGGGTCCCTGTAGTGCAGAAAATGCACTACACGGTGCAGTGCGTACCATCTGGCCGTCCATTTCGGCAATGGACAGCTCGGATTTAATCCAAACAATTGACGGTCAGATTCAATTCACTGCTCGGATTAAATCCAAGCCGTCCATTATCGAAATGGACGGTCGGATGTTGCACTACACGGTGCAGTGCATTTCGTGCACTGCACCATCCCCTGAGCCGGGAATACATAACCGATTGCTGAATTTTTTTTGGGCTAAAGTGAACACATTTTTGGAAGTGTAATTTTTCAGTGAAAAAGCACATAACGCTACTATGCATGTAATTGGTGCCTGTAATTTTGATGATACCTTAGTAATTTTTATGGAATACCTTAGTAATTTTGATGATAACAAAAATTGAATAATTGATATTTGGAATAATTAATGTTATGATATTTGATACTCATTAGAATATTTATTTATTTTGTAGGATTTGGTTGAGATACATAATGAGAGATTTTTTACCAAATCACTAACTCCAATAGCCAAGATTTTAATTCAAAGGAAAAGGATTAAGGACAAATCTTTTCCTCATTTTTTTTATTGGCTGAAGGACTCCAAATGGGAAATAAAATGTTGAAGAGATTCAAAGATCATGCATGGAAAAATATGGATTAGCTCTTATTGTGAGAAGCTCAAATGGTCAGAAAGCTTTACAAGAGAAGTCGGCAAATCGAGAATCATCTACTACCTTACTTGAAGCTATTATTTCAAACGGCTAGTGCAAAGGAATATTGCCATGATTTAATTGTTCCAAGCAAGGCAATTTGAGAAAAGGAATTGTTCCAATCAAGGGCGGAGCTATGCCTGGGCTGAGGTGGGCTTGCAAAAAACTTTAAAAAAAAAATTATATGTACAATTTAGACCCAACAAGTTTTAGCCCACCCCAAAATTTCCAGCCCAAACCATTCTATATTGGTTCAAGATAACAGCCCACCCCATAACCCACAGCCCAGTTTAATTTGTAATTAATCAAAAATCAAACAAAAAAAACACAGAAAAAAAAAACGAAATCTAATGGGTTTTGCACTCTCTGGTTGAGTCTAGTGATCAGTAGAGCTTCTTCCCATCAAATCTATCTTCCTCTCTCTTTTGGCCTTCTCCGTCTGCATAACAAACGAAATGGATTTGTATCTGATGGGTTTTGCCTTCTCCGTCTGGTGAGTCCTGAAATTTTCCTTTTGGGAGTATATAAGAGAGAAATTGGATAGCTAATATTCACTATTTCCAATCTATTGGAATCGGAAGCGAATCTGAAGGTAGAAAATCAGAGGGAGGCTTTCAATTGAGAGAGAGAGGGGCTTGCAATTTTGATAAACCCACCCCACAGTTGTAACCTAGTGGAGTACTTTCTGCCACTTAACCTAGCTATTCAATTTTCATAGGCCACAATAAAGTGCCTCGGGGAAAATGCAAAAATGTTTTTAAAGTCTTTTGAAGTTTGAATTGACAAAAGAAGTAGTTCATACTCTACTCTTTTTGTCTTTTTAATTTTTTTTAGCATGTGTTACTTATGTTTTTTTTTATAATTATCATCCGTCTAAATAAGAAGAGTTTAAAAGTAACAAAATGTAAAAAATATACTAAAGGAAAAATTATGAAATAGCTATCTTTTTAACAAAATGAGTGCATTTTTTTTTTTTAGATTCAAGTATAGAGTACCTATAGGATGAATTGGACGGTGTGGAAAATTAAAGTTTATAAACATAAAATAAAAATTGGAAGGTATGGGAAAAACTATTAATTTATAGCTATATCTTCCATTTACTTGTGAGGCTTCAGATTTGTAACTTGTAAGTATTCCCTTGTTATGCATAGAACCGATTCGCCTGCTTAGTTTTGTATGTTAAATGCAAATCACTGGCAGGTGTGCTTAGTTATGTATGTTAAATGCAGAGCACTAGCAGTTGTGCTTATATTATATAGTGGTTTACTGAATTTTGATTAGCCCATGGTAGGTTAATGTCCTGGCTCCGCCCTTGGTTCCAGTCAAGGCTTGTTTTAATTGTTCCAATCAAGGGATTTGGTCCAAACGGCTAGTGCAAGAAAAGGAATTGATTATATTTCTATCAAGTAAAAAATGGATTGACAAAATTTCAAACTTGATTTGAGGCTCCTAACGTACATATTTTGTTGCATATAAGGTGAAGGAAAATTGAAGAGGACAGAGACCTCCCAACGAGAAAATTACTTGTGCCACCTTTCTCATTCAACTCGAAGCTTCATCTTTGTGGAGCTGCTCCTTCTCAGGTAGTTCCTCTCGCCGATGTAGGTTGTTGAAGTTGATCTTCCCTCACAAAGGTGCACTAGATCCTGCACACTTAACACCACCGTTAGCACCGGACTGGACCGTAAAGTCCAGAACGGCACTCCGATGGTCAAGTAAGTAGAGGAAGAAGATGAAGTGCGAAATGTAGATCTAGGGTTTAGTGAGAGAGAGTGTGTGTACCTCTGTTCGCTGATGAAGGTTACCTTTTATAGGTGAGCCTTGGCTTGCTCTCCAAGCACAATCGTGCTCGTCGCGTGACTTAACCGCTCGGCTGATGTCACAGTGACGAGTCTGAGAGAATATGCTGCGAGGACATGCCTCCTGTGAAGTCATGACACGTGTCGTAACCGCTCGGGTGACGTCACTCGTCATGATCACGGTTTGTTACACGCACATGCAACATTAAAGCCTCTGCTGAGTCAGCACCTGGCTAAAACCTTCTGAAACTTCCCTGACACTCTTGAGTCGGTTAGGGTATTAATCAATCTCTCGGCCTTGTACCGAGCTCCTTCATCATTAACTCTACAAGGTCGTTGGTAAATTTGGTATAGTAAGTGTCTCGGTGAATCCCCGAGACGCTGGGCCGAAGCCCTAGTTCGCTCTTGTTGAATGTATTTGATCATATTGAGCCGTTCATCCGAGGAGTCCCTCTTAGGCAGCCTTTAGGCCATTTCCTTAGAGGTGTCTCGCCCGGTGGCAAAGGTGCTCGGTATATCCGGACCCTTATAATCTTGAATTTATTCACACTTTTGAGAGTGTTTAATTTTTTAGATTTCATTGTAAAAGGGAGTGTGACCCCTTGTATATCTCTTGTGAGAGGTTATCTTTTATGAGTGATTTTTGCGTGAGAAAAAATTACTCGGGTAGGTGTGACTAGCACTGGAGTCAAAACTAGTTGGTTAAGGGTGACTAAAACCGGAGTCAAAAATAGTTGGAGCGATTGGGGATAGATTGCTCATTGTAAAGGTTTCTCTAGCACCCGCGAAGCTAGAAAGTGTTACTATTGGAGATAGTGTAGGAAATCTTGAGTTGGACACTTGGGGAGTGGACTAGGCCGTGAAGTTGCGGACCGAACCACTATAAATCTCTGTGTTTGATTTCTCTCTTACCTTGCTCTTTATTTTCTGTCATATATTATTTCATGTGCTTGGATTGATTTAATTTTATTTTGGGTGTTGCATTTAGTAATTTTTTAATTCCGCATTATTATTGAGAAACACAATTCACCCCCCTCTTGTGTTGCTATCTGGGCCAACATAAGTTACATAATTAATAAGTACAAATTCTTGGACTTAAGTCACATTACGTGTGTAAACTGAGCAAAAGCAAAAGGTGGAAAGCCTCATAAAAATATTTTGAAGAATTATGTGACTTAGATCAGGACTAAGACAAGTAGTAATAATTCCGGTGATATATATCACCAGTACACTAGCAAAGCTCATTAAAGGTAACAAAAAAGGGTCTGTAAAAATTAAATTTTTAGTAGAATAAACTGTTTTTGTTTGTTAGAGAAACAAATGTGTACAAGAAAATTTCACAAAAGTTTATTACACTTCGAAACTCTCTTAATGCATTTCTGTTATTATTACTAGTTGGAAACCGACGTGCCTCACATGTCACTTATTGCCCATTGTTGATGTTATCGTTGGTGGTTTATTAAGAAGAGAGAATCTAGAATATGCTAAAGTTTGGAATATTCTGAAGTTGGAATAGTCCGTCCTTCATAGCTGAAGTTGGAATATGTACTTTTTTAACAAATTAACAGGAACTTTGGTACCATGGTTTACATTATTAAGATGAGAATTTAGATATATGCACATGGTGGAAGTGTAAGTGCATGAAATCGTAATAAGTTGGAAGGAAATAGTTATTGAAAGGAAATATTTGATTTCATTTCATTAGTGTGGCATAAAAAATATTTCTTCAGATATTGCTTCAGACATTGAAGCATACAAGATATTGCTTCAAATATTGAAGCATACAAGATATTATATATCGCAAGTTATTTTCGGAAAAAAAATAGCATGTGCAAAAGTGCCTTGTGATATTGTCATTCAGTGTTTTTTCTTCTTTTGGGTTTTGTCGGTAGTTGGTGGACGAGGATGGTCTTGCAGTTTAGTTTCTGAGCCACCAACTTCATCTTGTTCCATGTCTATCTTGGAATCACCCAAATTTATTGATGAAGATTGAGCTTCCATTTGTTGTGCATGATCTGATGTTGCAGGAGTTGGAAGAGGTACAACAAGAGGTATTTGTTCATGATCTTGTATGATTTTGGAGATATTCTTTACTCCCATGATGCTAAATGAGCAATGTGGTGCTTCTCTGATTCCCGATTTGTAAGCTCGGAAATGGATAGCAAACTCGATTGTTGATCCAAGTATTGCAATA
Organism: Vaccinium vitis-idaea; assembly: GCA_963854785.1. Classification (NCBI taxonomy): domain Eukaryota; kingdom Viridiplantae; phylum Streptophyta; class Magnoliopsida; order Ericales; family Ericaceae; genus Vaccinium; species Vaccinium vitis-idaea. The sequence continues at coordinate 22,927,159 of OY978215.1, forward strand.
GCATTGGTTGATAGCGTGCCCTATATTTGGAATGGAATATATGTAAATATGTTAGAAGTATATGGCGTTGTTTTGTTTGCAGTAAGCATTAAATATAACCTACAGGTACAGGATTTGGGTTCTTATTGTGTGTCCTCTTTTAGATATTCCCATGTGATGCCGAAGACTATTTTGGCATGGCCTGCAAAGATTGTTGCTTCGATCATTCCCGTTGAATCCGATAGCTCCAAGTTGAACCTACATCTGTTATTAAGATCATAACATGATTGATTAGTAAAACTTGGAAGTTAAGTTAGTGTTTTTATAATTGTTGGATGTATGTTTGTTCTCTGAAAAATATAAACATTGGTATTGTCTTTAGTCTCTCTTTACAGTAGTTGCACCAGAAAAGAGTGTCAACACGTGCTGATGTGCTCCTAGTACACTTTGAACATTCCATGTAGTAAAATCTCTGGTGAATATTTGTAACCCTGGAGTTGGCTTGTATCCAGTGGAATTCATCCTGAAGTTATAAAAAGTTTTAGTATAATACAATCTGTAAAAGATTAATTAATCTTTTTGGGTTGTATGTAGGTTGAATTACTGATTGCACTATGGTTGGAAGATGGTTGATGGTGATGATTTTGGTCTTTTGTGGTGCCAAAGATCGGCCCATGCCGTCTTGATTGATCTCAATCTGGTAGCTTTTGTATTCCAGCTGACTGTTTCATGCACCTAGTTTGTTTAATACAATTTGTTAGAGCAGTTGATGTTTTGAATTATTGTCTAAAACTAAAGTTCATAATAGATATTGTTATCAGATTTGGTGTATGTTTGCCTCCAGTAGAGGAGGGTTGAATACAAAAGTTGTTGAGCCTTTTGTTTGGAGCTTGATGCCTGTCGTTTATATAAGAGATGGAGAAGATTTTTTGAGTCAACGTTTGTGGTGTCTTTATTAGTGCTATTTTCTTATAAAATGTAGGTTGTACTGTTGTTAGAGCTAACTTTCATATACATGCCAGCCACAGTGGGATATGGTCCGATGAGTTTAGTAAAGGTGTGTCCTTCATGGTCCACAAACTGATCTCATAATGTTAAAAGCGTGGGTTGCATTCTATAAATAAGATAATGAGAATGTGTATAGAAATTAAAATGGATTATGAATAAATATAACTTTTAAAGATATTACCCTTGAACAGCAAAAAGGACATATGCGTTGAAATGTTGCTGTAAATGAATAAGAGATGTTTCAAAATTAATAATACTTTAGTAGGATATTAAATGTTGTAAGAAAATGGAGGAAAGAGTGAAGAATTTAAATATTTAAGTTGATTATAGTGTTACTGGGGCCTTCATTTTGAGTTTGCATGATTCTAGATTTGTGTGGAAGCACGAAGTCTTGCTTTAAAGTTATAATGCTGAGTGCTTGAACAAGAGTTTCTTCTATCGGAGTTCTTCCATATAGGAGCCATTGGTAATCACTATCTATGACACGATGCTCCATTGGAGTCGGTTGGACTAGAGCATTGCTTATTGAGTATGTTTGATATATTTTGAGCGTATCCTTGAGCACATTTATATCTTGGCCAAAGATAGTTGTTTGGCCTTTAGTGCCTTGTAGGAAAGTGGAATTCTCTAATTATGTTCATGGTTTTTTTTTTAATAAGTTTGATAACTTTAAATAAATGATAAAAAGTAAGTTACCTCAGCGTCAATGAACACAATTCTCTAAAAGAGTCTTTGGGTTTTAGTTAATCGTGGAAACCCTCTTTCGATAACCATTACTTTTGTTGTCCAGTTTGAGGTGTCAGGAGTTACAACCTTGATCATGAAGATTTGTTGCTCCATCTGTATAGTTATGTTCTTCATTGGAAAAAAAATAAAAGTTATGAATGTAATATTTGTTTTGGAGTAGTACTAAATGTGGAGAAAATGTGGGATTACCTGTTATCTGCATGTGAATATGAAAAATGATTGTTTTCAGAAATTAATGATGCCACAAGTAGTGTCAAATTATGTATGTAAGAAGGAAAAAGCTTGTAATAAGTTTTGAAGGTAGTAACATGGTTTGAAAAGAAGTATACAGGATACGCAAATGTTTACTCTCAAGTGCGGGAAAGTTGCTTTGCAATTGTGTAGAAGGAGTGAGCACTAATTTTTTTGTGAGTGATTTGGAAAGTTGTAATGCCTTTTATAGAGTTGGGAAAGAGTTGAGTTTAAGTTGTTATTTGGATTTTGGATGGTGTTGTTTCTGTAGTGCTTTTAATATTGTATTCATTTTGGATAAACAGACAAGGCCCTACAATGAATGTAACATTTAATGGTTGAAAGATTCAACTTTAGTTTTGTGATGTTTCAGATCGGCTACGCCGTTTTGGATGTACTCTATGGTGTTGTTTTTGAACTTTATCATTAATTGCAAATGCTATTCCTCTAGTACTGATGATACCAAAGTTTCTGCCAGCAGTACACAATGTCAATGACTTGATTTGTTTTTTCTGTGACTTCTGGTTTCAGTTTTTACTTCAAGTAAATGTTGAACAATCTCAAGCCTTTCCTGAACAGTCTGAAGTCTCAACGGATAAACCTTTTCAATGGGTATGATTTGCTAGATTCAAAAAACTCAATTCCATCAAACTCAAGAAATAAATAACAAAGCATAAGGAATAAATTTTACATACCATAATTATCAGATATCAGATGCATTACCAAATCCAAGTTAAGCAATCAGAGAGAGAGAGAGAGAGAGAGATAAAAGACATATATATATATATATATATACAGTCCACTTCCGGTCCAAACTTCCTGATTTTAATAAAATCCGGACCTCATTGATCCCGATCGAATTTCGATGATCCGAACCGTCCAATGTGTTTAAAAGGTGTTTTGTAGGGCCCCCGCGAGAAATCAGCAAAAAAAAAATACCAGGAAGGGCTTGATCCAAGCAGTTTTTCACAAAATTAGTTAGTAATTTTTTCATTTATATGAAGAGAGTAGTATAATATTTTCAAAACCAATATTTTGTAAATGCAAACATAATTGAAGATCGATAATATGGGTCAATAAATCGGGGCCTCTGAGCTCTTAGATCCTCATATGTCTTCCAAGCTCTTAGATCCTCATATGTCTTCCATTGAAAGACATGCCCAAGAACGAATAAATAGCAGTACTCTTGGCAAAGGCAACATCAGCAACGTACTTGAAATCATTACAAGAGTGGGTCAATGAGCAGCCTACTTTGACGACGCTACAACTTGGATCGATCAAGTAGTAGTCAACTCCAGTATCAGTTATGATTCGTGAATGGCGTATTCGCAGAGCTCGAATAAGGTGTTGGCAAGAAGAAGCCAATTGATCTCAGAAACTCAAAGTCATGCTACCATTAAATTAGAAATATAAACCTCTAATAGATATCTGAAAAGGAAATGTTAGTAAACAATATTTAAGTTATGAAGATGATATATCTTAAACTACTACTGTGTTTAAGTGTGTATATATAGAAATGGAATGCATTTAGTCTAGTGATAACATAAGTCTTGGACACTCACGATGTTCTTTTTTTCTTTTTCTGTTTGTTGAGAGAATAATGGTCCAAGGCATGCGTTTCTGTTTTAGGCTGAGGAAATGGAAAATTTGTGGGGGTTTTATATAGAGTGATGATGATTCTAGGTTGTAGAGCCTATTTAGGAACAACTTGCTAGTTTTAATTCCTGTTTCGATTGCATCTATTTCATACAAGGCCCTACAATTAGGGAAAGAGTTGGTAGTGGGAAGATTTAGTTGTCATTTTTATTTGTCTATCATGTATATTAATTCAACTGATGTACATGTACTGTGGCGCACTTATTTTTCTTCAACCATTGATTGTAAATTTTGTTCATTCGGTACAGTTGGTACTTAGTTTTTGGTTTGTATTCATGGTAGTAACAGTTATCTGCGCTACGGAATTGCCCATATCAACTCAGCCATTTTTATCATACTTTTTGCCAAGGAAGTAGGTCTGTGATGCGATGTAATAAATTACTTTAGATACAACTTTATATTTCTTTTCAGAAGAAAAGTAATGGTACCCCTTCTTTTGTTGAGACGCAAGGGGTGAGAAGTAGGGCTTGCAACTAAACAGCTACTCACTTATTAGAACAAGAAGGCACATTTTCAAGAAGGGTCAGAAGAAGAATTTGAGGAATTTGACAGAGTTGAACTTTGCCGAATTAATTTTTCTCTCTTGTTTTAGTTTTGTGGGTTTAGTGATGATCACGAAATAGATAGATAGAAGTTGGTGTACTTATTTAGGCCATAGTTTTGTTGACACTTTAGTCCAAACACTATTTAGGTGTACTTCAAAAATCATACTTAAAAAGCCACAAAATAGGGAGAATCTGAGATGCGTGGACCAAAAATCATGGTATTGATACAAATTTTAAAATACCCAAAACACCCCAACCTTTTAAACCTTGCTATGCCAAAAGGAGAAGGGAATTTTCATCTGAAGGTGGCAAAATGTGGCAAGCGATTCTATGTTCTTAGATATATAAGGTTTAGATAACGATATGATTAATGAAGTTTTTTTTGTCGATAAAAAAAAATTGCAGGAAGTGTAAAATTTACAGAAATTATCGCGGCTGGGATCAATTACCTGAGATCTGTAACAGGTTCCCCCTCAAATTGGAAAAAATATCCTTAGCTTCGAGGCAATGCTCCTCTTACGTAAATGTGTGAGCGCTACTACGTACATGTGTGTAGACCCACGTACAAAAAGTCAAAAAGTGGGTGGAGGAGCATTGCACCAAGAGCGCATAATAACCCTCTTCAAATTGACTCCAGCTTTTGTACACCAAAAATTGAATCTTTCAAACCCTGACCCTAACCTTAGCTAGGGCTTCACCTTGACTGCATTGTAAAAAATTCACAGAAGAATGTGATTTGCACGTGCGCTCACGCGCGCGCACAGAGAGTTGTTCTGTTGTCAATTAAGCGCCTCAGTGGTTCGACTCCTCCCAGCTTATAAGGTCGATTTCGGAATTCGATCGAATCAAGAAATGGTCAACTATTAAATTTCTTGGACGGTAAGCTAGTCGACAATTGGTGGAGTAGCTTCTTAGTGGAATAGCTTCTGGATGGATTAGCTTCTGTATTAGATTAAACAAGCTTTAATGGCCCTTAAGTAAAGTAAACGAGGTGGGGAATTGGGGTTAAAGTCTAACACTCTCGTCATGTACCATCTAGTACCATACTCAACAAAACGAACAAAATGAAAAGTTCGGATAAAACAATGTGTTGTGCACTCCGCACACATCACACACCCCGCTCCCATAAATTCATAACATCAACTACTATTGTAATAAATCCCTCATAATTCTGCAAATTTACGATATACTTATACTAAACTAAACCCTAAACAAAAAGCAGGGAACTCACTACACAGATTGTCAACCAACCCAGAGTCGGCTTTGGACATACGCCAAGGATGCCACCGCATTTGGCCCCCGAATTTTGACTAATTTTGTGGGCCCCCAGATATTTTATACCCTTATATATAGCTATACATCTATAATATCTAATAAACTTTAGGGCCTAATTTATATGGGCCTCCAAAATAAAATGCCTAAAAAAATAGTGTCAAAACTATAGTTTTAAATACTTTTAGGTTAGATTTCATAATATAGAATAGCAGAATCGCAAAAGCTATTGTTTATCGCTCTTTTCACTTTCCCAGCCCTAGTCTTGAAATAGACTTTGCTTTTATAATCATTGCTATCTCGATTTCTCTGTAAGAAAAAGAAGTCAAGGTCTGACTCTCTCAAGACCATCCGATATTACGTTATATACACCTATATAACTCTTCTTCCCATTTCCATCTTCTCATATTCTATTCCGTCTAATTGTAATATGATTCAGTAATATATTTCATATTAACGTATATAATGATTATCAAGCTTTGCTTTATTATTGTTTTTAATTCTTGTAGTCCTTTTTTTTTTTTTTGGTATTATACAATAAGCCTCAAAAATAAAGTTCACATCCTTCCTCCAAAAACTCAAAGCCGGCACTGGGCCAACCACAGACAAACAACATTTGGATTGAGAAACATAAAACAAAAAGACAAACAAAATTAAACCAAAAAGGAATCGTGATAGAAATTAGAAAGGGCTCCTCTCTCTCTCTCTCTCTCTCTCTCTCTCTCTCTCTCTCTCTCTCTCTCTCTCTCTCTCTCTCTCTCTCTCTCCCCGACGTAGATAACCACATCTTGTAGATAACCACATTTTGTAATTCCATATATGGAGCCAGTTGCTATAGGGATCAGATTGGAAAAGTTGATATCGCAGATAACCACATCTTATAAGCCCAGATAAACACATCCGTTGATTCCAAATATGGGGTCAGTTGCTATAGGGATTAGATTGGAAAAGTTGTCGGCGCTTATAACTACATCTTGTGAGCCCAGATAACCATATCTAGGGATTCCAGATATGGGGTCAATTGCTATAGGGATCAGATTGGAAAAGTCGTCGATGCAGATAACCACATCTTGTGAGCCCAGATAACCATATCTGGTGATTCCAGATATGGGGTCAGTTGTTATAGGGATCAAATTGGAAAAGTCAACGGTGCAGATAACCACATATTGTGAGCACAGATGACCACATCTGGTGATTCCAGATATTGGGCCAGTTGCTATAGGGATCAGATTGGAAAAGTCGCCGGCGCTGATAACCACATCTTCTGAACCCAGATAATCATATCTAATGATTCCAGATATAGGGCCAGTTGTTATAGGGATCAGATTGGAAAAGTCGCCGACGCAGGTAACAACATTTTGTGAGCCTACATAATCACATCTTGTAGATAACCACATCTGGTGATTCTTGATATGGGGTCAGTTGCTATAGGAATGAAATTGGAAAAGTCGCTAGCACAGATAACCACATCTTGTGAGTCCAGATAATCACATCTTGTGAGCTCAGATAACCACATCTAATATTTGCATCAGTGACTTTTCCAGCAGAGTCCAATTTTCCGGCAACTTTTCCAGCGCCGTCGGCTTTTCTAGCACCAACTACTTTTTCGGCCCTTGCAACTTTTCCAGCGCCAGCAACGTACTTCACATGTAAGCGAGGGGTATTGTCGTACTTTGGATGCTTGAGTGGACTAGATATGTTAGGAAAAAGTTATGTGGACTACAAGTATTAAGAAATAGCTATAATAGACCTTATAATAATTGGCCCATTTTTTTTTCTTTAGTTTTACTTATGTATCCATCCTAGTAATTAAAATTAGTTAGGTTTCATCTTAACATTTAAAAAAACCCATTACTACCCCAATTTAAAATGAAACTCATTCCCCCATAAAAGCCAATCTATCACTGTACAATAACACGAGAAGAATTTGGGTGTGCGTAGGGTGGGGATAATATGGTGCTCAAGTTCGACTTTTGGCCTTCTATAATTGTTTTGGACGATTCGAATTTTAAGTACACCATTACCGGTACCCAAGTTTTTCACCCAATAGATAGACATTGAGATAGGGACTTGGACAGTGGATCCCGGCTCTATTGGAAGAAATCAAACTGTTTCAATTCAACGCAGCAATTTGCAACCAACACCACCTGTCTGTCAATACCATGCTTCAAATCCTCTGGCCATGCTCATTTCTAGGACTACCCAAGTCACTGCTCTCTCTCTCTCTCTCTCACACACACACAAACAACCGGAATGAATGAATAATTTAATTTACTCTTTTCTCCATTTTTTGCCATTTCCGTCTCTCCCCTTCAATTTCTGGTTTTTTCCTCACCCCGTTTTCCATTTTCAAAAAAATCAAAACAATTACATTTTGGCTGTTAATAGACATATACCCAACTTTTGTTTTTTGGGAACCCAGAATCTCCACCTTAGGTAGTAACCTTGACCAGAAATCCTGCATCAATTCAAAAAGGATTTGTACATATAGGAAAACATATTGTATATATGCTGTATATGTACGCACATGTTTGTTCTTGTACATCTGTATCAATGCTGGATTTCAGGTCTGGGTTTTGATTCTTTAATCTTTTTGTAAGAGGTCTTTCTCCCGTTCGTTCTTTCTCTGCGATTTTATCATATGTGTTGTGATATACAATTTCAATTGCTCTCTCAGAAAAGCTTTACAATGCCGTTTTGCTGTCCTTGATCGTAACAACAGATTTTGAATTCTGCCATTTTGAGACTCTTTCTCCCCTTTTCCTCTCAAAAATTGTTTCTTTACGTCATCTGTCTGGTGTATTGAAGAACCGGGTATTCTCGTTAGGCGAATTTTTGAGCTTTTGAGAGGAATGTGGTTGGAGTTCTTGGTTGTATGCTCATTGTTCGCAGAAATTTCTTCTGGTTTATGTTTTATTCAAAAGCTAAGGCATCGGATTATAAGAGGAATTCGAGTTGTGGCTTGATTTGTATCATCGAATTGGCGCTGGCTGTGAATGTGGTTTTATTGAGAAATGGGCTGAATTGGATAGTATCAAGGTTTTACATATCGTAAATTGATAGGTGCCAATTGGAAAAGGAATTGCAAAGGGTAATTGCAGTGCAAATTTGGAGGGATTACCTATTTGATAAAACAGGTAATTCCTAAAGATGGGCTGCATTTGCTCTAAAGGATCCAATGCAGATGATTGTGTTGTCGATAACGAGACAGAGAAAGAGCTAAATAAATCGTCGGTACAATCATTTGCTCCCTCAAAGAAAGAGGAGGTTGTAGTTTACGATGAGTCTGTTCACACGATATCTAAGCCCGTGGTACAACCCAGTATGAGCTCTGGAAGGAGTTCTGTAAGGAGCTCTGTAAGAAGTAAACAAGATGACGAAGACAAGAAAACGAGAATTGTTGAAAGGCCAATAAGCGGCCACCATCAAAGACGAGCTACATTGGATGTTGTAGTCATGGAAGGACAAGCGGCAATGACTCGCATAATTAGCTTGCCACGTGGGGCTGAAGGAGAACAGATTGCTGCAGGGTGGCCATCTTGGCTAACTTCTGTTGCTGGAGAGGCCATCCAGGGGTGGGTTCCCCGAAGTGCAGATTCATTCGAGAAGTTAAACAAAGTCAGTTTTTTACTTCTCGTAAATAGCTTGTTTCATTTTGCATACATGCATGATAGATTTGGTAGATTGTGATTTTTCTTGTTTTCCCACTTGATTGCGTTGTTTATTTACATGAGTTCATAAATCATAACCAACTTGTGATGAGCGATATTTGGTCTGGAAGAGACAACCAACCAATACCACTATTCTCTTTTTATGTCGAAAAGAAATTGAAAGAAGGCGTAGCTTTCATTTTGGGCTGTGGATGTTTCTTGTTTAGTGGGTATATTGCATCATTGGATGTCTTACATTGCCCTTATGTATGCATTTCTTTTTTGAATTGACCTCCATGAAGTTTGGAAGTCATACCTCATTTGTCTGTGTCCCATGCATGCACATGAACACTGTTTCACCTTAAGCTCCATAACCTAAGTTCAAATATCATAGAAGTGCCGAAAGAACAGGTGTACAAGGCATGAAATGACTCAGAAATATTGAGCTGCATGATGTTAATTATATGAGGAATGGAATTCAAAAATGATAACTCGTCGAGCTTCTTGAACAAAAGCTGCCCTTCTAGCTAAATTCTGTGGTGAGGTACTCAAATGACAAATCTATATGGATTTTAACATATAGGCATACAGGCATGCATATGTGGTATAGTGTATAGAGCAACGAATACAATGAAAACAATAAATAGATGCATATGTGTGTGACCTTTGAGACGATTAAACCTTGTCTAGCAACTCAGGTTCTTGTAACCTCTGAAGTCAGATTTGTATGCATGGAAAATTTTGAAAGGCTAAAGTTCTTGATGGATGGTCTTTGACTATCAAGATTTTACGTTTATGCAGATCGGACAAGGAACTTATAGCAGTGTATATAAGGCCCGGGACCTAAAAACCGGAAAAATTGTTGCAATGAAGAAAGTGCGATTTGTAAATATGGATCCAGAGAGCGTTCGTTTTATGGCTAGGGAAATCCATGTCTTGCGGAAACTGGACCACCCAAATGTAATGAAGCTTGAGGGTCTAGTCACTTCGAGAGTGTCAGGAAGCTTGTACCTTGTATTTGAATACATGGAGCACGATCTTGCCGGGCTTGCAGCATCCCCTAAGATCAAGTTCACTGAACCACAGGTAATTCTTCTCATCTTTCCTAATAATGAGGTGTTTGCCATAACGAATTTGTTTGTACTGTATATCTTCAGGGACCACATTTTATATTTGGTTGAAACTGTTGCAGACTTGCGGTACTAATTATATAGTCATTGCATAAGTCATCTCCTAAACCACGGGTCCATAATACCTTGGGGAGGCAGTATTATTAATCTACTCAGTATTAGTCCAGCAGGAATGCAGGATTACTTTTCGTGGGGCACAATGTGTACCTTCATTAACAGTGAAGTCAAACAGAAGGGCCCTTAATGTATGGTTGAACATTAAATTTTACAGGAATCACATGTATTGCTGGAAATTTTAAGCTTTGCATTGTGAAGACACAATTATAGACGTTAAGAATTCATCCATCACTTATGCTATGAAGTTTTGTTGGCCAACTGATTAGCTTTTATGCCAACTTCTATATCGAACAAAGAGACGATAATTGGCTTGACCGTCTTATTTTATGTTTTTTTTTTCTCCCTCTGGAAAAAAAAACAAAAAAACAAATTGTCCATCTTAAAATCATTGGCTTTACAAACTTGAACGCTCCAAAAATTCCAGTCATTTTTTTACTTAACTAGTTGAACTTCTTGTTACTTCATTTAACGAGGGAAGGGAAAAGGGGGGAATTACCATAGAATATTGTTCTTCAACAATTCAAATCGTCAAACAATTTGGGAAATCAAAAGTTGAAAAAAAGGAAGAAAAAATGGGACGGAGGGAGTACTTGATCTACTTAATTGCATTTCCTGGGAACTCATATAGAGGATGCTGTGGTGGGTTGCAGATTAAATGCTACATGCAACAACTACTTCGTGGACTTGAACACTGCCATAGTCGTGGGATCTTGCATCGAGACATCAAGGGTTCAAATCTGTTAATTGATGATAATGGAGTTCTCAAGATAGGAGACTTTGGTCTGGCAAACTTTTTTCAGCATGATCAAAAGCAGCCATTAACAAGTCGTGTAGTAACTCTATGGTATAGAGCTCCTGAGCTTTTGCTTGGTGCAACTGAGTATGGAGTTGCCATTGATCTCTGGAGTGCCGGTTGCATCCTTGCAGAGTTGTTTGCAGGGAAGCCAATCATGCCTGGAAGAACAGAGGTACTTTCCTTTTGAGTTCTTTGATTTCAATAATTGGCTCTTCTTGTGCATAACATTGAGGTTTTTCTTTTCATCTATCATCTTCTACTTTGAAACTTTCTTAGGGTGTATTTGGAACTTTTGGAAGGCAAAGAGAAAGGAAAAGAAAGTAATTGAGAGAGAGATTCTGTGATAAGTGCTTATTTTTCTTTCTTTGGTTTTACAAAGGAAAGGAAAGTGGTACGCAATGAGAGTAACAAAGGAAATGGGAAAAAAATCTTTAAGAGTAGAAGAACAGAATAGTGCACAAAATGATATTAGTTTCTAATTATTTCTGAACAACTCTAGATTGTCGACTTGGTTTTGGGTCATTTTCTGCATGACGAATGGATTTTACTAAAATTCCTCGCATTTTCTGTCTCTATTTCCTGAACTGGTTATACAGTTCTAACTCCTACAACAGTTTCATACCCAAATTTCAATTTTTTGGCACCTTATGGTTAATAGTGATATTTTCACCATCTTGTACACTCTCCTTCCAAATGTTTTTCATGCTTCAATGATTTTGGTAAACTGCGGTGTGTTTAGTACTTAATTTGTTTCACAACTTTTTGAGAATCTGTTCTTAGTGATAATTAATGTTGCTCAACAAGCTCTATTGGTCTGAAAAAGGTTAGTTATTCAGTACAGAAGTTTATTCATAAGAGTTTCATTCATAACTATTCTCAGGTTGAGCAAATGCATAAAATTTTCAAGTTTTGTGGTTCACCGTCAGAGGAGTACTGGAGGAAATCAAAGTTACCACATGCTACTAGTTTTAAGCCTCAGCATCCTTACAGGCGCTGTGTTGCTGAGACATTCAAGGATTTCCCTTCTTCAGCTTTGGCTCTTATTGATGTCCTCCTTACAATTGAACCTGAGCAGCGGGGTACTGCTGCTTCTGCACTGGATAGTGAGGTAATTTTGAGGCAGTGGTTTCCTAGAGTATTGGAAGTTGGCTTTTCACATGAAACTTTGACATGCTACCAAATAAAGTTAGAAAATCAAAAAGTTAGTACTTGTTTAAAATTTCACATGTTCTTGTCACTAGTTATTCCAAGTCCTTTTTCATAAGTTGCTTATTGGATTTGAATTTTTTTTTTTTTTTTTGAAGCACCGAGTAATTCTCAAATCCTGAGGTTGCAGCTCTGGTCAAAGTTTGAAAATATTTTGATGCACAATTCTTTCTGCTTCCCTCATTGTCTATTGCCTTTTTGCATCCGTTATGAAATTCATTAGGAGTCCACTCTCAGAAAATTGTGAATTCTCCTTTTCAGTTCTTCACGACAAAGCCCTTCCCTTGTGAGCCATCAAGTTTACCAAAGTATCCTCCAAGCAAGGAGTTTGACGTCAAGCTTCGAGAGGAGGAAGCAAGAAGGTACACTCTTTTATGCATTATGTCATAATTCTAGTAAACACGTGTATCAACTCATATTGCATTAGGGATGAGGCGTCTTATTAAGGGGCTCAATATTTCAGCATAACCTTTTGCATTTATCTTTTTTCGGGTATGCAATGACTTGGTAGGCTTTCAGTGATATGTATGAAATGGTGTTAGTTGTGAATCTGCAAAAATTACTTGCAAAGCTGATAGCTTGATGCTAACACATAAATGCACCTGAATGATTATAATTTGAAATTACCCTTCTACTTGATTTCAAAAAAAGGGTTTTAGAGTCTTTTGACATCCTAGTCGTCCTCTACCTTTTCGTTGTCTGGGTTGAACGATAATCAGGTAAGATTACATGGAAATGGAAACATAGAATTACAAGAAGTCAGGGATCTCATCCCTTTGCAGGGAATAAGTAACCCAGAAAGGAGGGAATTTTCTCCAAAAAGAACCCTCCAAACTGATAGCGAACCAAGCTACCGATGAGCTGCACAATTCTGCCCCCTCATCACAAACTCAACAAACAAGCATTGAAAGAACCATTCAAGTGAAGAATATGACGTAAACTTACAGGCTTAGAACAATTTCACGAGCAAGCATCTTAATAAGAACGTGAAAATCACAGTCGATGACCACAGAAGACCGGCCCAACAAGATCCCCAAAAGATTCCCTCTCTAACTGCAAAGCCTCAGCTAGAAGAGGGCTGCTACATTTGGAAATGAGTCAAGCTTTTGCTGCTAAAAATTTGACTAGTGCTGGTAGCAGCAACCACACCATAACCCCCCCTTTTGAGTGTCTTTTCCATAAGCTCCATCAAAAGTATCACGTACCTTTGAAGAGGCGAAACCAAGGTATTATCAGGAGGCAGCAATTGGATAGAAACAATCCTAAAAGTATATGGAAAAAAAATTCGGTCGTTTGCTCCTTTTCCGGCATTGTAGTGACATGTTATTTTCTCCAGGCATTAATATTTATTTAATAACCGCTACAGGAGAAAAGCTGAGACTATTAAAGGCCGTGGAGCTGAATCCACAAGAAGAGGTCAAAGAGAATGCAAAGAGGTGCCTACGCCAGAATTTGATACCCAGGGACAGGTCGCTTTACAGGTATCTATTTCCAAATAGTTAATTAGGTTCTTTAATATTCCTTCATCTGCTTCCGGAAATTTTCATGGCTAACTTGGAGACCACAGGGAGAGTCAAATCCTAAAAGTATCAGCGTAAAATATAATTGCCACGAGGATGGTGGGTCTGGTTTCCCTATTGACCCACCCAGAGGACTTGGAAAGAATGGATTGTCCCATTCTACCTCCATGCTTCACCCCAGTGCAGTAGGCTGGAAAAAAAAGGTAGAGGAAGGGCATCATGGTCCAGGGGGAAGAATTGGCTCCTCGGGACGCGTGACAGATCTGAGGAATACATCTTACATGCCTCATGAGGCAGCAAGCTTCTACATCAATAGTTCTAAGAAGGATGATGGGATGTCTGGCAAGGATTCTAGGGTATGCTGCTTCTATTTCATTTCATCAGATTTTTAATCATGTTGCATGCATATTCGGGGATTTAACTATATATCCTGTATTACCTGTAGCGTGAAGTTAAATTATCCATCCTGTTCATGCATAAGCATTCTCAATATCTTGCATTGTTGGGAGTAACACTGTTACCTAAGAAGTGCAGACGTGCCCTCATAATCATCATCTTACTTGAGTTTTATCTCTAACTTGGTAGAAATAATGTTTTGTTTTCTGTCAATGAATACTTTCTGTCTAAATAGCTATTTTTTTAGAAAAAGATGTCTGTCGTGCCTTGCCCTTGTCCCGTGTCTGTACATGTACTTCTTAGCTGGTTAGTGGCCTTGTTTGTTTTCGAAAAGGGCATTCAGCGTTCTGTCTATGTTTTCTGCAGTTTTATGTTTGTTTCTGCTTGAGAAAGAAGCAGAAAGTTTCTAATGCTGCTGCTTCTTTTCAGGTTTACATATCTAATAAAAGCAGGATCCACTGTTCTGGACCATTGATGCCCCCAGGTGGGAACATGGAAGACATGCTTAAGGAGCACGAAAGACAAATTCAAGAGGCAGTTCGGAAAGCACGCCTTGACAGGGAAAGGACCAAGAGAAACTGCTACGATTAGGTCCCTAGTCCTTAGCTTCTGCCACCTTTTTAGGAAAGATATCCCGTCAAATTTGGCCATTTCAGTCTCCAAATGAAATTGTTTTTTACCGGAAGCAGTCTTTGCCTGGAGTTGGAAGCATTGATATGGTTGAATCCAAGAGTGAGGCGGGTCATATCTGCACTTCGGTACTAGGGTATGGCATTTCCGTGTTTGTCCCTGGCGACTCCGTGAGTTTGCTATTAAGTTGTTTGAGGAGTGGTTTACCTTTGGAGGGCAGGAAATCTGCATTGTATGTAGCTGAAGGTTTCCTCTTTCTTATTAATTGCACATATATGATATAAGTCCAATTCTTGTCCCAATTCCACTGAAACAATCACTATACATTGATGGAGGACCTGTTATCGTGTAAACAGTTTGGGCAATGGAATCACAAATGTACTATCTGGTAATTGATTGAACAAACAGAAGATAGCCAGAAATCGAGCAAAAGAGACTCCTGGAGGGAAATCGAGTCCTAGAATGTTGCAAGCTGACCTTAATATTGAGTTTATGAATTATAAGTAACACAATTTGCAATTTGCATTTCTCCGATGTTTGTTTCACTCCATCGATGTTGAGAAGCAGGTTTCATTTAAGGAACAGGTTGTATCTAGTCGATCAGATATCAGGCATTCGTCAACTTTCCAAACTGCATTGCCGTTCAAAAAAAAAAACTTTCCAAACTGCATTGGGAAAAAATAGATGATTCGAATTTCTAGGATCCATTTCGTCTGAGCATGTGGCTTGGCTCATCTTAAGAATGGGTCAGATCAATGTGTTAATTCAGAGTGAGCCACCGAACTAGGTCTAGGAGAGAACTGCATGCCACATCTCTCAAGACCCTCTACAGACTCAATTATGGGGTTCCATCTCAAACCCAAAACATTGATCCAAATCGTTTATTTCATAGACATCACAGAGAAGAACGTAAACGAGAGAGATGGGGTATGGATCTAAGCTAGTCGCCCAACTATATGGTAGCTGTCAGTTCCACATCAGGTCATATCAAAATAGTTGGTTAAGTTTTTTCTTGTTTCGGAAAGGCCAGAGAATCATCAATGATCCAAACTAGACAAAACGAAAACACTTTTAACACTTTTAAACTATGTACCTGTTTTCATTAAATTGAAAGAACAATTACATCAGAGAACTATAATTACCAAGTTTTCCTTAACAAAAACAGCAATTACTAGCTCAAATTTCAACCGATTATATGTACATTTAACCCACACGTACCTCTCAAATTATCTCCAATTACCATGAAAAAGCTACATATCTTGCTTTGGCTTACGGCTCAGTTCTGAAAACTCACCTCCCATTAACTGCAAAATCTCTTCCCACAAACGCTCCGATGAAGAATCTGCCAATCCCCCAAGTACCAAATTTGTACTACAAGCAGCTATATGCCAATAACCCTTCGATTCTATTTCGTCTCTCAATTGATCAAACTGCCATCCCACATATCCCTGAAAGAACTTGACATCTTGAGGCTTAAGCACCCCCTTCTTCACCAAACCAGCAGCTTGATCCAAACTGTTTCGACTGCCAAAATACAAACCGGGGACGACCTCCTCAAAACCGGGAAGTTGGGTTTTCTCCCTTGTTCTTAAAAGGAAGGTACTTGTCTCTAGAACTCCACCGAAATGCAAAGAGCAATCGGCAAATGTTGTTCGAAGATTGAGGTTTGTGGGTTCCATGTGTTTAATCTTCCTGTGAAGTGGGCGGTTTATGATGATTCCAAATGGACCCTCTCGTGGGTTCCTGGTTCCGGAGCTGAGGAGGAGAACAACTGTTCTTTCAAATGAACGAATTCCGTCAAGCAAATCTGTGGCAATAAGAACACAGCCGTTCTCTGGTGATGAAATTGGGTGGGCCCACTTCAGACCAAGTGGTTTGGACTTGAGATGAGCTCCTTCTTGGCTGTGAGAGCCAGAGCTTGCAGTTTCAGCCTGGTGAAGTTCTCAAAAGAAATTTTAGCATTTAGCAAGCAAGCATGTTAAATATCATGAACAATATGCACACACAGAAAAATAGCGAGACACTCTGTCAAAGGAAATTCGACTTTTCTCCAAAATAAGCCAACTTCAGTTGTGAAACACTGTAAATAAGCTAAAAACGTACATTGTGGACTTTTTTTTTTACTTAGAGAAAGACTACTGGTAGATCCAACATGTTCAGAGTAAAAGAGGAATATTTCAGGATGCAACTATTTACAGGATCGACCATTACAGGATCGACCAGATTGACCAACAACCGGCTATGATGGTATAATACAACCCAATAAGCACAAGACATGAAATTGAATTTCAGTGACATACACATCAAAATTCTTTCATCCAACCGCCCAAGGTCATGTTTCTTTGTCCAGCATCTCAAACAAAGGACAGAATTTCAATATTGCAATTGATAGCCTTAACGAATCCCTCCACAAATTCAATATCTAAAAATAGCATCCTCCTATTGTTGATCGCCGTACTTCAGCACTGCAGATTGCAGAATAACCACATGAAGGATATTCGATAGTTTCTTCAAGGTCCCTATCCTGTACTATTTATGCTCGTGTTTTTTTGCTTATCAATGTTCTATTCTTTGAGCTAATAATAGTAATAAAATAAATCTACCGCAAAGAAATAATAAAACAAAATAAATAAATCAAACACTAATCATACCTGCTCCTGGTGATAGAGAGTTGCTCTAAATTCTCTCCAGTCCAAGGGTTTACGATTAGAAGTATGTGACGGAGTGTCATTGGATTTGTTGCTATCTGACAAAGATTCATCTCTTTTCGGGCCATCTCCCTCTGGAATCGAGTTTTCACCATCACCTGCAATTTCAGAAACCCAATACATGATAGACACTACTTCTTTCATTTAAGAAGTTAATAATGTCAAAGAATTCTGGACAATAGCATAGATCCTTCTCGAATCCCATAAATAAAACTAAGTCGAGGTTTATGACATTAGTGTTTTGCTAAACTACCTCGCACAAATTTGAACATTTTTCTT
Organism: Vaccinium vitis-idaea; assembly: GCA_963854785.1. Classification (NCBI taxonomy): domain Eukaryota; kingdom Viridiplantae; phylum Streptophyta; class Magnoliopsida; order Ericales; family Ericaceae; genus Vaccinium; species Vaccinium vitis-idaea. Next base: position 22,945,029 of record OY978215.1, read on the forward strand.
ACCAGGATGCTTTTCTGAACACTTTCTTATTTTGCATGAACCATCAATCAGTCAGCATGGAAACGGTAAAAGGTATATCTAACTAGGTGAAGATCACAATTTAAACATGGTCCACCAAGCTCGATTTCGGAAGTAAAAATTTAGTGCAGATGCAGTCCAAACCGTTTTGACCGTTGAAAGGATTCTCAGCATATTTTTAAGGCAGTCACGCGTCTGCTGCCAAATTATGTGGAAGTTTGGATAATTACAGTCAGCCCCCTTAAGTTTCTCGGTTTTGTGTCACTGAAAAACAAAGAGAAATCATAGAAAAGAGTCCACTATCCATGGAGTTCGTAATCGTGTATGGAGTATTTTGTAAAGAAGAGCTAGGGCACGTTTCTGGGTGCACTGGGGTTCTAGGGCTAAAATGTGAGGAATACTTGAGTCACCCCGTAAACTTTTCCTCCATATCAGAATACTACTGCACATAGGCTACAAGTCGAACCATGTAAATCATTTCTATCAGGTGATTGTTCTTGGTTTCATTGTTTAACTTTGGTACCCAATAAAACCCCAAGGGATTAGCTTGGTGGTTAAGGCTTAGGAATTAGGGGTTGCTCCCTCCTAAAGTCTCAAATCTCAAATTCCGAGCATCTCAGTTGCTACCAACTCCTTTGGGACTCGTGTCTCTAACTTTGATTTGTTCAAAGCTCACAAATCGTACTCAATTTAAAGAGGGAGTGCAATTGTTTTCAGTCTATGAAGCTTTGTTCTTGTCTCCTACGACAGTTTTCTCATCAGCAAACTAAGCCTTAACAGTTACAAATCTACAAACATCAACGTGAACCAAGAACATGAAATTGAAGATCACCAATCAGATCTACCATGGATACCATACTCTATTGCCCCATTCATTCGCAAGTAAATGAAAGGAAAGTATGGAAATGTTGAATTTTCCTGGATTAATAATTAATTTTTAACTTGTTCAGCTAGTAGGGAATTTTGTATTTTCTCAAAATTAGCTTTAAGAAAACCTCTCATGCAAAAAAACAAAATCCAAGATTCTGCAAGAATCTTATTTTTACCTTAGTTTCTACATAATTAAACCACTATGTTCAACTATCCCTTAAAGTTCTAACATCAAAGGAGCATATAGAGGAAAATACATTTCATTTCCTTTAATTCGCTTCACTATCAGGGACGGAACAAGAATTTTTGCTAACTTAAAAAAAATACAAAATAACACCAATACCTATAAAACTAAAAATGTTTCTTATATCAACTTAGATTGCAAAATCGTTAACTTTTATCGAATCCTATCTACTAAAATCAGGCATCTTGAATTGTGTTCAACGTTCTTTCATGTCATTAAAAGCATCTATGATAAAATCCATGTGAGACTTGCAAAACACTCATCCCCTATCCTGTTGCGGAGTCTTGTCCTCAAACATTTCCCAGCAAAAATACATATTTCATTGTAGCCATTGAAAACGGATAAAGTTAATACGAGCCGAATCAACCTATCAAGAAGATGATATATCATGGACTTTCTTGTCTTCAACAAAACTTGACTCAACTCAGAAATTGTTGAGAAATTTTGAAAATCAGGATGCCTAGACCCATCAAGATTATAGGTTTGCAATTGAAATTTCAAGTGGTTTTTTTCTTTCTCAGTGAAATCCATTAGATAATACAATACGTCTCCGCAAGCTTGCAAATATCTTCAATCTAGAATGATTTTAGCCATTGCGAGGATCTAAAGCTGTAACGTATTAATTTTTTTTAAAAAAATAAATGGAGGGGAGCGGGGCTATATTACTTGATTATATACATATTTTTCAATTTTTTCTTCAATGTAATAATAGGGTTTTTTTAACTTATAGGGGAGGGAACGGCCCTACTAGCCCCTCTGGGGGCATCCTTGTCCACTGTAATTTTCTCGGGAACAGTTTTCCTGCTCTAATTTCCTTCATAACCAAAATTTAATGGTAATTAAGCTCAACGAATAGAACCATCATACCTGAAGAAGAGGAGGAATTAGAACTGCCGTGATTCTTCTTTCCTGCAGCTCTCACAACAACCGACCGATATAGTGGAACGTTAACCGTAGAGACCCTGATCTCGAAAAAAGAACCCATTTTTCGCAAATTGAAGGAGATGGGCCGATCGGTAATCGAATTTCTTATGAGAAAGGGGAATTGGGGCAGGTTCTTGACATGCACAGTCCATAAATCCATTGGTAGTGAGAACTAGCTTCGCGGGAAATGGATTCCAGAGCTGAATGTGAAGTGAGAAATTTCGGTATGATCTTGTTTGCGATCGTTATGAAAAGGAGAAGAGAAATTGGGGAAAATCGTGTGCGTGGGTGGGTGGAAGAGGGGGTGGATCTCACATAATTAAATTGACTAGTGTGCTGTTGCACTCAATTTTTGCCATGCGCAATTGCTTTGCACCGAATTCTAGCTGTGTTTTGCACTTTCATTTCTTGTTGTCGCAAATTTTAGGCTGTGTTTGGAAGTTGTGGAAGAGAAGAGAAAGAGAAGAGAAAATAAAAAAGGAGAAATGGGAAAGAAATGGGGAAGAAACTTGTTATTTTCTTTTGTTTGGTTTGTGAAAGATTAGAGGAAAATTTGCACTAATGGGAGAGAGAAGGAGAGAAAAAAAGTAGTTAATTTTCTCTTCTTTTTCCTTTCTCTTCCTTTTCCTTTCTCTTTCTATTTGGAAACCAAACAAATGAGAGGAAAATTTTTAAATTTTCTCTTCTTTTCCACTTCTTTCCTCAACTTCCAAACATAGTTTAGTAGGAATAAATTTTCACTACGTTATTTTTGATAGTTTTAGTATTTTTCGATTACAAGTTGTCAGATCTTTTGATGATTCTTTGATTTGATAACTTGTAGTCCAAGATGCATGTTAGGAGAAGGATGATTCTTTGATTTGATAACTTATAGTCCAAGATCCATGTGAGGAGGAGGATGACTCTTTTGATTTGTAGTTCAAAAATACTAAAAAATACCGTAATGGAAACTGTTGGGTCCGAGCTGACCTGCCTACGAGCTCGGGACAACAAGCCAGATGGTCTAAATGGCACAGCTCGGGCATGGTGACGCCGAGCTGCTTAAATGAGGTCGTGAGTCTCTTTGAACCTAATCCAGAAGGCTCTACACTCCATAGATAACCCCAAGGGAGTTAGGGGAGTTTATCTAGATCCGAATAACGGAACATGTCTCCAATAAGAGTCCTTTGAGCACTATGACTCCAAGAGATAAACTTTATCAAACGGGAATTACGGTTCCCTATTCCGAAAGGACTCTACTACTCTGATTGCCTATAAAAGCGACTAACGAGATCTCAGCGAGGTACGTAACACGATCTATTCAGTATTCTCTACCCAGTCCTACAATCTACGAAACGATTGACTTAGGCATCGGAGGCCATTCGGTCGGTACCACACCGGTGCCCCAGTTCTTATTTTGTTTTGCAGGTCATTGGTCGAGGAGTGATGGAAATTGCTTCATCAGAAACTTACCTTAATTTATGATATTTTTAAAATTAAAGGTTATTCCAGAAATTGTCTTAAGTCAATTTTTTGGGTTGGTGTATCATGAGAGAGTGACCTATCTCATAAAACGCAATAAATTAGTTTTGAGTTTAAGTCAGTTTGCGAAACTCCTATAAACAGGGCCACCTATTGTGGACCTCACCATGCTTTTATTATGGTAATCTAAACCGCGCGTCCATCTTGTAGGGCCTATAGAGTAGTATATTCGCACAATAAATCAGAATTGATCGGATATCGATAAGTATTAACTAAAATGTCCATGACCATCAGTTTAATAAGCCAAAATTCAATTTTGAACCTATCGGTGTCTGATCAAACTGATTTATTGCATGAATGATTTAGATTACCACAATAATTGCACAGTGTTCCCGCCTCATCCATTTATAACTTATATTCTCTTTTAAAAGATGTTTTTGTACTCCCACCTCTCATTCATGCAGGATCATACAAAAAATTGGGTAATGTTAATGCCAAAACTGTTTTTTATTGTGTCAAAGCTCAAGTGCATGAAATACTTGTACTCATGTATAAAGTATAAGCTCTCTATACATTAGACTTTTGACACAATCAAAAACAATTTTGAGTACAACTCTTTATACATTGGAAATTTGGCACAATTAAAAACAGTTTTAGCATTATCACTACCCAACAAATTATGTGTATTAGGGTAGATATATAAATCATACAAGTGGTGTACCAGCTGCAAATGGGAACATTACCTCACTAAGGGTGAGTTTCTAAATAAATATAGAAACAAAATATCGTCTTCCCATAGTAGTCAAAAGTGAGTTAGAGCATCTACAATGGGCTTCCTAAAAATAGCTCCTAAGTTGACTCCTAAAGTGTACACATAAGCTTAATTGGGGTCCATTTTTCACTCATAAAGATTCCTAAATTTTGAGAGCATATGTGCACTCAATAGGCTAGGAAGAGCATTCTCTGTTTTGTGAGGGAAAAAAATAAAAAAATGTGAGTCCCATAAAATAAATAAAAAAGGAGAATGATTTTAGCACTCCACTTTATTATAATGACACTCCAAAATTTGTCTTTTAGTAGTTCTATTATGTCTATTTTTTTTGCACTCATATATAAATTTTGGAGTGTCATTATAAGAAAGTGGAGTGTCAAAATCATTATCCAAAAAAAAACATTTACCTTTTGAAAATTTTATATTAAAATAAGCTTAAAAGAGCTAAGGGCATCCACAATGAGCTCTCCAAATGGCTCTTAAGGGAGGCTCCTAACATTTACCTATCAATGTTCTCAATTATTGTCTTCAATGGGCTCCACATACACACTCCTAAGGGTGGCTCCTAAGCTTGGCTCCTAGCACATTAGTTAAATTTAGGTAGTCTTCTAGGCTGTAGCTAACTCCAAGTAGGACCCAAAATCTTTAAATAATTTTTTAACATGAAATTTTCAAGGAGGAAGAAGAACATTTTTTAGTATGAATTATCAATGTATGAGTCCCACACTTTCTGAATTTTTTTTTACAAAATAGAGTGCACGCATCATTTCTAAATTTAGCAAGTTTTGGGAGTGAAAAATAGATCCCAATTATGCGTAAAAAAATTTGTTCATCCTCACTAAAAATTAAAGAGGGTGAACAAAACCCACACCCTGATTGGTTGAATTGGTGTGGGATCCATAGAATCAATACACTTTTTGGTAAGTATGACATCACTTTGTAGTAGGATGCACACTATTTTTGGTGGACCCCACACCATTTCAACCAATTAGGTTGAGGGTTTTGTTCACTCTCTTTTGGTGAGGGCGAACAATTTTGTTTCCCAATTATGCTTATGTGGACACCTTAGGATATAACTTAGGAGCAATTTTTAGGGAACCCACTGTGGATGCCCTAAGGTCCCATTTGGAGCTAGCTACAATACTACCTAAATTTAGCTAATGGGTTAGGAGTCATGCCTAGGAGCTACCCTTGGGAGCCCATTGAAAACCATAATTGATAAAATGGCTTACTAAATTTTAGGAGTCTTACTTATGAGTCATTTTAAGAGTCCATTGTGAATACCCGTAGTTTCTGCTAAATGAAATTTTGTGATGTATGTGAAGGGAATAATTTATGAAAAATATTTTGAAAATACAGTAAATATTATTCCATCCGTTCCTAAATAAGAGCCCCATTTTCTCTCTTTTTCCATTTTTCAAATAAAAAAATGAAGTACTTCCGTGTATCATTTTTTGAATTTTTTCGCACCGAATTAAAGTACTCGTCAAGTATTTTAATTTGGTGCGAAAAAAATTGAAAAGTGATACACGGAAGTACTTCATCTTTTAATTTGAAAAATGACATGACTTTTCGTAGTTGACTATTATTTTGGAACGGAGGGAGTATAGTGGAAACTCAGTCTAATTCAGGTTTTTTTATTTTGTTTGAAACATGAGAAAAGAAATAAAAGAAGAAGAATTCGGACAGAGATATGAAAATGAAGTGTAAATAGAATTCATAATTACTCTTTTCTTTTTCTTCAATTTTAATCAAGAACTATAAAAATAATTGGGGCCTTTTTGGCTTTTTCTATGCTCTAATCAACTGCATCTCAATGGAATATTTAACCAAAAAAAAAAAACTTGATTTGACTGGATTATTTATTTTATTCTTTCCCAGTACTTCGGAAATTCACTTCGACCAGTTGATCATAAATAATTCAGAATTCAGATCAGCTCAATCATGCAATCTCACAATCCAACCCACCATTATTCAACCAAATAGGGAGTATTCATTTTTGGAAGAAGAACAACTGAAGAAAAGGAACCACAAATCCCCATGGGAGCTGCGGGATCTACCCCTAAACCCCCATCTCTCCTCAATCAACCAGAAGAAGAAGAAGAACAACAACAACAACAACTTCTCACAAACACCACAACCAAAACCCACAACAAACTCTCCCTCCTGCCCCTAATCTTCCTCATCTACTTCGAGGTCTCCGGCGGCCCCTACGGTGAAGAACCCACCGTCGCCGCCGCCGGCCCCCTCCTCTCTCTCCTCGGCTTCCTCATCTTCCCCTTCATCTGGAGCATCCCAGAAGCTCTCATCACCGCCGAGCTCTCCACCGCGTTCCCCCACCACGGCGGCTTCGTCATCTGGGCCCACCGGGCCTTCGGCCCCTTCGCCGCCTCCCTCCTCGCCACTTGGAAACTCTTCACCGGTATTTTCAATTTGGCCTCCTACCCAGTTCTCTGTGTCGACTATCTCCAGCTAATTTTCCCCATTTTCTCCTCAGGCCTTCCAAGATACCTAGCAATCTTGATTTCAACTCTGTTTCTTGCTTTTCTCAATTACACTGGGTTAACTATAGTGGGTTACACTGCAGTGTGCTTGGGTGTTGTTTCACTTTCCCCTTTTGTAGCATTGACTCTGTTTTCAATACCTAAGATTGAGCCTATCAGGTGGATCAGTTTAGGTGAGAGCAAAAAAGACTGGGCTTTGTTCTTCAATACACTCTTTTGGAACTTAAACTTTTGGGATAGTGCTAGCACATTAGCAGGTGAAGTAGAAAACCCACAAAAGACTTACCCAAAGGCATTGTTTTCAGCTGGGATTTTCGCTTGTTTGGCTTACTTGATCCCTCTCATGGCTGCCACTGGGGCCATACCTCTAGATCAAGAGGATTGGGTTGATGGGTATTTCGCCGATGTGGGCGAAATGGTGGCTGGAAAATGGTTGAAGTACTGGATCGAGATCGGTGCAGTTTTAGCCATCATTGGGCTATTTGAGGCTCAACTGAGTAGTTGTGCTTATCAGATTCTTGGTATGGCTAATTTAGGTGTTTTGCCTCGGTTTTTCCGGGTACGGTCCAAGTGGTTCAACACACCTTGGGTTGGGATTTTGGTACCAACATTGGTTGCATTGGCAGTTTCATACATGGGTTTTGAAGAGATCATATCTTCAGTGAATTTCTTGTACAGTTTGGGGATGTTGTTGGAATTCGCGTCGTTTCTTTGGTTGAGGAGGAAGATGCCGGAGGTGAAGAGGCCTTACAGGGTTCCGTTGCCGTTTTTCGGGCTGGTGATCATGTGCTTGGTACCATCTGGGTTTCTGGTTTATATCATGGCTGTTGCTACTGAGGCTGTGTATTTGGTGAGTGCATTGTTGACTCTGCTTGGGATTGCTTGGTATTTTGTTATGAAGTTTTGTAAGACAAAGACGTGGCTTGAATTCAGTAATGGTGGAGAAAAGGATGGCGATGACGATGAAGATGAAGATTTAGATTAGGGTGTTGAAGGGATGATGTTGGAATTTTCTGGATTGATGAATATATAGAGTAACGTGGGAATTTTTATTGACTGATTATCTGCTATTTTTTTATTATTTCGAGGACATTAGCCACATCTCTTACAAGTAACTGGATTTAGTTATAAAAAATAAAAATAAAAAAGTTTAAACTATTTTTACTGTCCGTGAAAACAAAAGTTTCCTTCAAATCGATTGTGTTGTGCCATGTGTCCATGTTCTACTATTTGGGACCACTGTTTAAACACATAACGCAATGCAATTGATTTAAAGGAAAAATTCCACTTTCAATATGTCACAGCCTCGTGCTCACAGCTTCGAAATTTTGGGACTTGCTCAATTTGGATAACGAGAATCTGAAGAAAGAATGAAAATGTATTGTCATATCCTCGTGCCTTCTCTATTTGGAAAATAAAAAAAATAGAATATGAATGTACATATTTAATGAGAATAACGTTTCCGGATTAGGATAGGAAAGTAACAATTATGGACATAATGGAAAGTCTAATCAGATTTGTCACTTTCAAAAGGAAATAAATTTCTCGTGTTTGTAGTAACAAGTAAAACTTAAGAAATTATTCTTAAACGAGTTGCAAAAAAAATCATTTTCTATCATTTTCATATTAATTAAACGTTAAATAGATACTCATCCCTACGTATTCTATTATTTTTTACTCTAATAAAATATACGCTCTCTTTTTTTTGTCAATCGTCATTCTCAATCTATTACATGGAGGGGGAGGGAACGAGACTCGATCCCGAAATATAGTGCGGAGTATCCAAGAGCTCTACAGTATGAGCTAACCACCACTTGCAATTTAGGCCCCTTATGGATGGTATTTATTTACCCCAAGAGTTTGACAAATATTGCAATCACTTGCCAAACACTGTTATTATGATTGAAGAATTGGCATTTCAGTTTATCCTTTGGCAATCAATTGTTAATGAAATTATATGTTATTACTAAATATTTACTTAACTCCTTTCCATTTCGAATTTTGGTGTATTTTTTTCCTTATATAATGCTTTAAGAATTTGACCCCACTGTCATTAAGTTCCGGCTCCGCCCTTAATCTTTACTCCCACTTTGACAGCACACATGTGCTTCATTTACATTTGAACTTTGCTTAGTCTTCAACTTTCAAACACAACACCTAATAATGGTGATCAATAATGTGATCGGATAGATAAATGTATGATTCAAATCAATTGAATAAGAAGAAGAATTTGAACAATCCATTTACCCAAGGAAAAATGTAAAATCTTACGATTACCACCAACGTCTAATTAACTTTATTTTCAGAAAATTGGCCTAAAGGCCAAGTTTAGAGCTTTAAAGGGTGTTTAGTCCAACCTAATTTATTTTAATGCTTTCAATACGTTTATGTGAAATTTTTGAAGGTTCAAGGATAACACTAGACAAAAACACCCTTAATGATAAAAAAAAAATCACAAAAAAAGGCTGGTATAGTACAGCAGTAGAGCCCGTAACTATTCCAATTTCGATTTGCTGTTGTGTTGACGGAAGAACCCACGCATGACAAGTCATGCCGGCACTTTCATTTCAAATTACCATTCCCATAAAGAGTGACCCAAGCATGAGTCATGCCGTCAATTTCATTTCGACCCATCAGAGGCCATCACTCTCTCTCTCTCCCTCTCTCTCATGCGTGGGACACTCTTTAATTTTGGGATTGAGTTTAATTTTAAGAGGGTTAGGCTATTTAGAGTAGGTTATAGTGGATTTAGGCATTTCGGGTTTACGCACTTAGGGTGCACTTTCCAATTATAGGATTTTAGTTGTTTAGGCACTTTCATAGGGTACCCTAGTGTTTTAGGCACTTTCATTGGGTACCCTTGAGTTTAGGTTTAGGGTGCACTTTCTAATTATAGTGTTTTAGTGGTTTATGCACTTTCATAGAGTATCCTAGGGTTTTAGGTACTTTCATAGAGTATCCTAGGGTTTTAGGTACTTTCATATGGTACTCTAGAGTTTAGGTTTAGGCACTTTCATTAGGTTTGGGGATTTAGGCACTTTCATGGGCTAGCGGGGGCATTTTTGGAATGTGTAGGTGATATGTCCTCTTGGCATTAAAGAATTAGTTTGTGTCCTATTTCCATGATTAACTCTTATATCATGTCCTTGTTGAAGAAAGACTCCTTTATTTTTTGGCATGGTTAATGTTGGTGCCATGACTTACAATATCAATAACTAGTACATGTCCGTAACCGTGCCTAAAGGCAAGGCTTGAGCAATCGAATTTTAAAGAGGGGGAAGGAGAGGAGATAGTGAGAGAGAATGTGGTTTGAATTTCGTAAAGGGGAAGAGAGAGAATGTGGTTTGAAATTTTGGATGTGGTGGGCTGGTGGAGGAAAATGGAGGAGAGAGAGAGAGAGAGTTGGCAGAGAGAGTGATGAAATGTAATATGATGACTGAGACAAAAAATATGACTGTGACAAAAATCGCTCTCCGTTGTAATACAGATTTCCAATATCAAATTCTGTAACGAAACTCACCATATTTTATGATGTGTTTGAGAGGTGTGCAAGTAGAATTACCCTTTTTCATTTACAGATTTAGGTTTTGGCAAAACTAGGTTAGATCTCGTTGAAATTTTTAGTGGACAAGCTAATCAAAAAGTTTCCCTCGTTCAGTAGTAACTTTCACGTGTCTCCGTACCGCACCAGGATCCCCCAAGATACATGCAGAATCTAACTTCTATTTAGAGATTAAGATGTTGAGTTGGGAAACGGGGACCAGCAGGGTGACCCTGTATGACACACCCAATCTGTCCAAAAGTGTTTTGGACGATCCGGATTAAAATAAAACTCGTCCATGTCCGGATGTGTCCTATAGAGCCGCCCCACGGGCCCATGTCTGTTTAGTTGTGTGAGAACCTAACTTATATTGCGATAAATGAATAGAAAGTGGACGAAAATAAGTGAACAATTACATGTGGGATCCTCAACTTCAGTACTTTACTCCCTCTTTAATCCGCTCATTTCAGTAAGCAACGTAACAGCTGACCGCTTTTACAAGCTAGTACAACAACTTGTCGCGTTAAACTTTACAAAATGGAACATTTCTAACGATATGCAGACCATAAGAAGAAAAATGGAGAAATTGACAAAAATGTGTGAGAGAGTGTGTCAGCCGCTACTACCACCGGTAAATTGCGTTTGGATGTCCTTAAACGATATTGTTGCAGATCCCCTCCTTTTAGCCCTCTGTTGTGAATGGTGCTCCTTCCACCCTGTCATATAGATAACCTGCGAATTCCATGGTTCACGTAAGAGATGAAGAAGAAAAATTTCAGTGCTGAGCGGGTACCACGTGGTGCCAGCTCGCGGACATCCGGCCGTCCAAAAATGCAATGAACGGCCCGGATTGAAAATGCCGGATGGATTTAAAAAAAAAAATAAGAAAGAAAGAAAAGGAAAAATGTGTTTTCATCTTGGCCGTTGCATTTTTGGACGGCCAGATGTGCACGAGCGGTTACCACGTCGGCCATACCCGCTCGGCATTGAAAATTTTCTCGAGATGAAGGTATTTACTTAGTGCAGCAGAGAAGTAACCATTGCCCAAATTAAGTACGTTAGTGCCTTTAAGTAACAATGAGGTTTTTCCTAAAAACCAGAATCTGTACCATGCGCCTCATTTTTCATTAGTGACATTGATCTCATGTTAGAAATGGCTAATAGGCTGAAACCACTGTTACAAAAGGCTTGCTGATGGCACACCACAACCTTTCCCAAATCTAATGGTTCTCCCTTCATTGTTATTGAACTATTTCTTTCTAAAGTATCTAAGTTTCCACCCGAATACACATCTTCTCGGGGGATAATTTTAAGGATGGGAAAAAAGACTACCTCCCTCCTAATCAATTAGGCATCTATCACCGGCTCACCGCTCAAAAATGGCATACATGATGCTTGTGTATGTGTGCTCGTATGTGTGTGTGTGTGTGTGTGTGTGTGAGAGAGAGAGAGAGAGAGAGAGAGAGAGAGAGAGAGAGAGAGAGCAGCGCCAGTAGCTACGAAGCCTAGGCCTTAACTGCTCAACTAAAGGGGGCAAAAATTCATCTTCTACACAAGTTCAACTAATAGAAAAGAAGTATCCATGTGTTTCTGTGAAGCCCAGTCCATGAGTATGACGCACCTCACCTCAATAGTCAACTTGTAGATTTGAGTTCTACACCAGAAGGTGAGACATGGTATCAGTGCTGAAGTAACCAGGAGCCTATGAAGCACGGATACGGATACGCGATACGGATAGATACGATACGGATACGTGATTTTTCCAAAAAGTAGGATACGATACGTTGGGGGATACATCGAATATAAAAGTAATTAAAAGTTATATTATATATAATTTTTAATTCCTACAAAATAAAATATATGTTATATAAAAGTAAATAAAAAATATTTTATAGATATATAGATATTATAGTTTGACCATGCTTCATTAGACATAGAAAATAAAATATACAAAAGCTGGGGTCTTAAATTGATATAATAACAATAATATAGCATATAAAATGCTAGGAACTTAAATTGGGGGGGCTCCAGTGTAATTTAGCTTATTAGAGGCACAAAACAACACAACACCAGATCTAATTGCAATTTTACCCCATATATTTCAAGTAATAACATATTTACCCCCGCGCGTATCCTAAACGTATCCAAAACGTATCCGAGCGTATCCAAAACGTATCCGAATACAAAAAAATAAATTTAAATTCTGGATACTTTAAGAAAAACGTATCCGGAGCGTATCCGAGCGTATCCGTATCCGATACGCGTCCGATACGTGATACGGAGGCCAATATAGAGTATCCGTGCTTCATAGCCGGGAGCAGTAGGGTGTGCCCCAAGTTTGCAAGCCGTAGGAGTGGGCAACTTGCCCTTGAGGGAGGGAGTACAGTGGAGTTCCACCTTGCTTGGGTATGTGCAGTATACAAAGCATAAGGGCATCTTGACCTCAATAGCGGCAGGAGTGGGCAAGTTGCCCTCGATTCGAGCTGCTGAAGTTGGGCTCCAACTCGGCTCACCATAAAATTTCCAAGCTCGAGCCCGGCTCGTGTGAGCTCTCAAGCCATGCGGGAGCCAACTGGGCAACCTAAAGGCTGCAGTGGTGTACTTATAATATGTTCTCTCACTAGAAGTTTTACAAATTTTTTGATGTGGGACTGGGAGATAGATAGGCTTGGTGGGAAGTAGGAACCTCCTTTGCATTTACTCGTGTTTCTCACTTGTCCCACATCAACAAGTTAGGTTTTACCACCCTTTGTTTTTGCTATAAAGCTTCTCCCCACTAGTGGAATCTTTCACACAGGACTTGGTCGCTTTGATCACTGCCACTTGGCAGTTGCGTGCATCCTACTGTCCGTAGATAATGAGTATATATATATATATATATAGGTTAAGCTTCACATCCGGACTTTTCATTTCCGGACCTCATGATCCAAAACATTTTTTTGACGATCCGATCCGTCCAATGTGTTCAGAAGGTGTTTTCAAGGGTCCACACGGAAAATCTTCAAAAAAAAATACCGGGAAGGGCTTGATCCAAACAGTTTTCGCAAAAAATATATATTTACATTTTTTGCGAAAACTGCTTGGATCAAGCCCTTCCCGGTTTTTTTTTTTGAAGATTTTCCGCATAGACCTTTGAAAACACCTTCTGAACACATTGGACGGATCGGATCGTTAAAAAAATGCTCGGATCATGGAGTCCCGGATCCCGGATGTGAAGCTTTCCCTATATATATATATATATATATATATAGTCCCGATCTAGTCCGGGAGTCCCGGATCCGGGACTCCACCTTCCCGATATTTTTTTGACGATCCGAACCGTCCAATGTGTTCAAAAGGTGTTTTCCAAGGCCCACGCGGGAAATCTTAAAAAAAAAACACCGGGAAGGGCTTGATCCAAGCGGTTTTCGCAAAACTGTAAATATGCAATTTTTGCGAAAAACTGCTTGGATCAAGCCCTTCCCGGTATTTTTTTTCGAAGATTTCCCGCGTGGGCCTTGGAAAACACCTTTTGAACACATTGGACGGCTCGGATCGTCAAAAAAATATCGGGAAAAGCATCAAAACGCTTCAATCCGGGAAATCCGGGATCCTTGATAGGATAATTCGTGTATATATATATATATATATATATATATATATATATATATATATATATATAGGATCATGATCACCCAAGGGATCCCTTATTAAAATTTGGTGCGGACCTCACCTTTCTGAGCCAAATTTTGATGATCCGAACCGCTCAATGTTTTTAAAATGTGTTTTTAAGGGCCTGCGTGAGGATTCGTCCAAAAAAAATACCCGGAAGGGCTTGATCCAAACAGTTTTCGATAAAACTGTACACAGGTGATCATGATCCTATATATATATATATATAGTCGAGCCGAGCATTTTGAAGCTCTTGTAAACGAGATCAAAATTTGAGCTCGAGCCCGTTCGTTTATCATTGGAGTCGAGTTTGAACGAGCTCAAATGAGCCCAGCTGCTCGGGTTGCAGCCCTATGTGCAGTATACAAAGCATAAGGGCATCCTGATCTCAATAGCTATCTTTTGGGGTTAATATTTACCCAAGACTCTAAATATTTTTAACCATGCATTATCTTTAAGATAAGATGAACCTGACTACACAGCCTATAGTTTCACAAATATGAGAGTTAACTATTGCATTTAACCTGGAATGTTGCAGGGATAGTGCCATCTTCTGAAGCAAACATCGACTCATAGATAGCTGCAGTTGCCAGCGCTGTTTCTCTCTTCAACATCTGACATCGTTAGGTAAAGAATATCAATTCTTTTTATCTATGTCAAAATAAAAGACACAAATCCATATGAAAACTATGGTCTTCAAGTAGAGCTTACGATGTTCCTTTGTAAAAGAGCATTGGTTTCACCCATTGCTCGAAGATGCTCTATCAGCTCCAGAGCTACATCAGAATAAACTTGAAATTAAGACCACACATTTTCGAGTTCCATCAACAAAGAAGAGAGGAAGAGGGATAGAGTTCCATCAACAAAGAAGAGAAGAAGAGAGGAGAATTTGTGCAAAGTGACAGTTGCTATACTTACGTCAAGGTGCTTATCTAAAGGTGCGCCTAAAACAACTGATGATAAGTATCTCTCGCTAAAGAAGAGAGTTTTGGAACAGAAAACACACATGGCATTCCCACCCACAAATGTTCAATTATCCTAAGTGAGTTGATCCCAAGTTGTTCATTAAAAGTTCAGTCCTTTTTTGTGCTTGCCTATATTGGCTTGGGCCTGCCAACAAAACAACTCTGGAAATCCACATTTCAGACCTACAGCTGCTAATGGAACTGGGAATGCATGTCGGCTTCAAATATATCACGATCAGATACAACTGGAAATGGGAATGTATGGAACTGGGATACATCAGATATAACATCAGATGTATACACCAACTCCTTCACTATTTTTTCCAGCATTTTGGAAACAAAATCTGCCTCGAACACATGGTTGAAACATGTTGATCGCTTTAAAATGCATGAGGTGCATCTGAAGTCTTACTAATTTCAAAATAAGAGAATACTGAACCATTAATCCCGCAGACTGAAGTCTTACAATTTTAACATACTCGGACTGACAATATCCAAGTTGAGAAATATTACGGCTGAAATTAGGCTCCAACCATTTCTTCACTTATTGTTATTCTCTGTTCATATGTCAACGTCCAAACAATATCTGAAAATTCAGCGTGGGTGATGATGCCATGACCGAATGCCACGTCCACGCCCATGCTTCCAGACTTGGGCATTCAAAAGTATGGGTCTAACATCATGTAAACAAAAAGCAACTTTTGTTAAAAAATTCATTAGTAGAGGGAAAAGCTCACCACTATTATATCTAACAGTGTATTCATCAACGTCAACACCAGGAAGATTGAAGCCTGCTCTAGTCAAAAGATTGCCTGCATCCCGCACCTGGATAAGAACAAGAAAAGTCAGCCAAAACCCCTACAGTACCTACCACTTAGTACCATCGTCATAATACAAAGAAATGTACCACATAATTGACAAGAATCCTCTAAAACGGGTAAGTACGACTAAAATTAACAGAAAAGTAGGGCGAGATCCCTGGGCTTGAAGGCTGAGGTTGTGCTAGAGATAAGCCAAGTAGCGCAGTAAAGAGGAATTATTTCATTCAGTGAAAGGCAAGTGTTCCACATGGCGAGTCACCTATATGTGCAGTTTCTCTTTCTTTCCTCCCGTATAATGAGCATGCAGAGTGAAAAGGGAGAAAAAACAAAACCAATTTAAGCTTTTTTAGAACTAGAACTTGAATGTGAGAGCTTCTTTGAAAGTTTAGGATATTGAAGCTCCACACATTCTGTGTGGCTAAGCAGGATTACAGCTTCTTCTGAACTTCAGAACCAATTTTTTACTCTATTAAGCTACAAAACGCTACCACTGCAGATCCATAGGAATTAGATGCTATCTATCCAGCAAAAATGTATGCAGAAAAATCTGTACTTGCGCCAAGGGTGATAATCGTGGACTGATGCCCCCTTCACGCTCCATTTGTGCTACGGTGCATGCTATTCTCAGCTCCCTAGTCAAAATTCAACGAAGATGAAGGAACAATTAGGCATTTCATTCAACAAAATAAGTCATTAACTTCAGATTTAAAAGAAAAAAAATGGAAACAGAAATACCAACTTCAATGTTTCTCCGCCAAGAATAGCAGCCAAAAATAGGCCATCAGGCTTCAATGCCAACCTACACTGGTACAAATGAAACGACGACGTAGTAAGTTTCTAGTGCCCAGGAAAGAATATCTGAAAAGAAATTTAATATGCTGTTGTGTCTCACACACACACCTACACGAGAGAGAGAGAGAGAGAGAGAGAGAGAGAGAGAGAGAGAGAGAGACCTGTATCATAGCCCCAGGCAGATCATTTGTCCAATGGAGTCCCAAGCAACTAATCACCAGATCTAGAGAACTTCAAATCAACAAGTACAAATTACGACAGCAGCAATAAATATCATCTAAATCGTCTTAGCCCTCGATAAATAAATTCATAAAGACAACTGAACATGCATACCTCTCTTTTATTGGCAAAAACTCTTCATCGCCAACCAAAAACGATGTTTCAATGTTTTTGTCAGCCACATTTCGCTCAGCATCTTTACACAGTTTCACCATATCATATGATGTATCCATCATAATCAGCTTTTCAATGGCACCTGACATAGAAGAAAGTGCTTATGTTTGTATGTTTCACCGGAACTCTAAATCTTAAAACACTAGCATTTTAGTCCATACCAATTAAATAATGCAAATGATCAGAACTCATCAAAAAGCTTAAAAATTCTCACCACGTCCACGTAACAAACGTCTAATAGCTTCCAAGGAACCACCCAAACAGAGTGCTGTGGGAAATGTTCTCTTGCAGTCCTACAAAAACAGCGATGATACTTCTATATGAACACATGCAACTTTTTTTTTCTTTTTTGCCAGACAATAGGATGTTATTAGTATGTTAGTATTTGTTAGATTATTACAAGGGCCAACCTCCAATCCACAGGAGTTGAACCATAGACCTCACACTCCAAAGGAG